>CAWUFW010006584.1:0-600000 GCA_963921515.1 Calotriton arnoldi
CTGCGAAATGGCAACCGCAACACACCTACCCAACTACGCCGAACAGCTCAAGCTGTACAAAACCAACCTGTTCCATACATTGGGATGCGATCTCCTGTCCCTGCTGAACGTAAGTTACCGACTGACTTACCGCATCACATTGTTCAGCTGCGTCATGCCCGTCTTCTACTGTCGGAGGTGTCCCTACCAGCATCCCGTCGAGATATGCCTCTCCAACCCGGCATGTCTGAAGGCGGACCTGCTACCACTACTCCTCCCTCTGGACGCACACGACAGGGCCTGCTCTGCCTATGGGGGCATGGCGTATGTGGCCAACATCGCACCCGCACTGAAATGGGACCACTGTGCCTCCACACGACGGATCATCGAGAACAGCTACATCGAATGTCACCCAGCATGCCCCATCATGGTCCTCCAAGGGACAACTTACGAACAACACCTTGACAGCCACCATCCGCTACATTGGCTGGCAAACATGTACACCACCAATGACATGGAAGCCCTGCTGGACGGCATCGCATACCTGACAACCTGTAAATACGTCGGACCACAACGCAGGTTCCCGAGTGACCTATGATGTCCAACCCCGCACCCATGCTTAGCTTCCGCACGGATCTGGCCAGTCACCACCACAACAGCCATACCAAACGACCGGCAACTGTAACCACACCATCAACGACATCGCCATGACATCGGATATGACCGGGACATGCACACTGTTCCCCATCACATTCAGGAACACCGCATGCATCGTGGGAGGCAGTGGCATGGGCTCTGTGTATCGCACCCACATGGACGGAACTGCACGAACAACCAGGACACGACATGGATCCAGCGCACATGGACACACACACCGCTCAGTGGACATGAATAGGTCGCCTGGAGTCTGTGGGTGCTGCACCCCTCCCACCCCCGCCCCGGGAATCCCATACCAGGACCTTTGCATGGACGACAAGTGCATACAACAACAACACGACCCCAGTGACTGTGACATGTCCAGTAACCACCACAGTGCAACAACAAGTGGCACGCCGCTGCATGCACGCAAGCACATGCCCTGATGTCAACTCACATGCACGCGTGCATGAGGAACAACCGCAGCAAACCTGTCACATGGAACTGAGATGGACTGTGCCCATGATGCCAAGCGGTCTGGTAGGCTACATGTATACCGTCTGTGTCAAAGTCCGCAGCTCCGCAGCTATACGTAAATGTACATTAGCACAGCCTTGGCCAATCAGATGTCACTCTGAAGCCCACATCCCACATGCAACAGCCAATCACATGTAACCCCACACCCTATCCCATTTGCAATCATGCTCAGTATATCCTCAACATGTATTCCGCTGCCAGTAGTGTCCACTATACTGCATCACAGAGGACAGAAGACTCAATATAATGTTTGAAACCAAAACTGTCTCCGCTGACTCATTTCACAAGTACGAATGAGAGAGGATGAGAGTATGTGAAGTACACGGCAGTCGTGACATGACCATGTAGTCCACTGGTATTGGATGTCAACGCAAATGAGTAGCACTACTGTGGAAGACACACATGTGTCGTGTGAAGTCGTATGGACGCAGTGCTCAGGTGGGTGGGTGCGACGGGTAGATGCGCACATGCCAAGTTGGAGCACGCCGTGTTGGGAGGGGTCATGAACAGTACACCACCGCTTCCCTGGGCATTGTGAGAGGACACCTGTCGGGGGAGTGAACACGTGTGTGCACAGCAGCCGGGCACACGTACAAAGCGGTACCAGGCGCACCTCAGCCCACCCTCTGTGGACAAGCTGGATCCTGTTGTGCGCCCGCCATGCCCCTTGACAAGGCACACACAGCCCCAGTCGACCAGGTGTAACCCCAACATAGTCAATCCGCACAGGCGATACAGGGCACGGGATGGCAGTGGAGCATGGTGTGTGAGAGGTCTCCTCGCGCTCCTCCTGGTCATATCACGCAGGCAATAGAACCTCAACGTCTAGCATGGCACAAGTCACATGGAAGTGTAGGGGACGCACCACAGCACGAGCAGCACTGACGTCACGGGAGGTGGCTCGCACCATCCCATCCATTGCCCATCATACCAACCACGCCACATGCCATTGCGACTAAGTGCAAGCGCGTGCGCCACCACCCCGAGCCCTCCCCAGAGAGGCCAAAGAGTGAATGTGTGGGCCATCAGCCACAGACGGACGCGGCCTGGCCGCAAGGGCAGCCACAGCCACTGGGTGTCGCAGGTGGCGGATCCGGAAGGCGAAGACTGTGATGCATAGTCCATGCAGGCCGGGTCTCCATTTGGGGCACCACGCAGGTGGACGGCGTCCCGCAACACATCATACCCTGAGACAGCCCACTCGTGCAACTGGACCCACACATACACTCCTTGCCCTCTCTGGTGCGAGCTTGGGGCTGCCTGTGCAAGCGCTAGCCTCGCAGGTGAGCATGCATATTGGGGGAGCGAGGGGAGGACATGAGGGCTGGGGCGAAGATGACTGTATCACTGTCAGTGAGTACAAGGGATGACCCAGATGTGGAAAGGAAGAGACGTGTCCCGTGTGTACTGCAACTAGTCGCCAATCCAACTACCCCCCATGTCCGGAATGTAAGCCCGCACCTAGGCCCGCCCATCCGCCACATCGAACATACCACCAGCACGACAACCTTCCCATTCGAAACACTGACTGGGGGTGGCGACCAGTGTACAATCATGTGTAGCCTACCCACGCGTACATGTGGGCCCTCCATGATCCATGTCACCTGCGGCAAAGTCATGACATGCGCAATGAGGGAAGTGAGGAGAGCTGCCCGCCCCACGCGCAGAAGGTGCATCAGCTCCACAGACCCAGCAGCGAGTCCAGCAGGGGTCACATGTGCAGGGGCAGCTGTGCCTGGTGTGAAGGCACATGCATATAGACAGCACATCGACCAATGTGTAGTCTGCCCACATCTACAGTCCATCATCATGCGGACATAGGAATTGAACACAGGGCAACACATCTTAGTGGGTGCACCCACCGTGACCAACAATGCGCAATCATCGACGTACCCGCCCTGTGCATGGCCCCCCACCCAACGGAGGCACATCCAGTGCCACCATCCCACACACACAAGCCTTCCACGGAACATGCTGTGTCCAATGGTCAGTACAGAGTCAGCGCCCATCTGGTGGATCCTGAACAGGAGACACATGCACACACATGCCAGCTCCCACTATGTACGACTGCCACCTGGCACGTGCAATGTAACCTCTCACCTGTGACGTGTGACTGCAAGCACACAGCCGTCTTGGCATGGGGCTGTCAATGTGGACACCTGTCAATGTTTCGGGAGGTGTGATCCGTACAGTGCTGTACATAGGGTGCAGTGCTGACACCTACTACTGTCTCATATCCCCTCGTGCCACAGGTCCCACTTGTTTTGGCCGCTCAGCCTGTGCCCACATCGTCGTCGTCGTGTGCCATACTCATCCAGCCGCGGAAGCAGTTCCATGCTCAGCAGACATTCATGTTGCCGTGGCGTTGCCGCTTGACGGATATGCAGTCAGTCCCCATCAGCACGCCCGCAAGTCATTGGGGCCTAGATCCCCATGTGCATGCACATGGCAGTGGTTTGTATCACTAGCCATTGCCATTGTTGGGAGACCTGTGTAAGTGTATTGTGGCCGTGCCGTCCCAGCTTGACAGCTGGGCTGTGGCTCATGTGCTTGCTCAGTCATGTCAGTGATGTGTATGCGAAATTGCTATGTGTCGTGTTGCATTGACATGTGTCCTCTGCCATTGTCCCTAGGCGGAGACCGAACATTGACCGCCCATACCAATTGCTGGCGGACATGGACGATACAGAGGTTATTAGGAAGTTTCGGCTGGACAGGCCAACCCTGCATCGACTGTGTGCCATGTTAGAACCCCATCTCCGTCCCCGCAGGGTGTATCCGACTGCTGTCACCCCCACGGCTAAGGTGATGGCCGCCATGCATTTCTTCGCCACTGGGTCATTCCAGCACACAGTGGGCAGTGGAGGAGGGATGTCCCAGCCCATGTTCAGCAAGGTGCTGAGGGATGTACTGGCAGCCATGATGCTGTACCGGAACAGGTACATCCGCTTCCCCAGGGCTCGTGAATTGGCGGCAGTGAAGGGTGCATTCTATGCCCTTGGCAGAATCCCACACGTCGTTGGAGCCATTGACTGCACACATGTCGGCCTTGTTCCACCACAGGCCACTGAGCACCTGTACCGCAACAGGAAGCACACGCACTCCCTGAATGTGCAAGTGGTGTGCCTTGCGGACATGGTGATCACCCACGTGTGTGCAAAGTTCCCAGGCTCGGCCCATGACGCACACATAATGCGCAACAGCATCTTGCCACGACTGATGTCCAATATGCAACAGGATCGTGCCTGTATTGTCGGTGAGTATGTGGAGTGGTGTAGCGTGCTGGCTGTGCGATGCTGTCCCCTGTCCAGTTGGATTAGCAACGGTTCTCTGTGTCCCTCACACCCAGGTGACTCTGCGTATCCGAATGGGGCATGGCTGCTCAGTCCATTGAGGAATCCTCGCACCCCAGCAGACGATCGCTACAATGAGGCACATGGGAGGACCAGACGTGTGGTCGAGCGTACCTTTGGCCTCCTCAAGTCCAGGTTCAGGTGCCTGGACCGCACCGGGGGTGCGCTGGCGTACTCCCCACAGAAGGTGTGCCGGATAGTGGTGGCGTGCTGCATGCTGCACAATCTGGCCATTCGGAAGCAGATCCCCCTCATCGTGGATGACGGAGATCAACCAGGGCCCCAGCCCGCAGACCAGGACAGCTCGAGTGAGGAGGACAGCGGAGAGGAGGAAGCTGGTAATGTGCGGCAGCAGCTCATCGCCCGCTACTTCACTTGACGGTGAGTGTCCATGTACGACGGCTGATGTGGCTGTATCTGTGCAGGTGTGTGTGTGCTGTGTCAGGGTGGCCGTTTGTTCACTGCGTGCTGTGTGTCAACGCTCCATGGCCAGGGTAGTATGCCACTGTTGGTGGCTGTGGCATTGTGCCCTATTGCTCTGTGCGATGTGTGTACATTGCTTGTAGTTGCTGACATGTACTGTGTGATGGGTGTGTGACACACTCATTGAATGTGCTCCTGTTCTGTCTCCCACCCCTAGGTCCCTACAGGCCCTCCGGATTCAAATGCCATGCCACGCATCAGGTGCCTTTCCGCCCAAGGTGGCCGTTGTATTCCGTACAAATAAGACACAGGGCACAAACAGCAGTTAGTGAAAAAGGTGCATTTATTACAAACTGTGACATGTGATTGTGTGTAAGGTGATGACAAAAGTGGTGCGTGCAGTGACAATGAGCTGTCGGTCATGGCTGCGTGATGATCAGGGTGTACCCACTGGTTCTATGTCCATAGTCCAACACACACATGCCATCCAGATGGCTGTGTGGAGTGGGATCGTAGTCCAAGTCAATGCAGTGGCTGGTCAAGGAAGGCTGGCGGAAGGCTGGCTGGCTGCCTCACTTGCGTTTGGAGCGTGCGAAGTCCTCCCGGGAGATCTGTTTCCACTTCGGACGGCCCCTTCCACGTTTGCGAGGGGGTGCCTGCTTGCGACATGCTGGTGGTTGAGGTGTGATCACTGGCTGTGGACGCAGGGGAACTGGACACTGCTGCTCCACCCTGCGCCCCGGCAGGTGGTGGCGGAGGGGAGCTGCTGTCCCTGGCTGTGACCTCACCGCCACCACCAGCTGTCCCATGAGGTCCACGATTTGGCCCATACGGGCGTCCATGGACCTCAGCACCCCCAGCACCTCACGCGTGTCTGAAGCAGACCGGACCCATTGTCCTTGGGCCTCTTCATAGGCCCCAAGGACTCTGGCCATGTGAGGCAGGGCATGGCTCCCAGGGGAGGCTGGCGTTTCCCTGACCCTGCTCCTCCTACCAGTCCTGCTGCCACCGGCCTGCCCACTAGCCACATTGCTCACCACGGTCCTCGCTGTGGCTCCCAGGGTGGATCCAGTCGTCCGGGCCACCACCTGCGCTGGGGCTGGTGCCAGCGAAGACGTGGCGGTGGTGGCGGCGGTGGTGGTCGGTGCGGCGATGGTGGCGGTTGCGGCAGTGGTAGTGGCCACAATGACCGTGGGTGTGGCCGCAACGACAGTGGCAGCAGGGGGCTGGGAATGTTCAGCAGCCCTGGATGATGGGTTGGTGGGTAGGAGGGGTCCTGGGGAGCGGCTGGGCCCTGCCACACCAGATGGGCCTGCTTGGTTGTCCGTGTCCGAAGAGGAGGACAGATCCTCCAGATCCGTGTGTCCTCGTTGGGGGCTTGTAGGCTGGCTGTGCTGGCTGCTGGCTCCATCCCCAGCATCCAGCAGTTCGTCACCTGTGGAGAGAATGAGATTTGTTATTGTGTTGCACCTGGCGAAGTATGTATTTGTCGTCTGACATTGACAGTCCGTGCAATCTCGTACATGGGTTTCCCGGAGGCGTGTGTGTGGCTGTAGCATCTGTAGTTGTGTGTGCTTGGCAATGGGACTGTGTGCTGTGCACATGTGGCATGGGACGGATTGGCCATGCCGATGGGTGTGTTGCTGTGCCCCTACTTATTGTGACTCTGGTGTATGCGGGCTCCTGGCCCATCCTGGGTCTGGTTTGTACTTTGCTTTTGGTGTTCAGATGGAACGCTTAGGTACGCATATGGCAACATGGGGGCCATGCCCCAGATTCGCATTTGGGAGGGATATGCTTTTGGGGTTCAAATGGAACGGTTAGGAACGCATATGGCAACATGGGGGCCATGCCCCAGATTCGCATTTGGGAGGGGATATGCTTTTGGGGTTCAAATGGAACGGTTAGGAACGCATATGGCAACATGGGGGCTATGCCCCAGATTCGCATTTGGGAGGGGATATGCTTTTGGGGTTCAAATGGAACGCTTAGGAACGCATATGGCAACATGGGGGCTATGCCCCAGATTCGCATTTGGGAGGGGATATGCTTTTGGGGTTCAAATGGAACGGTTAGGAACGCATATGGCAACATGGGGGCTATGCCCCAGATTCGCATTTGGGAGGGGATATGCTTTTGGGGTTCAAATGGAACGCTTAGGAACGCATATGGCAACATGGGGGCTATGCCCCAGATTCGCATTTGGGAGGGATATGCTTTTGGGGTTCAAATGGAACGCTTAGGAACGCATATGGCAACATGGGGGCTATGCCCCAGATTCGCATTTGGGAGGGGATATGCTTTTGGGGTTCAAATGGAACGGTTAGGAACGCATATGGCAACATGGGGGCTATGCCCCAGATTCGCATTTGGGAGGGGATATGCTTTTGGGGTTCAAATGGAACGGTTAGGAACGCATATGGCAACATGGGGGCCATGCCCCAGATTCGCATTTGGGAGGGGATATGCTTTTGGGGTACATGCTGTGAGCCATGGGTGCCGAACGTGACATGTGTTGTGGCAGCATGACAGTGCATGGTTTGAGGTGTGTGCATGCTTGACATGGCCTGCATATTTGCTGTCTGTTGTGATTACTGGACATGGCATTGGACGCATCGTTATGAGTGAGTGATAGTTGTGTGCCAGCCAACGTATTGCAGTTGTCCCATCTCCTTGGTGTGCGTGCTGCCCTGTGCCATGTGCATCACTGCAGTGCTCGGGGGGTGTGGCCCATGTTGTGTGTTGTTGCTCACAGTGTGTCGTGCGCTTAATTGACTTCTGGCACATGGTTGGTCATGGGCATGTGTCTTAGCGTGACTGCTGTATGTGTGGCAGCTGTGCGGATGACATGCCTTTCATGAGACTGGGGCTGACGGATGGGATGGATGGTATGTTGTATGTGCATGGTGTGTCTGTGAGTTTGATGGGTTCAGTGGTGTTCGTGTGCATTTATGTTGTTCCGCTCTGTTGCGTCTAGTGTTGTTTGTCTTACATAGGCGTAGTTGTGGGGTGTGTTGTTGACAGGCAGTAGGGGCTACATGGACAGGACTTCAATGGTGTTTCGGTTGTGTGTGATGAGTTGCACAGTGGCTGCCGTGTGGGACTATATTCAGTGTGGCTTGTGCATGCAGACGTGGCTCCTTGGGTGTTGCTATGTCTGTGATGGGTCATGTGGGGTGTGAGTCTGTTGTTCATGTCCGTGTGCACATTGTTCACTTGTTCGTGACGGTGGGCGGTGCTGCGTGTTCGTCTGCTACGTGACATGTCCCATGTGTTGGTCGTGTTATGGTCCTCATGCCTCCAGTAATCCAGCCCTGTCCAGTTTCCCACCTGCAAGTTGTTCGTGCGTGCACTGTACTGGATGCCACATGGCTCTAAGCGGGGGTGCTCCATGTTGCAGGTCTGTGGGGGTGGGGGTGTTGTGGGTCGTGGGGGTGGCTGGACACCCACTGACACCGATTGCTGTGGACCGTGATGTCTGCCTTTCGGCTGTCGTTGTGCACTGCGGTGGCTGACACGTGGCTGTGGGGTGTGGGGGATGCTCCTCCTTGCTGTGCTGTGGGACTGGGGCCTGGTGTGTGTTGTACTTGGGCTGTCCACCGTCCCACCCACTGCACTTTGTGTTCCTGCCACTTACCTGTTACTTGTCGGTTAGTGCAGCTGTGGCGGACACATGGGTGTGGTGGGTGCTCGTTGTGGCGCTTCTGGCATATTTGGGGACCTGTTGGTGGTTACGTGGCTGGCTTAGTGTACACATGTCCCCACGCATCTTACAGTTGTTCGGTTTGGGCTGTGTGTGGTAGTGTCTGTTGCATGTGTGTGTGATGTGTTGTGTATTGTGTGCTGGACATGGGGGTGTTTGTCCCTGGGAGCTGTGGCATGGTGGTAGTGCATGTGAGTACATAGCGGTGTGCTGGTATACATTAGTTTGTACTTACCAGCCTCCACTCCCCCTGCTAATCCGGCGAGGATCTCCGGATGTATTACGACTCGCACCTTCTCCTCCCACGCTTTGAAGGTCTTAAAGAGCGCGGGATTCCCTCCGCCAGTGACGGCAGCCAGCTCTCTGTTTTTGCCCTCCTTCTTCTTGACCAGGCTCTTTACGTCATTCCAACGTTTGTTAATCTCGACTCTGTTCCTGGGCAGGGTCCCGACTGCATTGACCTGGTCTACGATCCGGTTCCACATTCTGTTTCTGGTGGCTAGTGGTGTGTGCTGGACCATGTTCCCATAGATTTGTGGGTACACCTTGATGATCTCGTCGACCATGACCGTCAGCTCCATGGGCGTGAACTTGGGCATTCTTTGTGGTGCCATGGTGTTTGTGGTGCTGGTGCGGTGTGTGTTGTGTAATGTGCAGGGGGTTTGTGGTGCCGGTGTTTGGTGGTGGTGGTGGTGGTGGTGGTGGTGGTGGTGGTGGTGTTTGGTGGTGGTGGTGGTGGTGGTGGTGGTTGTGATGTGTGCGTTTCTGTGGTGTGCTGCTGTCCTTGCTGTGTCACTGTGTCCTCTCCTCTCCTCTCTGGTTTGCAATGTAGCAAGGGGTTGTGGTCTGTGGGAGTGCTGCTTTTGTACTCACCTATGTGGGTGTGTCCTCATGGTCTGTTGTTTTCAGGTGTGTTGTGTCTGGGGTTCTGGCCTTTGTATTTTTTGTTTGTCCGGGGGTGTTTTCGGGATGTGTACTGTGCTTGTGTATTTGTGCGTGCCTTGCTGTGTGGACTTGTTGGCCATGTTGTGTGCTATTGGTTTTGTGTGCGGATGGTTTCTGTGCAGGTACGTTGGCGCCATGGCTTCTGCCGTGTCGATTCTCATCGGCGTTGTTTGCGCTGGCGGGCGGTATATTTGTGGTTTTCCGCGCTCATGTCGGTGCGATCGTAATGTCACGTGCGGTGT
The DNA here is from genome assembly GCA_963921515.1 of Calotriton arnoldi. Lineage (NCBI taxonomy): Eukaryota > Metazoa > Chordata > Amphibia > Caudata > Salamandridae > Calotriton > Calotriton arnoldi. The sequence goes on from CAWUFW010006584.1 coordinate 9,819, forward strand.
GTCGGCCGTGAGGGCGGGCGGTTTTGTGTTGTCGTGCGTGTTTCCGTCCGTGGCGGGCGGTTTGACTCCGACTCGGACGTTGGCGGGCGGTATTTTGTGTGCTTTTCCGCCGATGGCGGTTTTCGGTTTGTGTAATCGTAATGGCGTGGTCGGTGTTCAGGCGGTGTGTGCGGGCGGATTTTTGCCGCTTCCATGCCTGGCGGATTTATTTACGCCAGGTATCGTAATGGGCCCCTAAGCAACAATGCTATGGAACTCGTTCCACTTCAACAAGAAAATCAACTTAACAACCAAGTTGCAATAAGACCAAATACAGACGTCTACGTCAACATGCCTTGTTAAGAGCAAAATCCAATTTCAGCAAATCCCGATGCAATTCCAACAATTGATCGAACTGCTTCTGGCTATTTCATGAACTTTGATACGTTTTCACTGGATCCAAGCGAGCCGGAAACGACGCCAGCCAAAAATCACACAAACAGAAACTCATTGACTTTTTGAACTTTTTAGAAAGACTTACCTGGTGTCACCTTGGATAGAACTATGGTATATCACTGGGATTCTATTTTTCCTTTTCTGGCTAGGTTTAATTATAACTTTTAGTATGCTTATTAATGGACGATATCTCCAGCAGAGCTCTACAGCCCAAAGAGTCAATTTGATTTTAAAACCACACCAGTCTTCACATCGTGAACCAAGGGACTTCTCTGTAGTGAACATCACAGCAGTTCCTATACCGGACGGTATAGTATGGGACAAGATTGATTTTGATATATTCGGTCCGACTGAACTTTTAAAGCTTAAACATGTATTTAAAATGTTTTTAAATTATATCATTACCTCCAGTACATTGTCTGATGATTGGGACACTGAAACGGTAAATAATATGATGTCTGATTTAGAAAAAACTGCAGCATTTCCGAACAATGAAATATTAGAAGGTACTTCAGACTATGATACATTGTACTGTTACCAACACTATGGTCATCATTTCTTGCACAAATCCATATCACCTAGAAATGTATTTGAGTACCACCAGTGGGAACACTGCCCAACTCCTCCAAAAGGTAGTTCGCAAACTTTTGCACAGAAATTCACATACTTTTCAGGGTTTAATATCTGACCCGAAGTCATTTTATTACAAAGTGGCAACAACATCAGCACAGAAAATTATGTTGACTAACACCAAACAGATTTACTCTACTTCCTTTATGGCCCAGTTGTCTACACAGGGTTTCGACCTATGGAAGGACACTATAGATGTAAAATCAATCTGGGGTTCTAGGGACTGGCAAGTCCAGGGAACAGAAGTGCTTTTTAGAGCATGCCTCATTCCACAGCAGATGATATTTCTAAATGACACTGTGCAACAGACATCCTGTCTTGGATTAGCCAAAAACAAGGAAATGAACACGCCTGGGTTTCCAGCACCATCACAGATGGGTGGGGGGCAGAATTCAACTACACATGGGGTAGGATTAGATGACATTCTCCAGTACAACAGGTCAGATCCCAATTGGACAGAATGGCTGATTTGGCCCATTGACACAAACACATGTCAACAGAGATTCCTAGGGATAACCGAGGGGTTTAGTATCAGTAGGCCAGATACACGCTATGTACAAAGACAACACCCAGGGATGCTTCCGGGCGTCGCCTATCTGGTCACTGTTAACTCCAGGGTTACTTGCTGTATGCAAGTATTGTTTCCGCCACTGAACACAGTCAGGGAGGCACCGTTATGGCCTTCATTGAATGTTTCCTTCATACAATTTGATACTTTGAGCAGACTGAAAGCCATGCTTTTACAGGAACCCGTGCCCTTAACCTCCGCTTGAGAAACCTTTGAACTTCAAGTTGCAAGGACCTCGACTGAAATACAGGCGCTTTTACGTACGAACTGCCCCTTTCATTTCGCAGAAATGGTGGGTCGTATCTTTAACATGTCTGATACGAGCGGTATTGTACACCTATTTAAGACCATAGGGTCAGGACTGTTGAGCACCTTTCAGACAGTCCTCGGAGTAATCCCAAATTTTATACACTCCGTATTGGGAAGCGTCTTTGGAGGTCTCCCGCTTATCCTGTTCCTAATTGCAGGATTGTAATCTTACTGCTACGTAATGGACGGCCCAATTTCCGAGGAAATGGCGAACGTACTCATGGAGCGGAAGTACCGTGAACGCATGGTACAGCTTCTGGGAATACCTTGCCGAAGAGAACTGAATGCCTCTTGGTTTCTATCGTTTAGACCAGTCTGGGTGGACTGCATCTTACCTGTTCTTCGATGCCTGTTTTGCGGAGAAGAATGCACGTTGGATCTCTGTCTAACGTTTCCGTCAGATACGCCTCCAGACATGGATGCTGTGCTGGACCCCCTAAAGGCCCATGCTCTGCGTTGTCCCCAGCGTCTTCCAATTCTGATGAATGCATTCCTTGAGAATCCACAGGTGCCGTTTGCTCCTGCTGGGTTAGGTGGTTCCTCCACAGGCACTCAGGTAACAACTGCCGCACAAGCTGCCGCAGCACCGACTGTTGGTAGTACTGAATTCCATCTATGTGCGATTGACGTTCTCTGTGAGGCGTTGGATTTGTCGTCTGCAGTAGCTAACACTCATTATGCTGTATCTCCAAGCCAGGACACTTAATCTTGAATTGGCTCATCGCGTCCTGGAAAAGAATTCGGCTTCTCCACTTTGTTTCATAAATAAACGAACTAAATTTGGAACATTTCCTAAATTGACACTTTCACTTGAGAAAGTATGGCTTTATTATGCTTTTGGTAATGCAACTTTTATGAGTAAGACAGAATTGACTTTTCAAGTGACAACTAAAAAATAGCTGATTTTTAAAGATTTTATTTTCCTTTTTAAACCATGTTTTTAGCTGTTTTTAAGAAAGAATTTTAAATTGTCCAGATTTTACGTATGGTCATTGTCATCCAATTCGAAAGTGGAGTGGGTGTTACGTTTCGTATAGAGGCCCTAATATAGACGCGTTCATATATGCTGTATATGGTCATAATCGTATATGCCCTAATATGGTCATACTCGTAGATGCCCTATTATGGTCATGATCGTCTATGCCCTATTATAGTCATGATCTTCTATGCCCTAATATAGGCATGATCTTTCACCTACATTAGTTCCCTACAGTACACAACCAACTCTGAGGATGAACGTTATCTAGTCTGTGGTTAGAACACTGCAAGGTCTTTCTCGAACACAGGCCTACAATGTACTCATAAATTATGCATGAGCATTCACCAGCTACATCTCCCGCATAATATGTATGTGCAAAGTTCACCCCTGACGTCTTCCTCATGTCTAACAAAGACCAATACAAACCATACTGAGGGACGAGACACTTTAGGGTATAAATACACCACATCTTGCCATGGTAAGATATAAGGAACCGAGACTTCCATGCTGACACACTGACCAGAGACGCTGAGGCTCCTGCATGCAGTCGCTCCAGCTGACAGCGGTCTAACACAGCCCTTGCGGGGTGTCCAACTCGAGACCAGGACGGGGTCCCACACTCTCTCTATTCAGGTATGGGGGTTCGACTAAATCCTAGAGGGATTCTTGGCTCTTAGGCTTTTAGACCTACACACATGCTAGGTACACTTAGGTACATCTAGTTAGGCATCGTAGGAGTACGAGCCCTTTCATAATGCTTTTTATATTCATGTATGTATTCATGGTTATTGCACTATGGTAGAACTGTTCTATCCCTTCACTTTTATCGTACTGCTGATAATATATCTCTGCTATTGTCTGCTGGTTGCTGCAGCACATATATTTTACACTAGAATAACAACTGTTCAATAAATACTTATTGAAACGCCCAGACTGTTTATTCTGTGTAACTCTCTGAGACAAACCGAATAAGTAAGCACGAGTGACTGAGCGAAAAGTAGTACATTGTTTCCATGATTCTGAGGGATCAGGGTTGTCATGATCTAAGGTTGCCAGGAACTAATCTCTCCCCGATAAGAGGAGATTTTAGTGGCACTGTGAGCTAGCTAATGCAAATCCGGCTAACATATGCGGTGGGGGTGCACAGAGTCAGTCTAACACCAAGCCCACAGTTTATGTTATCCAAACGCGCAGGTCCTGCAGGGGTACTATAGGAACTACACAACACTACCCTCAAAGAGCAACTCATGTAATGAGGCTGCTGGTCTGCAACACATTTTCAGCAGTTCTGGCTTTGTTACCAACAGAGCATATGAAGGGTAACTACAATCCAATAATGTAATGTGATATTGCGTACAACTGCCGGTAATGGTAAAAGCATCACACTTCACAATGGAATACATGATTTATTTGGCCTGGGCAGGAGATTATCACAGTATGATGCATTCCTAGTGATGAAATGATGCAGTTACAAGGTTGAAGCCAACTCCTTACAATCCAGTGCAAGACCTGATTCGCATGTCTTGCAACAGAGACATAAGCACTTTTCACGTATTGCAGATTTGTAAGCCCAATTCTAAAATCTCACAGTGGCCGCCAAAAGGGGTTAAATAGTGAAATGTATTTCTTTACTTGGGCATAACTATTTTGTTTTACCTGTAACAGTATCACTCAAACTTAAGGTGGAGAAGTGTCACACATATGCATGCTAAAACACAGAGTTGTCACACATGGGCAATCTGAAAACTTGGCAGCAATGGTAGCCTTCATACCTGCCATTCACGTTGGAGATATGTTCTTTATTCCATGTAGGTCCTCAGGTTAGAGTAACTGTATGTAGGTCCTGCTAGGGTTCCATTCTCCCTCCAACTGCCCCTATCTCCTAGCTTCCACTCAATAAATCAAATTTCTTTATTTGGCTCTAACAAGCCATAAAAGTCATATCATAAAATACACAGTACAAAGGTGTTCCACTCCACAACACACATAAACATTCTATTACATCATTCACTCTCAGCATTCAAAACACCATCTCAGATATATAGGGATTGGGGACACAATGGATACTACAAACCTAGCTTTCTTATAAACAGCAAAACAAAACAACAAAGCAAAGATCAGTCATTCCTTTGCATATAAAGTACAAGAACAATAATTCACAGTCGCTCAATCTCCAACATATCTAGCTGACGCATTCACCCAACAACGACCTGTTACACTCTCCAATACCCACTAAGACAAAGGTGACCTATAGCAGTCATAGAAACTCTGCAACGGGCTAAGCATGAGGTACCCTATACTTAAAGTCAAACAACAGAACTATACAACAACTAGATTGTGACTACCATTGCATTTGCACAATGGAAGTCTTGCATCCTCTTCAAACACATGGCCTCTATCATCACATGTCTGCACACTCACAATGACACCATCCGACATTTATGCACGCAGGACATGTAGTCACATATGCTCAGTCCTGCAAATTCCAGGTACAGAACCCACTGACTTCCTTAGACAAAGTGATTCCCCGTCACCTCTAAGTCTACACATTCAAGGAATAAAACAAAACAAAAATTGAAAGTTTAACCATACATCACCCCAACTCAAACGTTACTTGACTAGGCTCCAGCACAAAACCTGCCATCACACTACATTCATACGCAATGTCACTAGACACCCACCCCACTTTACTAAACTACACAGCACAACAAACTCTCACACCTTCTCCATTTTCCACAAGCAACACACACATGCCCATAAGGTCAATACACTGCACCACAAACACACATAAGTGCAGCCCAGTACGCCAATATGCCCCACACCCAGTCACAGTAGCTGGCCAAACCAACATAACCAAGCACCAGACTGAAGAAAGCACTTAATCTGCACTAAGTACCATGCCCCCATGAGGCTGCAACACCCAAGTTGGGACGTCCTCTGAACAAAATGACAATAGCATCCCATAGATGCATCCTGAGATATTATTGATAAAATCAAACTCTATAGCAGACAAGCAATATAACCCTTAGCACCATATAACATTAGCGGTAAAAAAATACTCACTGACAATGTACTAGAGCTACATCAAACACTACTTTTCAAACACAACACTAACCAACTCCATTAAACACTAAAAGAATAAAATGCACTACAAAACAATCACAAATGCACCCTTCTTCCAGTAACACACACACCTATCAAATCTTCAAATTTATTAAAAATGCCAACTGGTCCCAGAATACACTCAGGTGAAACTTGTGGCTAACATCCACAACACCACAGAGTAGTACCCTTCCCCCAATGTTTACTCCATGGGTGTATTTCCCCTTTGCAACCTGTCATGACATGGTATTTCTCTTTTCCCCCACATCATATCTATGGGGTACTCCCCCATGCAACTTCTTAAGAAAGTGTACTACTCTTTCGAAATATAGCACACCCCTGGATGTTTCCCCATGTAACTTCTCATGATAGGATACTGAACTTCCCCAACATCGCATACCACGGGGTACTTACCACATACAACATCTAGCAACAGATTTATGCTTTTTCCCTAGAAAGTGTACTAGACTTGAATCTCTAGTAATGGCGAATCACCATCTAATCTGTTCCCCAACCTAATGATCCTTACAGTTAATGGTAAACAATGTACATTTCTTAACCGAAAGCACATAGAATATGAACTCCATGAATACCAAATAACCCTGCTGATCAATTAACTGAATGTCATATTTTAACTTTGCAATTGGACAGCTACCGGGCAGGCAAGGTTTCAGCTTCCCATGACTTCAGGACAAAGTATATCCTGGAAGAACACAGCCTCATTTCTATCACCCCTTCCTTAGAGATAGTCTTATTTCTCTTTCTAAGTTAACCAGGAGGCCTTGGGTGCTCTTTCTTCAACAAATCCAAACCTATCCCAATAATGACCAGCTTACTACCATATTTATTATATCAAAGTCAACTTAGCCAGCATCTGCACTCTGACACTCAGGTCTGCAATCCGAGACACTGGTAAGGCTCTCTTTTGAGCAAGTTGAGTTGTTATGGCCCCAAACACCACGCACTCTTACAGCACCAACTGGCTCATCTCAGAGAACAAAATCCTTATTAATCTGATGCTGTGCATTGTCACAAGGCCTCTGACCTTCACTTTGACAACAGCTCCAGCAGGAACCACACCTAAGATATACGGAGTGCACACAAGACCCTCCAAAGGCTTAGAGTAGTCTGTGTCATAGTGAACTTAATAGAGAAATCACATTGCACACTCACTAACTGCTACTTCTGTCACTGTTAAATGTATTACTATCTGAAACTCCATGGGTCATTTCATAGATTTCCTTACAATTAAGGAGATTTCCTGCCTTTTACCTCTGTCTTTGCAGCACTGTCTCCACAGAACTGTCCTTAAACTTAGAACTTCTCACTGGGACACATCACCTCATTTTATTCCTCCACTCAGCTGACTCCTTGTACTTGTCAGACTTAAGCACACTTTGCCCATCCTTCTCACTTGGCTTCTCCTGTCCAGTGCGAGTGCGGAAATTGTATGACAATTTCCACAAGTAACGTCACTTTAAAAATTACTTAGAGAACCTGGAATTTCCACGCCTTCCTAAGTCGATGAATCTTTGCCACTGTATTAAAATGGAGCATTACACCAAATAGACATCACTATTTGCATTTGATGTACAGCCAATAAAGAGAGATTTGGTGAAGTTTCAAAAGATTTTTTTCTCTTTAAGAGATTAGTCAATATTTTGTTCTTTTTATGCAGGTTAGTCAAATAGATCCAATTACAGAAATTATCAAAAATAAGTTTAGTTAGAACAAGCATAGAAAATAACAGTTTGTTCCATTCAGAATTTAGGGGCCTATTACGATGGCGGGCGGACTTTGTCCGCCCGCCACCGTAACGGTACACGGGACCGACCGCCAGAGGTGCGGCGGTCCCGCCAGGCCCATTAGGATGCGACCGCCACCCTGGGGGTCGCATCCCGCATCTATTACATTGCGGCGGGCGGTGCTGTAAGCAGCACCTGCCGCAATGTAAAAGCTGCATGTTGTGCATTGGCATGCACTAACGTGACAGGCACCGTGCGGTGCCTGCCACCTTGGTGCATGGCAATGAAGGGGGTACCATAGGTACCCCCAAGTGCAGCCACCCCCACCCCCTGGGCCCGTAACGGGCCCCCAAAGCCATTCACCGCATGCCTTTCCATGGCGGAGTCTCTGCCATGGAAAAGCATTTAACCGCAGGCATCATAATATGGATGGCGGTGCCTGCAAGGCACCGCCACCATATTGTGTGCCTTTTCCGCACGGCCAGCAATCCAACCGGTGGAAAAGCGGTGGACGGTCTTTCCGTCCGCTGCGGTGGCCCTCGCCATACTAATATGGCGGGGGGTGTCACAGGGACGTTTGGCGGGCGGATCGCCACCGCCGGGTCGGCGGTGGCGATACGCCCGTGATCATAATAGGCCCCTTAGTCCCTATTCTAATCTGAAGGACCTATCCTATCCTAACGAGAACCCATAAAGAGTTCCTTTGGAAAAGAGCTAGTAAATTTTGGAGCAAAGTCAGATAACGAGGACAAGTAGAATCCCCCATAAAGGATAGTTCCGGAGACTGCAGTAGCAACCATTAAGACAGGTAGAAGGAAAGATCACAGCAGCAGTTATGATTGATATAGGGGTAGAAAGACGTAGAGCAAGGATAATCGAAGAAAATCCCTGTTAGCGCTAGCTTATGGTAATTGAGCTAGCATCATAAAGTGCTATGGGGCATGGCAAGGTAGGAGTGCATAGAATGACTTGACTCTCTAGCTAGGCACACATACTATATAGAAAAGTCACTAAACATGTGGCTAAAACAGGCGAATATGTCATCAACGTCCAATGGAGGAAAGTCCGTCAAATTCATCCTCGATTCACACGGTAAATGTCCATGTCAACATGAAGTCACTTAGATGTGGCTACAGCTTATTACAAAAAGGTACACCTACGAAGGTACTCATGAGAACCTTTTCGCAACCCTGCTCTATTAGCTGCTTAGTGTTCCATCGTATAACAATGAGCTGTTCTATTAAATGAAACATTTAAATCTGGTACGTCCAGTTTAGACCACAAAATTTAAGCTGCAGCAAGCATTTTCTTTTATCAAAACGCTTGTTCATTATGAATATGTGGCAGAGGAAACAATCTAAATACAGTAAAATCATATGGTATGAGGAAAAGAGAAATACAATTCTCAGGAAAACAGCACATTTCACAAAGTCAGGTTCTACAGTTCAGTTATAACGTTAAATCATCTTTTGCAAAAAGCATTTGTAGTCTTAAAGGGATAGAGAAGAATAAGGAATAGTGAGGCCTAGCAGTGCGAGAACGATAGAAATGAGAGCTTTCTGCAGAAATAAGCAGCATTTTCACTTTTGCAGGTTTAATAAGGGCACATTTTCCTAATGTCTATTTTATTATACATTTTTATGCTAAAGTTAAGGCATTTCTATATTACTAGGTGGCAAATTTTTCATAAAATTTTAAACTTCCTCAGTCATCACATCATCACATCTCTACATTTCCTATGTGAGTCCATTTCAGAGTGCAGTTTTATTGTCATTTGAGTCTCGTATTTTTCTTTTTAGACCTCTAAATTTCAATGAGTTCATGTAGTCATCATTCATAATACCCCTCAATCTTAAATCCTTCTCATACCATTTCCTTTCCAAGATTTCTTTTCTTTTTCGAAGCATGTATTTAGACCTCAAGAACAGTGTGTAAAGAAATATATGACAAAGCCCCACTATTAATATTGGCATTAATATAGCTTTTAGAATACTCTTTCCAGCCATGAAAAATCAGTTGCCAATTGCAATACTTCCTTTCCCAAAATTTTCAAACAAACTTGGTGTTTCCAAATCATGCATTTCAGGTTCCAAACCTTGCAATATTCTTTGCAAAGCTTTCCGTTTCCTTACTCTCGTCAGGTATGTATGTGTAACAGTGAGTTAATTTAAGCATTCGGCAGACTCTACCTTTTAGGGAAGTAAAATGTCTAATTTGAGACATTCTTGTAAAACAATCGATCATATAGCTTTTAGCTCAGTATTTATCACATGCAAAGCTCCGGGTGTGCTAGTTGCCATTTTGTCAACAACTGTTGAAAAGTTTGAAATCTTTTCACAATTTAAGATGATGCCTACAGGTGGAATGACTGCTCCAAATATGCCTCCTACTACTTATCCAGTTCCTGTTTCTGCACTTTGTTTCTGCCTATGTGAGGGTGTTAATGTTAGTGCATCAATACTTTTACATGATACAGTTTTTGAATTAGTATGCCCAAATAGCAGATCCCTTCCCAGTCAGCTGACAATAATAAGTAAGCATTCTGTTCACAAATATAATAAACCCCTGGAATATCATTCTCGTTTCCCTACAAAATTTGCCAAGATACACCTGTCAATTCGAAAGTGTGTTCACAGCCACTAGTCCCTACATGTCTAGTTCTTTTAGGTGTCCGTCTTTTATGCACACAAAATTTCCCTTTGTGTTGGGAGTCAAGTCTCAGTTTAGGGTAAACCATCTTCTTTCTAAATTCATTTTCCTCTTTCCTTCAAACATTCTCTAGAACATTACTCATTTTGTCTGTACTGCTTGTTATGTTAGTGTATCTCTCTTCTAAAGCCATTATATAAGCCTTTTCTATAGGTCGCATTAAACAGGTTAAATTGTCTTTATATGCCTTTATACTATCTCTGGGTCTGTGAGGAAAGAAATAGTACCAGGCTGCATCAATTTCTCTTGCTTGTGAGTGTGAATTCATGGTTTCTATTAATGTTACACTGGAAAGTATTAGATCATGGTTAGAATAAATATACTCAAAATGTCCTCTCCTATAAACTAATGATAATAGGATACTGCAAGAAATAGCATAAGATACAGGCATATGGTAATAGGTAACTTCTTCTGACGCTGATGTAGGTAAGTGTGCACATACATAGCAGTCCTTTGTGCTCATGGCATCAGTATATTCCTGTACTAACCTAAAATAGACATTAGTAGAACAGTCATTTTTCTTGTAGCTTACAAAGGTGTAACTAAAGTGGTCTTCCGTAGCATTGTGAATGTGGGAATTAGTCAAGTTCTTTGCCCTAAGCTTTTACTCTGGCGCTAGATAAAATTCTATTAGTACTATAGTGATCATTATTATTGTTATTACAAAAATGTAACTCATAATATATTTACATTTATTTCTAATGCAACACATTCTCGGAGTCAGCTCAAAGCACTTAGACCAATAGCTTGTACCTAAGTTTAGTAAACAGCATTTTTTCAGTTAAGCTTCCAACCAGACAATCTTTAACCCCACTCCGTGTTCTTCTAGACTGTTGTCCCTACTCTTCTGTAAGTTTCAGCTCGGGCCTAAGTTGGTCTTCTGTAAAATTAAGAAGTAAAATAATAATCTCTAATACACAGAGTTCAAGTCTCTCTTTTCTTTTGTTAAGTCTCATGTGAGAAGTTGGCCTGGCATATGCTGTCCACTAATTATAGTGGGCACCTTGCACCAGTCCAAATCGACTCTTATGGTAGGTAGGTAAAAGACAACCTTATTGAAAGCTATCCTAGTGGTAGCTGTGGAGAGCAGCCTTCAGGCTAAGTCTTGAAGGAATGTAAAGCAGCTTGTTTTACCAGTCTATAATCTCTTGAGTGACCAAATGAAAGAGCACCACACCAGGTATATATTCAAAATATATGTATTTATTACTAAACACACCCCTCTAGTCTCTTTATGAGGCTAGAGTTCGAAGTACACAGGTTATAAGATCTTAAATCACAGTAATAGCACAAATACACGTTTGGGCCCTAGGGGCGTACTCAAACCATATACCAATAAAGTGGTATGCGAACCACGACTGAACTAGACACTAGGCCTAGAGCCTCTAGAAGTGCTTGGACCACAAGGAACCACCCAAGGTAGTGACACAGGGGACCCACGGGAGACGCGTGCAGTGTAAATACACAACCGCGATACGCCGTTAACTTCTATGGAGAAAGTCGGGATCGGGAAAATAGAGGAAAGGGACACTTAGAAGAGGACTAGGACAAAACCCTTTGAGATCTAGGACTTTGAAGAGTCTCTACCCACGGGAGCACCGGAGTACTCGTGTTACCTCACCCAGGGAAGCCGGGTGCATAGGTGCCTTTCGGGGTCGGGTTTCGTCGTCGGTTCTTATGGCGATCTGCTGCAAAGTGCTGCTGGCGACCAGGAGAAAAGTGTCCGGGTGGATCCAAGAGTGGATCGGAGTTCTGAAGAACCTGAAAGCAGAGGGGACAGAGTCTGGGTCACTAGCCAGTGACCAGGAAGGCGATGGACAGATGCCCACCGATGTCGAGTGCTTCAGGTTCGATGATGGTCGTCTTGACTCTTCAGCCACGAGGTCCGGGAGGCGTTGTCGGCGACCAGGAGCAGGATTCGGGCTGTGGCTTGATGTCTGTCGAGTGCAGAGGTGTCAGCGACCAGATTGGACCCAACAAGCCTTGGCAACGGCAAGTCTCGAGTAAGATGTAGATCGTCGATGATGCAGACCAGCAAGGTCTGTGGAACTCACCCAGCGAGGGTAAGTGAGGGCAGGCCTGGAGCAACCAGACTGCCAAGTAAAGAAAAAATTGGCCTTCGGGAAGGGCTACTAGCCAATGAGCTAGCGACCGCGAAGGAGCCTCGTGACGCCGCACGTGGAGCTGGCTTACAGGACACTCGTGGAGTGGGGGCCAGTGATCTTCGGTGCAGGTGGTGCTGGAGGCTAGGGCTACTCGGAGCCCAAAGCACGACTTCTTGGGAGACCCAGAAGATGGTGCACTTGCAAATGTGCTCGGTGTCCAGGGGTCACGGTCTCACGTTACCCACGATAGCCACGGGCCTCAGCTTTGCTGGGGACTCAGGGTAGCCTCGGGGAAGTCTGAGAATCCACCTCTGGTGATGCGATGACTTCGGCGTCCGACGGGAGCTTCAGTGATGCGAACCGGACAGATGCTTCTTTGGTGCCTGCCAAGCAGGGGAGTCACTCCTTGACCCCAAGGGAGATTCTTCAGTCCTCTAATCGTGAGTAGAGCGTCGAAGGTCCAGGATTCTGTTTCAGAGTTTCGTCCAGGTATAATCTAACCTTGCTGTGGCAAGGGTTCCCCATTTTATCCAGTAAAACAGGGAGGGACTAACTCTATGACCCCACCTATGGGAGGGTCAAGGGAGGGGGTGGCTACACCCACTTCCCTTTGTCCAGTTTCGCGCCAGAGCAGGGGCAGGTAGCCCCTGAGCTGGTTTGAACTGGCAAATGCACAGAGGAGCCTTTTGCTCCCCCAGTGCAGGACTTCAAAGCACTCTAAGAGTGCACCCACCCAGCCCCAATACACATTATCCTGTCTGGGGAGGTGGTCACACCTCCCTGCAACAGGAAACCTATTGTCCAGGCCTCCCCTGCCGGAGTTTCGTCCAGCAGCAGGAGGCCAGACTTGTGTCTGTGGCAGCAGCATCCATTTTGTGATGCCAGGGCTTCAGAAAGAAGTTACCGGGTAAGCCAGAGTTAACATGTCTTTCCCTCTAGAAGGGTGGAATGCTACCCCCGCCGCCAGGATTGGCGGGGGGTAGTATTCCAAGGTGTTTGACACCAAACACGACATGTTTAGGTGCAGCCATTCCAAAGTTAGCATTTTACCGCGAGGATATAATGCGCTTAAGAGTATATGGTCAGGCTGCACTACAAACAGCATCAGAGATGGTCTCCGAACGCTGCAGAGGGGCCCTGCTCATGCAGGGGCACCCTCTCACATAGGAACCACGCACTCTGCCTTTAGGATTGATAAGGCCTGCCTTAGGAGTGACTTATAGGTTTATATGTGTGTATGTATTTCGTGATATAGGTAACCTATATCACAGTAAGGGGTGCATGCACCACCTTACCCAGGCTGCAGTAGCAGACCTGTGGTGTCAGTTTGGATGGCCTTCCAGGGGTGGCATAATACATGCTGCAGCCCCTGGCAGGCCTCTGAGGTACCTATGCCCTTGGTACATAGTATACCATATACTAGGGACTTATAAGGGCACTCCAGATTCCAATCAGAGATGTGCCTAAGGCACATGGAAACCATTTTACAGAGAAAGCAGATAGACTGGGGCCCTGAATAGCAGGATCCCAGTCCAACTAAGTCATAAACCAGCAAAACACCATAAAAAAGTGGGGGCAACCATATAGTCAGATTCCACCTTCCTACATAACCCCCCCAAACGAAAGGAGATAAGGCTAACCTTGGCCAGTTGAGCCTTCATTGACTAAGTGGTCATATAAGGAAGCACCTGCACTAGCATGGTTGCCCCCTGTCTTATGGTCCACTAAGCAATCCCTCACCCTAAGGGTATGAGAGGGTCTCCACCATGGGGAATCACTACCTGTGGTGTGCTTAGGTAAAGTACAAGGCTGGTGAGGTGTCTGAGTAGAGAAGTGAGGCCCTAGGAATGTTGGCCTCAGCTTCCTCAGATCACTGGTCACCATGTATGCCTGTCTTTCCATGACTGAGTTGCACTTTGCTCTAAGGGTCAACCTTTGGCTGCCTACAGCTGGGGGTTGGGTCCCTTTGGATGGACTACTGGAGGGACATGGCAGGTTTGGAACCTTCTGGTCCCAGGTTTGCCCTGGCCTACCAGAGTCCTTCTGGGGGAGGTCCCTACATAAAGGTATGGGGGATCCCTCAGTGTGTAGAGGAATTTTCACCTGGCTAGGGCTACTAGCCTGGGTGCCCCTAATCTGCTGATGGGGGCTTCCTCTGGACAGGGGGCCCTGGGGGTCCACTGACCTCCCTGACCTCTGCAGCCCTGGGCTGACTGAGGCAGGGTAGAGAGGGGCAGGTTACCTGCTCCAGACTGGGTACCACCTTGGAAGGGTCCTCTGCCATCAGGGGTGTGGCCAGGCCAGGCCTGACTACCTCTGTGGCAGTTCCTTCACTAGGGGTAGGGTCAGTTCCCTGAGGAGGCTGACCCTTACCTACTGTCTGGGGGAAGAAGACTTTTCTTCAACCCTTGTGCTCTCTTTTGGGGGAGAGTGGGCCATTCTTTCAGGCTCCATCTCTCCAAATTCTTGGGCTGGGGCTGTGGCCATCACAGCCCCACTAACCTTGCAGGGACGCCCAACATCCTAAGATGGGTTTGGTGTTCAACTTCAGCCCAGGCTGAAATTTCCAAATCATTGCCCATCAGGCAATTTACAGGTAGGGTTGGGGACACTGCCACTCTTTTGGGCCTGTGACCCCCTCCCAGCTGAGATTGACTATGGCCATGGGGTGATCTGTTCTGACACCATCAATGTTGGTCACCTGATATTTAAACTCAGGTAAAAGCTGGTGAGGGGGGACTAGTTTCCCTGCCACCATGGTGACACTAGCCCCTGTGTCCCTAAATGCCACAGCTTTCTGACCATTAATTATTGGCTCCAATCTGTACCTGCCCAATGCTATGGGACCCATGGTAAAGGTGGCAAATCCTATACCACCATCAGAGTCAGAGGAGTCTGTTGAGGGGTCCCTGTCTAAACTAGGGCCCACCTCTGTTCCTCTTGCAAAAGCACCCAACTTTTTGGGTGCACTACTCCCAACTGGAGGATTACTACTGGTAGTACCAGGAGGGGTGGTAGTAGTTGTGGGAGGAACATTTTCTTTATTGCCAATCCTGGGGCAACTGGGATCAGTTTTCCAGTGCCCAGGCTTTTTACAGACATGGCAATATGGTTTCTTTTCAGGAGAGGAAGGAGTTTGGGACCCACCCCAGAAGAGGAATTTTGGGGCCCTGTAGGGGACTTATCCTTAGATTTATCCCCACCTTTCTCTTGGGACTTAGTAGAATCTTTCTTCTGGTCACCACCCTGATTTCTAGTTTTTACTCTGGTTCTGACCCATTTGTCTGCCTTCTTTCCCAATTCTTGGGGAGAGGTCAGATCAGAGTCCACCAGATACTGGTGCAAAAGCTGGTTTTGACAATTATTAAGGATCTGCTCCCTCATAATCAAATTGTACAATCCTAAAAAGTCATGCACTTTGTTGCCATGTATCCAACCTTCCAGAGCCTTTGTAGCACAATCTACAAAATCAACCCAGTCTTGAGTCTGAGCTTTTGGGTGTCTCTGAACTTCAACCTATACTGTTCAGTGGTTAGGCCAAACCCATCTATCAGAGCACTCTTCAAGACTGTGTAATTGTCAGCATCCTCTTCTCTTACAGTGAGGAGCTTGTCTCTACCTTTGTCTGCAAAGGAGAGCCACAAGATTGCTGCCCACTGCCTCTGGGGGACCTTCTGAACTTTACAGGCCCTCTCCAGTGCAGTTATCCATTTGTGGATGTCATCCCCACTCTGGTATGGAGGGACAATCTTGTTTAGGTTTCTATGGTCATAAGACCTGTCCCTATCTCTAGGGATATTGCTGCCACCATGGGACTCTAGTCCCAACTTTCTTCTCTCTCTAAGGAGATCTAGGTATTCTCTATCTAAAGCCAATTGCTTCTTCCTGATCTCTAGTTGAGTTTCCTCATACTGGACCAGTCTCTTTCTTCTCTCATGAGAGGATTCCCTCCTGTGAGAAGAAACAGAGCTCCCTATTGAGGTGCCAGAGTGGTTAGACTCCTGAGAAGGAGACCTAGACTTTCTGTGCACACTCATAATCCTTCCTGGGGGGACAAAGGTGTGGTTCTCTAGATCCTCATCTTCATCTTCCCCAGAAGGGATTGGGTTTTCCAGGTCAGGGTCATTGTCACCCTCCTGGTCAGTTTCAGAGGGGGCTGGGGGTAGTGGTACCCCTGGCCCCTTCCTCATCTGCTGGCCCACCCTCTGCTCCTACCCCTTCAGTCTCTGAAGACTTACTAAGATCATAAGCCACCAACAACTCCTGGAGGTGTTGGGTGGTGGGACTTTGGCCTGTCCTTAATTTCCTCACGTTACACAAAGCTCTCAGTTCCAAGAATGGGAGTGTGTCATACTTGGAGGGTGGAAGCTCAATGGCTTCCTGCAAGGCATCTTTGGATCCTGCTTTTAAAGACATTACTAGTGTGGTGTGGTGTATGCACTACCTACTCTAGTGTGGCCTACTAAACTCTCTTGAGTTGTAGAAAGGGTTGTGCTATCCCTTAACACACAACTCTAAGTTCAGTAGAACTTACTGATATTCTAAGCTTAAATTATATGTACCTTAGGTACCTTTAGTGGTTTTCAGTTGATCAATTCAATTGAGATTATCTGGTAAAACAATAGCAAGCTGGAATCCCACACGCTGCACACCAATGTGAGAAGTTGGCCTGGCATATGCTGTCCACTAATTATAGTGGGCACCTTGCACCAGTCCAAATCGACTCTTATGGTAGGTAGGTAAAAGACAACCTTATTGAAAGCTATCCTAGTGGTAGCTGTGGAGAGCAGCCTTCAGGCTAAGTCTTGAAGGAATGTAAAGCAGCTTGTTTTACCAGTCTATAATCTCTTGAGTGACCAAATGAAAGAGCACCACACCAGGTATATATTCAAAATATATGTATTTATTACTAAACACACCCCTCTAGTCTCTTTATGAGGCTAGAGTTCGAAGTACACAGGTTATAAGATCTTAAATCACAGTAATAGCACAAATACACGTTTGGGCCCTAGGGGCGTACCAAACCATATACCAATAAAGTGGTATGCGAACCACGACTGAACTAGACACTAGGCCTAGAGCCTCTAGAAGTGCTTGGACCACAAGGAACCACCCAAGGTAGTGACACAGGGGACCCACGGGAGACGCGTGCAGTGTAAATACACAACCGCGATACGCCGTTAACTTCTATGGAGAAAGTCGGGATCGGGAAAATAGAGGAAAGGGACACTTAGAAGAGGACTAGGACAAAACCCTTTGAGATCTAGGACTTTGAAGAGTCTCTACCCACGGGAGCACCGGAGTACTCGTGTTACCTCACCCAGGGAAGCCGGGTGCATAGGTGCCTTTCGGGGTCGGGTTTCGTCGTCGGTTCTTATGGCGATCTGCTGCAAAGTGCTGCTGGCGACCAGGAGAAAAGTGTCCGGGTGGATCCAAGAGTGGATCGGAGTTCTGAAGAACCTGAAAGCAGAGGGGACAGAGTCTGGGTCACTAGCCAGTGACCAGGAAGGCGATGGACAGATGCCCACCGATGTCGAGTGCTTCAGGTTCGATGACGGTCGTCTTGACTCTTCAGCCACGAGGTCCGGGAGGCGTTGTCGGTGACCAGGAGCAGGATTCGGGCTGTGGCTCGATGTCTGTCGAGTGCAGAGGTGTCGGCGACCAGATTGGACCCAACAAGCCTTGGCAACGGCAAGTCTCGAGTAAGATGTCGATCGTCGATGATGCAGACCAGCAAGGTCTGTGGAACTCACCCAGCGAGGGTAAGTGAGGGCAGGCCTGGAGCAACCAGACTGCCAAGTAAAGAAAAGATTGGCCTTCGGGAAGGGCTACTAGCCAACGGGCTAGCGACCGCGAAGGAGCCTCGTGACGCCGCACGTGGAGCTGGCTTACAGGACACTCGTGGAGTGGGGGCCAGTGATCTTCGGTGCAGGTGGTGCTGGAGGCTAGGGCTACTCGGAGCCCAAAGCACGACTTCTTGGAAGACCCAGAAGATGGTGCACTTGCAAATGTGCTCGGTGTCCAGGGGTCACGGTCTCACGTTACCCACGATAGCCACGGGCCTCAGCTTTGCTGGGGACTCAGGGTAGCCTCGGGAAGTCTGAGAATCCACCTCTGGTGATGCGATAACTTCGGCGTCCGACGGGAGCTTCAGTGATGCGAACCGGACAGATGCTTCTTTGGTGCCTGCCAAGCAGGGAGTCACTCCTTGACCCCAAGGGAGATTCTTCAGTCCTCTAATCGTGAGTAGAGCGTCGAAGGTCCAGGATTCTGTTTCAGAGTTTCGTCCAGGTATAATCTAACCTTGCTGTGGCAAGGGTTCCCCATTTTATCCAGTAAAACAGGGAGGGACTAACTCTATGACCCCACCTATGGGAGGGTCAAGGGAGGGGTGGCTACACCCACTTCCCTTTGTCCAGTTTCGCGCCAGAGCAGGGGCAGGTAGCCCCTGAGCTGGTTTGAACTGGCATATGCACAGAGGAGCCTTTTGCTCCCCCAGTGCAGGACTTCAAAGCACTCTAAGAGTGCACCCACCCAGCCCCAATACACATTATCCTGTCTGGGGAGGTGGTCACACCTCCCTGCAACAGGAAACCTATTGTCCAGGCCTCCCCTGCCGGAGTTTCGTCCAGCAGCAGGAGGCCAGACTTGTGTCTGTGGCAGCAGCATCCATTTTGTGATGCCAGGGCTTCAGAAAGAAGTTACCGGGTAAGCCAGAGTTAACATGTCTTTCCCTCTAGAAGGGTGGAATGCTACCCCCGCCGCCAGGATTGGCGGGGGGTAGTATTCCAAGGTGTTTGACACCAAACACGACATGTTTAGGTGCAGCCATTCCAAAGTTAGCATTTTACCGCGAGGATATAATGCGCTTAAGAGTATATGGTCAGGCTGCACTACAAACAGCATCAGAGATGGTCTCCGAACGCTGCAGAGGGGCCCTGCTCATGCAGGGGCACCCTCTCACATAGGAACCACGCACTCTGCCTTTAGGATTGATAAGGCCTGCCTTAGGAGTGACTTATAGGTTTATATGTGTGTATGTATTTCGTGATATAGGTAACCTATATCACAGTAAGGGGTGCATGCACCACCTTACCCAGGCTGCAGTAGCAGACCTGTGGTGTCAGTTTGGATGGCCTTCCAGGGGTGGCATAATACATGCTGCAGCCCCTGGCAGGCCTCTGAGGTACCTATGCCCTTGGTACATAGTATACCATATACTAGGGACTTATAAGGGCACTCCAGATTCCAATCAGAGATGTGCCTAAGGCACATGGAAACCATTTTACAGAGAAAGCAGATAGACTGGGGCTCTGAATAGCAGGATGCCAGTCCAACTAAGTCATAAACCAGCAAAACACCATAAAAAAAGTGGGGGCAACCATATAGTCAGATTCCACCTTCCTACATCTCAGATTTTTCCCAATTATGTTCCGTTTGTTTTTTTCTTTCAGGGAGGTTCAAATAGTTCAGGGATCACGTTGCACAAATCTTCCAAAGTGACATTCAAAGCAATGTTCACATTATAAATAACCTTCATCTTGGCAGGATTAAGCAGAAAGGCTTGGGCCCCCTTGCCTTGAAATAGGGGGATGAGCTGCCGCAATTGCCCTCGCATTTCCACCGTCTGGTGGCAGAAATCTGGTCTAACAAAAAACTCTGACCCCTTTCCAACCCTCTTTCTGTCTGGGCATGCCAGATCATTCACTGCTTGGCGAGCTAAGAAATTATTAATAGATATCAGGATTGCTCTGGGTCTAGGAGTAGTTTGTCCCAGGCTCGTTCGTTGTGTAAAGGGGAATCAGTGCACTCTTTATATCTCCTGATTCCAGTTCCATTGCTAGAGTTCAGGAAAGGCCTCAGAGAAGGTATCAACGATGAGCTTTCGAGCATCCTGTCCTTCCGCGCCCTCTGGAATCCCCAAAACTCTCAAGTTATTTCACCGTAGGTGGTTCTCAAGATCCGTTAATTTCCACTGTGTGTCCTCTTTCTGCGAGCGCATTGACTCTGTTATCACCTTCTGAGCTGCCAACTCATCTTCCAGGCTAGAGATCCGGGCTTCTGCTTCATTAAACCTCTCAGCAAATTCAGAACAAGATTTCGCAATACGGTGTATGGAGTTCTGGAGTTTGCGGCAGGCTCCTTGAGTCCGTTGGCTCTCCATGCGTGTCTCTTCTCTGTGAACCATTATACTTTGGTATATCACAGCCAGTGATATGTCATCAGGTTTCTCCACCATGGCTTCCCTTGTGTGATTAGATGCGGACTCCCGGTCTGCCCCAAGACCTGCCGAAAACGAATAATTCCATAGCAGGGCATCGTTACCAACAGCTTGTATGGCACCCTCACCTGGATCGTGCCTCTTACGCACTGTCCGTGGACCAGTTTCCGAGGTATCAGTGCCCAGGTCCTCAGGATGCACACTACTTGTCTCATTGTCTTCTTAGGTTTTGCTGATTCAGGTCTGGGCTATTTTCATCACTAGACTCGTCTTCTTCAGGTATCATTTCTGGTATTTGAGCTATTGAAGAACTTCTCCTCGGATTCTTGTTTTCATACTTTGTAGCCACTCTGCTTGTGGATTTATCCTCCTTGTTCCAGTGTCGGGCTCTCCTGGGTGCGCTGCCTGCGGCAGCGCTTCTTCCTGCGTTCGAGTACGTAGACGCGAGCCCCGCCTGCTGTTTTCTGTCAGTGGGTGACGGCGGCGCCTGAGGCGTACTTAAGGGAGGGATCCGCATTGGTAACGCGCTTCGCGTTCCAGCATGGATCCTGCCATGCCTCCCACAGTTTCCCTCCGCTGCACTTACCTGCAATCCTTCGACTGCTGCTTTCCGCTTGTCGTCGCTTCGCTTGTGGCTTGCTGGGCCTCTCCAGTATTCCTTCTACTTCCTGGGTTCTCTGGTGCTCTTCCGGAACACTTTGTTATGCAGCTTCTTGCCGGCTGGCAACATTGTTTCCTGGGGACCTCAGCCATTTAACCCTTGGCTTCCTGGCAGCTTGTCTCTGAAAGACAAGGAACAGCAAGGGTTGTAAAGAATCATAGTGTCTTTGTTTTCCGCATTTTTTATTACTTATTTGATCTAAAAGGAAGGCCACACTTATCTGATGACTATATAATTAGAAGAGTGATTCTAGCAGTCTTCTTTGTTTCTGCTAAATCTCTTCTTGCTGAAAAGGAAAAAAGAGAAGCTATATTAATAGAAGCAGATAACCCACTTGTTTTGTTTTAAGTGACCCTGTGCCTTTTTTTGCCCTATTTTTTTCTGTGCCCTCTCCTGTCCTGGGAAATGAGTTTTTTTGTTTTTCCCTAATTCAGGAGTAACGGATGATTATTTTTAAAGGCTCCTATGTGCTCCTATGGTGCTTCTATCACAGGTTTGTATAGTATTGTTCATCTCTTGTTTAATGTCAAATTTCTGCAGTCCTTCTACCTACTGAACATTGTCCTTCCTATTGTAGATACTGGGAGTGTTCTACAGTCCATGGGAGTTGTTCCCCCTACACATACTTGGCATATTCATTTACAGGTATCTCATTAGAAGTGGGGGGTTAATGTACAGCCAGTTCCTTGTACACTAGATTAGTACTTACCTTGGGTTTTCTCCTTTAGGATTTTCGGAGACCACCCCACAGAAGAACCAGTGGACGTCTACCCCTTCTTCCTTCCCTTGTTTTGTTTCCCTCCTTCCCCACCTTCTCTCTTTTGCTTTGACCTAGTTGGGCGAAGGAGGTAGGTGAGGGAAGTTGGGACCCAGCATCACTTCCATACATTTCGTCCCTGCAGTATATCCAGGGGAGCCTCACATCCAGTGCTGGTTCCTCCACCTGGATCTTATTGTCTCAGGACCACATCAGCAGCACTTTCTCTCAGTGATTTGAACTCAGCTTCTCTTCCATTAGAGATCTCCAAGTCACTCTGCGTTATTTCAGGTACTTGCACTTGATTTTCTGTCAATTGATCTTCACCCCTCTCATCCAATTGCTGCTGAACTGGCAAATGTGCTGCTGGTCTGGGTGATCTCTCAACTGGTAGTGCAACCACCAATGCTCTTTGCTCGGGACCAAAGACTCTTCTTCTGGACTGCTCACTCTTTTGGTATGCGAGGCATGAACCCAGTTCGGGATTCCAGCACTCTTAACAGCTGTAAGTGTAATGAGGATCACCTGAAAGGGGCCTTTCCATCTGGGTTCAAGGCAAGTCTTCCGAACATGCTTCTTGATCATGAGCCAATCACCAGGATTGAGGTTGTGGCACTGTTCTTGATGTGGGTCTTATGTGGCAGCTGAGACCTGTTGAGAGACAGAATGGACTATGTTAGCCAGTCCTTTACAGTAATCCAAAATATTATCATCAGTAATATTAAAGAGAGCAGTTGCAGGAACGGCGGGTTATCTCATTACCCTGCCTATTAGGATCTCATGGGGGGAGAACCCTGGTTTTCTGTAAGGTGTACTCCAAATACTTATCAGCACCAATGGTAAAGCATCAGGCCATTTTAGAGAGGTGGATACACAGACTTTAGCCAATCTAGACTTGATTGTACCGTTCATTTGTTCAACGATACCCGAGGCTTCTGGTCTGTAACTGCAATGTAATCTTTGTTCAATCTGTAAAACTGTGCAGATCATTTTCATAACTTCATTGTTGTAGTGCGTTCCTCTATCTGACTCAAGAAAAATTGGCATGCCGACCCTGGGCATCAATTCATGCAACAACACCTTCGCTAAAGTGAGGCTGTCGCTTCTTCTAGTTGGGTAGGCTTCCACCCATCTTGAGAAGACACACACAATCACCAGGATATATCTCAGCCCGTTATGGACAGGTAGCTTGATAAAATCCATCTGCATCCTGTTGAATGGGCCAACTGATCTCCCTAGGTGTTAGAGTGACATGTTCGATTCCCTACGTTTAAATGTTGACAAATAATGCACCAATGGCAAACCTCTTCGGCTAGCATCCTGAATCCAGGGTTATATCAATTCTGTCTGAAAAGTCTCACCATTGCGTCTCTCCCTAAGTGCGTGTAACCATGGTAGCATCATGTAATTGGAAACAACAAGCTATCCAGTAATACCGGTCTCCCATCTGCTGACCTCCAAATATCATTTGTATTTTTCTCGCAACCTGCCTTTATCCAACCATTCTGTTCTGCTTCTGACACAAATTCAGTTCATCCCACGTATCTGTGACTTTCATCAATAATGTAAAAGAACTCTCCTCTATGGACTCACAAGTGAAACCTTCATTCAATGAACAGGCTAGCAGAGCGCAGTATCTGGCTACTAAGTAAGAGTATTGGTTGGCTATGGCAATGTATCCGCTTCCTCCTTGATGTGCTAAA
The DNA here is from genome assembly GCA_963921515.1 of Calotriton arnoldi. Taxonomy (NCBI): domain Eukaryota; kingdom Metazoa; phylum Chordata; class Amphibia; order Caudata; family Salamandridae; genus Calotriton; species Calotriton arnoldi. Next base: position 33,743 of record CAWUFW010006584.1, read on the forward strand.
CACTTTACCACAGCGATTTCACCTGGCAACTGCAGAGCATCCATTAGGTCTTTGACGTGTGTCCCGTTCTTCATAGGGGTTCCTGAGGATGTAAGAAAGCCTCTCTGTGACCACAACTGTCAAAAATCATGAGCTATACCAAACCCATACTGACTGTCAGTAAATAAGGTGACTCTGACTTGAGGAGGTAAACTGCAAGCTCTAGTAAGAGCAATCAGTTCACAAACCTGGGCAGAAAAAACGTTTTGAAACCATGAAGCTTCAACCACATCATTTATGGTGCACACAGCATATGCTGCTCTGAGTTTGCTATCATTACCTCGCAAGCATGAGCCATCTACGAATAACACATCATCAGTCTCATTCAGAGGTTCATACTTAATGGCAGGGGGGGGGGGGTTGGTGCACAATTCCATGACATCTAGACAGTTGTGTTCACTTTCATCACAATTATCATCATCATTTACAGACAATAAAGTTGAAGGGTTCAACATTGTGCAAAGTTTTAAAAGAACACTGTCCGATGAGAGGATGCTCTGTTCACAATGTATTAACCTATTGTGAGTTATATATTGAGCCTTTGTTCTTGATAACAACAGCTCCCCAGAGTGTGGGAACATGACAGTTAGTGGGTATCTCATCACTGTATTCTCGCTGTTTTCCAGAGTAGTACTTACAGCGACCACTGCTTTAAAGCAACTGGGAAGTCCTGCCACTACAGGGTCAAGGGTGGTAGAGAAGTAGGCAACAGGTTTTTGAGATCCTCTATGTGTTTGTGTCAAAACCGAGAGAGCTCACCCTTCTCTCTCACTGCAAAAAAGCATGAATTCTTTTGTATAATTTGCTATTCCTAGTGTCGGGACACACAGTTTTTCCTTCAACTCTAGGAATGCTTTTGTACATTCATTGTCCCATTGAATCAGATTAGACACATCTCTGTGTGTCAGCCTCAGTTGAGGCTTTGCCACTAAGGAAAAGTTTGGTACCCACTGTTTACAGTAGCCAACAATTCCCAAAAACACTCTGATTTCTTTCTGATTTCTTGGTGGATTCATCTGCAAGATTGCTTCCACTCTTTCTGGTGACACTTTCCTAGCTCCCTTCACAACAATGTGTCCCGGATATTGAACTTCTTTTTGACAGTACTGCAATTTCCCCAGAGACACTTTGTGTCCGTTTTCAGCCAGGTGGTTCAAGAGTGCAATGGTGTCATTTTTACATGCATTCTGTGTTTCTGACACCACAAGCAAATCGTCTATATATTCAATAAGAGTGGATTTGTGTGGCATTTTCAGGTTCTCTAAATTTCATTTTAGAATCTGGTTAAATATAGATGGACTCTCTGTTTACCCTTGTGGGACACAACACCATGTTAATATCTTCTGCTGGAAGACAAAAGAAAAAATGAAATTAGCTTTCTCCATGCAATGGCACTGAGAAATAATCCTGACATAGGTCAATCACAGTAAACCTTCCTGCAGTACATGGGATTTGGAACAGTATGGTAGCTTGATTCGGTACCATGTGACAACAGCGCACTACAATTTCATTTATCTTTCTTAAATCTTGAACTACCCTATATTTACCGTTGGGTTTCTGTAAACCCATAATTGCAGAGTTACATGGACTTCCAAATAGTTCTTTCAAGATTCCTTTTTGTAACACGTTATCTATCACTGGTTGTATTGCTGAAATTGTCTCTGGGGTCAAATGGTATGGAGATGTTCTGGGGTAGGTAACATTTGGTTCATCATAATTCGGACTGGTTCTACACCTTTAATTAGTCCGATGTCTTTCCTTGTAAAATCCCAAACTTTGGTGTTCACTGCTTCTTTCAGATCTTCTGGTAATTCATCAATAGTTAGCAAAGGGAATATTCCTGTCTCAGTCTGCTCTCTGTTCAATTTAAAATCCACATCCTTATCATGTGTCTGGAATGCCATGCCATCCGATAGCTCAATTAAATTTGCACAACAAATCCCTTCCTAACAAATTCACAGGACTTGAATCGCAAACAACAAATTGGTACTTCAGTTTGAATGAACCTATCTTGGATTTGTTTATTTGTTACTCCTCCAACTTGGATAGTTTCCCGAGAGAAGTAAGTCTGGGGCTTCAACTGTTCTAGCTGTGGGCCTGATAGCACCAGTATCAATGAGAAATGATATGTGGTAGCCATAAACCTCTGCATCTACATATGGACCACTCTGTTCTACCTCTAAGACTGCGCTAAGTATGCAATCTTCTTTCTCTCTCAGGCACCATCACTGAGAAGTCTCTGAACCAGAACCATCAGTTTCGAATATCAGGAATTGTTGTAAGGTATTCTGGTTTGGATTCTGAAATTGTGGCATGGCATTCTGAAATTGATTCCTATTAATTTTTGACATTTGGTCAAAATAAATCTGGGATTCCCCATGTGTGCAGGTGCAATTGGCATCATTGGGACCTGTCCCAGCACTGATATGTGCATTTTTTGAGCGGGCACATTTTGCATCTGCAATCCTTGCGGCACTTGCATATTTCCTCCAGCATTTTCAGGATTATGTCAACATTTCCTTTTCCAATGTCCAATTCTATTACAGATGTGACAAGCTGTAATCTTTTTCATAGCAGCAATATCTGATCCAGATCCTATGACCTCTACCTCTTCCCTGTAATATTTGCATTCCTCCTTGATTCCCCTGAAAACCAGACTGTGGCATCAGAACTCCCTGCATGTTTCCTTGGTTCCCTACAAGGAAGGGTTCCGAAAACCTTTCTGAGCCAGCTTTGTCTGTGCCAACATAATTGGTTCTATCCTTTTCTGTTTCTTTTCTAACTCATCGCTACAGTATTTAGCATATCTCAGGATTTCGTCATGAGAATTATTTTGCCAACAGATCACACTTTGAGTTATGTGCAAACAGATCTCTGGCTTCAATCCCAATACAAAATGGGACACAAAAATCCCCACATCGTTCTCCTCAGGATACTCACATCCACTATGCTACTGAAATGCCAGCAACAATCTCTCATAATACTCATGTACAGTCTCCTTTGGCTCTTGAGTGGTTCTTTTAATTTTGAGCCAATTTATATCTTTCAGAGGCAATCTGCCCTTTAAAAAGGTAATAACTGCTGTATACTTCTCCATCACCGTAGGAGATGGCGCATTTGTCCCAGACACTCTTGCTGGTTCCTCTCTGGGCCACTGCACCGCATTTTTCAGTCCATAAATCAGCTGGAACTACAATGTAAAAAAACGAATTCAAATCAGTCCACAGTACTTAGAAATCTTCATGAACCTTTCCACTTGTGCATACCACTGCACAGGCTTGTCTCTCAATTTGGGAAAATTGATTGTGAATGCCGCCAAATCACCATGTACATACGTTCCTCCTGCTATTTCTGTAAGTGGATAAACTGTCACCTCTCCCTCACTTCCTTCATCTTGCTTCCCTGCAATAGCTGCTTCCCACTTTTTCGTCTCATGTTTCTTAGCCCATTTGATTTCTAATTTTTTAATCTCACCCCATCCGCGAATGCACTTGATCAATTCTATAATTTGCAAACGCAGTCATGTGATCCTCATATGCCGGGTCATCTCATTAGGTTCTGTGTAGGTGCACATTTTTTGTAAGATTTTTCTCATTTTTCTGTGCTAGTTCACTTAATTTGTCATGAGTAAGGCTGCTCTTCTTGTAACTTCCTTGCGCAGGTACATTAACCCTTTGCATGCATTGGATGGCCGGGAGCCAACCAACGCAAAAGTGCTCATGTGTGTCGGACGGCTCCCGGCCGTCCGTGCACATGGCACAGGAAATCCGTCTGGTGAGGGCAACAGAGGGATTTCCTTCCCCCCAAACAGCCTCGGGAGCTGGGGAAGAGATTCTCCAGCTCCTGAGGCTGTTCAGTTTTTCACACTGAAATTACGATCAGTTCGCACGTTGCGCTGACGTAATTTCAGTTAAACCAAAACTGAAATGAGCCGATCAGCTCGTTTCAGTTTCACTGCCTCAGTGCTCAGGGGGCTATCTCAGACCCATGAGCACCGAGGCAGACGGGAGAAGTATAATTGGAAAGGTGGACCCCTTTTTCGGGATCGCAGCAGTAGGGAGATCTCTAAGCAGGGATCCACCCACTAGGCAACAGAGAGGGGGGAGCGGCCCCTTGGGCAAGGGCTTTTGCTCCCCCCAACGTTTACCCCAAACTTCAGTCAGGGCAGAAAGCACACTAGGCACAAGGGATTTTTCCTTATGTATATAGGGGTGGGGGCTGCCCAAAATCAGACCCCCCAGGATATTGCGGCATAGATTTGCAAATTTAGCGGCACAAAAATGGAAATTTAGCGTCACAAAAATGGAAATGTAGCGGCATTATTGCGACACTTTATTGTACTCATAATCTTTCCTTTTCAGTCTTAAATCAATGTAAACTGATTTAGCAGAGTACTCCACTGTGAAATAGGCATGTTTAAAGTGTCCAATCTGCACCTTGTGAGAGGGGGCCCTATTTCTCCCTGGGGTGTTCTAGCATCCATGTATGCACCCCTACCGGGGCACCGCTGCTTCCTGGACCCGTCCAGAATGTGCTACACCTGTGGGCCAAGAGGAGTGTTTGCCTCATGGCCAGAGTGAGTGTTCTTCTATGTCAACCTGCACATGCACCTGACTTTGGTTTGGAATGATGTCCGCAATTAAGTAACAGCAGAGGGGTATGTGCAGGTCTTTAAGTGGGATGAAAAACTGGGGGGTCTCTCATAGGGGCGTGGCCGATGTAATTAAGGGCCTGGCTTAAAACACTTAAGCTAAAAATCTGCACTTAGTATAGAGTGCTGCCCCGAATGGTATTTTGCTGCTTCTGTCCATTCATCCAGATATACCCCGAGGGTAAAAATGGCGAGCCCGATAGGGAACCGTCTCTGCACCTGCTTTTAAGAACTACTGGTGCTGAGCACCGGCCAGACCCGGCCCACTTAAAGCCCTGGAATTGCAAAATGCTGGAGGGTCTGATTATGTCAACAGGCGCTAGGGAAGGCAGTGAATGTTTTCAGCAATTTACAGCTTTACCCTCGGTCAAGATTGTCTTTTTCATGTCTTCCCACGATGCTTCTCTGCATTCCAGCATCTGACTCTAGGCCTCAAAGTGGAAGTTTTCCTTGTCCAATGCTTCTCCCCTGACAACCCAGACCTCCTGTGGCTCGCACCAGATGTGCTGCTGCAGACCCTCCACATACCTCTGCTCTCTGGTTGTAGGAAACTCTGCCCCATTCCCAGCAACTTGTCAGATGACCACAGTGTCCTGTGGTGTAGGGGGTTTACATCGCATGCATTTCCTGCTGACTCGTGCACATCCTCTGAAGCACTTGCAGTTCTTCGCTGGTACCAGGATACCCTCACATTGACTTGGCCCCATGGCTGTTCTTGATTTGGACACAGGCCAAGGTCAGACCAATTAGCTTTCGCAATGCTTGGTTACAAATTTAAACTAAGAAGCACACCATACAAGTAGGCCATGTTCATAGAGTTTGTATATTCTGAAGACTGCGAAGTCACAAGCACCAAACAGTAAATCAATGCCACCCCTGGAATAGTGTGTTTTTATTGTAGACCGAGTTGATAATTCCATGGCAATTACAGAGAAAAAACTCCAAGGTTTAGCAGAGGGACGGCTGGGAAGATGCAGGTTGCTTGCACTGCATAAAATAAATTTAAAAAAAAACATAAAACAAACCCTGGACAGAAATAATAGAGCAATCAACAATCTGCCCCTAAGGGAACAGACGATTATTCCACTATGTCAGAACCCGTGAATTACGATTATATACGGCAGTACATATTAAAGACACGTCCAACTTGGAGACATTAACCAAGAGAATGCCACGAGTTCAGTAAAAACTTCTCGAAGCACCCGTGCCGAACAGGATAGGTGACGAAAATCATCAAACTTGGCTAACATTACAGCAGAGAAATTACATGCCTGTTTGACACTGTAATCTAGACTTCCCTCCTGACTTTCTCACACCTGCTGCTGTCAGTCACCATCAGGAGGCAAGGCTGAGAGCAGGGCCCGCCCACCTGCCAGACGTTCTGGCCACAGGAAGACTAAAACAGCTCCAATTAACAGACATTACTGAAAGACGCGCTGCAGGGTCATGGGGACGCCGGGTTTATAACGGATCCTTGACAGGTGTGGGCAACGAAATCACGCCTTTTGCCCATTGCTAAGCGCAAAGCTGTGCAGAAACGTTTCTTCTTGTCTGCCTCTCACAGCTTGGCCAGGAGGAAGCAGGTATTGGACGGCGGTACGTAATGGCGTGTACGCGCACAGTCAATAAAAGGGCATTGTTTGTTTTGCTGTCTCCCCGTAGGCACTTCTTTGTACATATCGTGGTCAAAATTGTTAATATCGCGGCCATCACGGTAGTCCGCCGATTTCGCGATTTTTTTGTGAATCGCGAAATCGCGAAATGCTGGAGGGTCTGCAAAATGGGCATGCCAATGCCCCCACCCCCAAAAAAAATCAACAGTATTTTAGCCCACCCAGGAGGCAGTTGGGGGCAATAGCCCCTGATCTGCCCCCTGGGGGGCAGAAAGCCCACTAGGCACCAGGGATTGATTTATTTGTACGTAGGGGTGGGGGCTGCCCAAAATGGGCATGCCAATGCCCCCACCCCCAAAATAATTCCACAGTCTTTTAGCCCACCCAGGAGGCAAATGGGGGCAATAGCCCCTGATCTGCCCCCCTGGGGGGCAGAAAGCACACTAGGCACCAGGGATTTTTTTTTCAATGCATATAGGGATGGTGGCTGCTCAAAATGGGCATGACAATGGCCCCACCCCCTCTCCACCAAACATTCCACAGTCTTTATGCCCCCCCAGGAGACAGATGGGGGCAAAAGCCCCTGATCTGCCCCCGGGGAGGGCAGAAAGCCCACTAGGCACAAGGGATTGTTTTTTTTATACATAGGGGTAGGGGCTGACCAGAATGGACATGGCAACGCCCCACCCCCACCCCCACCCCCAAAAAATTGACACAGTCTAACTTCTCCCCCGGGAGGCAGATGGGGGCAATAGTCCCTTATATGCCCCGGGGGCAGAAAGCCCACTAGGCACCAGGGATTATGCTTTTTTATACGTAAAGGTTGGGGTGCCCAGAATCGGAATGCCAATGCCCCCACCCCCTCAAAAAATTACCACAGTCTTTCTGCCCCCGTAGGCAGATGGGGGCAATAGCACCTTATCTGTCCCCCCAGGGGGCAGAAAGCCCACTAGGCACCATGGATTATGTTTTTTAATATACGTAGGGGTGGGGGCTGCCCAGAATGGGCATGCCAATGTCCCCACCCCCAAAAAGATTAGCCACAGTCTTTCTGTCACCCCTGGTAGGCAGATGGGGACAATAGCCCCTGATCTGCCCACCCCCCCGGGGGCAGAAAGCCCACTAGGCACCAGGGATTATGTTGGTTTTTTTTACACGTAGGCTTGGGGGCTGCCCAGAATGGGCATGCTAATGCCTTCTCCCCCAGAAATGTCTTATTGCCCCCCCAGAAGGCATATCGGGGCAATGGGGGGGCAGAAAGCACACTAGGCACCAGGGATATGTTTACAGGCATGTCAGGGAGAAGCCACATAGGCAAGAGTTGCTCCCCTTTCTTTTACCACACATTTTGGTGGCCCGGTGATCCTACAACTTTCCCGCAGAGAAAAGTGTGGAAAACGTGATTTGTTTTAGCTAAATTTGAGGTTTGCAGGGGATTCTTGGTAGGAAAATGTTGGGAATAGCACACAAGCCACACCTCCCTGGACTCCCCTAGGTGTCTAGTTTTCAGAAATGTTTGGGTTTGGTGCGTTTCCCTAAATGTCCGCCAAGCCAGGGACCAAAAACCCAGGTGTCTCCCTTGCAAAACCAAGTCTTTTTGTGATCGAAAATTTTGAAGTCTCCACAGTATGTTTTAGGGCGTTTCTTGTCACGGGCACGAGGTCTGCCCACACAAGTGAGGTAACATTTTTATCGGGAGACTTGGGGAAATGCTGGGTGGGTGGAAGTTTGTGGCTCCCCACTGATTCCAGAACTTTCCATCACAGAAATGTGAGGAAAATGTATTTTTTGAGCCAAAGTTTGAAGTTTTATGGGGTTTCTGGGTAACAGAACCTGGTGAGGTTCACACAAGTCACCCCATCCTGGATTCCCCTGGGTGTTTAGTTTTGAAAAATGTACAGGTTTGCTAGGCACATTGAAAAAAGGGTCTGTTTTCACTGGATAAATGTGATGTGCCCAAGTTGCATTTCGGGCCATTTCCTGTCGCGGGCACTAAGCCTACCCACACAAGTCAGGTACAATTTTTATTGGGAGACTTGGGGGAATGCTAGGTGTGTGGAAGTTTGTGGCTTCCCGCAGATTCCAGAACTTTCCATCACAGAAATGTGAGGAAAATATGTTTTTTTTATAAAGTTTGAGGTTCGCAAGGGATTCTGGGTAAGAGAACCTGGTGAGAGCCACACAAGTCACCCCATCCTGGATTCCTTCGGGTGTCTAGTTTTCAAAAATGTACAGGTTTTCTAGGGTTCTCTCGGTGCCGGCTGAGCTAGGGTCCAAAATCCACAGCTAGGCACATTCCGAAAAAAGGGTCAGTTTTCACTGGAAAAATGTGATGTGCCCATGTTGCGTTTTGGCCAGTTTCTTGTTGCGGGCACTAGGCCTACCCACACAAGCGAGAAACCATTTTAATTGGGAGACTTGGGGAAATGCTGGGTGGGTAGATATTTGTGACTCCCAGCAGATTCCAGAACTTTCCATCACAGAAAAGTGAGGAAAATATGTTTTTTTTTTACAAAGTTTGAGGTTTGCAAGGGATTCTGGGTAACAGAACCTGGAGAGAGCCATGCAAGTCACCCAATCCTGTATTCCCCTGGGTGTCTAGTTTTTTAAAATGTACAGGTTTTCTAGAGTTCCCTAGGTGCCGGCTGAGCTAGGGTCCAAAATCCACAGCTAGGCACATTGTGAGAAAAGGGTCCGTTTTCACTGGAAAAATATGATGTGCTCATGTTGTGTTTTGGGCCGTTACTTGTCGCAGGCACTAGGCCTACACACATAAGTGAGGTATAATTTTTTATCGGGAGACGTGGGGGAATGCTGGGTAGGTGGAGGTCTGTGGCTACCCACAGATACCAGAACTTTCCACCACAGAAAAGTGAGGAAAATGTGTTTTTTATTTTTACAAAGTTTGAGGTTTGCGAGGGATTCTAGGTAACAGAATCTGGTGAGAGCCACACAAGTCACTGCATCCTGGATTCCCCTGTGTGTCTAGTTTTCAAAAATGTACAGGTTTGCTAGGTTACCATAGGTACCGGCTTAGCGAGGGTCCAAAATCCATAGCTAGGCACATTGCAAAAAAGGGTCAATTTTCACTGGAAAAATGTGATGTGCCCAAGCTGCATTTTGGGCCATTTACTGCCGCGGGCACTAAGCCTACCCACACAAGTCAGGTACCATTTTTATCGGGAGACTTGGGGGAATGCTAGGTGCGTGGAAGTTTGTGGCTTCCCGCAGATTCCAGAACTTTCCATCACAGAAATGTGAGGAAAATATGTTTTTTTTATAAAGTTTGAGGTTCGCAAGGGATTCTGGGTAAGATAACCTGGTGAGAGCCACACAAGTCACCCCATCCTGGATTCCTTCGTGTGTCTAGTTTTCAAAAATGTACAGGGTTTCTAGGGTTCCTTCGGTGCCTGCTGAGCTAGGGTCCAAAATCTACAGCTAGGCACATTGCGAAAAAAGGATCAGTTTTCACTGGAAAAATGTGATGTGCCCATGTTGCGTTTTGGCGAGTTTCCTGCCGCAGGCACTAGGCCTACCCACACAAGCGAGGAACCATTTTAATTGGGAGACTTGGGGAAATGCAGATAGAGAGAGCCATGCAAGTCACCCCATCCTGTATTTCCCTGGGTGTCTAGTTTTTGAAAATGTACAGGTTTTCTAGAGTTCCCTATGTGCCGGCTGAGCTAGGGTCCAAAATCCACAGCTAGGCACATTGTGAGAAAAGGGTCCGTTTTCACTGGAAAAATATGATGTGCCCATGTTGTGTTTTGGGCCGTTTACTGTTGCAGGTACTAGGCCTAGCCACACAAGTGAGGTACTATTTATATCGGGAGACTTGGGGGAATGCTAGGTGGGTGGAAGTTTGAGGCTCCCTGCAGATTCCAGAACTTTCCAACACATAAAAGTGAGGAAAATGATTTTTTTACCAAGTTTTAGGTTTGCAAGGGATTCTGGATAACAGAACCTGGTGAGAGCCACACAAGTCACCCCATCCTGGATTCCCCTGGATGTCTAGTTTTAAAAAATGTACAGGTTTGCTAGGTTTCCCTAGGTGCTGGCTGAACTAGGATCCAAAATCCACAGCTAGGCACATTGCGAAAAAAGGGTTCATTTTAACTAGAAAAATGTGATGTGCCCATGTTGCGTTTTGGGCCGTTTCCTGTCGCGGGCACTAGGCGTACCCACACAAGTGAGGTACCATTTTTATTGGGAGACTTGTAAGAATTCTGGGTGGGTGGAAGTTTCTGGCTTCCCACAGATTCCAGAACTTTCCGTCACAGAAATGTGAGGAAAATGTGTTTTGTTTACAAAGTTTGAGGTTTGCAAGGGATGCTGGGTAACACAACCTGGTGAGAGCAACACACGTCACCCCATCCTGGATTTCCCTGGGTGTCTAGCTTTCAAAAATGTAGAGGTTTGCTAGGTTTCCCTAGGTGCTGGCTTAGCTAGGGTCCAAAATCCACAGCTAGGCACATTGCGAGAAAAGGGTCAGTTTTCACTGGAAAAATGTGATGTGCCCACGTTGCAATTTGGTCCATTTCCTGTCGCGGGAACTAGGCCTACCCACACAAGTGAGGTAGCATTTTTATCAGGAGACTTGGGGGAACACAGAACCATAGAACAAGTGTTATTTCCCATTGACTTTCTATGTTTTTCTGCCTTCCAAATGTAAGACAATGTGTCATTTGGAAAATGTCCTCTAATTCATATGCTAGTATGGGTACCCACAATTTGGGAGATGTGTAAATAACTACTGCTTCTAAACTCTATGGGGCATATTCACAAGGAGTCAACTCCGATTTATCGCCACCTTAACGCAACAAAAGTGGAGATAGATTTAACACCCCATTCACAAGTTGGTGCAAACTGCAGACAACGCCAGTGTTCCCGCGATAACTGCCCCAAAAACACCACGGCGGACACCACCAACTAACCCTAATGAGATGCAGAGTAGGCGTTCCCGTGCAAAAACTCACGAAAAAACAACAACACCACTTTCACAACGAACTGACAAAACTGCGAAGCGAACCAAAAACAGGCGATAAGCCGCGGTAGCCACAGGTATTTAACACCTGCCTCAAGCAGGTGTAAAGACGGACATCTACCTGCAGTAGGCAACGGAGCCCCGCACACAGCCATACCCGAAGAACAAACGACGCCATGGAGCTACTCTACATGCAGCTCGGAACCCCAACAGGGCCACAACACCCACCGCCACCACCCCCAGGACCTCCACCACCCCCAGGACCCGGACCAGCCCCCCCCGGACCACCACAGAGGCAGCGTAGAGTAAGACAGCGGACCTACTGAAAACGCACCACTCTCACAGACCTAACGCCTGCGGAAGTCATTGCCCACTACAGGCTCAAAAGGACAACCATCCTACGCATCATGACCCACATCGCCCATAGGCTGACGGTCCCAACACAGCGGAGAACAAACATCCCTCCGTAGACAAAGCTGCTGGCAGTGCTGCACCTGTTGGCCTCTGGGACCTTCCAACCAACAACTGCCAGAGTCGGAGGGGTCTCACAGACAGCCCTATCAAAGTTCATCACACCTGTCCTGGATGCCATCATCAGCTTCATACCCCAGTACCTTCACTTCCCCAACACTGCGCAGGAACAGCTGGAGACTAAGCAAGGCTTCTACGCCATAGCCGGATTCCCGGCCGTGTTGGGGGCAATCGACTGCACACATGTCCCACTTGTGCCCCCTGTGGATACTGCACACCACTACCGCAACAGGAAGCACACACATTCCATCAATGTGCAGGCAATAGTGGACCACCGGGGACTCTTCACCAACGTCGTCGCCAACTACCCAGGCAGTGTGCATGATTCCTTCATCTTCCGACAGTCCATCATCAACCAGCGCTTCCAGGATGGCACATATGGAACGGGACTTCTCGTTGGTAAGTACCAAATCAACACACCACACATCCCACAACCACCAACGCACAAAGCACAACTGTGGGGATGCACACGTGACCAAACCACATCCGACATGTCTAACTACACGACCACCTACCAGACACGACTACACCACTCCATGGTCATCCTGGGCTACCCCTGCACCCAATACAGACTTCACATGGCACCACAGCCACACAACAGCTGAACGTGTGGAGATGCGGAAGCAGCCATGACACATGTGAGGCACTGCTCTGCCCTCATGACCTTACCCCAGTCTCCCGCAGGTCAGCGTCCCGTGGCGGTGGGCCCGTGTCGGCCACTGTGCATCCAGGGCGACTAGCCCTGTGCGACTCGAGTCATCCCCCTTGTAGTTCTGACAATGCATGTCTGTGTGCCTGATGACTGTTGGTGTAGTTGCCAGCAGCAGCTACTGCCTGAGGGCTGGCTTACACTCACCCCACACACAGCCTGCACAGGCGTCACTGAATTGGTGGGCCTGCCATCACATCCTGCCTAACCAAGTATTGACTCTTTTCTCCATGCACTGTCACAGGTGATCAAGGATATGCACTCTGCCCTTGGATGATGACACCCCTCCGGGACCCGAACACACCCGCCCAGAGGCAGTACAATGCGGCCCACAATAGCACCAGGGGAATCGTTGAACGCACATTTGGCATGTTGAAGTCACGTTTCAGGTGCCTGGACGGCACTGGTGGGAAGCTCCTGTACAGCCCGGACGTCGTGTGCAAGATGATCATTGCATGTTGTCTGTTGCACAACATCTGTGTTCGCACCAGGGCCCCATGGATCCCAGTTCCAGAGGTACCGGACGATGATGGTGGTGATGGGGCAGGTGGCCCACATCCCACTGCAGCTGCGGCAGGAATGGCCCGTAGGGATTCCATCATTGACACTTACTTCTCATGAGCACGTCACATTGTGACCATCCGTGGCATTCATGGGACAGTAGTAGATGTCCAATTGCACTGCATGTGTGAATAAAACATATTTGCAGGTTACAGGTTGGAATTGTAAATTGTTATGTTACATATCCCTGGGGTTTCAGATGTGATTTGCCAGGTTGTGCACATTTTCCGAACCAGTTGTGTCCTGTGTTCAGTTGTGGAGGTGTTGCTGTTTGTACCGGGATGTTGTCAATGTCGAGGTGCACTTCTGCTTATGTGCGTATGCTGCACGGTGGGTGTGTCGCTCCTGCGGCTCTGATTTGTCTGCCACTGGTCTCTTTCATGCGGTGTGCCTGTAGGTTCTGTTCTTCCACGGTGCTTGGATGTTGTGGTGTGCATGTTGTCCTCTGCAGTTGGCCAGGGTGCATCCGTGGTACTCCGCTGTTGATGTATTTTGTTCTGTGGCTTTTTCCGTATGCTGTTCTTGTGCTTTTTCCCGCATTGCGCGTGAGTATTGCTGCCCTCACGCTGGTTGTCACTGTTTTCTTATCGCGCTTTGGCCCATCGCAGCTTTTTTCGCGTTGTGGTTTGTGTTTTTATCTCCGTCGAGGTGGTTGTATCACGAGCATTGGCCACGGTGTCGGCCAACTATCGCATGCTACCGCCGTGTTGTGAATTCCACGTTGTCACGGGGTTATTTTCCCGCGATAGGCTGCGATGCTGAAAGTTGCGTTGTGCTACTCTTGCAGTAATTATCACACGTTCTTGTGAATATACCCCTATATTTTGCTCCCATTTCAGAAATACAAAGGTGTCCATGATACCTATTTTACACTCTTTATATTTTACACAATTAATTGCTATACACCCGGTACACAATGAAAAAACATTGCAAGGCGCAGCTCAGTTATTGGCTCTGGGTACCTTGGGTTCTTGGTGAACCTACAAGTCCTACATATCACCACAACCAGAAGGGTCCAGCGGACGTAACATTATATTGCTTTTAAAATTCTGACATACTTAGAAGACGTTACAGGTGAAAATGTTGGCACAAATGGCTGTTTCTTTCAACTCAATTTCAATATTTTTTTATTTCAACTGTTAGTTTCTGTAGGAAAATTTTGAAGGATCTACACAAATGACCCCTTCCTGAATTTAAAATGTTGTCTACTTTTCAGAAATGTATAGCTTTCCGGGATCCATTATTGGTTTCATACCCATCTCTACCACTAACTGGAAGGAGGTTGAAAGCAGAAAAAAATTAGAAAAATAGGCTATGTCCCAGTAAAATGCCAAAACTGTGTAGAAAATGTTGGTTTTCTGACAAAAGTCTGCCTGTTCCTGAAAGCTGGGAAGATGGTGATTGTAGCACCACAAACTCTTTGGTGATACCATTTGCAGGGGAAAAAGATCCTTTCTTCTGCAGCACTTTTTCCCCATTTTTTACCCCAAAAACAAACTTTTGGGGTATTTTGGCTAATTTCTCGGTCCCCTCCAGGGGAATCCACAAACCCTGGCTACCTTTAGAATCCTCAGTATGTTGGAAGAAAAGGATGCAAATTTGACGTGAATACCTTATGTGGACAAAAAGTTACAGGGGCTTAAGCGCAAACTACCCCATATAGCCCAAAAAACGCTTAGCACATCGGGGGTCAAGGCCTAACAGCGAAGGGGTTAATTTTTTCCTGTGATACTGTTCTATGTGTTCAAATTCCAACCATCCCCTTATTATTTCCTCCACTTCAACTGTATGCTGTGAGACATTCAGTGGCCTTTTTTTCAATCTCTAATCACTCAGGTGTCCCCACATTCTCTACCTTACTAGCTCCTGCTGTTTCATCAAACTAGGCTGGTATATATTCCTCTTCTGTCGCAACTATTTCTTCTGACGATATTGGGGCTGTAAGTACTAGCATCCCTCAATCAATAAGTGCTTGCACCATTAGTGGTGGCTTCCAGGCAACTATCTGTGAGTTCTGGGTAGTAGGGACAAATCCTGAAGGAGATTCTCCTCTGGTAATTAATTGAGTCTCAGGTCTCGTTTCTATAAGTGGAGGAGCACATGTTACCACCCGAGTTACAGATGGAGCATTTACAACAGGTACTGGGGCTACACTGGTCACTGCAGCTGTAGAAGTCACTGTTGGACCAGCAACTTGTGGTCGAGCTACTACTGGTGTGCCAATCTGCAATATTTGCAGGGGTCGTTAATTTGGGGTGCACCTTGCTGTACGGGAGCAGTTGGCACTATCAAACTAGTACTAGCGCCTGATCCATTCTGTTCTGCTGAGGTCACATGTGGTGGGGGGTCTCAAAGTCAACATTTGTTCCAATATTCCATCTCCTGAATCAATATCTGACTCATCCCCTTCTTTCGTAAAAGAATCTCTGCCCTTTCCCCTCTTAGTAGTCTCCGAAGTAAGGACTGGATATAATCTAGCCTCTTCTATGATGGCCTTTCTCAATCTACACTGTTCTTCATCCCATCGAGCATCCGCATAATTCGTCACTGCCCTATTAGTCCAAATTTTTTACATCTTTAAAACATTTCATGATGACAGTTTAAATCTGAAATAACACGATTAACTGAATGTTATGATTTTGTTCTGTGAAAGTAAATTTTCCGCTGAACCAATTAAATTCCAGTTTTCACAGTCTCTTAATAACTTACCCAAATTCAAGATTCACCTTTAGGGATCCAATCCCAGCACGACACTGCTACATCATCAATCAATCACACACTTAAACTTATTGACTCTTAAAACACTTTGGGGCATATTGACAAGGATTTAACGCCACCATAGCATCATTTTTTTTATGCTACGGCAGCTTTTTTTTTTATCGCCATATTTACAAGTTGCCGCAAAGCCCAGTTAGCAGCGTTTTTTAAGCGTTAATGTCAATTTATCACAGTGCCACTTCGCTTAGCGTGACTTACCGAAAATGAGATGCAAGGTAGGTGTTCCCACGATAACACTCCCTCAAAACACACAATGCAATATTTACAAGGATTTCCTTGTACGTCGCTAAAAAAGAAAAACTGCAGCTAAGTCCCATTAGCAGCAGTTTTTCACCACTAGGGATTACCTGGTCTTAAAAATGAGGCTAGCACACTATATAAAGAAACACTTTTAAATCATCTTTTGCAACCTCAACAATGCCATGGAGCTTCTGCTACTGCAACTAGGAGCACCAAGAAGACCACCATCACCACCACCACAGAGGCAGTGACAGAGAAGGGAGCGGATCTACCGACAGAGGATCACCCTCATACACCTCCGGCAAGAGGAGGTCATAGCCCATTACGGGCTAAAAAAGGGGTTCATTGTCTACCTCCTCAACCAGATTGCATCAAAGCTGCAGCCCACATCCCAGCGCTGCACCAACATCCCTCCGCAGACAAAGCTACTTGCTGTTTTCCACATTCCAGTCTCAGGGACTTTTCAACCAACAAGGAGTATCCCAGGCATCCTTCTCCAGGTTCCTACTCACTGTCCTGGATGCCATAATCAACCTGACGCCACAGTACCTCCACTTCCCCAACAATGCGCAAGAACAACTCAACAACAAGCAAGGCTTTTATACCATTGCTGGATTTCCACATGTGTTGGGGAAAAGGAGTGCACCCATGTGCAACTTGTGCCTCCTGCTGAAACTGCACACAAATACCGCAACAGGAAACACACCTACTCAATTAATGTGCAGGCCATCGTTGACCGTCTTCCTCAATGTCGTGGCAAAGTACCATGACAGTGTACATGATTCATATATCTTCCGTCAAGCTGTCATTAACCAGCGGTTCCAGAATGGAACCTATGGCAATGGACTGCTTGTTGGTAAGTACAACTCTAACACATCACACACCTCAAGGCACTCAATCATGTAGGTGTAGCCGGGTCTGGTGGCTCAGTGGAATAATGCATCCACTGCATGGGCCAGTGTTCAACCTCATGGTCACACGTTCAAATCCACTTAGCCTTTCATCCTTCTGAGGTCCCTAAAATGAGTACCATTGAGTTGGGTAACAATAAACATCTGTTATTCAGTGCCAAGATGCCTCCGGGTGAATATGTGATTTACAAATACACATGTTATGTTTATGTTTTACAATGTCAAATTGCTCATGTTGTGAATTACATTGTGCATATATTGTTGCTGTGCCAACTTTTATCACCAAACATATAATGCAAAACTACAACATATACCAAGGGAGTAGCGAGGAAATTAACTCACCACCCACTTTTTCCCTCAAGGAACAAATATCCTTCCAAAGTTATTGATCTCAACACTTAGCATTGAAGTGCCTGTGGTTTTAACTTCCTTTAGTACAATGCTTGAAAATGATGCATATCGCAGCTGTATATTTTAAGTTTTGTGCAAAACTGCACATTTACCAGTATACATGTAATACTTTAAACCTTACCTATTTTCACTCTATATGTCTTCACAACATTTGATTTATGTTCTCCATTTCCATTTGCATCATCAACTTTTTTTAATCATACTTCATTTTGTTCATTCTCTTAACATTTAATGAGTTCACCTTCTAGCTGTGTGCCTTTCTCATTATTGTTGTTCCTTTGTTTTGCTGCTTGCCATTTTCACAATCTTCTTTTCTTGTTTTGTCCTGTCGGTTAATCACACTCCAGTCCTTCCATCGCACCTTCCTTCCATCTTACATTACCTTTTGTTTTCCTTCCATTCTTCATATCTTACTTTGCCTTCTTTCATTCCCTTGCCCTTCCATCCATCACTCAGTTTTACATTCAATGTTATTTGTCTGCATTCAAACTTACTTAGTCTACATTTGTTTTTAATCACATAAACCTATATTTGTTGTAATTAATTTTTTTTAACTAACCGATTTTCAAAGCTTAAGTCTTTCCTTCCCTCACCCTCTCTTTTGTAAACCACTTCTTATATTGTATGCGTACTTAGGTTACATCCTACTTCTTTTACATTTACTTCTTTACCCATTTGCATTCTGCTTTTCTTCTGTCCTGCTGTTGCTTTGCCTTTGCATCTAACATAAGTTTAGCTATCCAGTTTTAAGAAAGTCTGGTTTTTGTCACTGTATCAAAACCTGTTGCCGCACAATCATAGCCAAGTATTTAATGCCTTCACTGTTGATAAGTTTCTCCTTCTGCCTTACAATAACATTTCAGTCACAGATGATAGTTAAGAAGGGATGTAAAACCAACTTGTCCCAAGCTCCCCTGCTCAATCCTGTATAGCGGTAACCCTGGGCAAAGCACTACGCTACGCTCGCGTAGTTTGCGAAGTTTGCGCTACTTCGCACAACGCGAATTGCACGTAGCACAGTGCAAACACGCGTAGCGTAGCGTAGCGTAGTGCAGCGGTCATTTTGCTTGCTCGCGGTCCTCAACGTCAAGTTGGCGACCGCGAGCAAGCAAATGATATCCGGCGAGATTCTCAACGCAAGGAGGTCAGGTTTCTCATTGCGAGTGGTCGCGTATGCTCGCGACCGCTCGCGATGAGAAACTACCAGTCCGCGTTGAGAAAGCTGCCGCTCGAGTAAAAATCTACTCGAGCGGCAGTAAAAGACAGCTCGCACTGTGCAAGATGCCGTTTTCAATGATTGCACAGTGCGGACAAGCATCCGGCACTGTGCAATCATTGCGAACAGTGCACTACGCAGTTCGCGTAGTGCTACGCGTAGCTCGCGTAGTGCGAACTGCACTTTGCGTAGCTTCACGTAGCACTACTTCGCGAACTACGCCCAGGCTTATATAGCGGGTGCTACACTATGCCCTTGCGTTGGACATGTTTATATTCACTAAGCCATTGTGGGCCACATAAACCAGTCTCGTGGGATGAGGGACTGTTATCTATCATAATGCTAGGGTGGAGGACATGGCCATTTCTAGGGTGGAGGGTGAGGATTAGAGTGGAGGACATGGCCATTTCCCTACCACCTGGTTATGTCAACAATGTATGCAGAACATTGCAAAGACCAGTAGATATGAAGTAAGACAGCCCATTACAAAGGACATCACACACTTTGCAAATGACAATATTGTCTACCATAGACAATCTGATACCCTAGTCAAGAACAATTTAGACCACAACCTCATTATAGACATCCAGTGTAGAGGAACCATGTGACAGCGTGCAAGTGGTGTGCCATCCTATGGTATCACGACTGAGGATACAGAAGCATAGGGCTCATTCTCACCAACACTATGATTAGTATTTGTAACCTGTATCACACATTGTAAGAGGGAGAAACACATGGTTTAAATGCAAAGTTTTAGACTTATGTACAACATTACCTAATGTCATCTCAAGACATCAAGATGACACGTCCACAATGGTGCAGTGGTGGCTGCTCAGTCACCCAAAAACATCATGTAGTCATTAAATGAACAGAGGACAGCATGGATGGTGTGTAAGTCAAATTAAAGCACATACCACCACTTCACTTTGCATTCAGGGTAGATCAGCCTTTTACACAATCATCGATGTACAGTGGCAGAACAAAGAACATTAGGAACCATGTGCACAACCAGATATTGTCTAGGACATTCATGTTACCACACATCTCAATGATCATGTACAACTAGACAATGAGTATGCAAAGCATCCCCGGTGTGAACTCTGTGTTCCACAAATCATTCCCATGGGCAAGAGGAGAGATGACATTAAAGACTTCTATGAGATAGCAAATTTATTACAGATAGTAGTACTGCAATAGTTACGCACAACAATGCAGCATTACATCACAAATCAAACACACATATCCCATATAATTTCAACAAAAGGTAAAGATTTGCGATGAATGAATCACCTCAGCTCTCATCTAAGGGCCTAGACTGTGCAGCAAGGTGCTTTCTACTGAACTGCATGGCTTTCAGTCACTCGTAGTGGTTCGAACTATATATAGGAACACATTTTAGCAAAACTTCCACTGCTTAAGACACGATTTTAGCATTTTTTGCCTTTTTTAAATATTTTTGAAACAAGATTAATTAGTTGTTTGCGTACAAATGCCTAGAATGCCTAGAAAAACATTAGAATTTAAGTATGTCGTCCAGTCGGATGAGGAGTGGGTGTTATGTTCCATATAGATACTCTAATATAGGCTCAGGTAGCAACCTAACCTTTCACCTATATTCTCCCCTACCATTACACTACATAACAGTTCTATGGACTGACCTTTTACCTAGTTACGGTACTACTTACAGGACATGGGGTTTTCCCTGAAAACTAGCCTCATATATTATGCATGAGGATCCTTGGAAACTCAGCAGGACTACCATCTCCTGCATAATAACTATGTATAAGGGTCATTCCTTACGTCATCCTAAGTCCGACATGACACAGCAAGGTAGAACCCCTAGGGGTACCAATTTGGGTATATAAACACCATGGGCCAGATGTACAACCTGTTTTTGCATGCGCAAACGGGTTTGCGAACCCGTTTGCGCATGCAAAAACATCATGGGTCATGTACAAAGCCTATTTAGCGAGTCGCAATTTATTTTTGTCTCGCTAAATAGGTTTTGCGAGTCACAATTAGGAAGGGGTGTTCCCTTCCTAATTGCGTCCGCAATGCCATGAGTGAATATTTTGTGACCGCAATTGCGGTCGCAAAACACTCGCAAATTACCACCCTGGTAATGCAGTAGCAATTTGTGACTGACTCTAAAAATATTTTTTAAGGCCAGGCAGTGGTCCCAGGGACTACTGCCTACCCTTAAAACGTTTCATTTTTTTTTTTTAATGCATCCCATTTTCCTTTAAGGAAAACGGGCTGCATTTAAAAAAAAAAGCTGCTTTATTAATGAGCAGTCCCAGACATGGTGGTCTGATGAGCCCAGCAGGCCACCATCCCTGGGACGGCTGGCATTCCCAATGGGCTCGCAAATTGCGAGATGCTCATTAATATTAATGAGCCTCGCAATTTGCGACCCCATTGGGAATCGCAAAACAGTGTAATAACACTGTTGTACATTTCATTTAGCGCCTCACAATTTGCGACTCGCAATGAGTCGCAAATTGCGAGGCGCTAAATGAAAGGGTCGTACATCTGGCCCCATATCTTGCTGAGATAGGAAGAGGAGAAAAAGGACTTCCATGCTGACACACTGACGTGAGACGCTGAGGTTCCTGCACGCAGACACCCCAGCTCGCTGTGGTCTGACATCCCTTGCGGGGTGTCCATCACGAGACCAAGACGGGGTCCCACAGTCTCTCACTTCAGGTAATGGGGTTGACTTTATCCTAGAGGGATTCTTGGTTCTACACCTACATACATGCTAGGTACACTTAGGTACATCTAGTTAGGACCGCATCGTAGGAGTACGCACTTTTACTGTCATGTATTTTATATACCTGCCTGTATTAATTGTTTTAGCACTATGGTAGAAATCTACCATCCTTTTACTCTGTTGGTGCTAATAATCATTTATATCTGTTTCTGTCTAATGGTTGTTTCAGCACACCTATTTTACAAAGAATGAAGCTGGCTCAATAAATGCTTATTGAAAAAAGTCCCCACCGTTTATTCTGTGTATCTCTGTGAGACAAAGTGAGCACGAGTGACTGAGCGAAAAGTTATGCACTGTTTCCACAATCCCTGATGGGACAGAGTTGTCATGTTCGATAGTTGCCAAGAACTATTCTCTACTGGATAAGAGAGGTTTCTAGTGGCACTGTGAGCTAGCTGGTATACAGGCTAACATACCTGTTGGGGGTGTTTAGAATCAGTCTGGACACCAATCCTACAGTGTATGTTGTCTAAACGCGCAGATCCTACATAGGTTTATAGGAACTACACGACATGGCGCCCAGCGTTGGTTTGGTACTTATTTAACGGTCAAATCTGAGTAGTTCAGTTGCGCTATTCTTAGAGACCCCTACTCACATTTCCCCAGAGACATCTGGAGTGGGAAGGGAACTATCCGCCACAGCTGAGTAGGCATATCCTATGTATTGGCTGTAGGTTTATCAAGCTTGAAGGACATATTGTTCCTATTGTGCATAAAACCTTATCTCAGTTTCCTTGAAACTTTTTCTTTCTTCAAAAACTGGCTGACAAAGACGCTGATGCGCCAGCACATCCTGCTGCAGCTAGGGAGGAAGTACAAGAAGGGGAAATAAACATTTCAGAACATTTTAGAACTGCCCTTACTCTGAAACTAGCAGACTATGGAGTCACAGCTAGGGGTGGGACAGTAACATTTGTGATTGAGGCACACGAATCATACAGAACAGAGGTATTCTATTCATGGGTTAAATTCCCACAAGCAGATGCACAATCAAATACATTTCATTCTTATACTGAGGATGAAACACCAGATCAATACTGTCCGTATGAGGACCTTGTGATTCCGCTCACCTACCAGGAGCACATAAACTGGTTTAAAGGCGCCCTCCCACACACAAAAGAAAAAGTGAGAATCGGTCCGCTGAGAAGAGATGGAGCGACTCGGCCAGTACTAGTGGCCTACACACCACATCCAGACATTGACACAATGTCAGTAGCAGACTTACATCCACTTCATAAAGAAATAATAACATTTTACAGAAACCTGACACAGTTTGTGATGAGAACACTCACACTTCAGCCAACAAGGGCTACACAAGCAGGACAAACTAAGGGATCTACAACTAAAATAACACCACAAACACTACACGCAGTTATGGGTAAAATGCCCACTAAACGTGAGCAAATGACATTCTGGATAGCTCAAAAAATAACACAGCTAGAGGCAGTATTTCCACACACTAGTCCTCAAGAAAAACACAGAATGCTAACAATCTGCTTGCCAATTGGGATAGCTCCCCAGATAGAGGATTGTACCTCTTGGGGTACAGTTTTCGCTGCCATATATACCAGAACACATGGCATCCCTTCATTAGCAGTAATACCAGATGTATTAAGACAAATACAGAATGAGTATAGAGCAGAACCTGCTCTGAACTTAGGGAAGAAATTATTAGGAAATTTTGCCCAGGTATCAGCTATTATATTAGCAAACATAAAAGGGGAGGCAGCAGCAGTGGCAATATGCCAACGCCTGAGGGACTTCACTCCTTTACAAAAGGAACGTGAATTACCTAAAATTATTGAAGACACCTATGCTGAATTAGGTAGAGATAGTTTGGGAGCTAGAGCAGCAAAACCTCAACTCATGGGTGGTCCTGAAAAGGATAACACCAAGAAAGCACCTACTTCTTCGAAGAAGAAATGGGATAATAACAATAAACAACAAATGAATGGAGAGAATAGATCACAATCCAGCGGTGAGTCTCCTCAACAGGAGCCCTCCGAAAGGAGGTACAACCTTAGGAACCGTGATAACATTAAAAAACCTGACAGGTATCAGGATACTGATACGCGTTCCTCTCATTCCTTTCAGGGTTCATCAAAAAACTCTGAGAGGGAAGGACGGTCAGAACACAGACAAGAAGAGTGTACAAGGTCCAGAGACACACAACGCACTTCAGAGTATACTTCCAAAAAAGAAGAAAAGCCAAAATCAAAACCTCAATTTAAAAAGAAGAAAGTAGCAGGACTTAAAGTTAGACATGCCCAGAATTCTGAGGACTCAACTTCTAAATGGGGAATGGGCTCTGACGATGCTAGACAGCGCAGCAGAAGTAACAATAGCTCACCAGAACCTGATGGAATATCTGGTGCAGCGGAGTTGAATTAACATATCATGGTGGAATACCCTTTTTTACAAGGGTAACTGTCCCACATAGGTTACATGAAATAACACTCCAAATGGAGGGGGACAAACCCAGAAAAATTAAAGGTCTCTTTTGGGAGAACCTGACTCATGGCTATGACATCCTTTTAGCTGAAAAAGATTGGCCGCCTGAAATTGTTATGGAGTGCCCAAAGGGTGAAACAGTAATTTTACCGGCTTTTTCCGACCTCGTTCCAATATACTTATAACATACATATGCGCAGGAGTGGGCAGTAGCACTTGCTCCAGCATTACATCGCAACCATGTTGGGTGGGATGTTGAGTCACCTCACCATGTAATCCCAGTAAAAACTACTCCAACTCCACAGAGACAGTACCCAATAAAACAAAAAGCGAGAAAACAGGTCGGCGAGATCTTAGATCAACTTGAATACCAGGGTGTAATTGAAACTTGCACCTCTCCAATGAATAATCCTTTGTTTCCCGTAATGAAGCCCGATAATTCATACCGTCTAGTTTTAGACTACAGACTACAGACATCTGAACACATGCACAAAAACATTGGCAGTACAGAATGCACATAGTGGCGCATTAATAAATAACATTGTGTGGAAAAAATACAAAACAACACTAGATATCTCAAATGCATTTTTCTGCCAAAATATAGCGCCTGAGAGCAGATATTTAACAGCATTCTCAGCACTAGGTTCCCAGCATCAATTTTGTCGACTCCCCCCAGGGGTATAAGAATAGCCCCGGGTTGTTCTCCGCTAGGGTAAAAGAGTTACTTTAGAATTTGGATGAAGAGGCATTGTCCTATGTAGATGATATTTATCTGATGGATGATGATTTAAAGGATCACTTGACCAGGTTGAGCAACATAATTTTGGGGTTCACCTCTGAGGGCTACTAAATTCAACTTTAAAAATTGAAAATAGCCCACCTCAATGTCCTATTTTTGGGATATGAGCATTCGAGTGAAGGGAAAAGCCTTGCAGCTAACTTTTTAGAAAAGTGTGCGCCACTCCAACCTCCTTACAATCCATATTGGGATTCCTAAATTTTGGTAGGACATACATTTTAGATTACGCAGAAAAAGTAAAACCTTTCTACGACTTAATAAGACCTGATTTTTTAGTTAGGCATTGGACAAAGGAACACACAGATATCCTTCGTTCCCTACAAGCTGACATGATAGCATCAAAACACTTGCAGACGTGTAAATGTCCACAACCTGGTGATACGGGTCGTCCCCGGGTTATCAGGATATACTTACATAACCGCCAATGAAGGTGAGACGGTCCCAATTGCATACAAATCACACTTGTACACAAACGCTGAAATGCGCTTTGCTTCCACAGAAAAAATTCTGAAAGCAGTACAGACCGCTGTAGCGAGAGAAAGAGCAGTGGCTCAGGGGAAATGAATAATTGTCGTAACTCGAGTACCAGCCTTAGAGGCTGTTACAAAGGCAAGCGTTCCTAATGCTAAAGCCTTACATCCAAGATGGATACAATGGGCTAATTCTCTCACTGCAATGGATGTAGAATACAGATATGACTCTACTTTAAAAACACAAGCATTCTTGCAATATGAACAAGAATATCCTCTCCCGAATGAAATAATGCCTCTAGATCAGTATGAATACATTATTTACACTGACATATCTGCTCAGCCCGCTATGGGAAGTAAACAACAATACAGCACTGCATGTGGGATTGTAAAAGGTTGTATGCAGGACAGGAAGTTCCATCCTAGCAGTACGAAGGCACAGGGCCAGATGTACGACCCGTTTTTGCATGCGCAAACTGGTTTGCGAACCCGTTTGCGCATGCAAAAACATCATGGGCCATGTACAAAGCCTATTTAGCGAGTCACAATTTATTTGTGACTCGCTAAATAGGTATTGTGACTCGCTATTTGTAAGGGGCGTTCCCTTAAAAATAGCGAGTCTCAAAACCATGTACTAATGTTTTGCGACCGCAATTGCGGTCGCAAAACACTCGCAATTACCACCTACTTCAAGTAGGTGGTAATGCATTCGCAAATGGGAAGGGGTCCCTTTGCAAATGCATGCGAAAATATTTTTTAAGGGTAGGCCGTGGTCCCAGGGACCACTGCCTGCCCTTAAAAAATGAAACGAAAATGGGCTGCATTTTTAAAAAAAACTGCTTTATTTAAAAGCAGTCCCAGACATGGTGGTCTGCTGAGCCCAGCAGGCCACCATCCCTGAAAGGGCCTGTCATTCCCAATGGGCTCGCAAATTGCGAGAGGCTCATTAATATTAATGAGCCTCGCAATTTGCAACCCCATTGGGAATCGCAAACAGTGTTGAAAACACTGTTGTACATTTTATTTTGCGCCTCGCAATTTGCGACTCGCAATTAGTCGCAAACTGCGAGACGCAAAATAAAATGGTCGTACATCTGGCCCAGAGTCTCTAGGAGACTGTATGGCTCAGCTGGCAGAATTAAAAGCCCTGTTACTGGCACTAATAACTACGATCGAGAATTCCACACACTGATTGTGTGTGATTCTTTTTACTGTGTCCAGTCATACAATGAATATCTACACTACTGGGGACAAAATGAGTTTAAAGACTCAAAAGGTGGCACAATTAAGCATAAATTGCTATGAGAACAGGTAGCTGAGTTGGAAAACGAACTACCAAGAGCTCATGTGATACACACGCTGAGTCATCAACGTGATGGCGTTCACGTTGAAGGGAATTTATTAGCCAATGGAGCCGCAAAAGGGGCAGTGCGTACTGCTGCCATAGCTGCAATCACTCGTTCAAAAATGAGAATAGACGGACAGATAATGGTAGCTGTCATTGCTTCACGCAAAAACAGCCCAGCCTTACCGAAAGGTTTTCCACTCAAGTACTCCTACAAGTTAGATGTAAATAACATTCCATATGCTCAAATTCCAGGAGTGGGGGATAGAGTAATACCAAACATGGATCGCAGATTAGGCTTAATTCTAGCAGCACACGAGGGTCTGGGTTCCACACACGCAGGAGTTACAGCGACGGTTTCTTTACTGAAACAACGCTATTGGTGGCCTGGTTTAACTAAACAGATGAAGAATTTCGTTGTAAAGTGCGACATCTGTCAGCAGATGAAGGGTTCTACCGTGACACGTCCAGCCCAGACACCACTACTAATATCAGACAGACCACTCACGTGTGTCTATTTGGACCACTACGGCCCCCTACAATCAGATGGGGCTTACAAGTATATCTTGGTGGCAGTGGATTCATGCTCTAAATTCCTATGGGTATGGCCTCAGCGCTCGGCTGACGCTCACACTGTTATAAAAGATTTGCGAGTCTTCATAGGGACATACGCAGTTGGCACATTACATTCTGACTGTGGCCCCGCATTTAGATCTAGGGCTGACAAGGAAGCCATGGGAGGTTTGGGTGTTGCATTGTGGTACTCCTCTCCATACCATCCCGAGGGAAATTTGGTCGTGGAGAGGAAAACCCGTGACTTAAAGCAATCTTTAACAGCAAGGGTATTAGGTTCGGGTGGTAGTTTGGTCAATCACTTATACAGGGTACAAAGAGCCCTCAACAATATGCCAAGAAGTTCCCTAGGAGGTGTCACTCCTTACAAAGTGCTTTTTGGGATGAGAATGTGGGTACCTAATCTCGATTTTGAAAGCACAGCGGTGGATAAAAAACCATTTGACATCAATAAACGTTTGGCTGTTTTACAGGATCTCAATAAATTCCGGGCATTACAAAGCAACGTGCAAGTAAAACGCACCGCCACTGGGGAAGTCAAATCAGTCACGGCAAGACCTGCCTGGATCCCTAAAGTCGGGGATCTGGTCAGAGAAAAGATTGTGGACAAGAAAGAATTTAGGCCATCGTACAGAAAGCCTGTACCTGTCCTGGCTGTCAAAGGAAGAACAGTACTTCTTCCACCTCTTGCCAACAAAAAAGAAAAGAGATTTGTCTCCATTGATCTGATCAAACCAGATTATGTGGCCGATACTGAATAGTAGGCCTCCTGGGGTCCTGGGTAGCCGACGCTCTCCTCTCGCTACCATGCATGAAGTTCAGACAGAAAGACTCATAACATTTGAAGAGTCACCAATACAAAGTAATGGAATAACAAACAATGCCATGGAACTCGTTCCTCTTGAAACAGAACTTCAAGACACAAATGATAGACAAATTTCAATTCGACCTAACACCGATGTCTACATAAATATGCCTCTACAAGAGACTTCTGCAAGTTCAACAAAACCTGCTGAGCTACCAAAAATAGATCGAACTGCATCTGGCTACTTCATCGACTTTGATACCTTCTCTCTGGATCCCAGTGAACCTGAAACAACGTCAGCTCAAGTTTCCCGTAAGCAGCAACTTCACGAAGTTTACATTTTTCTGAAAAAGACTTACCTAGTTTCACCCTGGCTACAACTATGGATAATAACTGGAATATTGTTTTTTGTGTTCTGGTTTGGCCTAGTGACTGTCTTTTGCTTACTCATGAATGGAAACTATCTCCCAGAACGCTCTGCAGTATCAATTGTGAACTTGGTCCTGAAACCTCATACATCTTCACATCGTGAACAAAGAGACCTGTCCTTCATGAACATTACAGCTGTTCCAATTCCGGATGGTATAGTTTGGGACAAGGTTGATTATAATGTATTTGGTCCCACTGAACCTTTAAAAATACCTCATGTATTTAAAATTTCTCTAAATGATATCATTACCTCCAGTAAATTTTCTAATGATTGGGATTTTGAAACTGTAAATAATATGTTGTCTGATTTAGAACAATCCGCTGCATTTTTCAAGCACTGAAATGTTAGAAGACATATCAGACTATAATACCATGTATTGTTACCAACATTATGGTCATCACTTTTCGCACAAATCCAGTATCCCACAAAATGTTTTCACATACCACCAATGGGAACATTGCCCGACACCACTAAAAGGTAGTTCCAAAACGTTTGCAGAGAAATTCTCTTATTTTTCAGGGTTTAACACTTCTGACCCAACCTCATATTACTATAAGGTTGCACCTACAACTGCACAGAAAAATATCCTGACTAACACCAAACAGATTTATTCTGCATCCTTTATTTCCCAACTGTCTGAACAGGGTTTCGACTTGTGGAAAGACACGATGGACATAAAATCAGACGGGGGTTCAAAGGAATGGCAAGCCCAGGGAACAGAAGCACTATTTTGAGTGTGCCTCATTCCACAGCAGATAATATTTCTGAATGACACTGTGCAACAGACTTCCTGTCTTGGAATAGCCAAGAACAAGGATTTGAACACACCTCGGATTCCAACACCATCACACTTTAAGGGGTGGCAAAACTTTACATCACGTGGAGGGGATACGATAGATGATATCATACAGTACAAGTCATCAGACCCCAATTGGAAGGGATGATTAGTTTGGCCCACAGACACAAACGGATGTCAATCAAGATTCAAGGGTACAACAGAAGGGTTTAGTATCCATAGGCCAGACCAATGCTATGTACAAAGAGAACATCCGGGGGTGGTGACATCATACAGTGTTGGCAAGTTGTGCCTCGATTGGCTAAAAACCTCGACACTGTCCCAGGTGAAACAGCACTTATCCTTACTCTCAGATGAGGTGGATCTGAGGGATTTTTTATTAGCTCCCCGAAAGCCACATCAGAAACGTTTCTTATATGCTGTCTATAATGAAATCTGGCAAATCTCTCAACAGGAAGCTGCGGAGAGACTTCGTGAAATAGATAGAATTAACCTAGAAAAGGCGTTAGCTGTAGTTGACAATGGTTTGACTACATTAACATCCAGGATCTATTCACTAGGCAGCATTGTATCTTCTGCTATAGATATACTAGAACAGGACTTGTCCATACTACAACATGGACAATCACAACTACGTTCTATTATGTTATTAAGCTGGACGTTGCAATCATTGCGCGCTGGATATGTGCCTTGGCGTTTTATCAACAGTACGTCCTTGTTCTCTGCATACAATCTAACTGAAAAACAGATAACAATAGCACAAAGGGGAGCAAAGTATACAATATACCTTTCACTGTGACAGAGTCACCATACACAGAATGGTTAATCCATGGCCATATAACACTACCGGTCACAACTTTCCAGTTTCAGTATTGCCTAGAACAACAACAGGCAGGCAGATATGAAGCGATGGGTAGGGAATTCATCAAGGAATCTTGGGAATTGCCATACAGATTTTGTTGCAAAGTGGGGACTTGGAAGTGTTTCTAAGTGGTACAAACTGCGAGAAGGCTTTAAGTGGATCTCTCATATGCCAGGATATTATGCTCCATGGGGCCTGTAATGGAGTTGCAAATTTATCCTGTCACTTGAAAGGTTCCACGGCTGCTGTGATTAACCTGGTATTCAGGTTGCTCTCGAATGGGAGTTACTTGATGCTGAATGATCAAGGTTGTTGTGGGATGCTTCCGGGCATCGCATATCTTGTCACTTTAAGCTCCACGGTTACTTGCTTATGCAAGTATTGTTTCCACCGACCCATACAGTTAGGGAGGCGCCGTTATGGCCTTCGTTGAATGTTTCCTTTATACTGTTTGATACTCTGAGCCGAATGAAAGCCATGCTTTTACAGAAAACCGTGCCCTTAACCTCCGCCCGAGAAACTTAAGATGTCCAGGTCGCAAGGTCCTCAGCAGAGATACCGGCACTAGTACGAACAAACTGCCCTTTCCATTTCACAGAAATGGTACAACGTATCTTTAACATGTCTGATACGATGGGTATAATACACCAATTTAGGACAATAGGTTCTGGACTATTAAGCACCTTTCAGACAGTCTTCGGAGTTATTCCCAATTTCATACACTCCGTATTCGGAAGCATTTTTGGAGGGCTTCCGCTGATCGTGTTTCTAAAAGCAGGAATCCTGATTGTCATTTTTCTGCTCCGCAATGGACATCCCAGTCACCAAGGAGATGGAAAAAACGCTCTTGGAGCGCCACTACCGTGATCACATGGTACTCCATCTGGGCACACCTCGCCTTCGAGAACTAAGCGAGTCTTGGTTCCTGTCATTTAGACCAGTCTGGATTGACTGTGTTCTGCCTGTCCTCCGATGCCTGTTCTGCAGACAAGAATGCGTGTTGGATCTCTGTCTAAAACTTACATTGGTTGCGCCACCGGACGTTGATGCTTTACTGGACCCGATAACGGCCCATGTTCTGGTGTGTCCTCAGCGTATTCCCATGTTGATGTCTGCATTCTTAGAGCCTCCACAGGATGCTTCAGCTCCTGTTGCAACGGATACCGGCTCCTCTACTACCACTCAGGCCTTGGATGTCACACAGGCTTCCCCAGCATCGGCTGTGGACAATGCAGAGGATCATCTGTGTTCAATTGACCTTATCTGTGAGGTGTTGCAGGGATCGTCGTCTGCGATGGGAAGCAACAGCGATGTTGCGTCTCCCAGCCAGGACACATAAACATTTGGCTCATCGTGTGCTGGGAACAATTTGGCCTTTTTCAAAAACAACCAAATTCAGAATTTTCAACAATAGAAACTTTCTACTGAACTGCATGGCTTTCAGTCACTCGTAGTGGTTTGAACTATATATAGGAACACATTTTAGCAAAACTTCCACTGCTTAAGATACGATTTTAGCATTTTAAAAATATTTTTTAAACAAGATTAATTAGTTGTTTGCGTACAAATGCCTAGAATGCCTAGAAATACATTAGAATTTAAGTATGTCGTCCAGTCGGATGAGGAGTGGGTGTTAGGGTATATTAGGGTACCTATATGGAACATAACACCATATAGGTACCCTAATATAGGCTCAGGTAGTAACCTAACCTTTCACCTATATTCTCCCCTACCATTATACTACATAACAGTTCTATGGACTGACCTTTTACCTAGTTATGGTACTACTTACAGGACGTGGGGTTTTCCCTGAAAACTAGCCTCATATATTATGCATGAGGTTCCTTGGAAACTCAGCAGGACTACCATCTCCTGCATAATAACTATGTATAAGGGTCATTCCTTACGTCATCCTAAGTCTGACATGACACAGCAAGGTAGAACCTCTAAGGGTTCTACCACCATCCTTTTACTCTGTTGGTGCTAATAATCATTTATATCTGTATCTGTCTAATGGTTGTTTCAGCACACCTATTTTACACTAGAATGACGCTGGCTCAATAAATGCTTATTGAAAACGTCCCCTCCGTTTATTCTGTGTATCTCTCTGAGACAAAGTGAGCATGAGTGACTGAGCGAAAAGTAATGCACTGTTTCCACAATCCCTGATGGGACAGAGTTGTCATGTTCGATAGTTGCCAAGAACTATTCTCTCCTTGATTAGAGGGGTTTCTAGTGGCACTGTTAGCTAGCTGGTATACAGCTGGTATACAGGCTAACATACCCAGTGGGGGTGTCTAGAATCAGTCTGGACACCAATCCCACAGTGTATGCTGACTAAACGCGCAGATCCTATATAGATTTATAGGAACTACACAACACTCATACATACAACACATACCCTATTACAGCTAACAACTATGTCTCCAAGGGCATATCGTGAGTGCCATAGAGAAAATCTGCACTGCTGTTGCCAGCGCAGACACACAATGAATGGATACCAAATACTGTCAAAGATATGGCCTACAATGGCACCAAGGTGTCTTGCATTGCAGTGTACGCAGTCTACTAGTTCAATTGTTCTGTGCAACCTCACAATACATTTACAAACTAATATATGGTGTCCCCACAGTGGACAGTGTGCACCAACATGTGTTTATAAATAACCCACAGGGTCACATACATCCACTTTCATGTCCATGCCTGACACATTGAAACTTGTAGATCCAGAAAAGAAGTGTTACTACATGTTGTCCCAAAAGGAAGTAACTCCTACAGCTACTGCCATGTGTCATGTAAATTTAATGATGAGGATTCACCTTTGTGGAATGGTACCCATACATCCCAAAAAGTGAACCATGTGAGACAAGTGTATCAGAAATCATTAAGTATACATTGACTTTGTTGATTAATCACATCCTATGAGGCATTTGCACTTTGCTGAATATAAAACAATGAAGGTATCACAGAGGACCACTCCAATGGCAGTGTAGTAATGTGTAAGCTGTTACCAATTTTCAAATGTATGGCATAGATGCTGTTTAATTGCATGTACTAGACTGTGTGCAAGGTAAATGTGGAATGATGGACACAGGACACAAAGCCGGCTAATGTACTTCTCACCCACGGTGAACAGCCATTACAACGCAGCTGTTTCACCGCAAGTCATTACATCGCATGCGTTACAACGCATGTGATGTAACAACGCAAACCATTACTACGCATACCATTACATCACATGCGCTTTTACAACGCATGCGATGTAATGGCTATCCACGTCGTTGTGAGGAAACTGAGGCTCTTCCGTTTCCTCACAACGACGTGCACCGCCCCTCAGACGACGCTGGAACCAGGAGAGAGGAACCACGAGGAGAGAGAGGTAAGGGGGATTGGGGGTAGTGGGAGGGTCGTGCTGGGGGTAGTGTTTGAGTGTAGGGACCGGAGTGGGGGTCGGGGGAGGGACGTGCTGGGGGTAGTGTTTTAGGGTTTAGGGTAGTGTTGTGATGTTTGTGTAGTGTAGGGTAGTGTTTTAGGGTTTAGGGTAGTGTCGGGGGTCGTGCAGGGTAGTGTTTCAGTGTAGGGACCGGACTGGGGGCGGGGGAGGGACGTGCTGGGGGTAGTGTTTTAGGGTTTAGGGTAGTGTTGTGGTGTTTGTGTAGTGTAGAGTAGTGGTATAGGGTAGTGTCGGGGGGTCGTGTAGGGTAGTGTTTCAGTGTAGGGACCGGACTAGGGGGCGGGGGAGGGTCGTGCTGGGGGTAGTGTTTTAGGGTTTAGGGTAGTGTTGTGGTGTTTGTGTAGGGTAGTGTTTTAGGGTTTAGGGTAGTGTTGGGGGGGTCGTGCAGGGTAGTGTTTCAGTGTAGGGACCGAACTGGGGGTCGGGGGAGGGACGTGCTGGGGGTAGTGTTTTAGGGTTTTGGGTAGTGTTGTGGTGTTTGTGTAGTGTAGGGTAGTGTTTTAGGGTTTAGGGTAGTGTCGGGGGTCGTGCAGGGTAGTGTAAATGTAGGGAGAGGACTGGCAGTCGGGGGAGGGACTTGCAGGGGTACTAAATTAGGGTTTAGGGTAGGGCAGGGTAGAGTCACTTACCTTTGAAACTTTTACCATGAGTATACCTTTACCACACATGCCTTTGCGTTGTAATGGCATGCGTGGTAAAGGTATAGTCATGGTAAACGTTTGCGATGTAATGGTATGTCGTTGTGAAAGACATTGCGTAGTAATACCCGCGTAGTAATGGCATGCGTGGTATTGGTATGCGATGTAATGAGTCATATTCCTCACCCACATCATGCTAATAGACTAATGTACCATTTCTTCATTTTCTTTTTCAGCTGACCAAGGCTATCCACTCATGCCATGGGTGGTGACACTAATGAAAACTCCACACGTTGGCACAGAGGGACTGCAATGTAGTACTTGGCCGCACCAAGACCATGGTAGAAAGGTCCTGTGGAGTGCTAAAATACAGGTTTAGTTGCCTGGACATTTCAGGTGGGAGGCTCCTGTATCCGCCACCCTTGGTATGCAAAATCATACTAGTATGTTGCATACTACTTAATATTTGTGTCAGGACTAATACACCCCTGTCTGATGATATAGAAGATCAGCAAAATCCTGACGATGGGGTGGATGAAGAAGAGGAGCAGAGGCAACCTGCTACAACAGCAGCAGGAAATTTGAGGAGGGATGCAATTAGTAATAATTTTGTCTCATATAATGTCACATCAAACACTTTCACCTTATAATGTATCAACATAAACAATCACTTCACCAATATCTTGTACGCTTTGTTTTTCAAAATCAAAGGTTACATTTCTAGCATACTGTAGTTGTTCCCCTAATAGTGTAACACAGAGCAATTACCTACCAGAGTATATGACACAACCTATAGCATAACCTGGTGTGATAAAATGTTTAGTGCATCTCAACTTCAAAATGCAGATGGAGCATCATTGTAAAATACTATCTGCTTAATGTGTCGTGCCCTAGGCAGCATCAGGTCTATCACTTTTTTTAAGTTTAGGATTCCAGATATTCTGCTTATGGTGCATAGATATATCTGGGGGCAGACTGGTCTATTCACTGCCTAAGTTGTGTGAAACCATCTTGGTGTGCTGTGTCACACAGTAATTTTGTGTGTTGATAGAAGAAAAGTTTAAGGTAGCAAGACTAACTGTTGATTCAATACAATGGAGGGACTGCATCTTATAATAATTATACACATAGGGGCCGATTCCCATTCGGGCCGGAAAACGTACCGACCGACTCGGATCCGGGAATCATTCCGACCGACACGTACCGGTGCAGCCCGACCCGCAAAGTACGATGAAATGCGTGCAAAATCCGACCGACTCGTACGGAACAGAACACGAACGACCGAACAGCGCGGAAAACAGCTATCCGGCCGGAAAACCACGCGAATCGAACCGACCGACACGCACCAGGAAGGATCCCGAACGAAACGTACCCGTGAACTCCGAGCCGCGCAGTACGATGCAACGCGTGGAAAACACGACCGAGTCGCACGGAGCTCAAGCCGTACGACCGACACGCATACAAAACAGCGAGCCGAAGCAACCCAATACACCGCGACTGACGCGTACGCAGCACATAAAACAGCACAAACACAGCGTGAACGACTCGGAGAAGCTCGCACGCGACAACTGCAGGGTCCGACTCGGTCAGAAGAACGTCTCCTACATGCACAAAAAGTACAAAGGAAAAAACACAAAAAAAAGGGGAAAACTAGCAATTACAAAGCCAATAAATACTGGGGGGGGGACATGGAACAAAGACACACCCACAACTCCACCCATATAAAGGACACAAATCCCTACCATGATCCTTTGAAAATTCAACTGACCTGCCAGCACTCAACACCAACAGACAGCAACCACACACACACTCACAGCTCATCCATCACACAAGCCACACACCCTCAGCACCTCAACAAATAGCACCCTCACATACACCCAGCAAAACACATACTCACACACCCTCACTTGCACACCCACACACACATCACTCACCACCACCACCCATCACCATGCCCCCAAAGAAGAATCCAAAGTTCCTAGATAGTGAATTGGAAGTCCTGGTAGATGAGATCCTCAGGGTAGAGCCACAGCTGTTTGGTGCACTGGTCCAACAGACCCCCATGTCGCAGAAAACCAAGATGTGGAAGAGGATCGTCGACAGGGTGAACGCACAATCACCATGTTTGCGCACAAAGGAAGACATCCAGAACAGGTGGTATGACGTGCGCAGGAGGGTCAGGGACCTACTGAAGAAGGACTACATCTTGAGCCAACACACCGGCAGTGGCCCTCCTGCCAAACCAGTATACCTCAGGCCCTGGGAGGAGAAGGTGCGGGCCATCCTACCACCAGTGAGCGTATATGGACTAGAAAACATCCCAGAGCCTGGTGAGTACACAACAAATGTACACAATATTGTGCGACAATACACACACATCACTGTCAAGGGGATAGTCAAACCATGCACCCTTAGCTAATACACACCAACCAAAAGATAATCATCCCAAGATGTGTATGTCAGTCAGATAAACACAACACATGCCATCTCATAGTGATATGTAACTGTGTCATGACATGTACAAACACCACAACAAATACAGCTAGGCAGTGGCACAAATCTAACCAACAAACACAGCCAGATATGTAGCCACCACTACAACACCACCTCACAGGAAGCCCACTGAAAGGAAGGAATCCTGTGTATGCTGGTCAAATCAGTGTAGCCAATAGCATCATGGGAGTTGTAGTCACAGATATTGCCCACCCTCACAATGCGCCCATCAACACCACTATGAACCATGCTCACATCACAGGGAGTGGAAAACAACTGACAAGATGGCTGACACTGGCTACTGCTGTGGGGAGCACAAGGCCCTGCTGGCAACTGTGCACCAACAAACAGCAGGACACCACTGACTGACATCCTGAGAGCAAACTTGCACTCCCTGCAATGGAAGCACATTCCATGGTGGGATATCTGGCTGGGTGGGAAGGAGGACTGACAGCACTGATCATAGTTACCAGCAGCTCTACTCACACACACCCCTAACACAAACTCCACACAACTCACCTGGGAGAATGCATTGCCTCACACTCTAATCAAATATCCCACAAAGAACCACAACCCTGGGTTATGCTGTGTGAAGCACAGGGACACACATGGGACTTGTAGCCAAACTAACCCCAGGATAACACTGTCAGCCATCTTGTCAGCACAGGCACACTACCCCACAGGGAAGCAGAGTCAAAAGGAAGGAAGCATGGGCATGCTGGGAAGGGGGTGGAGGCAATAGCATGATGGGAGTGGTAGTCACAGCCCAACATCCCCCACCCACATGGCCCAGCAAGCTCACACTCAAGCATGCACACCTCACAGGGAGTGAAAAGCCACTTCAAAGATGTCTGACACTGGTGCTCAGTTGTGGGGAGCACAAGGCCCTGCTGGGAACTGGGCACCAACCAACAGCAGGACACCACTGTCAGCCATCTTGCCATTGCTGTCACACACACACACACACAGTGAAGTCCACTCAAAAGGAAGGAAGTACGGGCATGCTGGGAAGGGGGGTGGAGGCAATAGCATGATGGGAGTGGCAGTCACAGATATTGGTCACCCTCACAGCTGTCCCATCAACACCACCCTGAACCATGCGCACATCACAGGCAGTGAAAAGCCACTTCAAAGATGTCTGACAATGGTGCTCTGATGTGGGGATCACAAGGCCATGCTGGGAACTGGGCACCA
Organism: Calotriton arnoldi; assembly: GCA_963921515.1. Classification (NCBI taxonomy): domain Eukaryota; kingdom Metazoa; phylum Chordata; class Amphibia; order Caudata; family Salamandridae; genus Calotriton; species Calotriton arnoldi. The sequence continues at coordinate 71,470 of CAWUFW010006584.1, forward strand.
ACAAACAGCAGGACACCACTGTCAGCCATCTTGCCATTGCTGTCACAACCACACACAGTGAAGTACACTCAAAAGGAAGGAAGTATGGGCATGCTGGGAAGGGGGGTGGAGGCAATAGCATGATGGGAGTGGTAGTCACAGATATTGGTCACCCTCACAACTGTCCCATCAACACCACCCTGAACCATGCGCACATCACAGGGAGTGGAAATGAACTGACAAGATGGCTGACACTGGGTACTGCTGTGGGGAGCACAAGGCCCTGCTGGGAACTGTGCACCAACCAACAGCAGGACACCACTGACTGACATCCTGAAAGCCAACTTGCACTCCCTGCAATGGAAGCACGTTCCATGGTGGGATATCTGGCTGGGTGGGAAGGAGGACTGACAGCACTGACCATAGTTACCAGCTGCTTTTCTCACACACCCCCTTAACACAAACTCGACACAACTCACCTGGGAGAATGCATTGCCTCACACTCTAATTAAATATCCCACAAAGAACCACCACCCTGGGTTATGCTGTGTGAAGCAAAGGGACACACATGGGACTTGTAGCCAAACTAACGCCAGGACAACACTGTCAGCCATCTTGTCAGCACAGGCACACTACCCCACAGGGAAGCAGAGTCAAAAGGAAGGAAGCATGAGCATGCTGGGAAGAGGGGTGTAGGCAATAGCATGATGGGAGTGGTAGTCACAGCCCAACATCCCCCACCCACATGGCCCAGCAAGCTCACACTCAAGCATGCACACCTCACAGGGAGTGAAAAGCCACTTCAAAGATGTCTGACACTGGTGCTCAGTTGTGGGGAGCACATGGCCCTGCTGGGAACTGGGCACCAACCAACAGCAGGACACCACTGTCAGCCATCTTGCCATTGCTGTCACACTCACACACAGTGAAGTCCACTCAAAAGGAAGGAAGTACGGGCATGCTGGGAAGGGGGGTGGAGGCAATAGCCTGATGGGAGTGGTAGTCACAGATATTGGTCACCCTCACAACTGTCCCATCAACACCACCCTGAACCATGCGCACATCACAGGCAGTGAAAAGCCACTTCAAAGATGTCTGACAATGGTGCTCTGTTGTGGGGAGCACAAGGCCCTGCTGGGAACTGTGCACCAACCAACAGCAGGACACCACTGACTGACATCCTGAGAGTCAACCTGAACCCACTGCAAGGGTGGCATGCTTCATGGTGGGGTAACTGGGCTGGGGGGAGAAGGAGGGCCGGATGTCCACCAAATACAACCAATGCAGGCCATGTACACACCCCAACATTTATATTGAAATGCCCAAAGTATGGAGGACAATGTGCAACACCAATATCAACCTCTGACTGTGACAACTTAGGACAATGCAATGTACAGGCCCGCATCCAGAGGTACAGTCACAACTGTCAGGTGTGTGAACCATTGATGCCTGCAGAAACATAACATACATTGTGTGTGTCTCCCAAAAACAGGTGATGATGGGGACACAGCAGCAGACGCTGAGGAGTCCCTGTCCCAGGCTCCAGGGGAAACGGAGCTCACTGGTGTGGAACAGCCTCTGCCCTCCTCGGATGACGAAGACCTACCTGGCACCTCCGGAGTGAGTCATCATGCAGCACCAGCAGGACCACCAGCTGCACCCCCTGCACCCACCCCTCCAACGAGTGACAACACACAAACCACCCCTGCCGACACGGACAGACCAAGGAGCACCACCACCACCAGCACACGGACCCTGGCCCAACGTGGAGCTATGGACACCAACACCAGCAACAACCCCCAAGGGGGCCCAGGGTCACCTGTGCATGCCACCTCAGGTCCTGCACGTGTCGCCAGGGGTGGTGGGAGGGGTGGTAGACATAGGTCGCTGCTTGCAGAGGGGTCTGGACTGCATGATGACCCACAACTGGTACGCATAGCCGATGCGTACCAGACCAGCACCGGAGAGCTCAGCCAGGTAGTGGGGATCCTCAGGGACATACGACAGCAGCAGGCTGCCCATCCTGCCCGCTTGGACTCCCACATGTCCCGCATGGAGTCCAAGTGGGACACACTGCAAGAAATGACGGCAGTGCATAGGGACATATTACAATGCCTCCGCCAGATGAGCAGCAACATGTCAACACCTCCCTGTGTGCCCACAACATCTGGTGCTGAAACATCTGCAACTGCCACAGGGAGGGAGGATGTCTCTGGCGGAGAGTCCCCTGCACCGCAGCAGCCTGCACTTGAGGGTCCCCCCCCAAAGAAGAGGGGTCGTCCGAGGAAGGGCAACTGAGAGGCCGATGGCCATGCACAACCCCCAGGAAGCCAACACCTGTTCTGGAGAATCACCTTTGTGCGCAAACTGTTCACCCTTTTGAATGCAACACAACTCCCCCACATGACATGGGGAGTACAAGTTGGACCAATGTATCAGATGACTGTGGACTTTACTCAGGACATATCTGCTACCAGGACTTCCAAATCATCTAGGAACTTTGGATTACAATCACAATGTACAGCACCCACCATCCTGTGCACTTTACTCACACATGTATGACAATAAACACACTAATACACCATACTTGCCTCTGTTGTGATTCCAACGTGGTTTCTGTCATGGAGATGATGACCTGCGAAATTACACTGTGCATGCTAACTGCTACAGCAAGTACAACACAGGCATGTGAGTCATGGCGACGTGACACATATGAGGGAGACACACCACCAGGGCTACACAACATATACACACCAAGGCCATCTGACTCATCGCCTACACTGATGTTGCCAGGAAATACGGTGCAATGCACAGACACAACACCTATTCACAGTCTTTGTTAACTAGCCCACTGGTGCAGTAAGCAATCAATCAATCAATCAATCATGTCACTTATAAAGCGCACTACATACCCGCGAGGGTCTCAAGGCGCTGGGGGAAGAGGGGGGTGGTGCTGCTACTGATCGAAGAGCCAGGTCTTGAGGAGTCTTCTGAAGGCCAGTAGGTCTTGGGTCTGTCGGAGGTTGGTGGGGAGGGTGTTCCAGGTCTTGGCGGCGAGGTGGGAGAAGGATCTGCCGCCGGCGGTCGTTTTCCGGATGCGGGGGACTGTGGCGAGGGCGAGGCTGGTCGAGCGGAGCTGGCGGGTGGGGGTGTAGAAGCTGAGTCGTCTGTTGAGGTAGGCTGGTCCGGAGTTGTGGAGTGCTTTGTGTGCGTGGGTGAGGAGCTTGAAGGTTATCCTCTTGTTGACAGGGAGCCAGTGCAGGTCTCTCAGGTGGGGTGTGATGTGGCTGCGTCGGGGGATGTCGAGGATAAGACGTGCAGAGGCGTTCTGGATGCGTTGCAGCCGTCTCAGGAGCTTAGCCGTCGTTCCTGCGTAGAGGGCGTTTCCGTAGTCCAGTCAAGCAAATGTCAGTCAGATGTGTGACCACAGACAACGCACATCACAAAGTGAAGCACAGGTTTATTACACATTTGCAACATGTTGTAACCACTACAGATGCAAGGTAATCCCACCTGGCAGTGGGCACACAGTCAACAAGTGTAGAAGGAAGGAAGTCCATGGGTGTGGCGCACATCACCTGTAGGGACACGACAGCTACCACCCTGGAAGTTTAATCACTGTGTCGGGGGATCACAGTTGACCAAACAACTCTGAAAGTACCCTGTGAAGGACAGAAATGACACACAGTCAAAAGCACTGAAGAACAGGACAGAACTGCAATACTCATGCCCAGTACATGTCACAAGATACCCACCCAGAACCAAGTTAGCATGTCAACACTGTTGGGGAGTACAGACTACCTGTAAGGACACATCGCTACACGCATACAGTCATGTAGCACATGGACACACTCAAACAGCACCAGAGCACCACCAACACATATCATGCAAACTCACATCATTGACATGACATCTCCGGATACTCACATTCAGCTGAAGAAGTTGGTGATGAGCTGTGTGCGGACATCACCCTCATCATCATCATCATCACTGGCATCGTGGTCCAGGCCAGGATCCTCCACAGGTGGCAGATGTTGGTCATCATCATCCAGGATGAGAGGCAACTCCTTCCGCACAGCCAGGTTGTGTAGCATGCAGCAGACTATGACAATCTTGCACACCTTTGCTGGGGCATATGGGAGGGACCCTCCTGTCTTGTCCAGGCAGCGGAAGCGGCTCTTCAGGAGACCAAATGTCCGCTCAATCACTCTCCTGGTCCGACCATGTGCCTCATTGTAGCGCATCTGGGCTGGTGTCACAGGGTTCCTGAGGGGCGTCAGCAACCATGGCATGTTGGGGTATCCGGAGTCACCTACATACGGACAATTGCACATTAGCTGAGTTGGAAAAGAGGGTGGAATACTACATTGCAGAACATACACAATGGTACAAAGTCAGTACACACCGACAAGCCAGGCACGCTGGTTCCGCATCTGTGACATCATCCTCGGGATGCAACTACTCCTCATCACGTAGGCATCATGTGCAGAACCAGGGAAACGGGCACACACATGTGAGATGCTCATATCTGCAAGACATACCACCAGTGCATTGACCGAATGGTAATGTTTGCGGTTCCTGTATGCCTGCTCATGTGCCTGTGGTGGTATCAAAGCCACATGTGTCCCATCAATGGAGCCAATGACATGCGGCATCCTCCCCAGGGCATAGAAGTCACTCTTCACGTCAGTGAGTTGTTGAAGTCTAGGGAAATAGATGTACTGGTTCAGGTATCTCAACATAGCCTCCAAAACATCGCGTAGCACACGGCTGAACATGGTCTGTGACATCCCACCAGCAGACGCCACAGTGTGTTGAAAGGTACCGGTGGCAAAGAAGTGTAGGGCTGCCATCACCTTCACCTTGGGGGTCAGCGCTGTGGGGTATGTCCGGCCAGGTTGCAAATGTGGGGCCAAGCGCACCGTCAATTCCTCAATCAGCGGCCTGGTGAAGCGGTACCGTCGGATGCAGTCCCGTTCCACCATGGATGCAAGGTCAGGGAATGGTCTATGGACAGCTGGTGCCCTGCAGTGCATAGGTGGAGAAAGATACATTGTCAGTCACCCCACATATGTGGCATTGACCATACACAATATCACATGATACATCATTGTGAGACACAAGTACATGATGTGTGCTGTACCGTAAGGACATGTATGGCACCTACATGGCCAACATCTAACGTCACAGTTCAACAAGTGTCGGCAACAAGTCCCACGTTGTGCCATGGGATATCATTAGGCTGTGTCACTGTTCCCATGTACTGCTGTCACGTTCCAAACACACACCACAGTGTCATGTGAGGACAGATGTGCCCCAGGCATCACAGCTCATTGACAGGTAGATTCCCAGGGACCCTGTATTGCCACATGGACACTGGCATGACATGGTGCAACATGAATACACCACAGCAAAACAACTATGAGCCCCACAGCTAGTGGTCCCTTCTGCCTCGGCAGGACAGACATGGACGTCTGTGACACACACATGCACAACATCAAAGTCCATGCATGAACAACGTGGATGTGGAGACTGTCCCCCATTGTGCACATGGAACCAGAGACATTGTAAACACAACATGCACACAGACTGTGGAGGGCCATCACTATCGTTGCAATGGGTCAGCCTGTGACGTACATACCGTCCCACATGGGACTCAGGGGAATGTGACATGACATACACATACACAACCTGGAAATGTGACTATGCCACATACTCTGAACTGAACAGTTGCACATCACAGTGGTCATGTGCACAACACACAGAGCATTCTGTCCCCATGAACACGTGCTCAGCCTGGGAGTGGCTGCCCCCAAGTGCCACCCCTAAAACCACATGTTGACCCCCATACACAGAAAAGGTAATGCAGCCTTACATGCCTCAGGATACAGTGTGGACAGGCTGTGCTGTTGTAGGTGTGCCGCTGAGTCCCTGGAACGTAAATGTGGCTGGCATACGTTCATCTGTGACAGGCATGGTGACATATGCCAGTGACATGTACAGGGACGCGTTGTACAGCAATGGACCAATCTGTGCGCACGCATTGGCCATTGCATACAATGTGAGCGGGTACGCGTTCTACAGCAATGGACCGATCTGTGCGCACGCATTGGCCATTGCATACAATGTGAGCGGGTATGCGTTGTACAGCAATGGACCGATCTGTGCGCACGCATTGGCCATTGCATACAATGTGAGCGAGTACGCGTTGTACAGCAATGGACTGATCTGTGCGCACGCATTGGCCATTGCATACAATGTGGCGGAGTGCGCGTTGTACAGCAATGGACCGATCGGTGCGCACGCATTGGCCATTGCATACAATGTGAGCGGGTACAGCGTTGTCATCCGATGTACGCGTTGTACAGCAATGGACCGATCGGTGCGCGCGCATTGGCCATTGCATACAATGTGGCGGAGTGCAGCGTTGTACAGCAATGGACCAATCGGTGCGCACGCATTGGCCATTGCATACAATGTGAGTGGGTACAGCGTTGTCATCTGATGTACGCGTTGTACAGCAATGGACCGATCTGTGCGCACACATTGGCCATTGCATACAATGTGAGCGGGTACGCGTTGTACAGCAATGGACCGATCTGGGCGCACGCATTGGCCATTGCATACAATGTGAGCGGGTACGCGTTGTACAGCAATGGACCGATCTATGCGCGACGCATTGGCCATTGCATACAATGTGAGCGGGTACACGTTGTACAGCAATGGACCGATCTGTGCGCACGCATTGGCCATTGCATACAATGTGGCGGATACGCGTTGTACAGCAATGGACCGATCAGTGCGCACGCATTGGCCATTGCATACAATGTGAGTGGAGTACGCGTTGTACAGCAATGGACCGATCTGTGCGCACGCATTGGCCATTGCATACAATGTGAGCGGAGTGCAGCGTTGTACAGCAATGGATCGATCTGTGCGTACGCATTGGCCATTGCATACAATGTGGCCGAGTGCAGCGTTGTCATCCGATGTACGCGTTGTACAGCAATGGACGGTCGGTGCGCCACGCATTGGCCATTGCATACAATGTGAGCGGGTACGCGTTGTACAGCAATGGACCGATCGGTGCGCACGCATTGGCCATTGCATACAATGTGGCGAGTGCAGCGTTGTACAGCAATGGACCGATCTGTGCGCACGCATTGGCCATTGCATACAATGTGGCGAGTACGCGTTGTACAGCAATGGACCGATCTGTGCGCACGCATTGGCCATTGCATACAATGTGAGCGGGTACGTGTTGTACAGCAATGGACCGATCGGTGCGCACGCATTGGCCATTGCATACAATGTGAGCGGATGCAGCGTTGTACAGCAATGGACCGATCGGTGCGCACGCATTGGCCATTGCATACAATGTGAGTGGGTACGGCGTTGTCATCCGATGTACGCATTGTACAGCAATGGACCGATCGGTGCGCACGCATTGGCCATTGCATACAATGTGGCGAGTACAGCGTTGTACAGCAATGGACCGATCGGTGCGCACGCATTGGCCATTGCATACAATGTGAGCGAGTACGCGTTGTACAGCAATGGACCGATCGGTGCGCACGCATTGGCCATTGCATACAATGTGGCGAGTACAGCGTTGTCATCCGATGTACGCGTTGTACAGCAATGGACCGATCAGTGCGCACCCATTGGCTATGGCCTGGCCTGGCAACGGACGCGTTTTCAAATCTTTAACGAGTCTGATGCTGTAAATTCAGTTGGTCACCCACAACAATGTTGCAAATTCATGGGTGTCATGAAGTTGACCTTTTGAAGGATGCTGTGGGCGTGTGTAAGTGGTGCGATTCCATGGATTGGCCAGATTCAGAAGATGCAAACGACTTGGACCTATCACTTTGGACACATGGGACAGTATCTGCCTCTGCAGCACACATATAATGCTGGCTGTTCCCCTGAGAGCTCACTTGCCTGCACTACATGCTCCAGGACGACATCTGCCACCACCACTGCTGCTGTATCTGCACCCTCTGGATCCTGCAATGGCACGCACTGTGGAGAGAGCCCCAGCCTTCAGCACTGAGGAGAACCAGGCCCTGCTGGACAGCCTCCTTCCACAGTACAGCAAGCTGTATGGGAAAGCAGGGGAGCAGGTGAGTGTGCTGTCCACTGCCTTACTAAATGTGCATGTTGTCTGACTAGCAAGACTTACAGTCTGCACGCCACTGGCTAGCAGGCTCACTGAGTAGTTGTCACCCCCATAGTGTGTAGTTACATGCACTGAACAGGTATAGTGCAGTGACAGTGCATTTAAACAAGGTTTTACTTCCCAGGCAATGATACCATGTAGTAACTGCTGGCAAACTGTCCATAGCCATCGTTGCACTGCCTGTGTACATCATGTGCCCCTGTGATTGAGACATGTATATCCAACTGTGTAATACACGGATATGTTGAATGTGTAGTAATGGCATTTTCACTTTGTCATCCTCACAGGTTGATGCCCACCAGAAGCAGCAGATATGGCTGACCATCGTCCAGGCAGTGAGATCCGTGGGGGTCTACAAGCGCCGGATCCGCAACTGCCAGAAGAGGTGGCAGGACCTTCGGGGCTGGACCCGGAGGATCGCACGGGTCCAGCTGAAGCTGTTGCCTCCTCGCAGGAGGGGCGGACACCGGACCCTGACCCCCACATGCTCAGGATCCTGGCGGTGGTCTTCCCTGATCTGGATGGGCAGCTGAAGGCCAGACAGCAGCAAGGAGGGGTGAGTCCATGACTGCATTGTGAACTTTGTCTGCCATGCTATGTGCCCTCCTCTGGCCTGGTTAAACTTCCACAGTACATCAGTCATGTGGTCCAGGACCCATGTCCCTCAATTGTGCACTTCCCACTCCTCATCTGATACCCAGGTGTGGCCCTTACAGTCAGGGAATTGTGTCACTTGGGTACTGTGTCCTTGCATTTTGCTTAGCTCAAGGTGGGGGACAGCATTTGTTCCCCTAACTCTGTGGTGGGCATCATGGGTGGGTCCATTGCTTACACAATGCCTGTGTTCTGACATGTAATCTGCGTGTTACTTTGATCTGTGGTCCAATTGCTGAGCTGATCCACCACATGTGCCTGGGGTATCTGGCACACACCCATTCTGCGGGTGGGAACAATGTTTGGGCCCCAGGAGTGTGTATATTACGTGTGTCACACATACTTAGCCACCTGCCTACTGTCCAGGGCTCATCCCTCATTCACGTGGGGCAGGACAGTCATGCCTACTCCAAGCCATACAATACACTCTGTACTCCCACTCCTGTGTATCAGCTGACACGTTGTGCTCAGTGATATGTCCCCTCAGGTGTCTGCCTCTGTGTCAGTGTGCTGTGGCTTCGTTGTCAGGACTACTGGGGTGTTTCTCGGTTGGGGCTCAGCATGCCACCGGAGATGTGACCATAGGAGACGATACTTGTGTGACACATAGGTGTTTGATCACCTGACCGTGCAGACTGGGGTATGCGAATGTGAAGTTCAGGCAGCTGTTTCCCATTCACAGCAGATTGTGAGGTGCTCAGATTCAGAGGGTTGTGTTACAGGTCTCCCATATGTCCAATTGGTATGACGTGGACAGATAAGGGTTCAGATGATGTGGTGTGTGGGGGATGTACATGTGCACTTGTTCAGCTCCAGGACTTGCATCCCCCATGACCTACTATTGTGACACAGTGCAGACTGTTGTTGTCTGGCTGCCCTGCCCATGTGACTGGAGACAGTGATGTATGACTTAGCAGGCATGCCTGTGCCATGGCATGAAACTTCCTATGAGTGATCCTGCAGGGGAGTGACATGTGCTACATGCACACCATTGTGGCAATGACTATCAGGACATGGGTGCATCATGGTGTCTGTCGCTGGTATGTATCACATGCATTTCAAAATTGACTCTGGGCATCCCTTTATCCGGACACCTGTACTGACTCAGTGGCAAGAGTTGTGATGCGTGCATGTTCACATGCTTCACCGTGTTCTGTGCACTGTCCAACTACTGTGTAGATGGTGCATGTGTCCACACTGGGGTATTGCCATCCAACAGACACCAGACAGATGGGTGCAAGGCCAGGAGGGATGTGAGTGCCATGGTTGACCATCAGACTGACAATTGGCTTCTCCTACTCTGTTTGGGCACTTTTGGCAATGTTCAACTAAGGATGCCAGGGCTTGCTCTGTAATGTGCTGTACTTACTGTGGTGTGTGGGTTCGGTGCAGGTGACTGATGTCTGTCTGTTTCCCTATTGTTTGCAGATACATCCACGGCCACAGGAGGGGACAGCTCCACGGACCAGGAGGAGCCGCAGAGCCAGACTGGGTCAGCAGCCGAGGAGTGGTCGGAGGGACCCAGTGGCACGGAGGGCGAGGGGAGCCACACCGAGGAGTCCTCAGCACCATCCACCTCAGCTGAGGACCACAGCAGCTCGGAGGATGACTCCCTTGTGGAGGCGGGTGTCAGCAGCCACCACACCCCAGCTAGTGTTGCTATCCCCACCACCACCACCACCGCCCTCCCATCGGCTCCCATTCCTGAGGTCCGTGGAGGCTCCCATGTTCGGGAGCGTGTCTCCTTCGGGCCAGGCACCGCACCCCCTGCGTCCCCTGCTGCCCTGAGTGAGGAGTCTGTGTACCTCCTTCGCCAGCTCCATGTAGGGCAGACAGCGATGCTGAGTGTCCTCCATGCACACACCACTCTGTTGACTCAGCTGGTGGCGTTCATGGAGGGCATCTCATCGGGCATGTCTGCCCTACAGAGGGTAAATAGGTCCATGGACTCCTCCCTGATGGCAGCAGTGTCCCTCCTCCGACAGTCCCTCACCCCTCCTACCTCTGCCCCATCCACACTCCCCAGCACCTTACCTGTCCCAAGCACACACACACCGGCACAGGCACACACCAGCACAGACACAAGCAGCACACAGACACACACGCCCAAAATCCAGACGCACACGCACGCACAGTCAGGGGACTGAAACCACACTCACAGGGGATGGGGCCCAGGCACACACACACGCATCCACGAGCACTGCGCAGTCCTCAGTTACCTCTCCCTCCAAGGCCCCTTCCCTTGCCTCACCTGCAACCCCAAAGACACAGCGGGTCTTCCTCGGTGACCTCGGCCTCTTCCCCTCCGATCCAGCTGATACAGCATTCAGGGGGAAGAGGAAGCCCACCCACAGGGAGAGGAGTGCCCCTCACCCCCGGACACCCTCCCCAGGCGCAGACCGACTGACGCCCCATCCGCAAGTCCCCCCGGACCCGGAAGAGCAAGGCCCCGCCGCTGCCCTGCAGCTCAAGCACCAAGTCTCCTTCCTCCATCCCTCAGGCCCCCACTCCACAGGTGCCCCCACCACACCCTGCCCCAGGTTCCCACACCCACAGATACACCATCCCCAAAATGATCCGGCCTTCTCCCCCTGCCACTTGCTCTTCCGGCCCCACACCCCCCGCTGCGCATGTCTGTGCCACTGGTGTGGAGACGGTGTCCTCCCCTCTGTCCTGCCCACCTTACCTGAACCCCATTCTCCTCCCCTGGAGGTAGGCACTGCAGTGGAGTCCACTACCACCCCGTCTGACTTGGGCACTGCAGTGGGGAACCTGTCCACTCCATCTGCACGGCCCACTGCAGTCGTGCCGGCACCCACACCATCTGAGTCATGCCCCCAGTTGTGCTGGCACACACCATGTCAGACACCTCCACTGCAGTTGTCAGTGGCTCTCCAGCACCCACCACCCCTTTCCTGCCTCCTTCTGGTGAGCCCTGATCCTGTCCCTGCGTTGCCTGGCCTGGCCCCCCGTATGCCCCTCCGAGTGGATTGTCCCTGGTGTGTTGCAGTGCAGGCATGCGTAGGGTGACATCTGCCACTGTCACCCTGTTTTGACTTTCAGAATGGACTGGCCATTGGCCTTTGTTTCTTTTTTCTGGACTTTAACTTTTGAACCCACATATGCTGAATAAAGCTACTTTCTGTTCTCTAGTGGTTTTGCTTCTGATGTACATGATGTTGATGATGCTAACCATGCCCTTGCTGCAGTGATGGTGATTTTTGATATCAGGAAAATGAAGTGTTACTGTGCAGGACCCCATGTGGTCCAGGGGGAATGTGTCCTATACTGGTGTGTATCCATGTCATCCTTTGCAGCATATGAGGGTGTCATGTTTTCAATATTTGGCAATGGGATTTCCTACTTACTTTTGCAATATCACATCTGTGGCTTACACCCCTGCACATCTGTTGTGCTTGCCATTGTTCAATTAGTCTACTTCCCTGACCGTGTGGCCATATCCACTGGACATGCAAGTTTGGGCATCAATGGGGAAGGACTCATCTGTGTTGTCAGTGCAACTTGCTATACATGTGTGTTGGATCTGTGCTGATGATTTCGTTGACACTCCCATGACCAGGCTGATATGACGGGAGCCTTCATTTCGTGCTCATTGCTGACTGTGTGACCAAGTGTTCTGCTGACATGATGGATCCCTACTGAGGCAACATATGGCACAGCTTTCCTCACACAGGAGTGGAGTCCCCTCATGGCAGTGTGTAATCCTGTGACATTGCCTGAGCTCAAGGTGTGTGTTGTGTGAGCATCTCTGTGTGTGTTCACTTCCATTTTGCTGTGCATGCTGGGATCCCTAGTGATGTTCCTGTTTGTGATGCTTGCTGAGTTGACCTATGTTCCCCCAAAGTCTTCTCCCTGGGTTCTCTGTGATGTGGGTGCATGGCACATTACTGGTCATCAGGGTGTCACCCATAGGTGTGTTTGCTGTCAGGGCTGAGTTTGTGGGCAAACGCAGATGGGACACAGTCAGGATTCCCCTTGGCACTTGTTGTTTACACCTGTCATGTAATTTCCAGTTTGTGTTAGCTTTCAGTGATTGTGACACGTTGTGTGTGTGACTGCTGGCACTCCTCAGGGTCAGGGCTGCAATGTTGGTAGTTGTCCATGTGTGTTCTTTGTGGGTGACCTTGGCTTCTTCATTGGTGTGGGACTGTGGCTGGGATCCCATTGGTTGGTGTGGTATTGCCGTCATGTCCATGTACAGCGTAGTGTGCAGTGTGTCAGACATTCAGGAGTCTTGTTGAGTGGCCATGTGTGATGTGTTTCTGCACCTTAGTTCCCACCACCACCCATGGGATTGTCATGGGTGCATGTGCAATGTCACCAGTGCATGTGAGCTTCACTGCTGCACATTGTTGGAGGTCGAGGTGTGTGGTGTTGAGTGTGTGCAGATGAGAGTTGTTGCCTGGCTAGACCCCTGCCTCCATGTTGGCCTTGGCTTACTGGCCGTGCTGATTGATTTGTGCTTGTGTAGGTGTGATGGTAGTTTGTTGCTCAGGACACATGACTGTGGTTCACAGTGTGAACGACATCTAGCTTTGTCATCACAGTGGGATTGTCATGCAGCCCAGGGTCACCACATTGTGGGGACCCTGGGGGTAGTGCTGTGGTGTGTCTGTGTCTTGCTGTGTCAGTTGCTGTTCCTACATGCTTGTGTGACATGTGTGATTTGTGCTCCCTCTCATCTAACAATGCCTGATTGCCCACATAGGGGATTTGGATCCATGAGTTACTTTTGTGTGGCACTGTATGCGCATGTGTGTAATTGGTATTCAGGCCTCATCATGTGTTGTGTGGTTGCCTGGGGACACTGGCACCCCCTCACCTGTTGTGTTTGATGTGCAGTGTGGGGCTGCCTGTTTGTGTTTGTGCATCTGCACCACTGCATTGGCATATCTTTAGTGTGCCATTGGCTGTATGTTGTTTGGTGGGTTTCACCTGCTGTCCCTGGGACTCCTAGGTCATCAGTCAGCACAATGATCATTGTTTGTGTGTCCCATTGCTGCCATGGTATGATATTTGTTCACCTCACATCTACAGTCTCCACAGGATATCTACATTTGTGTGCCCATTGATGCAAATATGTGGGTCTGCATTATGATGGTCACTTCTGTCATTGTGTCATTGATGAATGTTGACAGTGTGAGCCCCCATGGGTGATGTTTGTCTGCACATGGCCAAAGGTATGTCTTCTTTGCACTGCACTGTTTGCCTCCCCCAATCTATGTTGCTATGGGACACAAGCACTACTTTGCCACTGATGTGTTTGTTGTTCTGTGACCAGGAATCATCCATGTAGTTTGGCAGTTGCAGCTTTTTCAATGTCAACACTTACATTTTGGTCACTGTGATGATGGGGGTTTAGACCCCATTGCCACAATGTTCAGAATGTGCTTCAGCTATGGACCCCACACTTACATTTTGGTCACTGTGATGATGGGGGCTTAGACCCCATGGCCACAATGTTCAAAATGTGCTTCAGCTATGGACCCCACACTTACATTTTGGTCACTGTGATGATGGGGGCTTAGACCCCATTGCCACAATGTTCAAGATGTGCTTCAGCTATGGACCCCACACTTACATTTTGGTCACTGTGATGATGGGGGCTTCGACCCCATTGCCACAATGTTCAAAATGTGCTTCAGCTACGGACCCCACACTTACATTTTGGTCACTGTGATGATGGGGGCTTAGACCCCATTGCCACAATGTTCAAGATGTGCTTCAGCTATGGACCCCACACTTACATTTTGGTCACTGTGATGATGGGGATTTAGACCCCATTGCCACAATGTTCAGAATGTGCCCCAGCTATGGGCCCCACACTTACATTTTGGTCACTGTGATGATGGGGGTTGGACCCCATTGCCACAATGTTCAAAATGTGCTTCAGCTATGGACCCCACACTTACATTTTGGTCACTGTGATGATGGGGGTTGGACCCCATTGCCACAATGTTCAAAATGTGCTTCAGCTATGGACCCCACACTTACATTTTGGTCACTGTGATGATGGGGGTTTGGACCCCATTGCCACATTGTTCAAAATGTGCTTCAGCTATGGACCCCGCACTTACATTTTGGTCACTGTGATGATGGGGGTTGGACCCCATTGCCACAGTGGTCATGGTCTGCTTGCATTGTGGAGGCCACACACATTTATGTGTGACACATGTGATAGGGGGTCACATTGTATGTTCAAAGTCATGTTCAGTGTTGTAGGCATTTGACACAGTCTACACACGCTTGTCATGGTGTTGGGGGGATGTCTTTTTCTTGCATTCCTTAGGTTGTAGTGTGCTGGTTGTGTCGTGCATTGTCCATCCTATGAGTGGGGGTGGTGTTGGTGGTAGGTATCCAGCCCCCCATGGGTAGGGGTGGTAGTAGTGGTAGGCATCCAGCCCCCCCTGGGTAGGGGTGGTAGTAGTGACAGGCATCCAGCCCCCCCTGAGTAGGGGTGGTAGTAGTGATAGGCATCCAGCCCCCCATGGGTAGGGGTGGTAGTAGTGACAGGCATCCAGCCCCCCATGGGTAGGGGTGGTAGTAGTGGTAGGCATCTGGCACCCCCTGAGTGGGGGTGGTAGTAGTGGTAGGCATCCAGCCCCCCCTGGGTAGGGGTGGTAGTAGTGGTAGGCATCTAGCACACCCTGGGTAGGGGTGGTAGTAGTGGTAGGCATCTAGCACCCCTGGGTAGGGGTGGTAGTAGTGACAGGCATCCAGCCCCCATGGGTAGGGGTGGTAGTAGTGACAGGCATCCAGCCCCCCCTGAGTAGGGGTGGTAGTAGTGATAGGCATCCAGCCCCCCCTGGGTAGGGGTGGTAGTAGTGGTAGGCATCTGGCACCCCCTGAGTGGGGGTGGTAGTAGTGGTAGGCATCCAGCCCCCCCTGGGTAGGGGTGGTAGTAGTGGTAGGCATCTAGCACCCCCTGGGTAGGGGTGGTGGTAGTGGTAGGCATCCAGCACCCCCTGGGTAGGGGTGGTAGTAGTGACAGGCATCCAGCCCCCCCTGAGTAGGGGTGGTAGTAGTGGTAGGCATCCAGCCCCCCCTGGGTGGGGTGGTAGTAGTGGTAGGCATCTAGCACCCCCTGGGTAGGGGTGGTGGTAGTGGTAGGCATCTAGCACCCCCTGGGTGGGGTGGTAGTAGTGACAGGCATCCAGCCCCCCCTGGGTAGGGGTGGTAGTAGTGGTAGGCATCTAGCACCCCCTGGGTAGGGGTGGTGGTAGTGGTAGGCATCTAGCAACCCCTGGGTAGGGGTGGTAGTAGTGACAGGCATCCAGCCCCCCATGGGTAGGGGTGGTAGTAGTGGTAGGCATCCAGCTCCCCATGGGTAGGGGTGGTAGTAGTGGTAGGCATCTAGCACCCCTGAGTAGGGGTGGTGGTAGTGGTAGGCATCTAGCACCCCTGGGTAGGGGTGGTGGTAGTGGTAGGCATCTAGCACCCCCTGAGTGGGGGTGGTAGTAGTGGTAGGCATCCAGCCCCCCCTGGGTAGGGGTGGTAGTAGTGGTAGGCATCTGGCACCCCCTGAGTGGGGTTGGTGGTAGTGGTAGGCATCCAGCCGCCCATGGGTAGGGGTGGTAGTAGTGGTAGGCATTTAGCACCACCTGAGTGGGGGTGGTAGTAGTGGTAGGCATCCAGCCCCCTTGGGTAGGGGTGGTAGTAGTGGTAGGCATCTAGCACCCCCTGAGTAGGGGTGGTGGTAGTGGTAGGCATCTAGCACCCCCTGGGTAGGGGTGGTGGTAGTGGTAGGCATCTAGCACCCCCTGGGTAGGGGTGGTAGTAGTGACAGGCATCCAGCCCGCCATGGGTAGGGGTGGTAGTAGTGGTAGGCATCCAGCCCCCCATGGGTAGGGGTGGTAGTAGTGATAGGCATCCAGCCCCCCCTGAGTAGGGGTGGTAGTAGTGGTAGGCATCTAGCACCCCCTGAGTGGGGGTGGTAGTAGTGATAGGCATCCAGCCCCCCATGGGTAGGGGTGGTAGTAGTGGTCGGCATCTAGCACCCCCTGAGTGGGGGTGGTAGTAGTGGTAGGCATCCAGCCCCCCCTGGGTAGGGGTGGTAGTAGTGGTAGGCATCTGGCACCCCCTGAGTGGGGTTGGTAGTAGTGGTAGGCATCCAGCCGCCCATGGGTAGGGGTGGTAGTAGTGGTAGGCATTTAGCACCCCCTGAGTGGGGGTGGTAGTAGTGGTAGGCATCCAGCCCCCTTGGGTAGGGGTGGTAGTAGTGGTAGGCATCTAGCACCCCCGGGTAGGGGTGGTGGTAGTGGTAGGCATCTAGCACCCCCTGGGTAGGGGTGGTAGTAGTGACAGGCATCCAGCCCCCCATGGGTAGGGGTGGTAGTAGTGGTAGGCATCCAGCTCCCCATGGGTAGGGTTGGTAGTAGTGGTAGGCATCTAGCACCCCCTGAGTAGGGGTGGTGGTAGTGGTAGGCATCTAGCACCCCCTGGGTAGGGGTGGTGGTAGTGGTAGGCATCTAGCACCCCCTGGGTAGGGGTGGTAGTAGTGACAGGCATCCAGCCCCCCCTGGGTAGGGGTGGTAGTAGTGATAGGTATTCAGCCCCCCATGGGTAGGGGTGGTAGTAGTGGTAGGCATCCAGCCCCCCATTGGTAGGGGTGGTAGTAGTGGTAGGCATCTAGCACCCCCTGGTTAGGGGTAGTAGTGGTGGTAGGCATCGGGCCCCCCATGGGTAGGGGTGGTGTTAGTGGTTGGCATCCAGGCCCCTATGTGTGTATGTGGCATTGGTGATAGCCATCCCGCCCCTATGGTGCTGCTGTTGCTGGTGTAAGTAATTTCTGCATCCCTATGTGTGTGTGTTATATGTCGGGTATGTGTGGTTTGTTTGTGTGGTGGGTGTCTGACTTACCTTCTGCGCCGTACGCGTCCGTACCAGTTCCGGTAATAGATGTAGAGTATTGGTAGGATCTGCGCGATGGGATTCATGGTTGGTTCGCCTCGTTCGTCTTTCTCGTTGCTTCGGGTCGTACTCGTGGCTGGCGTGTTCGTCTCGTAGCCGTGGATCGTCTTGTGGCGCGAATCGGAGCTTATGTGCGCCTCTCCCGGATGCTTTGACGTGCCGTGCGTAGCGACGGGTTCGGAGCGTACGGAAGGCGCATCGTACTAGTCCGGCCGGACGGGGCTGCATTTTGGCTTCCGTGCGACTCGATTCTGCGTTTCCGGATCCGCCTCGGTCGGAGAACAGGAGCTGTATTGGGTGAGTGCGACTGGGTCGGGATTTGGGCAGTTATGCGCATCGTACTTGCTCGTTCGGACGTATGTGCGAATCGGTCGGGAAACACGCATTCGCCTGGGTTTTTTCCCGGCCGAATAGTGTTAGGTGCGCCTCCGACCGAGATCGGAATCGACCCCATAATGTCCTGTCTTGCAGGTGATACTTCCCCTATACCTCACACATGTGTCACTGTTACGATAAACTTGTAAATGTCTCGAAATACAAACACTGTGCATGACTAATCTTTCAACACTATACTGACCTCAAATTTTCATTAAACACTCAGCACAAACACTGACACATAGGTTAGCCATGGGACAACTGAGAAAGCAACAGTGTTCAGTATTGTGTACGTAAGCCAAATCGGATTCCAATGCAATGAAAACAATGTGTGGATATCCTATACCCACCACCATGATTGTGCCATGGCAAGTAATTTTGACAACAGGCACTAATCTCATCACATCACACTTACTGTGTGTATAAAACAACAACAAAACTGATGCACGACTCATGAGAAGAGTGTGGCAGGGATCCCAACAAGTATGGCCAATACATAAATGGTAACATAGAACTATTTACAGCCTCAAAGCCAAATACAATGTGCTCCAAATTTACATGAAGCAAATGGCACCACAATGAAGAAGAATCACCTAGATAGGTAATGCCACACAACCAATTTTAATGTGGATAGGTTAATGGATGTAATCTAGGTATTTGTTAGCACTACACATGTCAACATATCACTCTATCATCAAGCATAGTTGAACACAAATAAGAGCATGCACTCCTAGGAAATGGTCATGTCACATACTGTCGTACTTGTCCATGAATCTGCACAACACTCATGATCACATACCCAAATTTCATATGTGTGTCACATCATCCCATGCCATCATCTACTCACATATTCATACACATATTCCTCTAACACATAGTGGGATATAAGAAACTTTTGCAACTGCATGCAGTACACAAATCTACATTTTATTATATGTAATGGGACATGAATAATGTGGTGAAACCACTTAGGGCCACTTTTACCAGTGGTTACCACCCACCAAATGCCCCTATTAGTGACGTTTTTTTTTAAAACTCACCTTCTCCTGATTTTCTAAGCAGTGTCAAGCCACATAACATGACTGAATGTTGCATTGAATGTTAGGCACATGCACATGCTACACTTAGCATGAATGGAGGATGCATAGGGTGTTACTGTGGCGCTTCCGCTGTGACATACTTAGCCTCATGATGCAGACGCAGATTTAGTCATCTGACACAGGTTAAAGCATTGCATTCACCTCTCAGTATGCTAAGCAAATGTGTAATATATGCTGCTGCACACATAGACATGGCAAATTCAGAATCCGATTTGTTAAGCCTAATCTGTGATGAAAGGCCCGTGGCAGGTGTATATATATGGGGCATCCCTGTGCATGCCCTTGTGGTGGTGTCCAAAAATTAGGGCAGTACCAGGGAAGGCACATATGTGCTATGTACAAAGGGTGATTGGGCTGCAAGGTTGTATGTCTCTGTGCTTGAAGGCACACCTTCCAGCACAGACATTTTTCAAGTAAGTGGAATTGCCTACTACGTGTGTGCTGCAGAACGCAGCACACATGGAATGATTGGAAACTCACAAGTACTCATTAGATGTCACCTAGTCTTGCCTGTCTAATGTCGTATTTTCTGAGGTGTCAAACTTGTCACAGCCCCAGATGTATGAATCTGGACCAGCATCATCATAAGACACGTATGTTGTGGTTGATTGTCTAACATTACACCAATGTCACTCCCTTGTACTGTATGGGACTGCTGTGGCACGAAAGGAAATGGACAAGGTGGCATAAAGCCATGTTAAGTACCTTAGTACAACCCTGTAAATATGGGGATGTAATATACTACACCTAAGCAAAAACAATCTTGATGTTCCTCCCGCATGTGTGCCTTCTATGCATGCAACAAAATCTTTCGCACAAGTAGTAAACATTTGGTTGGCACATTTGTGTGTGTCTCAACCCCATGACAGTGGTACACACCTCACTTGAATGGGGTACATCCTTGCCACATATATAGACACATATACAACCTATGGAAAAAGAGTAAGACTTCTACTAATGCATGCATTACCAATCAAACATTGTGAAGTATGCAGCACAACTAAGGTGTGAAGGTTTGCATGTTGACAGCCTAGACATTATTTGAACGAAACTCATCTGATCAAGCAAAGTCACATACAGAACACATGTCACATGCCATAGCCATAGACTCTTGGCAGCCATGCAATAGCTGAAAAAATGGTACATTTACAGATCATCTATAACTTAGTGATAATTTTTTTCCAGCATTTCACATTAGCGTTTATTTCTTCATAGCTGCTATACAAAACACTCGCAAAGTACCTGCGTTGCCAATGGAAAATCACCTCAAAACCTTTAGCGCAAACAAAATCACGCAAAGTCAGAAAACGGGCCGCAAACGCACAGGAAGTGATGTCAGAATGCATCCTGTTTCCTGGAATTGTGCTGTAAACTTTCAGTTTCACTTGTAATCATACTGTTAGTGTATTTTGAGCTGTGTGGGTGTGTATTGAGGAGTGTGCTGATTCTGTGTGGTGAAAGTGTACTTGTGGTGTCTACTCTGCTGTCCCTACTGTCTCTGTCAAGTTCTGTGTCGCTTTTTTGTTGTTTTGTTTTGTTGTTCTCAAGGGGTACAACATGAAGGTGCGGAAATTGCGATGGGACCGCATCTGCCACCACATGCAGAGGATCTCTGTTGTGGACAGGACTGTCTAACAGCTAAAACATCGGTGGCAGGATTGCGTTGGTTTGGAGGGCAACCTCTTGGACAACCTGGGGATCATCGTTGGCAGGCAAGGTGGTAAGTAAAGGAAAAATATTGTCTGCTTTCACACTGTGTGTTCCTTGTAAAAAACTGTATCCAATGTCGAAATCTTACTTATGTAAGAGGCATTTCACATAGTGTGTGCGCCAAATTTGGCTGCCTAGCACTAACACAGGCACTCTTGCACCATTGCGCAAGGGTGGCTGCATTGTAGGGAAAGAATGTTAATGAGCAGGTAGGAGTCCCTTCCTGCATGTAGTCAAATTGTACGGTTGCATTCTAACTTATATGTGTGCTGCTACATGTCACACATAGATTTTGATAATCATCATGTAGCAATGAATTGTAATGTGCATGAAGAGACACCTTCTGGCACGATAACTGTATCACAATGCAAAATCATGCAAATATGTGTGCTGCTGATTTAAGTATGCATAGGTAGGACAAATTACTTGTAGAAATGGTAACGTTTGATATTGTAGGTTCATTATAACACCCCCTACTTGGAGTTGTTAGAATTGAGTCAGGCACTGACTTGCTAATCTGGTCTTGTGTCACAATATATGGCTGTTGTGTTTCTATACCCACCACTAAATGTATTGCCTGCCCCTTTGCTGTAGTGGAATGCAGTGCTAAGGGCCATATTTACAGTTGGCCCAAGCCACGCTAAGTCACACTGCACCACATTTTAATTCATTTCCATGAGCCATCACCAGCAGAGCACACAAAAAACACTTTCAGAGTTGGCTCTTTGGCAATTGTTTACATATATCCAAGTATGGGAGCACAATGGTAGACAGAAGTCTCAGAGTCTGATGTGCTTGTGAGATGGAAAAATTGAACACCTTGCAGTCTCTGGCATACATGATCTAGTTTTGGTGTTTTCTGACACTATGCTGTTAATAGGTGGTTAAGCAATGTTTGATGTGACTGCCACTCTCAAATTACAGTCACAAGAGAAGCACCTATTGTTTCCAGATTGTCTTGTACTACACAATCCTACATTGTGCATGTGTTGTGTGTGAGTGAGTCATTTCACACCCCTTCCTCTAGGCCACATGATCCAACACATGGTAAAAATGAAGAGATGTTGTCTGTAGATGAGTTAAATACAAAACTTGATACATGTGCCACATGATGACTGATCCACACTCCTACTTCTTGTGTTGCAGCTGGATGGCCACTATTTACACAAGGGGATGTTGATGCCTTCAAAGACCCCCAGCAATGGTGCCTGCATTGGTGCTAGGCAGCAAAAGATGGCACTGGAGTTTGGGAAAATGTAGGGGGTGCCCCTTTTTATTGGACAGTTCTTGCTTCCATGCATTTTTGACATGTTGGAGCCGAATGTTAACAAATTTCCGTGACACCCCGCTACCCCATTACTCTCAAAGAATGCCCCTATACATTTTGCACACTGATCTACAGTATTATGGTACTCATTGGGTCCATCCTTCAACTTGGCAATTGATGCTGTGACCTGATGGTGCAGCTACAGACCTTAATACAGTATGAAGTTGATGCACCATGTAGCTGCAATAGGTGTAGTGTTGTGAACTCAACAGCAACATCTTTTGCATCTCCCTAAGGGAATGTGCCTTCTTGATAGTACAGCATGTGTACATGCCAGGATTAGTACACAGTGTATGGCTAGAGATGATATGCTACACAGGGTGTAGGCTATTGTGATTCTGGGAGTATGCTAATCTTGTGAAGTTCTTGTAGCACTTTAACCGTGTACATATGTGCTAATTGTAGATTTTAAATCAGCTTCTGCATTTGAGTTTCACTGTGTACATACAGGCAACAATATGTTAAAGGGATGTTGGTGATGTGTATAACCCGACAGGGAATCCATGTACACACTTGAATTATATGGCAGTCACTGGGGAACAGAGCATTGAACTACACTTGTCAGTGACACTCATTCATACAATGAGCCTCTCTCATACACAATATGGAATCTGTTATATATCAGAATGTTGGATGAGTGGGCTAACCCAGACCTAAAACTGGCTGGATTTGAAAATAATGCATTTTTACCTTGTGATGTGGCCAACTAAACTTCCAACCATTGTTCGGTGTCTTACTACGAGTTTGCTAAATTATTTAAGCATTGTGGTACGGCTAGCTACCTTGTGACATAACAGTACTCACATGCTTCAAGTAGATGTATACAGCATGAACCCTGGACATGTAGCTGTGGAGACACATCCAACTATGTTGTGCATAGCAGTTGACAGATGGGTGTATTTTTTTATCTGAGTAACACTTTGGTGTTTAGTAGTATGCCCCTACTACACCTAGTGCATCCTATGAGCAGCCGCAGACTGTGCAGGTAAGAGCGGTGGGGAGGTGGGGCCAGGTTAGGAGGGATTCGACAGACGACCATGAGGAAAAATTAAATAAATAATACATTTTCCTCGACGTCTGTCGAAATACCCCCCCACCCCACCCGGTCCCACTGCTTTTACCTGCACGGGCCGCGGCTACCTATGAGTATGGGTAAATGTCATGCCCTGTGTCCACAATGGGCCTGTAACTCAGTCTCCTTGGGTACATTCCCTTGGTAGACTCTGTCTGAGTTTAAGTCAACATCAGCATTTCACTTGGGGAGACCATTCACTGATGTTGTAAAACTCTGCCATTGCTATGTGCAATACCAAACATTACCATAAATGTATCAATTTGATGTTGTGAGTAGAAATTTACTTCACATGTGATTTGCTCCATCAAGCTTCATGTTGAAAACTGTTTTATAGGACTGTTAACTTCCTGTTGTTGAAATGAGTTGATAGCCCTTGTTATTTGTCATGTTTCTTACATCTTGTCATGTGTGTATTTCATTACAGACAACATGTCACCCGAGGCTGTAAACCTTTTCAAGCAATGCAAGGACAGATACCGGCAAGTCCGAAGAGTTGCCAAGGCCTACCGGGCAATTGAATGGCTTAACCATGAGGGAGAGGGCTGCAGGGCGCTGGAAAGCATTCGCTCAGGGTGCCCCAAAAGCAGCCACACAAAGTGGTGTAGTTTCAGCCATTGCAAGACACCATGGGGACAGACACAACCTGCCCAGCACCTCTGGTGCCCAACACCCTACACCACCTGCCGCACCATCCGCAGCTGTCCAACATTCTGCATGGGCCCCAACTGCCACACCTGCCGCACCATTGACAGCTGGCCAAGCTGCTGCACCAGCACCACCTGGCTCACCAGCTGCACCATCCTCAGCTGCCCAACCTGCAGCACCAGCACCACCTGCCACACAAAGACAGGAATCTGGTTTCAGCATGGAAGACTGGCGAATGTTGTTGGACCTAAATGTTCGGGTTGCGTCTTTGGAGCAACAAATGAGTGATGTGCTCAACCACCTGGAGGACATTAAGGGAGCCCTGGGGCTCCCTTTCTGAGAACTTTGTTTGAGACTTTATCCCTTGTACAGTTCCCCAATTCCCAATCGGTAAATTTACTCTTTTTTTATATGTTGTAAAATATAGGTATAATTATATGGTTAGAGTAGGTTTAGCTTAGTATTAGGTGTAGATAGTGTTTCAAAGTAATTCTGATATTTCTTAGTGATTTGGGTTAAGTTTCCTTTTCCTTTGGGTCGGGGTTGATGTTTTTGTAATTGTTTATGATTGCAATAAAAAAAAAAAAATATATATATATATATATATATATATATATATATATATATATATATATATATATATATATATATATATATATATATTACCTACTGGCAGTCGCCAGTATGTAGTTATAGTTAGGACCTTGTTTCTATTCAAAAAGCGTTTTTTCTTTTGCCAATATCTTTGGCGCCCTTTGATGAATCTTCACGAAATTTTCAAAACTAATGGCCCACTCAGGTCAGCTCCTGTCTTGAAATTTTCGGGGTGAGTCGTCAAGCGGGGGCCGAGAAAAAAGGGGGGTCCCAAAACGCGTTTTCCCCATGTTAATTTCCATAGGAAACTTTAGACAAGGCTACAGCCCGAACTGCTAAACGGAATTACACCAAATTCGGCAAAAAGGTAGCTCTTGGTTCAGAAAGTGCCCTTTTTTTAAATGGTGTAAATCCGTTTAGTAGTTATTTAAATATTAAAGGAAAACAAATTTATATATCTGGGCGGAGCCTAACCACACATCTCATCGTGAGATCTGATTGGCTGTCAGCACTTCATCCAAGAAGTGTTGGCAGCCATCTTGGGACCAATAGCACCCCATTTAAATGCATTGTAGTGAATGGAAGGTTTTGAGGGTCACCAAAAGGAGAACGTATGACGGGTGATAAGACTTTGGTTACATTATAAATCATTTGTTGATGGTACCATACTAATTTTAGGAATTGTGGTATGTTCTAAGGTGATTTTACCCTGTGAAAAAGCCTTCTGCTGGGATATCATGAATCATGTTTGAGAGAAAACTATTTTCTCATACTTTTCCCATAGAGGTTTGGAAGGTGATCTAGAAGCTAAAATGAGAGCATATTTTCTGTAACTTCACAATATCTTTCTCAGTCATGTGAGAATGAAGTCTGACATTCTCAGTAAAACATGTACATCTAACAAGGGCAGAGACTGTCAGTTGATTCCTTTGTGTTCAACTGCAGCTTCCCAGAGTGTTCTAAAGAACAACTAGAGCGCTAACAGTCTTACTTATGACAAAAGTATGGCACACCTGAAGCCATCTTGATTGGAATAAACTGGTAACACTTAAAACATTTAATTAAAAAAGGAACAAAATGAGGGGGTTCATTTTGCAATAGAAATTATGATTAGTGCTGAAGAAAGAAAAATTAGGGCACATTTTGAGTGACTTCTCAAATCCTCTTCTATTTCATTAAAAAATTCTGACATACAGACTGAAACATGCACTTTCAATATCAGCAGCAGACTTCCCTGGTGAGCAGTAGCTTTACTACAGTGATCTAATGAGCAACTAGAGTGCTAACATTCAGAATTTATGGCAAATGTGTGACACATCTGAATGCCTTCTTGATGGAATCAAAGTAAAAAACTGAAAGCATTTCCTACTGAGGAGACTGCAGTAAATGAGGAAATTAGGAAACTTCATAACAAATAAATCTCCCAAGTTGGCCACCAGAGGCAAAAGAGCCCAAATGTAGCACAAATATCACCCAGATGTAGCCCACGTATAGCCCAATGACAGAAGTGTGAAAAACACTTTTTATTTTTAGTTTTTTTGCAGTTTTATATAGTGCAGACTGGTCAGGTATTGGAGTGATTTACATGATCATTGGTTACATCACACAAGGACAAATTCATTTTGGTTGTAGACATGGGGAGATTAAGTGATTTGACCAGAATCACAGAATGTCGAGCTGAAGCAGAAACTCCAACCTGGTTCCCCAGTTGCACAGTCTGCAGCTCTGGAAGTAACACCGCATCCTCTCCCCTAAGTGCAACATTTAATCAAGTGTTCAACTGGATAAAAAAACATAAAGATAACAAATAATTTAAAAGTGCTTTGTCGCTATTTGAAAACTCAGAAAATATGTCCTCATTTTAGTTTTTAGAGCACTAACCATAATTTCGATGCAAATAAGACCCTCTCATTTCTGTAATTTTTAAAGGAAATGCTCTAGGTATTACAGTTTTGATTACATCAAGATGACGTCTGCCATGCCACACTTTTGTAATAAATATAGAATGTTAGCAATCTAGTTGTTCATTAGGATACTGTTGAGAGGCAGAGGCCAGGGGCACGGACTCAGAAAATTGAAGGCAGGTAGGAGGGTGCAGAGGCAACAATTTGACCACACTGGGCAGGCAGGAAGGGCAGTGGCAGCACAACAGACTATGGAGGGCAGTGGAAATGGGGGGCAGAGGCAACAAACCAACCATGCAGGACAGGCAAGAGAGACTGTGGCAATATAATAGACCATTGTGGGCAGAAGGAAGAGGCAGTGGTAGTACAACCATACATGCCAACAGACCCGATTCAGCCAGGAAACACCCAATGTTTTTAAGCCCAAATGGGCTTTATTTGATCTGTCTCCTGTCTACAATCTCCTCTTTTTCAATGTAAGTCAGTGGGGAAAATCAATACCCCAGTTTTATTTTCAAAATCTCCCTCTTACCAAGTTCAAAATGTTAGCAAGTATGGTACATTGGATCATGGAAGGCAGGAGGAATTGGGGTAGGGACATGGACTCGGATAACAGAGGACTGGAGGGATTGGGACAGGTGCACCAAACTGACCTTACAGGGCAGGCATCAGGGTTTGCAGCAGCACAATACACCACACAGGGCATGCGGGACGGGAGTGCAGCACAACAATCCATGGAAAGCAATAGGGAGGGGACAGGACCATGCACATGGACAACAGAGAACAGAGGGGAAAGAGGCAATGGCAGCTAGCTGACCATAATGGACAGACAGGAGAGAAAACTGCAGCATACCGGACCATAAAGGGCAGGAGGTAGGGATCAGGGGCATTACAATGGAACCGACAAGCCAGGAGGGAGGGAATAGGGGTCCGCACATGGAAAACAGAGGGCAGGGGGCAAGGGGGCAGGGCAGGAGCAGCAAGCTGACAATGGAGGTCAGGCAGGATGGGCACTAGAAGCAAGACACACCATGGAGAGCAACAGTGAGACTATAATGGCATACACACAGACCATGGAGGGAAGGTGGGAGGGAGTCTGGGGCAGCTAGTTGACCACACAGGGAAGGTGGGAGGGGCTGGGCAGCACAGAAGATCATGCATGGCAAGCGGGCGGGTTAGTGGCAGCACAATGGCCATGATGGGCAAGAAGGAGGGGGGGCAGGGGCATGCACAAAGGACCATGTAGGATAGAAGGGAGGGGTAGGAGCTGAGCACAGACAAGAGAGTTCAGGGGAAGGGGCCTCACAAAAGACCTCATGGGGCAGGAAGGAGGAGCAGTTGCAGCACAACAGACCAGGGAGGGCAGAAAGGTGTGGCAGTAAAATGGACCATGGAGGACAGGAGGAAGAGGATAGGGGCATGGAACGTGGACAGGCAGGGTGGAGGTGGCAGGGACAGGTTACAGTCATCTGACAATGCTAGGCAGGTGGGAGGGGAGTGGCAGCTCAACAGAACACTCAGAGTAGGTAGGAGGGGCAGGTCCAAAGAACATGGTGGGCAAAAAGGATGGAGCAGGGGCATGCACAAAGACATCAGAGGGCAGGGGGAAGGAGAGTAGGGGCAGCAAGCTAAGCACAGAGGCTAAGCAGGAGGTCAATGATGGGGCATAGAATTTGGCAATGGAGGGCAGGAGGAGTGGACTGGGACATCATGCTAAATGGAGGGCAGTGGCAGCACATCAGACCATGCATGGCAGGAGGGAGGAGGCTAGTGCATGGATTCAGACAGCAGAGGATAGGGAGGAGGTGGATGGGGCAGCAAGCTAACTGTTCAGAGAAGGCGGGAAGGCCAGTAACAGAACAACAGCCACAGAGGGCTGTAATGAGGGAGAAGGGGCATGGACTTGGACAATGGATGGCAAGGAGGAGGGGAGGCAGGAGCAGCAAGCTTGGGTGGAGGCAGCACAATGCCAGGCCAGGCCCTGCTTCCAACCCCCCACCATCCATTGTGATAGGCATCTTACTTAATGTTAAAAAAAAACTAGAAATTCGCTGAAAAAACAAAGATTACAGGGACGTTATAGTTAGACTCAGATTTCACTCGTACAAAACCAGTGAAATTCAGCAGTTATAGTTACCTGAGCTAACTATAACTTACGCCCCGCAATGCACTGCTTATGACCTCAGACATTACATCATTCATGACATGGTCAGTGACATCACTCATGACATCTCAAATGAGCTGTGAATGGAATGGAACTATAATCGCTAGAACTTTATTTAGGGATAGTGTGTGTATATTAACACCCCTTTTTTTCTTTTCTTTCGTGTAAGAACCATTATAATACGCAACGTGCCCAGATCAATATGGCCGCTAGCCTTTCACTTTAAAGTAATGTGTAGTCCATTGTTTATGTTGATGTTTGCAATCCTAAGTATGTTTATTATGAACAAGTCACGTTGACGAACATTCAGGTACGGCGGTCACAGGGCAAGATATGCTGAAATGACATTGTGTGCATATTAACACTTGTTTTCTTTTCTTTATTGTATCAATTCCCGAATTTTCACATCGTGACCAGGCCAATATGGCCGCCAGCTTTTGGATTAAAGTAATATGTAGTCCTTTGTTAATGTTGGCAACTGGAGGCATTTGTACATTTAAATAAGGAAGCTACAATGACGTCTTGTATCGTTATCAAGGTTCGGACGAGCCGAAACGCTTGGATCGCGTCCTTTGCAGATTAAATACTTTCAAACTACAACCTGAGTGCTGATTCCTTCCTTGTAAGAGTGAGAGGAGATTGAATACATATATATAAAATTCACTGAAAAATCCACAGGTTTCAGGGACGTTATAGTTAGACATTAGCGTTTAAAAAACCTTAGATATGCACTAAAAAAAAACACAGCTTTAAGGGACGTTATAGTTAGTCTGACATTTCACTCGTACAAAACCAGAGATATTCAGCCGTTATAATTAGCTGAGCTAACTATAACTCACGTCCCCGCAATGCACTGCTGATGATGTCACATATTACATCACTCATGACATGGTCAGTAACATCACTGGTGACATCACTGATGACATCTCAAATGACATCACTGATGATATCACTGATGACATCATCCAGTGACTGTGAGTGTTTCTAAAAAGTTTAAGAATGTGATATATATATATGATGGTTCAGTCAGTGTGTGACTGACTGTATAAGTAAGTGATTATACGTGTCTGGGTGAATGTATGGGTGAGTGACTAATCTGTGTGAATGTCTGTATCAGTCTGTCAGTTGGTGTGTAAGTGGCTGCATGGGTTGGTGAATAGGTACATGAGTGTCTATATGGGTTATTGATTGGTTGTCTGAGTACCTGTATGGGTGCCTGAGTGTCTGTGTGTTGTGTGACTACCTGCATGTAAGTGTGAGTGGGTGATTCACTGGGTGTATGGGTTCATGAGTGCATCTGTGAGGGGCTGTATGGGTGAGTGAGTGTGCATATGGCTGTGTTGGTGAGTGAATGGATGTCTCAGTGGTATATGTGTGAGTAAATGCGTATGTGAATGGCAGTATATGTGAGTGTTGGAGTATATAAGTGACTGTATGTGAAAGTGAGTGATTGTGAGAGTGGATGTATGGATGAGTGTGTGCTTGTGTCAGTGATTGTATAAGAGGGTAAGTATGTGTTAGTATCTGTGAATAAGTGAGGTGTGGTGTGTATAACTGTATAGGTGAGTAAATGGCATTGTGATTGACTCTTTGGGTGACTGACTAGGTGTGTGAGTAACTCTATGGGTGAGTGGCGATGTGTGAGTGTCTGTATGGGTGTATGAATGCATATAATAGTGGCTGTATTGATGAGGGACTGCATGTATGAGTGACTAGATGGGTGAGTGAGTGGATGTGTGTGTAGACCTATGAATCAGTGAGTGGGTGTGTACTAATTGGTATTGGTGTGTCTATGGTTTCGAGAATGGTAGTCTGTATTTTAGAGTGGGTGTATGAAAGGTTATTTTAGGATGTGAGTAGGTGCATCAGAGATTAAGTGGATGATGCCATTAGTGATGTCATCAGTGATGTCATTTGAGATGTCATCAGTGATGTATATATATTCACTGAAAAAACCATAGGTTTCAGGCACGTTATAGTTAGAAATTAGCATTTAAAAAACCTTTGAAATTCACTGAAAAAACCATAGGTTTCAGGGACGTTATAGTTAGAAATTAGCATTTAAAAAAACCATAGAAATTCACTGAAAAAACCATAGGTTTCAGGGACGTTATAGTTATTTGGACATTTCACTCGTACAAAACCAGAGAAATTCGGCCGTTATAGTTAGTTGAGCTAACTATAACTCGTGCCCCCGCAATGCACTGCTGATGACGTCACATATTACATCATTCATGACATGGTCAGTGACATCACTGATGACATCACGGATTACATCTCAAATGACATCACTGATGACATCATCCAGTGACTGTGTGTTTGTTTAAAGTTTAAATATGTTTTATATATATGCCAAGGTGTATTGAAGAATGAGTGGGTGTATAAGTGCCTGGATGGAGGATTTAGTAGGTGCGTGACTGACTGTTTAAGTGAGTGATTAAATGTGTCTTACTGAATGCATGGGTTAGTGACTAAACTGTGTGAATGTCTGTATCAGTCTGGCTGTTGTTGTATAAGCTGCTGCATGGGTTGGTCAGTAGCTACATGAGTGTCTATATGGGTTATCGATTGGTTGCCTGAGTATTTGTATGTGTGCCTGAGTGTTTGTGTGGGTGGGTGGGAGGTGTGTGACTCTGTGCATAGATGTTTGAGTGGTTTATTCACTGGGTGTATGGGTTCAAGAGTGCATGTGGAAACAGCTGTATGGGTGGGTAAGTGTGTGTATGGGTGTGTTGGTGAGTGAATGGATGTCTCAGTGGTACATGTCCAGGTAACTACATATGTAAAAGGCAGTGTATGTGAGAGTTGGAGTATATAAATGACTATACGTGAGAGTCAGTGATTGTGAGAGTGGCTGTATGGATGAGTGTGTACTTGTATCAGTGATTGTATAAGAGAGTAAGTATGCGTTTGTTTCTGTATGAATAAGTGATGTGGTGTGTGTATAACTGTATACGTGAGTAAATAGAAGTGTGATTGATTCTTTGCATGACTGACTAGGTGTGTGAGTAACTCTGAATGAGTGGTGGTGTGTGAGTGTCTCTATAGGTATATGAGTGCATATGATACTGTTGTATTGATGAGTGACTGCATGTATGAGTGATTGTATGGGTGAATGAGTGGATGTGTGTGTAGACCTAGGAATCAGTGAGTGCGTATGCAGTAGCAGTCCTGTGGTGTCCTTTTGGAGGGCCTTCCAGGGGTGGCATAATACATGCTTCAGCCCCTGGTAGGCCTCTGGGGTGTCTATGCCCTTGGTACATAGTATACCATATACTAGGGACTTATAAGGGCACCCCAGAATCCAATCTGGGATGTACCTAAAGTACAGGGAATCCATTTAGAGAGGAAGCAGCTAGGCTGGGGTCCTGAATAGCAGGGCCCCATCCAGACTAAAGTCAAAAAACAGCAAAAAGTGGGGGTAACCATAAGAGGCAGATCCTACTCTCCTACAAGGGGTGCAGAAAGAAGCAAGACAGGTGCAGAAAGAAGCATGGAAAGTGCAGAATGAAGCAACAGGGGAGCAGAAAGAGGCAAGAGAAGTTTAGAAAGGAGCAAGTGAGGTGCAGAAAGAGCCAACAGAGGTGCAAAAAGAGGCAAGAGAGGTGCAGAAACAGGCTAGAGAAGTGCACAAAGAGGCAAGAGAATTGCTGAAAGAAGCAACAGAGGTGTAGAAAGAAGCAAGAAAAGCGCAGAAAGAGGTAAGTGAGATGCAAAAACAGGCAGGAAAGGTACAGAAAGAGGGAAGACGAGTGCAGAAAGAGACAACAGGGGTGCAGAAAGAAGCAAATGAGGTACAGAAAGAGGCAACAGACGTGCAGAAAGAGGGAAGGGAGGTGCAGAAAAAGGCAAGAAAAGTGCAGAAGGAGGGAAAAGGGGTACATAAAGAGACAAAAGGAGTGCAGAAAGAAGCAAGACAGGTGCAGAAAGAAGCAAGGAAAGTGCAGAAAGAAGCAACAGGGGGGCAGAAAGAGGCAAGAAAAGTGTAGTAAGGAGCAAGTGAGGTGCAGAAAGAGCCAACAGAGGTGCAAAAAGAGGTAAGAGAGGTGCAGATACAGGCAAGAGAAGTGCACAAAGAGGCAAGAGAATTGCTGAAAAAAGCAACAGAGGTGTAGAAAGAAGCAAGAAAAGTGCAGAAAGAGGCAAGTGAGATGCAAAAACAGGCAGGAAAGGTACAGAAAGAGGGAAGAAGAGTGCAGAAAGAGACAACAGGGGTGCAGAAAGAAGCAAATGAGGTGCAGAAAGAGGCAACAGACGTGCAGAAAGAGGGAAGAGAGGTGCAGAAAAAGGCAAGAAAAGTGCAGAAAGAGGCAGAAGAGGTACATAAAGAGACAACAGGGGTTCAAAAAGAACCAAGACAGGTGCAGAAAGAAGCATGGAAAGTGCAGAATGAAGCAACAACGGTGCAGAAAGAGGCAAGAGAAGTGTAGAAAGGAGCAAGTGAGGCGCAGAAAGAGCCAACAGAGGTGCAAAAAGAGGCAAGAGAGGTGCAGAAACAGGCAAGAGAAGTTCACAAAGAGGCAAGAGAATTGCTGAAAGAAGCAACAGAGGTGTAGAAAGAAGCAAGAAAAGTGCAGAAAGAGGCAAGTGAGATGCAAAAAGAGGCAGGAAAGGTACAGAAAGAGGGAAGACGAGTGCATAAAGAGACAACAGGGGTGCAGAAAGAAGCAAATGGAGGTGCAGAAAGAGGCAACAGACGTGCAGAAAGAGGGAAGAGAGGTGCAGAGAAAAGCAAGAAAAGTGCAGAAAGAGGCAGAAGAGGTACATAAAGAGACAACAGGGGTGCAGAAAGAAGCAAGACAGGTGCAGAAAGAAGCATGGAAAGTGCAGAATGAAGCAACAGGGGTTCAGAAAGAGGCAAGAGAAATGTAGAAAGGAGCAAGTGAGGTGCAGGAAGAGCCAACAGAGGTGAAAAAAGAGGCAAGAGAGGTGCAGAAACAGGCAAGAGAAGTGCACAAAGAGGCAAGAGAATTGCTGAAAGAAGCAACAGAGGTGTAGAAAGAAGCAAGAAAAGTGCAGAAAGAGGCAAGTGAGATGCAAAAAGAGGCAGGAAAGGTACAGAAAGAGGGAAGACGAGTGCAGAAAGAGACAACAGGGGTGCAGAAAGAAGCAAATGAGGTGCAGAAAGAGGCAACAGACGTGCAGAAAGAGGGAAGAGAGGTGCAGAGAAAAGCAAGAAAAGTGCAGAAAGAGGCATAAGAGGTACATAAAGAGACAACAGGGGTGCAGAAAGAAGCAGCGCAGGTGCAGAAAGAAGCATGGAAAGTGCAGAATGAAGCAACAGGGGTGCAGCAAGAGGCAAGAGAAGTATAGAAAGGAGCAAGTGAGATGCAGAAAGAGCTAACAGAGGTGCAAAAAGAGGAAAGAGAGGTGCAGAAACAGGCAAGAGAAGTGCACAAAGAGGCAAGAGAATTGCTGAAAGAAGCAACAGAGGTGTAGAAAGAAGCAAGAAAAGTGCAGAAAGAGGCAAGTGAGATGCAAAAACAGGCAGGAAAGGAGCAGAAAGAGGGAAGACGAGTGCAGAAAGAGACAATAGGGGTGCGGAAAGAAGCAAATAAGGTGCAGAAAGAGGCAACAGACGTGCAGAAAGAGGGAAGAGAGGTGCAGAAAAAGGCAAGAAAAGTGCAGAAAGAGGCAAAAGAGGTACATAAAGAGGTCCTCAGGACACAAGAGGACCTCATCGCCCCACCAGCAGTGCGCCAGAAACCGCGTTTGCAGTGTGGTACCCTTCATTTTTAATTATAGAGGGGGGCCGTGTGGCCCCCCTCCTCAGGCCACTATTGGCCCCGGAGACCCCATCCCCCGGGGTCCGGCCATTTAAAAAATAAAAAATAACGGGGAGGGGGGCCGCGTGGCCCCTCTCCCGGGCCACTTCTGGCCCCAGGGACCCCATCCCCCGGGGCCGGCCCTTTGTGTTGGGGACCGTGGGGGGAGCCCCAATGGCCCCACGGTCCCACCAGCTCTCCGCCTCCTGCGGGAGCCGGCATTGCTTTTGCACAAGGGGAGCTGCTGACATGCACCTCCCCTTGTGCAAAAGCAATTCTGCTTCGGTTTTTGGAAGCAAGAGCAGGTTTCCTGCTCTCGCTTCTAAAAACCGAAGCAGAGTTTGCTATGGCAGGGCGGGAGCCGCACGGCTCCCGCCCTGCCATAGCAAACAGCAATGTCCCGGGGGTGAGCACCCCGGGACATTGCAGGAGCCGGCCCTGGGGGGTGGTGGTCCCCAGGGTCATCAAGGGCTCCAGGAGGGGGGCTGCGTGGCCCCCCTCCGAACGTTTGCAAAGCCCCGGGGAGGTGGTGGTCCCCGGGGCCTGGGGGTTCGTAATGGACCCCCGTATTTAAATATAAAGTGCCCCGGGGATGTGGTGGTCCCCGTGGCTTGGGGGGGCCCGCGAGGCCCCCCCACACTTATTTCATAATGCCCCGGGGAGGTGGGGGTCCCCAGGGCTTGGGGGGGCCCGTGAGGCCCCCACCTCATTTAACATAATGCCCCGGGGAGGTGGCGGTCCCCGGGGCTGCAGGGGGGCTGCATGCCCCCCGCACATCATAAATAAAGCCCCGGGGAGGTGGCGGTCCCTGGGGCTGCAGGGGCCCCCACAGGCCCCCGCTAATTAAATAGGCATTGCCCCCGGGACCTGGCCCACCCGGGGGCTTAAGAATAACAAAGCGCGGGAGACCGCGCTTCGTCTTTTTTTTATTTTCTTGGCCGGATTCGCGACCCCAGCGCGAATTCGGGCGATTTTTTGTTGTTGATTTTTTTTAATGCTTTTATGGGCCCTGGGGGTCCTTGTGGGACCCCCTGAGTAGGCCTAGGGGGTCAGGGTGTTTCTACCCTGCCCCCATTTCATGTTTTTTATCTTTGTTTCACCCTTTTTCTTGTGACTCGGTTACCGAGTCACAAGATGGCTGCCAACACTGCCAACACTTCCTGGTTTGGAGTGTTGGCAGCCAATCAGAATTGAGCTCGTGCTCAGGAGGGTTCGCAACTCCTCCTCGGTGCTCAGATATCGATATTTTTCTTTTTTAATTTTCTCAGGAACTACTGAACGGATTTACACCATTTTAAAAAAAAGGGTGCACTCTAAACCAAGACCTACCTTTTTGCCAAATTTGGTGAAATTCCGTTCAGCAGGTCGGGCTGTAGCCTGTAATAAAATTTCCTATGGAAAATAACATGGAGAAAACGCGCTTTGGGACCCCCATTTTTCTCGGCCCCCGCTTGACGAATCACCCCAAAACTTTCAACACACAAACTGAGCGGTCCGGCCCTATTTTTTTGAAAATTTCATGAAGATTGATCCAACGGGGCCAAAGATATTGGCAAATCAAAATACGCTTTTCCTATGGAAACTAGGTTCTAACTATAACTACCTACTGGCGACCGCCAGTAGGTAATATATTCGTGGAATACTTATATGAGCACATGCCTTATGGAAACAGCAAACAAAAGCACCGCCCACTGGAGGGAATTAAAGTAACACTGCCGGTTGGACCACATGTCCCATAATGCAAGCATAAAAGTTATCCATTGGAGGATCAAGATTTAAATTAGGACATTAGGCTGTGGACACCAGAGCTTACTGGAGGTACCTGGTGGGCTAGTTGGCCCCCAAGGACCCTTAGGATTGAAGGGGACTTAATCCTCCAACTTAAAACGCGCCACAGGGTGCGTTTGCACACTTGTCAAATCAGGCCACGCCCCCTCCCTGCACCACTGTGCAAATGCGCCCCCTGGGGCATTGTAAATTGGGGGATTAAATCCCCTTGAGTCCTGAGGGTCCCTGGGGTCCAACTATCCCACCAGGTACCTCCAGTAAGCGCCACAGAGCTGCATTGCAGAGAGGTGTAAAAAGGGGCGTGGCCTCGGACCACCTCTCTGCAAGGCAGCCCTGTGGCGCATACTGGAGGTACCTGGTGGGCTAGTTGGCCCCCAGGGACCCCCAGTATTGAAGGGGAATTAATTCCCCATCTTAAAACGCGCCACAGGGCGTGTTTGCAGACTGTTGCTGGGAGGGGCGGGGCCTCTTTTTTTACATTTTGTTTTTTTAGAAGGGGGTCTGGGTGGCCCCCCTTCTTTTTTCTTTTTTTGGGCCCTGGGGACTCCATCCCCCAGGGCCTGACCCCTTTTTAAAACGGCCGCGTGGGCCCCCCCTCCCATGGCCAATTCCGGCCCCGGGGACCCCATCCCCCGGGGCATGGCCACATATATGCATTTATTTAAGGAGGGGGGCTCCGAGGCCCCCCTCCTGAGGCCTCTATTGGCACCGGGGACCCCATCCCCCGGGGCCGGCCCTATCCGTTGGGGACCATGGGGGGAGCCTCAATGCCCCCACGGTCCCGCCGGCTCCCTGCCTCCTGCGGGAGCCGGCATTGCTTTTCCACACGGGAAGCTGCTGACATGCAACTCCCCGTGTGGAAAAGCAATCTGCTTTGGATTTTGGAAGCTAGAGAAGGTTTCCCTGCTCTCTCTTCCAAAATCCAAAGCAAGTTTGCTATGACAGGACGGGAGCCGCATGGCTCCCGCCCTGTCATAGCAAATAGCAGTGTCCCGGGGGTGGGCACCCCGGGACACTGCAGGAGCCGGCCCTTGGGCGTGGCGGTCCCCAGGGCCATGGATGGCTCCAGGAAGGGGGCCGCGCAGCCCCCCTCCCTACTATTTAAAGCCCCGGGAGGTAGTGGTCCCCGGGGCTCGGGGTCTGTAACGGCCCCTGAATTTACATAATTAGTGCCCCGGGGAGGTGGCGGTTCCTGGGGCGTGTGGGGGGGCTCGAGCCCCCCACACAGGTTTATTTAATTTTTAAGAAAAGCCCCAGGGGGTTGCGGTCCCTGGGGCTTGGGGGGCCTTGGAGGCCCCACCACACATTAAAAAGGAAGCCCCGGGGGATGGCGGTCCCCGGGGCTGCGGGAGGGCCTAGTGCCCTCCCGCACATTATTTTAAGCAAGCCCCGGGGGGTGGCGGCCCCCGGGGCTGCGGGAGGGTCAAATGCCCTCCCGCACATTATTTAAAACAAGCCCCGGGGGGTGGCGGTCCACGGGGCTGCGGGGGCCCCCGCAGGCCCCCGCATATATTTTTGGGCAATGCCCCCGGGACCTGGCCCACCCGGGGGCCTCAATTAAATGAAGCGCGGGAGCCTGCGCTTCTTTTTTTTTTTTTATTTCGGCGGGATTCGCGACCCCAGCATGCATTTCGCCGAAATTTAAAAAAATATATGCTTTTTTAGGCCCTGGGGGTCCTTGTGGGACCCCCTGAGCAGGCCTGGGGGGTCAGGGTGTTTCTACCCTGCCCCCTTTTCTTTTTCACCTTTGTTTCCCTGTTTTCTTGTGACTCGGTTCTACCGAGTCACAAGATGGCTGCCAACACTTCCTGGTTTGGAGTGTTGGCAGCCAATCACAGTGAAGCTCGTGGTCGGATGGGTTCGCGAACCCTAATCGGCCATAGATATCGAAACTTTTATTTTTTTAATTTCTCAGCAACTACTGAACGGATTTACACCATTTTAAAAAAAGGACGCTTTCTGAACGAAGCCAAATTTTTGCCAAATTTGGTGTAATTCCGTTCAGCAGTTCGGGCTGTAGCCTTGGCTAAAGTTTCCTATGGGAAATTGATTTTCTGACCTCTATTTTTTTAATTTCTCAGGAACTACTGAACGGATTTACACCATTTAACAAAAAGGACTCTTTCTGAACCAAGGGCTACCTTTTTGCAAAATTTGGTGTAATTCCATTCAGCAGTTCGAGCTGTAGCCGTGTCTAAAGTTTCCTATGGAAAATAACATGGAGAAAACACGTTTTGGGACCCCCTTTTTTCTCGGCCCCCGCTTGACGAATCACCCAGAAACTTTCAAGACAGGAGCTGACCGGAGCGCCCCACTAGTTTTGAAAATTTCCCGATGATTCGTCAAACGACGCAAAAGTTATTGAGAAAACAAAAAATGCTTTTCCTGTGGAAAATAGGTCCTAACTATAACTACCTACTGGCGACCGCCAGTAGGTAAATATATATATATATATATATATATCCAAAAACCAAGTTGCCCTGATGCAAGAACGCCTCCAACAGCAAAGTGCTAAAAGCCTTTAATGTCAAACCGGCAAAAACAGCTCCAACAAAATTTTCTCCTTACGCGTTTCAGAGCTCAAGGGCTGCTTCGTCAGAGGATGGCAGCTGATAAAACTGAAGTACTCGCAAGCACCATTCACTGCATGCATTCTTTTTATGGCCCCTCCTGGGTCTCTCAGGTGAGTTTCCGCTTTCAGCATTCTGGTACATGTAGTTCAAAACATCGAGTTAATATTTCCACAGTGGGCTCAGTTTAAATTCAGCGTCCTTTTTGTAAAATAACAACAGCCCCAGTGGGCTCTGGAACAGAGTCTCCGGTCTTATTCTGACCTTCGCTGTGCCAAAGGCTCCGACCCTTCGAAACCTCTGAGGCCCCCTACTCAGCTCCAGGGGTGTGGCGTTCTTCACGGCCAGGCTGCCGTGTATTAAATCCAAAAACCAAGTTGCCCTGATGCAAGAACGCCTCCAACAGCAAAGTGCTTTTTGGATATATTATCTACTGGCGGTCGCCAGTAGATAGTTATAGTTAGGACCTATTTTCCATAGGAAATCCGCACCATTCTATTTGAAATAACTTTCGCGCCGGTTGACGAATCTTCGCGAAATTTTCCAACTTGTTGGGGCGCTCCGGTCCGCTCCTATCCTGAAAGTCTCGGGGTGATTCGGAAAGCGGGGGCCGAGAAAAAAGGGGGTCCCAAAACATGTTTTCCCCATGCAATTTTCCATAGAAACCTTTAGTCGCAGCTACAGCCCGAACTGCTGAATGGAATTACACCAAATTTGCCAAAAGGTAGCCCTTGGTTCAGGGTCGTGCCTTTTGCTTAAATGGTGTAAATCCGTTCAGTAGTTCCTGAGAAATTTGAAAAGAAAACACATATATATCTGGGCGGAGCCTAACCACACATGTCATCGTGAGATCTGATTGGCTGTCAGCACTTCATCCTGGAATTGCTGGCAGCCATCTTGGGACCAATATAAATGATAGTACCCCATTGAAATGCATTGTAGTGAATCGAAGATTTTGAGGGTTACCAAAAGGAGAACTATAAAGGGTGATAACAGACTTTAGTTACATTAGAATTCATTTGTTGATGGTACCATACTAATTTCAGGAATTGTGGTGTGTTCTAAGGTGATTTTACACTGTGAAAAACCTTCTGCTGGGATATCATGAATCATGTTTGAGAGAAAACTATTTTCACATGCTTGTCCCATACAGTTTTGGAAGGTTCTCCAGAAGCTAAAATGAGAGCATATTTTCTGTAAATTCACATTATCTTTCTCAGTCATGTGAGAATGAAGTCTGACATTCTCAGTAAAACATGTACATCCAACAAGGGCAGAGACTGTCAGTTGATTCCTTTGTGTTCTACTGCAGCTTCCCAGAGTGTTCTAAAGAAGAACTAGAGTGCTAACAGCCTTACTTATGACAAAATGATGGCACACCTGAAGCCATCTTGATTGGAATAAACTGGTAACTCTTAAAACATTTAATTTAAAAAGGAACAAAATGAGGGGTTCATTTTGTCATAGAAATTATGGTTAGTGCTGTAGAAAGAAAAATTAGGACATGTTTTAAGTGAGATCTCAAATATCTTCTTGTTATATTTCAACAGGAGCAGCCTGTCAGTTGATGCCTTTGTGTTCTACTGCAGCTTCCCAGAGTGTTCTAAAGAACAACTAGAGCGCTAACAGTCTTACTTATGACAAAAGTATGGCACACCTGAAGCCATCTTGATTGGAATAAACTGGTAACACTTAAAACATTTAATTTAAAAAGGAACAAAATGAGGGGGTTCATTTTGCCATAGAAATTATGGTTAGTGCTGAAGAAAGAAAAATAAGTGCTAAAACACTACCCCCAGCACGACACCCTACACTACCCAAACATAACTGCACTACCCTAAACCCTAAAACACTACCACCAGCACGACTCCCTACACTACCCAAACACCACTGCCCTACACTAAACCCTAAATATACCCCCAGCATGACCACCCACACTACACAAACACCACTGCACTACCCTATACCCTAAAACACGACCCCTACACTACACAAACACGACTGCACTACCCTAAACCCTAAAACACTACCCACAGCATGACCCCCTTCACTACACAAACACCACTGCACTGCCCTAAACCCTAAAACCCTACCCCAGCACTATCCCCTACACTACCCAAACACCACTGCACTAACATAAACCCTAAAACACTACCCCCAGCACAACCCCCTACACTACACAAACACCACTGCACTACCCTAAACCCTAAAACACTACCCCCAGCACGACTCCCTACACTACCCAAACACCACTGCACTACCCTAAACCCTAAATCTACCCCCAGCACGACCCCTACACTACCCAAACACCACTGCACTACCCTAAACCATAAAACACTACCCCCAGCATGACCCCCTACACTACACAAACACCACTGCACTACCCTAAACCCTAAAACACTACCACCAGCATGACCCCCTACACTACTCAAACACCACTGCACTACCCTAAACACTAAAACACTACCCCAGCACGACCCCCTACACTACCCATACACCACTGCACTACCCTAAACCCTAAAACACTACCACCAGCATGACCCCTACACTACTGCACTACCCTAAACCCTAAAACACTACCCCCAGCACGACCCCCTACACTACCCAAACACCACTGCACTACCCTAAACCCTAGAAAAGAAACCCCCACCCCATGCCCAATCCCCTTACCTCTCACTCCTCATGGTTCCTCTCTCCTCGTGGTTCCTGCTTCACGTCATCTCTGAGGGCGGTGCACGTCGTTGTGAGGAAACAGAACAACCTCTGTTTCCTTACAACGACATGGATCGTCTACATGTTTTTTAGAACGCATGGTCATTTACCATATATACCTTTACAACAAAATTCATTGTAAAGGCATGCGTGGTAAATGACCATGCGTTCTAAAAAAATGCGTAGTAATGACTTCGTGATGTACAACGCATGCGTGGTAATGCATGCGTTGTAATGGTATCGCAAAGTAAAAAAGTCGTTGTAACGGCTGTTTACCGATCGAAGCTGGCCCCTGTTCTTCAGTGAGACATTTATTTGATTAATTAGGAGGAAGCAATGTGGTTTTTTTACCGAAAAGTGCATTCCCGGCTGTTCTTTTGTGAAAGTGTCCGCGTGGCCTGGTTTCACTTCCGGTGAGAGAGTGGAAGAGTCTGTTTGGATCTAAAGGAGTTCTGTTGTTGGACGGGGCCAGCGCGACATGTCATCAGAAAACATAGCTAATGGAAAGCGTCCTTCCTGAAGTGTGGAGCAGTGCCATGAGAGGTCAACGAGTGTGCGTCCCACCGCAGTATGACCGTACCGCGTGACCCATGTGCCGCCACCAGGGTACGGGAGGCAGAAGCGGCATCGCAGGTCCTCTTGAAGACCGTTGTAGCACTAATTCTACATTTTGGTACTAGGGCATTTTAACTTCGTTGTTCCTGCCAGATACAAAGAGAAGATCCTGTGTTATTCAGTGCCCTCGTTACCTTTTTGTGGGTTGTGGTGCTTGTCACTTCGCTGCCCCGCCGGTGCACACGACTGGGCACCCCACCTCGTGTGCCATCTGCAGGGCCTCTGCCCTCGGATCACTGGTTTCAGTTTCTGGAGTGGCAACATAAACAGTTGCTCCCAAAGGACTAGCCTGAACACTTAGGTGAATATCCCCTGCCCCAGCATCCCACGGAAATTCTTTCCTAGCTCTCCCACGTCAACAAGCACGGCTCCGCTCGCGACACCGTATGACGTCATCGGAGCCATAAGAGGACCTCGTCGGCGTGCTGACGTCAGTTCCACCCATTTTTTCCGTGCCACCGAGGCAAACAGGGGACCGAGACATTTTCACATGTATACATAGTATAATAAATATATATATATTCACTGAAAAAACCATAGGTTTGAGGCACGTTATAGTTAGAAATTAGCATTTAAAAAACCTTAGAAATTCACTGAAAAAACCATAGGTTTCAGGCATGTTATAGTTAGAAATTAGCATTTAAAAAACCTTAGAAATTCACTGAAAAAACCATAGGTTTCAGGGGCGTTATAGTTAGTTGGACATTTCACTCGTACAAAACCATAGAAATTCCCCCGTTATAGTTAGTTCAGCTAACTATAACTTCGCTGCGCCCGCAATGCACTGCTGATGACGTCACATATTACATCACTCATGACATGGTCAGTGACATCACTCATGACATCACTGATGACATCACTGATGACATCATCCAGTGAATGTGTGTTTTTCTGAAAATTAAATATGTTTTATATATGTATATCTCAAGGTCGATGGAAGAATAAATGGGTATATAAGTGTCTAAATGGATGATTTTTTTGTAAAATTGATTGTATAACTGACTAAGTGTATCTTAGTGAATACATGGGTTAGTGAGTAATGTTTAAATATGAAAATATCTGTATCAGTCTCTCACTTTGTGTATAAGTGGCTGCATGGGTTGGTGAGTAGCTACATGAGTGTCTATATGGGTTATTAGT
The DNA here is from genome assembly GCA_963921515.1 of Calotriton arnoldi. Classification (NCBI taxonomy): domain Eukaryota; kingdom Metazoa; phylum Chordata; class Amphibia; order Caudata; family Salamandridae; genus Calotriton; species Calotriton arnoldi. The sequence continues at coordinate 114,700 of CAWUFW010006584.1, forward strand.
TGGTTTTTTGAGTATCAGTATGAGTGTCTGAGTGTCTGTATGGGTCGGTGGGGGTATTACTTAGTGCATAGATGCATGAATGAGTGACTCACTGTTTGTATGTGTTGAAGACAGCATGCGTGCAGGACTGCATAGGTGGATGAGTATGTGTATGGATGTGTTAGTGAGTGAATGACTGTCTCAATAGTGTCTTTATGAGTAACTACATATGTTTTAAACTAGTATATGTGAGTATTGGTGTATATAAGTGAGTATATGTGAGAGTGAGAGATTGGAAGAGTTCCTGTACAAATAAGTAGGTGTTTCTATAAGTGATTGTTTAAGAGAGTAAGTATGTGTAAGTTTCTGTAGAAGTAAGTGTGGTAGTGTGTGTATAACTGTATATGCAAGTAAATGGATGTTTGATACTTTGTTTGCATGTGTGACTATGTGTGTGAGTAACTCTATGGATGAGTGGCGGTGTGTAACAGGATGTATAGGTGTATGAGTACATATGATGAGTGAGTACATGTATGAGTGACTGTATAGGGACTGTTGGTGAATGAGTGGATGTGTGTGTAGATCTTGCAATTAATGAATAGGTGTGTTGTAACTGGTATTGGTATGTCCATTGTTTTGAAAATGTTAGTTTGTATTTTTGAGTGTGTGTAGCAAAGGTTATATTAGGGTGAGAGGAGGTCTGCCACTCTATCACAAGGATGATGTCATCAGTGATGTCATCAGTGATGTCATTTGAGATGTCATCAGTGATGTCATGAGTGATGTCACTGACCATGTCATGAGTGATGTAATATGTGACGTCATCAGCAGTGCATTGCGGATGCGCGAGTTATAGTTAGCTGAACTAACTATAACGGGGAATTTCTATGGTTTTGTACAAGTGAAATGTCCAACTAACTATAACGCCCCCGAAACCTATGGTTTTTTCAGTGAATATATATATATATATATATAAAGCTCCAGGGTGCCCACAGGCGAGGACGCACTCGACCAGCAGTTCGCCAAAGCGTTTCATCGGGTAAGACTGAACTCCGCCTTCCAATCGCAATAACAGCTCTTGTGTCGACAAAAGCCTGACGCGTTTCTGAGCTTTCGCTCTTCATCAGAGGCTCGACCAAGACATTCATGCTGACTTGACACACACACGCCTTATATAGCTGATTAGGCGCCCACTGATGGGCCACTCAAATGAGTTTCAAACGCAATGCCTCCTGGGCCTTGCAGTGTGTCAGTCATTAATCCCTTGATGGGCGCATGATAATTCAGGCTGTTGCTAAAAAGCCCTCCAATGGGCCCTGGACGGCGTGTCAATCATAGATCCCATCACCTGTCGGTTCACTCATCGCGCTCGGCAAATTCCAAGCACTGTGATCCCCAACATTCACGGGGCGGTGCAATCCTCTGCGGCCGGGCCGCAGCGTAACATATCAAGCTATATATATATGTATAACTCACGCCCCCGCAATGCACTGCTGATGACGTCACATTTTACATCACTCATGACATGATCAGTGACATCATTGATGACATCACTGATGACATCTCAAATGCGAAATGCGATCCACGCCTTTCGGCTCGTCCGAACCTTGATAACGATACAAGACGTCATTGTAGCTTCCTTATTTAAATGTACAAATGCCTCCAGTTGCCAACATTAACAAAGGACTACATATTACTTTAATCCAAAAGCTGGTGGCCATATTGGCCTGGTCACGATGTGAAAATTCAGGAATTGATACAATAAAGAAAAAGAAAACAAGTGTTAATATGCACACAATGTCATTTCAGCATATCTTGCCCCGTGACCGCCGTACCTGTATGTTCGTCAACGTGACTTGTTCATAATAAACATACTTAGGATTGCAAACATCAACATAAACAATGGATTACACATTACTTTAAAGTGAAAGGCTATCGGCCATATTGATCTGGGCACGTTGCGTATTATAATGGTTCTTACACAAAAGAAAAGAAAAAAAAGGGGTGTTAATATACACACACTATCCATAAATAAAGTTCTAGCGATTATAGTTCCATTCCATTCACAGCTCATTTGAGATGTCATGAGTGATGTCACTGACCATGTCATGAATGGTGTAATGTCTGAGGTCATAAGCAGTGCAATGCAGGGGTGTAAGTTATAGTTAGCTCAGGCAACTATAACTGCTGAATTTCACTAGTTTTGTACGAGTGAAATCTGAGTCTAACTATAACGTCCCTGTAATCTTTGTTTTTTCCAGCGAATTTCTGGTTTTTTTTTAACGTTAAGTAAGATGCCTATCACAATGGATGGTGGGGGGTTGGAAGCAGGGCCTGGCCTGGCATTGTGCTGCCCCCACCCAAGCTTGCTGCTCCTGCCTCCCCTCCTCCTTGCCATCCATTGTCCAATTCCATGCCCCTGCTCCCTCATTACAGCCCTGTGTGGCCGTTGTTCTGCCACTGGCCTTCCCGCCTTCTCTGAACATTTAGCTTGCTGCCCCATCCACCTCTTCCCTATCCTCTGTTGTCTGAATCCATGCACTAGCCTTCTCCCTCTTGCCATGCATGGTCTGATGTGCTGCCACTGCCCTCCATTTAGCATGATGTCCCAGTCCACTCCTCCTGCCCTCCATTGCCCAATTCTATGCCCCATCATTGACCTCCTGCTTAGCCTCTGTGCTTAGCTTTCTGCCCCTACTCTCCTTCCCCCTGCTCTCCGATGTCTGTGTGCATGCCCCTGCTCCATCCTTTTTGCCCACCATGTTCCATGGATCTGCCCCTCCTATCTACTCTGAGTGTTCTGTTGAGCTGCCACTCCCCTCCCACCTGCCTAGCATTGTCAGATGACTGTAACCTGTCCCTGCCACCTCCACCCTGCCTGTCCACATTCCATGCCCCTATCCCCTTCCTCCTGTCCTCCATGGTCCATTGTCCATTTTACTGCCACACCCTTCTGCCCTCCCTGGTCTGTTGTGCTGCAACTGCTCCTCCTGCCTTCCCTGAGTGGTCTGTTGTGAGGCCCCTTCCCCTGAACTCTCTTGTCTGTGCCCAGCTCCTACCCCTCCCTTCTATCCTCCATGGTCCTTTCTGCATGCACCTGCCCCCTCCTTCTCGCCCATCATGGCCATTGTGTTGCCACTAACCCTCCCGCTTGCCATGCATGGTCTTCTGTGCTGCCACGGCCCCTCCCACCTTCCCTGTGTGGTCAGCTAGCTGCCCCTGACCCCCTCCCACCTTCCCTCCATGGTCTGTGTGTATGCCATTATAGTCTCACTGTTGCTCTCCATGGTGTGTCTTGCTTCTAGTGCCCATCCTGCCTGACCTCCATTGTCAGCTTGCTGCTCCTGCCCTGCCCCCTTGGCCCCTGCCCTCTGTTTTTCATGTGCAGACCCCTATCCCCTCCCTCTTGGCTTGTCTGTTCCATTGTAATGCCCCTGATCACTACCTCCTGCCCTTTATGGTCCGTTATGCTGCAGCTTTCTCTCCTGTCTGTCCATTATGGTCAGCTAGCTGCCATTGCCTCTTTCCCCTCTGTTCTCTGTTGTCCATGTGCATGGTCCTGTCCCCTCCCTATTGCTTTCCATGGATTGTTGTGCTGCACTCACGTCCCGCATGCCCTGTGTGGTGTATTGTGCTGCTGCAAACCCTGATGCCTGCCCTGTAAGGTCAGTTTGGTGCACCTGTCCATGTCCCTCCCGTCCTCTGTTATCCGAGTCCATGTCCCTACCCCAATTCCTCCTGCCTTCCATGATCCAATATACCATACTTGCTAACATTTTTAACTTGGTAAGAGGGAGATATTGAAAAAAAACCTGGGGTATTGATTTTCCCCATTGACTTACATTGAAAAAGAGGAGATTGTAGACAGGAGACAGATCAAATAAAGCCCATTTGGGCTTAAAAACATTGGGTGTTTCCTGGCTGAATCGGGTCTGTTGGCATGTATGGTTGTACAACCACTGCCTCTTCCTTATGACCACAATGGTCTATTATATTGCCACAGCCTCTCTTGCCTGTCCTGCATTGTTGGTTTGTTGCCCCTGCCCCCCTTTCCACTGCCCTCCATAGTCTGTTGTGCTGCCACTGCCCTTCCTGCCTGCCCAGTGTGGTCAAATTGTTGCCTCTGCACCCTCTTACCTGCCTTCAATTTTCGGAGTCCGTGCCCCTGGCCTCTGCCTCTCAACAGTATCCTAATTAACAACTAGATTGCTAACATTCTATATTTATTACAAAAGTGTGGCACGCCTGACGTCATCTTGATGTAATCAAAACTGTAATACCTAGTGCATTTCCTTTAGAAATTACAGAAATGAGAGGGTCTTATTTGCATCGAAATTATGGTTAGTGCTCTTAAAAACTAAAATGAGGACATATTTTCTGAGTTTTCAAATAGCGACAGGGCACTTTTAAATTATTTGTTATCTTTATGTTTTTTTATCCAGTTGACCACTTGATTAAATGTTGCACTTAGGGGATACGATGTGGTATTACTTCCAGAGCTGCAGACTTTGCAACTGGGGAACCAGGTTGGAGTTTCTGCTTCAGCTCGAAATTCTGTGATTCTGGTCAAATCACTTAATCTCCCCATGTCTACAACCAACATGAATTTGTCCTTGTGTGATGTAACCAATGCTCATGTAAAGCACTACAATACCTGACCAGTCTGCACTATATAAAACTGCAAAAAAACAAAAAATAAAAAGTGTTTTGCACACTTCTGTCATTGGGCTTTACGTGGGCTACATCTGGGTGATATTTGTGCTACATTTGGGCTCTTTTGTCTCTGGTGGCCATCTTGGGAGATTTATTTGTTATGAAGTTTCCTAATTTCCTCATTTACTGCAGTCTCCTCACTAGGAAATGCTTTCAGTTTTTTACTTTGATTCCATCAAGAAGGCATTCAGATGTGTCACACATTCGCCATAAATTCTGAATGTTAGCACTCTAGTTGCTCATTAGATCACTGTAGTAAAGCTACTGCTCACTAGGGAAGTCTGCTGCTGGTATTGAAAGTGCATGTTTCAGTCTGCATGTCAGAATTTTTTAATGAAATAGAAGAGGATTTGAGAAGTCACTCAAAATGTGCCCTAATTTTTCTTTCTTCAGCACTAATCATAATTTCTATGGCAAAATGAACCCCCTCAGTTTGTTCCTTTTTAAATTAAATGTTTTAAGTGTTACCAGTTTATTCCAATCAACATGGCTTCAGGTGTGCTATACTTTTGTCATAAGTAAGACTGTTAGCGCTCTAGTTGTTCTTTAGAACACTCTGGGACATTCTGTCATTGGGTTATACGTGGGCTACATCTGGGTGATATTTGTGCTACATTAGAACACTCTGGGAAGCTGCAGTAGAACACAAAGGAATCAACTGACAGTCTCTGCCCTTGTTGGATGTACATGTTTTACTGAGAATGTCAGACTTCATTCTCACATGACTGAGAAAGATAATGTGAATTTACAGAAAATATGCTCTCATTTTAGCTTCTAGATCACCTTCCAAACCTCTATGGGAAAAGTATGAGAAAATAGTTTTCTCTCAAACATAATTCATGATATCCCAGCAGAAGGCTTTTTCACAGGGTAAAATCACCTTAGAACACACCACAATTCCTAAAATTAGTATGGTACCATCAACAAATGATTTATAATGTAACTAAAGTCTTATCACCCTTCATACGTTCTCCTTTTGGTGACCCTCAAAACCTTCCATTCACTACAATGCATTTTAATGGGGTGCTATCATGTATATTGGTCCCAAGATGGCTGCCAACACTTCTTGGATGAAGTGCTGACAGCCAATCAGATCTCACGATGAGATGTGTGGTTAGGCTCCGCCCAGATATATATAAAAAAATTCCTTTAATATTTAAAAAACTACTGAACGGATTTACACCATTTTAAAAAAAAGGGCGCTGTCTGAACCAAGAGCTATCTTTTTGCCAAATTTGGTGTAATTCTGTTAAGCAGTTCGGGCTGTAGCCTTGTCTAAAGTTTCCTATGGAAATTAACATGTGGAAAACGCGTTTTGGGACCCCCTTTTTTCTCGGCCCCCGATTGACGAATCACCCCGAAACGTTCAAGACAGGAGCTGACCGGAGCGCCCCATTCGTTTTGAAAATTTCACGAAGATTTGTCAAACCAATCAATCAATCAATCACGGCATTTATAGAGCGCGCTACTCACCCGGGAGGGTCTCAAGGCGCTGGGGGAGGGGGTAAGTTACTGCTCGAACAGCCAGGTCTTGAGCTGCTTCCTGAAGGAGAGATGGTCCTGGGTTCGCCGAAGGTGAGTGGGGAGGGAGTTCCAGGTCTTGGCTGCCAGGTAGGAGAAGGATCTTCCTCCGGCGGTGGTTCTGCGGATGCGTGGTACGGTGGCGAGGGCGTGGCTGGTTGATCGTAGCTGGCGTGTGGGCGTGTAGAAGGTCACGCGGTCGTTGAGGTACTTTGGGCCCAGGTCGTGGAGGGCCTTGTGTGCGTGGGTGAGGAGTCTGAACGTGATTCTCTTGCTGACGGGGAGCCAGTGCAGGTCTTTCAGGTGTCCGGTGATGTGGCTGTGTCGGGGGATGTCCAGGATGAGTCGTGCGGAGGCGTTCTGGATGCGCTGGAGTCTTTTTGAAGTTTGGCTGTGGTTCCGGCGTAGAGGGTGTTCCCATAGTCCAGTCGGCTGGTGACGAGTGCCTGGGTGACGGTCTTCCTGGTTTCAGTGGGGATCCATCTGAAGATCTTGCGGAGCATGCGCAGGGTGTTGAAGCATGAAGATGAGACGGCGTTGACTTGTCTGGTCATCGACAGGGAGGAGTCCAGGATGAAGCCCAGGTTGCGTGCGTGGTCCGTTGGCTTGGGCGCGGTGCCCAGGGCCGGGGGCCACCAGGAGTCGTCCCAGGCGGAGGGTGATGAGCCCAGGATGAGGACTTCCGTCTTGTCTGAGTTCAGTTTAAGGCGGCTGTTCCTCATCCAGTCGGCGACGTCTCTCATCCCGTCGTGTAGGTTGGCTCTGGCGGTGGTGGGGTCGTTGGTGAGGGAGAGGATCAGCTGGGTGTCGTCGGCGTAGGAGATGATGTTGAGGTTGTGTTGGCATGCGATGGCTGCGAGGGGGCTCATGTAGACGTTGAAGAGGGTTGGGCTGAGTGAAGATCCTTGTGGAACGCCGCAGATGACTTCGGTGGCTTCGGATCTGAACGGGGGAGGCGGACTCTCTGGGTTCTTCCGGCGAGGAACGAGATGATCCATTCCAGTGCTTTCTCTCGGATTCCGATGTTGCTGAGGCGCTTCACTAGGGTGCGGTGGCAGACGGTGTCGAACGCCGCGGAGAGGTCCAAGAGGATGAGGGCAGCTGTTTCCCCGTTGTCGGTTAGGGTTCTGATGTCGTCGGTGGCTGCGATAAGGGCGGTCTCGGTACTGTGGTTGGCCCGAAACCCGGACTGCGAGGGGTCGAGGGATCCATTCATCTCGAGGAAGGCGGCAAGCTGTCTGTTGACGGTCTTCTCGATGACTTTGGCCGGAAACGGAAGGAGCGAGATGGGACGGTAGTTCTTGAGGTCGGTGGGGTCCGCCGTTGGTTTCTTCAGGAGGGCGGTAAGCTCGGCGTGCTTCCAGCTCTCCGGGAAGGTGGCGGTGTGGAAGGAGGAGTTGATGATGTCCCGGAGATGGGGTGCGATGGTGGCGTCGGCTTTGTTGAAGACGTGGTGTGGGCAGGGGTCGGTTGGTGATCCGGAGTGGATGGAGTTCATCGTGCGGGTGGTGTCTTCGGTGCTGATCGGGGTCCAGTTGCAGAGGGTGGTGGTGGCGGGCGTTGGTTCGGCGGTAGGGTGCGTGGTTTGTGCGTCGAAGCTGTTATGTATGTCGGTGATCTTGCGGTGGAAGAACGCGGAGAGTGAGTTGCAGAGGTCTTGCGAGGGGGTGATGTCGTTGTTTCCGGCGCTGGGGTTGGAGAACTCTTTGACGATGCTGAAAAGTTCCTTGCTGTCATGGGCGTTGTTGTCCAGTCGTTCTTTGAGTGCCGACTTCTTGGTGGCACGGATCAGCTGGTGGTGTTTGCGGGTGGCGTGCTTGAGGGCGGTCCTGTTGTCTGTGGTCTGGTCGAGTCGCCAGGTTTTCTCGAGAGTGCGGCAGTTCTTCTTGGATTCCTTGTGTTTGTTGGTGAACCAAGGGGTTTTCTTGCTTCCGGGTCTGCTGGGAGGGTTTTTTAGTGGTGCGAGGTCGTCGGCGCAGGCGGTCAGCCACTTGGCGAGGTTGCTGGCTGCTTCGTTTGGGTCCGTTGTGTTGGTGGGTGTGTTCTGGCTGAGGGAGGCGGTGAGCTGCTCGGCGGTGATCTTGCTCCAGCTCCGGCGGGGAGCCTGTTGCGGGTGGTGGTGGGTCGCAGTCTTTCTGAAGCTGAAGTGGACGCAGCTGTGGTCGGTCCAGTGGAGTCCGGTGGCGTGGCTGAAGGAGATGTGCTTGCTGGACGAGAAGACGGGGTCAAGCGTGTGGCCGGCGTAGTGGGTGGGCGTGTTCACCAGTTGCTTGAGTCCGAGGTTGGCGAGGTTGTCCAGCAGGGCGGTGGTGTTTCTGTCGTTGTTGTTCTCCAGGTGGAAGTTGAGGTCCCCTAGGAGGATGTAGTCGGCGGAGGGCATGGCGTGCGGGCTGATGAAGTCTGCGATGTCTTCGCTGAATAGTGTGCGTGGTCCCAGGGGTCTGTAGATGAGGGTGCCTCGGAGGGTGGTCTTGGGGTCAGTGTGTATCTGGAAGTGTAGGTGTTCGGCGGCGGTGAAGGTCTCGTCGGAGTTAGTCGAGATGCGGATGGTGCTCTTGTGTACGATGGCGATGCCTCCTCCCGTCTGGTTGACGCGGTCCCTCCGGGTGATCTTGTATCCGTCCGGGATGGCTATGGCGATGTCGGGCGCTGAGGAGGCGTTCATCCAGGTTTCGGTGAGGAAGGCGATGTCCGGTGCTGTTGCGTCGAGCAGGTCCCAGAGTTCCACGGCGTGCCTGTGGACGGAGCGGGTGTTCAGCAGGATGCATTTCAGGTGGTTGCTGCTGGTGCTCGACTTGGCGGAGGTGGTGCACGTCTGGGGGCAGGTGAATCGGCAGGTTTGGCAGGTGAAGGGTCCGTGGGTGCGTCTCGGTGAGGCTCGGTAGCAGGCAGGGTTCCGGCCGGCATTGAGTGCGGTGAGGGTGGCGGCGTCGTAGGTCCGTCGAGTGGTGTTGCATCGGTGGGATCCAGGGGTTCTGGCGCTGGGCGCGGTCCAGTCGCGGACGGGCGCAGACGGGCTTGCCTTAGGCGCGCCTTCGGCGCGCCAGCGGCGCGCCCGCTGCGCACGTCCGCTGCACGGCCGCACAGCGGCCGCCATTTATGGGGAGGTGGGAGGGAGGAGCAGCTGGGAGGCGGGAGGCAGGGGCAGCGAATGGGCAGTCAGGGGGGCGGGGCCGCAGGGGACGCAGCGGCGGGAATGGCGAGAGGCAGCGGGGGCACAGAAAGGAAAAAGGGGAGAAAGGCAGACAAAATCACGGGCACAATGACAATGGGGCAGCGAGGGGCACAGAAGGAAAAAGGGGAGAAAGGCAGACAAAATCACGGGCACAATGACAATGGGGCAGCGAGGGGCACAGAAGGAAAATGGGGAGACAAGCAGACAAAATCACGGGCACAACGACAATGGGGCAGCGAGGGGCACAGAAGGAAAAAGGGGAGAAAGGCAGACAAAATCACGGGCACAACGACAATGGGGCAGCGAGGGGCACAGAAGGAAAATGGGGAGACAAGCAGACAAAATCATGGGCACAACGACAATGGGGCAGCGAGGGGCACAGAAGGAAAAAGGGGAGAAAGGCAGACAAAATCACGGGCACAACAACAATGGGGCAGCGAGGGGCACAGAAGGAAAATGGGGAGACAAGCAGACAAAATCACGGGCACAACGACAATGGGGCAGCGAGGGGCACAGAAGGAAAAAGGGGAGAAAGGCAGACAAAATCACGGGCACAACGACAATGGGGCAGCGAGGGGCACAGAAGGAAAATGGGGAGACAAGCAGACAAAATCACGGGCACAACGACAATGGGGCAGCGAGGGGCACAGAAGGAAAAAGGGGAGACAAGCAGACAAAATCACGGGCACAACGACAATGGGGCAGCGAGGGGCACAGAAGGAAAAAGGGGAGAAAGGCAGACAAAATCACGGGCACAACGACAATGGGGCAGCGAGGGGCACAGAAGGAAAATGGGGAGACAAGCAGACAAAATCACGGGCACAACGACAATGGGGCAGCGAGGGGCACAGAAGGAAAAAGGGGAGAAAGGCAGACAAAATCACGGGCACAACGACAATGGGGCAGCGAGGGGCACAGAAGGAAAATGGGGAGACAAGCAGACAAAATCACGGGCACAACGACAATGGGGCAGCGAGGGGCACAGAAGGAAAAAGGGAGAAAGGCAGACAAAATCACGGGCACAACGACAATGGGGCAGCGAGGGGCACAGAAGGAAAATGGGGAGACAAGCAGACAAAATCACGGGCACAACGACAATGGGGCAGCGAGGGGCACAGAAGGAAAAAGGGGAGACAAGCAGACAAAATCACGGGCACAACGACAATGGGGCAGCGAGGGGCACAGAAGGAAAAAGGGGAGAAAGGCAGACAAAATCACGGGCACAACGACAATGGGGCAGCGAGGGGCACAGAAGGAAAATGGGGAGACAAGCAGAAAATACGGGCACCGGGGCCACAAGCGGAGGGCGATCTTACCTGCAGAAGCAGCGGGCAGACAACACAGGCGGAGCTGTGTGGTGGGGGAGCGACCTACCTGGCAAGGTCAAACGGCACCAAAGATATTGGCAAAAGAAAAACGCTTTTTGAATAGAAACAAGGTCCTAACTATAACTACCTACTGGCGACCGCCAGTAGGTAATGTATATATATTATCTACTGGCGGTCGCCAGTAGATAGTTATAGTTAGGACCTATTTTCCATAGGAAATCCGCAACATTCTATTTGAAATAACGTTGGCGCCGGTTGACGAATCTTCGCAAAAGTTTCCAACTTGTTGGGGCGCTCCGGTCCGCTCCTATCCTGAAAGTCTTGGGGTGATTCGTCAAGCGGGGGCCGAGAAAAAAGAGGGGTCCCAAAACGTGTTTTCCCCATTCATTTTTCCATAGGAACCTTTAGTCGCAGCTACAGCCCGAACTGCTGAACGGAATTACACCAAATTTGTCAAAGAGGTAGCCCTTGGTTCAGTGTCGTGCCTTTTGCTTAAATGGTGTAAATCCGTTCAGTAGTTCCTGAGAAAATCAAAAGTAAAATCACATATATATCTGGGTGGAGCCTAACCACACATTTCATCGTGAGATCTGATTGGCTGTCAGCACTTCATCCTGGAATTGCTGGCAGCCATCTTGGGACCAATATAAATGATAGTACCCCATTGAAATGCATTGTAATGAATCAAAGATTTTGAGGGTTACCAAAAGGAGAACTATAAAGGGTGATAACAGACTTTAGTTACATTAAAATTCATTTGTTGATGGTACCATACTAATTTCAGGAATTGTGGTGTGTTCTAAGGTGATTTTACCCTGTGAAAAACCTTCTGCTGGGATATCATGAATCATGTTTGAGAGAAAACTATTTTCACATGCTTGTCCCATAGAGTTTTGGAAGGTGCTCCAAAAGCTAAAATGAGAGCATATTTTCTGTAAATTCACATTATCTTTCTCAGTCATGTGAGAATGAAGTCTGACATTCTCAGTAAAACATGTACATCCAACAAGGGCAGAGACTGTCAGTTGATTCCTTTGTGTTCTACTGCAGCTTCCCAGAGTGTTCTAAAGAACAACTAGAGTGCTAACAGCCTTACTTATGACAAAAGTATGGCACACCTGAAGCCATCTTGATTGGAATAAACTGGTAACACTTAAAACATTTAATTTAAAAAGGAACAAAATGATGGGGTTCATTTTGTCATAGAAATTATGGTTAGTGCTGTAGAAAGAAAAATTAGGACATGTTTCAAGTGTGATCTCAAATATCTTCCTGTTATATTTCAACAGGAGCAGCCTGCCAGTTGATGCCTTTGTGTTCTACTGCAGCTTCCCAGAGTGTTCTAAAGAACAACTAGAGCGCTAACAGCCTTACTTATGACAAAAGTATGGCACACCTGAAGCCATCTTGATTGGAATAAACCGGTAACACTTAAAACATTTAATTTAAAAAGGAACAAAATGAGGGGGTTCTTTTTGAAATAGAAATTATGGTTAGTGCTGCAGAAAGAAAAATTAGGGCATGTTTTAAGTGAGATCTCAAATCCTCTTCTATTTCATTAGAAAATTCTGACATGCAGACTGAAACAATCACTTTCAATACCAGCAGCAGACTTCCAGTTAACTCCCTGGTGAGCAGTAGCTTTACTAGAGTGATCTAATGAGCAACTAGAGTGCTAACATTCTGAATTTATGACAAATGTGAGACACATCTGAATGCCTTCTTGATGGAATCAAAGTAAAAAACTGAAAGCATTTCCTACTGAGGAGACTGCAGTAAATGAGGAAATTAGGAAACTTCATAACAAAGAAGTCTTCCAAGATGGCCACCAGTGAAAAAAGAGCCCAAATGTAGCACAAATATTACCCAGATGTAGCCCACATATAGCCCAATGACAAAAGTGTGCAAAACACTTTTTATTTTTAGTTTTTTGCAGTTTTATGTAGTGCAGACTGGTCAGGTATTGGAGCGTTGCATCTTAAAACATGACCCCCTACACTACAAAAACACCACTGCACTACCCTAAACCCTAAAACACTACCCCCAGCACGACCCCTACACTACACAAGCACCACTGCACTATCCTAAACCTTAAAACACTACCCCCAGCATGACCCCTACACTACACAAACACCACTGCACTACCCTAAACCCTAAAACACTACCCCCAGCACGACCCCCTACACTACCCAAACACCACTGCACTAACCTAAATCCTAAAACACTACCCCCAGCACGACCCCCTACACTACCCAAACACCACTGCACTACCCTAAAACATGACCCCTACACTATACAAACACCACTGCACTACCCTAAACCCTAAAACACTACCCCAGCACGACCCCCTACACTACACAAGCACCACTGCACTACCCTAAACCCTAAAACACTACCCCCAGCACGACCCCCTACACTACACAAACACCACTGCACTACCCTAAACCCTAAAACACTACCCCCAGCACGACCCCCTACACTACCCAAACACCACTGCACTACCCTAAACCCTAAAAACTACCCCCAGCACGACCCCTACACTGCCCAAACACCACTGCACTGTCCTAAACCCTGAAACACCAGCCCCTGCATGACCCCTACACTGCCCAAACACCACTGCACTGCCCTAAACCCTGAAACACCACCCCTAGCACGACCCCCTACACTGCCCGAACACCACTGCCCTAAACCCTGAAACACCACCCCCAGCACAACCCCCTACACTGCCCGAACACCACTGCACTGCCCTAAACCCTGAAACACCACCCCCAGCACGACCCCCTACACTGCCCGAACACCACTGCACTGCCCTAAACCTTGAAACACCAGCCCCAGCATGACCCCCTACACTGCCCGAACACCACTGCACTACCCTAAACCCTGAAACACCACCCCCAGCACGACCCCCTACACTGCCCGAGCACCACTGCACTGCCCTAAACCCTGAAACACCAGCCCCAGCACGACCCCCTACACTGCCCGAACACCACTGCACTGCCCTAAACCCTGAAACACCAGCCCCAGCACGACCGCCTACACTGCCCGAACACCACTGCACTGCCCAAAACCCTGAAACACCAGCCCCAGCACGACCCCCTACACTGCCCGAACACCACTGCACTGCCCTAAACCGTGAAACACCAGCCTCAGCACGACCCCCTACACTGCCTGAACACCACTGCACTGCCCTAAACCCTGAAACACCACCCCAGCACGACCCTCTACACTGCCCGAACACCACTGCACTGCCCTAAACCCTGAAACACCACCCCCTGCACGACCCCCTACACTGCCCGAACACTACTGCACTGCCCTAAACCCTGAAACACCATCCCCAGCACGACCCCCTACACTGCACGAACACCAGTGCACTGCCCTAAACACTGAAACACTACCCCCAGCAAGACCCCCTACACTGCCCGAACACCACTGCACTGCCCTAAACCCTGAAACATCACCCCAGCAAGACCCCCTACACTGCCCGAACACCACTGCCCTAAACCCTGAAACACCACCCCCTGCACGACCCCCTACACTGCCCGAACACCACTGCACTGCCCTAAACCCTGAAACACCACCCCCAGCACGACCCCCTACACTGCCCGAACACCACTGCACTGCCCCAAATCCTGAAACACCACCCCCTGCACGACCCCCTACACTGCCCGAACACTACTGCACTGCCCTAAACCCTAAAACACCACCCCCAGCACGACCCCCTACACTGCACTAACACCACTGCACTGCCCTAAACCCTGAAACACTACCCCCAGCAAGACCCCCTACACTGCCCGAACACCACTGCACTGCCCTAAACCCTGAAACATCACCCCCAGCAAGACCCCCTACACTGCCCGAACACCACTGCCCTAAACCCTGAAACACCACCCCCAGCAAGACCCCCTACACTGCCCGAACACCACTGCACTGCCTTAAACCCTGAAACACCACCCCCAGCACGACCCCCTACACTGCCCAAACACCACTGCTCTGCCCAAAACCCTGAAACACCAGCCCCAGCACGACCCCCTACACGGCCCGAACACCACTGCACTGCCCTAAACCCTGAAACACTAGCCCCAGCATGACCCCCTACACTGCCTGAACACGACTGCACTGCCCTAAACCCTGAAACACCACCCCCAGCACGACCCCCTACACTGCCCGAACACCACTGCACTGCCCTAAACCCTGAAACACCAGCCCCAGCACAACCCCGTACACTGCCCGAACACCACTGCACTGCCCTAAAACCTGAAACACCAGCCCCAGCACGACCCCCTACACTGCCCGAACACCACTGCACTGCCCTAAACCCTGAAACACTAGCCCCAGCATGACCCCCTACACTGCCTGAACACGACTGCACTGCCCTAAACCCTCAAACACCAGCCCCAGCACGACCCCCTACACTGCCCGAACACCACTGCACTGCCCTAAACCCTGAAACACTAGCCCCAGCATGACCCCCTACACTGCCTAAACACGACTGCACTGCCCAAAACCCTCAAACACCAGCCCCAGCACGACCCCCTACACTGCCCGAACACCACTGCACTGCCCTAAACCCTGAAACACCACCCTCTGCACAACCCCCTACACTGCCCAAACACCACTGCACTGCCCTAAACCCTGAAACACCACCCCCTGCACGACCCCCTACACTGCCCGAACACCACTGCACTGCCCTAAACCCTGAAACACCACCCCCAGCATGACCCCCTACACTGCCCAAACACCACTGCACTGCCCTAAACCGTGAAACACCACCCCCTGCACGACCCCCTACACTGCTGGAACACCACTGCACTGCCCTAAACCCTGAAACACCACCCCCAGCACGACCCCCTACACTGCCCGAACACCACTGCACTAAACCCTGAAACACCACCCCCAGCAAGACCACCTACACTGGCCGAACACCACTGCACTGCCCTAAACCCTGAAACACCACCCCTGCATGACCCCCTACACTGCCCAAACACCACTGAACTGCCCTAAACCCTGAAACACCACCCCTGCACGACCCCCTACACTGCGCAAACACCACTGCACTGCCCTAAACCCTGAAACACCACCCCTCAGCATGACACCCTACACTGCCCGAACACCACTGCACTGCCCTAAACCCTGAAACACCACCCCCAGCATGACCCCCTACACTGCCCAAACACCACTGCACTGCCCTAAACCCTGAAACACCACCCCTGCACGACCCCTAGACTGCCGGAACACCACTGCACTGCCCTAAACCCTGAAACACCACCCCCAGCACGTCCCCCTACACTGCCCGAACACCACTGCACTGCCCTAAACCCTGAAACATCACCCCCAGCAAGACCCCCTACACTGCCTGAACACCAATGCCCTAAACCCTGAAACACCACCCCCAGCATGACCCGCTACACTGCCCGAACACCACTGCACTGCCCTAAACCCTGAAACACCACCTCCAGCACAACCCCCTACACTGCCTGAACTCCATTGCTCTGCCCTAAACCCTGAAACACTAGCCTCAGCACGACCCCCTACACTGCCCGAACACCACTGCACTGCCCTAAACCCTGAAACACCACCCCCAGCACGACCCTGTACACTGCCCGAACACCACTGCACTGCCCTAAACCCTGAAACACCAGCCCCAGCAAGACCCCCTACACTGCCCTAACACCACTGCCCTGCCCTAGACTATGAAACACCAGCCCCAGCAAGACCCCCTACACTGCCCGAACACCACTGCACTGCCCTAAACCCTGAAACACCAGCCCCAGCATGACCCCCTACACTGCCCGAACACCACTGCACTGCCCTAAACACTGAAACACCAGCCCCAGCACCACCACCTACACTGCCCGAACACCACTGCACTGCCCTAAACCCTGAAACACCAGCCCCAGCACAACCCCCTACACTGCCCAAACACCACTGCACTGCCCTAAACCCTGAAACACCATCCCCAGCACGACCCACTACACTGCCCGAACACCACTGTACTTCCCTAAACCCTGAAACACCAGCCCCAGCACGACCCCCTACACTGCCCGAACACCACTGCACAGCCCTGAACCCTGAAACACCACCCCCTGCACGACCCCCTACACTACCCGAACACCACTGCACTGCCCCAAACCCTAAAACACTCCCCCCAGCACGACCCCCTACACTACCAGAACACCACTGCACTGCCCTAAACCCTAAAACACTCCCCCAGCACGACCCCCTACACTACCCAAACACCACTGCACTGCCCTAAACCCTAAAACACTACCCCCGCATGACCCCCTACAACACCCAAACACCAATGCACTACCCTAATCCCTAAAACACTACCCCCGCACGACCCCCTACACTACCCAAAGACCACTGCACTACCCTAAACCCTAAAACACTACCCCCGCACGACTCCCTACACTACCCAAAGACCACTGCACTACCCTAAACCCTAAAACACGACCTCCTACATTACACAAACACCACTGCACTACCCTAAACCCTAAAACACTACCCCCTACACTACACAAACACCACTGCACAACCCTAAACCCTAAAAAACTACCCCCAGCACGAACCCCTACACTACCCAAACACAACTGCACTAACCTAAACCCTAAAACACTACCCCCAGCAGTACCCCCTACACTACCCAAAGACCACTGCACTACCCTAAACCCTAAAACACTACCCCCAGCAGTACCCCCTACACTACCCAAACACCACTGCACTACCCTAAATCACTACCCCCAGCACGACCCCCTACACTACCCAAACACCACTGCACTACCCTAAACCTAAAACACTACCCCAGCACGACCCCTACACTACCCAAACACCACTGCACTACCCTAAACCCTAAAACATTCCCCCAGCACGACTCCCTACACTACCCAAACACCACTGCACTACCCTAAACCCTACATCTACCCCCAGCATGACCCCCTACACTACACAAACACCACTGCACTACCCTAAACCCTAAAACACTACCCCCAGCACGACCCTCTTCACTACCTAAACACAACTGCACAATTTGTTACAGGCGTTGCAACGCAGGCCTGTGGTGCTTACTGGAAGTACCTGGTGGGCTAGTTGGGCCCCAGGGACCCTCAGGATTCAAGGTGACCTAATCCCCCAACTTAAAACGCTCCACGGGGCGCGTTTGCACAGTGGTGAAGGGAGGGGCGGGGCCTCAGGTGACATGTGCGCAAACACGCCCTGTGGTGCGTTTTAAGTTGGGGAATTAATTCCCTTTGAATCCTGAGGGACCCTGGGGGCCAACTAGCCCACCAGGTACCTTCAGTAAGCACAACAGAGTTGCGTTGCAGAGAGGTGAAAAAGGTGCGTGGCCTCGGAACGCCTCTCTGCAACTCAGCTCTGTGGTCCTAACTGTAGGTACCTGGGGGCTAGTTGGTCCCCAGGGACCCTCAGGATTCAAGGGGACTTAATCCCGCAACTTAAAACGCGCCACGGGGCGCGTTTGCACACATGTCACCTCAGGCCCCCTCCCTTCACCACTGTGCAAACGCGCCCTGTAGCGCGTTTTAAGAGGTAGTTTTAATCCCCCTGCCCTATTATGTACTAGGGACTTGCAGAGGAGGTCATGCTAATCACAGGGGTACCCCAACGCATAGTGTTCCCTAGTGTATGTAGGTGTTTTCACTGTATTCTAAGTGTCTTTTAGCATAGCACTGGCTCTGGTTAGTCAGAGTCAGTTACCACCAGTACCCGTCTGAAAAAGTTGTGGGCACAGGATGATTTTGCAACAAGGCCTCTTTCTGCTCCTCTGTTGGTTCTTTCTGCACATGTCTTGCTTCTTCCTGCACTTTTCTTCGTCTTTGTGGACTTCTGTTGCTTCTTTCTGCATTTCTTTTGCTTCTTTCTGTGCTTTTTTTCTTCTTTCTTCACATGTCCTACCTCTGTAGGCATAGTTAGAAACTAGCATTTAAAAAACCTTTGAAATTCACTTAAAAATCATAGGTTTCAGGCACGTTATAGTTAGAAATTAGCATTTAAAAAACCTTTGAAATTCACTGAAAAAACCATAGGTTTCAGACACGTTATAGTTAGAAATTAGCATTTAAAAAACCTTTGAAATTCACTGAAAAAACCATAGGTTTTAGGGACAGTTATAGTTAGTTGGACATTTCACTCGTACAAAACCATAGAAATTCCCCCGTTATAGTTAGTTCAGCTAACTATAACTCGCGCCCGCAATGCACTGCTGATGACGTCACATATTACATCACTCATTACATAGTCAGTGACATCACTGATGACATCCCTGATGACATCTCAAATGACATCACTGATGACATCATCCATGTGATAATTTCATGCATCTTCTCACACCCTAATATAACTTTTGATACACCCACTCTAAATTACAGACTGCCATTCTCAAAACCATAGACACTCCAACACCAAAAACTACATACCCACTCACTGATTCTTAGGTCTACACACACATCCACTCACTCACCCGTACAGTCACTCATACTTACAGTCACTCAGTACAGGACTATCATATGCACTCATACACCTATATAAACACTCACACACCGCCACTCATCCATAGAGGTACTCACACACCTAGTCAGTCATGCAAAAAATTAATCACACATCCATTTACTCACCTATACAGTTATACACACACCAGCTCACTTACTCATACAAATACTAGCACATTCTTACGCTCTTATACAATAACTGATACAAGCACACACGCATCCATACAGCCACTCTCACAATCACACACTCTCACTTATAGCCATTTAAATACTCTAACACACATAAATACTGCCTTTTACATATGTAGTTACTCGCACATGTACCACTGAGATATACATTCACTCACTAACACACCCATACACACACTCACCCACCCAAGCAGTCCATCACAGATGCACTCTTGAAATCATGCACCCAGTGAATCACCCACTCACACATCTATGTACAGAGTCACACACACCCCACCCACACAAACACTCAGGCAGCCATACAGATACTCAGAGAACCAATCAATAACCCATATAGACACTCATGTAGCTATTCGCAAATCCATGCATCCACTTACACACCAACAAAAGGACGGATACAGACATTCACACAGTTTAGTCACTAACCCATGCATTCAGTAAGATACGTTTAATCACTCACTTGTAGAGTCAGTCACTCACGTACTAAATCATCCATTCAGACACTTATACACCCACTCATTCTTCAATACGCCTTTCCCTATATATATTAAACATATTTAAACTTTACAGAAACACACAGTCACTGGATGATGTCATCGGTGATGTCATCAGTGATGTCATCAGTGATGTCACTGACCATGTCATGAGTGATGTAATATGTGACGTCATCATCAGTGCATTATGGGGCGCGAGTTATAGTTAGCTGAACTAACTATAACGGGGAATTTCTATGGTTTTGTACGAGTGAAATGTCCAACTAACTATAACTGTCCCTAAAACCTATGGTTTTTTCAGTGAATTTCAAAGGTTTTTTAAATGCTAATTTCTAACTATAACGTGTCTGAAACCTATGGTTTTTTCAGTGAATATATATATAATTGTTTAGAATATATGTTTAGAGTTAGTTGTCTTTGTCCTGTTTTCCCATGTACATTAAGGGTGGGAGGGGGGGTTAATGTTTAATATGTGTTGTTAAGTGTATAGGTTAACCCCTTCACTGCTAAGCCTTTCCCCCCCCCCTGTGCTAAGCCTTTTTTTGGCTATTTGGGGTAGTTTGTGCTTAGGCCGCTGTAACTTTTTGACCACATAAGGTATCCACGCCACATTTGCGTCCTTTTCTTCCAACATCATGGGGATTCTAAAGGTACCCAGGGTTTGTGGATTCCCCTGGAGGGGAGCCAGAAATTTGCAAAAAATACAGCTAAAGTTTTTTTGGGGTTGGAAAATGGGAAAAAAGTGCTGCAAATGAAAGCGTCTGATTTTTTCCCTGAAAATGGTATCAACAAAGGGTTTGTGGGGCTGAAATCACCATTTTCCCAGCTTTTAGGGACAAGCAGACTTTTGTCAGAAAACCAACATTTTTTACACAGTTTTGGCATTTTACTGGGACATAGCCTATTTTTGCTATTTTTTGTGCTTTCAACCTTCTTCCAGTTAATGGTAGAAATGGGTATGTAAGCAATAATGGATCTTGGAAATCTATACATTTTAGAAAAGTCAACAGAATTCTGAATTCAGAAAGGGGTCATTTGTGTAAATCCTTCAAGGTTTCTTCATAGAAACTAAAAGTTAAATATAGGAAAAATTGAAAATTTGTTGAAAAAACAGCCATTTGTGCCAACGTTTTCACCTGTAACTTCTTCTAATTATGACAACTGTATGAAAACAATATACCGTTACATCCGCTGGACCTTTCTGGTTGTGGGGATATATAGGACTTGTAGGTTCACCAAGAACCCGACGAACCCAGAGCCAATAACTGAGCAGCGTCTTGCAATGGTTTTTTATTATGTACCGGGTATATAGCAATTAATTTGGGAAAATATATCCATGGAAAAATTGGTATGAAAGACACCTATTTATTTCTGAAATTGGAACAAAATATAGAGTTTAGAAACAGTAGATATTTGCACATTTCCAAAATTGTGAGTACCCATACTAGCATGAGAATTATAGGACATTTTTCAAAGTGACTTCTTTTTTACACATTGTCTTTCATTTGGAAGGCAGAAATGCATCGAAAGTCAATAGGTAATAACAGTTGCTCTACAATTCTGTGTTACCCTAAGTCTCCCGATAAATATGGTACCTCACTTGTGTGGGTAGGCCTAGTGCCCGTGACAGGAAACGGCTCAAAACGCAACGTGGACACACTTTATTTTTACAGTGAAAACTGACCCTTTTTTTACAAAGTGCCTAGCTGTAGATTTTGAACCCTAGCTCTGCTGGCACCTAGGGAAACCTAGCAAACCTATACATTTTTGAAAACTAGACACCCAGGGGAATCAAGGATGAGGTGATTTGACTGGCTCTCACCAGGTTCTATCACCCAGAATCCCTTGCAAACCTAAAACTTTGTAAAACAAAACACATTTTCCTCACATTTCTGTGGTGGAAAGTTCTGGAATCTGCGTGGATACACAAAATCCTACCCAACCCGCGTTCCCCAAAGTCTTCCGAGAAAAATGGTACCTCACTTGTGTGGGTAGGCCTAGTGCCTGTAACAGGAAACGGCCCAAAACACAACGTGGACACACCACATTTTCACAGTGAAAACTGACCCTTTTTTTGCAAAGTGCCTAGCTGTAGATTTTGAACCCTAGCTCTGCCGGCACCTAGGGAAACCTAGCAAACCTATACATTTTTGTAAACTAGACACCCAGGGGAATCCAGGATGGGGTGACTTGACTGGCTCTCACCAGGTTCTGTTACCCAGAATCCCTTGCAAACCTACAAATTTGTCAAAAAAAACACATTTTCCTCACATTTCTGTGGTGGAAAGTTCTGGAATCTGCGTGGATCCACAAAATTTCACCCACCCCGCGTTCCCAAAAGTCTTCTGAGAAAAATGGTACCTCACTTGTGTGGGTAGGCCTAGTGCCCGTGACAGGAAACGGCCCAAAACACAACGTGGACACACCACATTTTCACTGTGAGAACGGACCCCTTTTTTGCAAAGTGCCTAGCTGTAGATTTTGAACCCTAGCTCTGCCGGCACCTAGGGAAACCTAGCAAACCTATACATTTTTTAAAACTAGACACCCAGGGGAATCCAGGATGGGGTGACTTGTCTGGCTCTCACCAGGTTCTGTTACCCAGAATCCCCTTGCAAACCCAAAAACTTGTTAAAAAAAACACATTTTCCTCACATTTCTGTGGTGGAAAGTTCTGGAATCTGCGTAGATCCACAAAATTCCACCCACCCCCGCATTCCCCAAAGTCTTCCGAGAAAAATGGTACCTCACTTGTGTGGGTGGGTCAAGTACCCGCGACACCTTGCTGGACTCCCCCGGGTGTCTAGTTTTCAGAAATGTGTGGGTTTGGTAGGATTCCCTAGATGGCCACCGAGCCCGGGGCCAAAAACTCATGGGACCCCCCTTGCAAAACCAGGTTGTTTTGTGATAGGTCATTTTGATGTCTCCTCAATACGTTTTGGGCCCTTGCCTGTCGCGGGTACTTGACCCACCCACGCGAGTGTGGTACCATTTTTATCGGGAGACCTGGGGGAATGCTGGGTGGTAGGAAATTTGTGGATCCACGCAGATTCCAGAACTTTCCCACACAGAAATTTGAGAAAAAAGTGATTTTTTCAGCTAAATTTGAGGTTTGCAGGGGACTCTGGGTAGGGAAATGTTGGGAGACCCATGCAAGCCATACTTTGCTGGACTCCCCCAGGTGTCTAGTTTTCAGAAATGTGTGGGTTTGGTAGGTTTCCCTAGATGGTCGCCGAGCCCGGGGCCAAAAACTCATGGGACCCCCCTTGCAAAACCAGGTTGTTTTGTGATAGGTAATTTTGATGTCGCCTCAATAGGTTTTTGGCCCTTGACTGTCGCGGGCACTAGGCCCACCCACGCGAGTGAGGTACCATTTTTCTCTGAAGACTTTGGGGAATGCTGGGTGGGTGAAATTTTGTGGATCCACACAGATTCCAGAACTTTCCACCACAGAATTGTGAGGAAAATGTGTTTTTTTTACACATTTTGAGGTTTGCAAGGGATTCTGGGTAACAGAACCTGGGGAGAGCCAGACAAGTCACCCCATCTTGGATTCCCCTGGGTGTCTAGTTTTCAAAAATGTATAGGTTTGCTAGATTTCCCTATGTACCGGCAGAGCTACGGTTCAAAACCTACAGCTAGGCACTTTGCAAAAAAAGGGTCAGATTTCACTGCGAAAATGTGGTGTGTCCACATTGCGTTTTGGGCCATTTCCTGTCACGGGCACTAGGCCTACCCACACAAGTGAGGTACCATTTTTCTCGGAAGACTTTGGGGAATGAGGGGTGGGTGGAATTTTTGGGATTCACACAGATTCCAGAACTTTCCACCACAGAAATGTGAGGAAAATGTGCTTTTAACACATTTTGAGGTTTGCAAGGGATTCTGGGTAACAGAACATGGTGAGATCCAGACAAGTCACCCCATCCTGGATTCCCCTGGGTGTATAGTTTTCAAAAATGTATAGGTTTGCTAGGTTTCCCTAAGTGCCGGCTGCGCTAGGGCCCAAAATCCACAGGTAGGCACATTGCTAAAACAAAGTCTGTGCCTAGTGGGCTTTCTGCTGCCCTGGGGGAGAATCAGGGGGGGGGGGGGTTGCCCCGATATGCCCCCAAGGGGGGCAGAAAGACTTTGGCTATTTGTTTGGGGGTGGGGGCATTGGTATGCCCATTCTGGGCAGCCCCCACCCCCACGCATAAAAAAAGCCAGCGTAATCGCTGGCGCCTAGTGGGCTTTCTGCCCCCGGGGGGCAGATCAGGGGCCACTGCCCCATATGCCCCCCCCGGGGGGGGCAGAAAGATTGGAATTTCTCTGGGGGGTGGGGTATTGTCATGCCCATTTTGGGCAGCCCCCACCCCTACATGAATACAAAAGAATCCCTGGTTTCTAGTGGGCTTTCTGCCCCCGGGGGGGCAGATTGGGGGCTACTGCCACCATGTGCCCCCCAGGGGGGCAGAAAGACTGTAATTGTTGGGGGGGGCATTGCCATGCCCGTTTTGGGCAGCCCCCACCCTAATTCCATTTGCCCAAAATAAATCCCTGGCGTCTAGTGGGCTTTTTGCCCCCCCCGGGGGGGCATTTTCAGGGCTACTGCCCCCATCTGCCCCCCAGGGGGGGCAAAAAGGCTGTAATTTTGGCGGGGTGGGGGCATTGGCATGCCCATTTTGGGCAGCCTCCACCCTAAGTAAAATTGTCAAAAAAATCCCAGGCGGCTAGTGGGCTGACTGTAATTTTGGTGGGGGGGGGTGGGGGCAATGGCATGCCCGTTTTGGGCAGCCCCCACCCTAAGTAAATTGCCAAAACAAATCTCTGGCGTCTAATGGGCTTTCTGCGCCCTGGGGGCAGATTGGGGGCTACTGCCCCCATCTGTCCCCCAGGGGAGCAGAAAGGCTAAATTTTGCCAATTCTTTTGGGGGGAGCAAAGGCCCTTGCCCAAGGGGCCGCTCCCCCCTCCCTGGTGTCTAGTGGGTGGATCCCTGCTTAGGGATCGCCCTCCTGGGGCGATCCCCAAGCAGGGATCCACTGGTGAGGGGTACCATTGGAAAGGGGAGATTCTCCCCTTTCCAATGATACCTCTCCCGTCTTTCTATGTGCTCAGGGGGCTGAGATAGCCTCCTGAGCACATAGAAGTGAAACTGAAATGAGCCTAAAGGCTCATTTCAGTTTCGGTTTCTATGAAATGACGTCAGCGGGACGTGCGCGCTGATCACATTTCATAGAAACCAGGGGGGGCCTCAGGAGCTGGGGAAGCTCTTCCCCAGCTCCCGAGGCTTTGGGGAAGGAAAAGAAATCCCTCTGGTGCCTGCACCAGAGGGATTTCCGGTGCCATGTGCCAGGAGCCGTCCTGCGCACACTAGCACTGTGTCGCATGACGGCTCCCGGCCGTCGTGAGCACAGAAAGGGTTAAGATAAGGTTGTTTAGGTTAGTTTATAGGATAAGTAGCATAAGGTAGTATAGTGTAGGTAATGTTAGTAATTTAGCATAGGCTAGGTAGGTTTAGTTTAGTAACTCATTTGTTTATTAAAAAAGGTATACTGTTTTCAAAATTGTAGTGATAGTAATGTATAATGTGAATCAGGGAGGTATTGAGCTAATATGTTTTGACATTTGTTATAATTTCCCAAATTGAATTTTTGACCATCAAGGGTGAGTGACTTCATATTCTAGGGATAGGGTACTGTCGTACAGCCTATTGATTGACATTATCAAACATGCATACAATGTAGAATAGAAAAGGTGCTAAATAAGTTGACCTATACAAGATTACTCTGTGTTGTCAAACACATTATGGGGCATATTTTCTAGAAAAGTGATGGAGCGCGGCGTTAGCCTTCCTGGGTTAACACCACAATCCGCCACTTTTGAAACACAGGGCTGCTCTGTATTTACAACAATACGATGCATCCCTGCGTTTCCCCCTGCGCTGGGGCTAATTTCAACTGCCTAGCACCAATGCAGGCTCCCTTGCTCCATAGTGCAAGGTTGCCTGTGTTAAGGGAAATGATAGTTTATCTGCAGGAAGGTGTGCCTTCCTGCACATAAACAATCCTCAATGGCGATTTGTTACTTCTATGTGTGCTGCTTTGTGCAGCACACGTAGAAGTAGTAACTTGTCATTTTTTAATGATTCATTATGTGCAGGATGGGACACCTTCCTCCACATAAACAATCATGCATGGCGTTTTGCTTTATTTATGTGTGCTGCACAATGCTGCACACATATAAACATCCAAAACTAGTTGATACACGGCATTTCACCTCGTTCTGCCCCATTTGTATGCCACCCTTGTAAATATGGGGCATAATCGAACTCGTGTGTTTCTGCCAAACGCCCATCCCAACACCCATTGCCCACCACTTTCACGCTAAGTATAGGGTGAAAGGGTGCCTTACTTTCAAGGCAGGGTTAAGCCACATCAAGTGTGAATAGGATGCAAAGCCCCTCTCACCACAGGAATGTTGGTAAGAGTGACATTCCTGTGGCAATAGACCTTGTAAATATGCCCCATTGTGTCCTTCACACATGTTCTGACATGTCACTGCCTATCAAGGACCCAGAGTCTGCAGACCCCAAATTGTCTAATGTCCCCTGTATTTGTTGTATTGGCTACACAGATTAGGCATTGTTGACACCTCTCCTGTTTG
Source organism: Calotriton arnoldi (assembly GCA_963921515.1). Classification (NCBI taxonomy): domain Eukaryota; kingdom Metazoa; phylum Chordata; class Amphibia; order Caudata; family Salamandridae; genus Calotriton; species Calotriton arnoldi. The sequence goes on from CAWUFW010006584.1 coordinate 141,249, forward strand.
ATGGTCACAGACAACACACATCAGGCTATTGAAAGTGCATTTATTTACATGGGCAAAGTAGAAATTGTCACACTGGGCCAGTTCTTTTGACAACAACCCCGAAATATGTACATAGCCAGGGGATGTCTAGACAGAGTCCCTGTGGGGAACATGTCAAGAGACATGTAGAGGAATAGGAAGCCTTCAGTCAGGAGGATGATTGCAGTTTCATTGGGGAGCAATGGCCACACTGACAGTCCAAAAATGTCCAAGGTGAACGTTGCTTAGTCAATATGAGGACAGTGATACGTGATGTTCCCAGGCATGATGGCAAGCACAGGGATAAGCAGAAACTGGTCATTTGACACAGATGAATGCTACCGCTGGCTTCTCCTTTGGAAAGATGTGTCGTCCACATCTTCCTCCTCTGATGTGTGTGGTGTCTACCGTGAGGGTGATGTTGGACTTTCAGCAGTCAAGGGAGACACAGACACATCAGGGGCAGACGATGTGGATGCTGTAGCTGCACCAGCATTCATCTGTGCCAGGGGTCTCCAACCGGTCGATCGCGAGCTAACGGTAGCTCACAGACGCCCTGTCAGTAGCTCGCAGCCTGACTTCCACTTTAGTACCCTATCGTCGTCGTTTTGTTTATTTTTTAGGCCTTTTGCTGGTGCTTGTCTGCCGCTGTAGGAACCAGCTGCTATTTGAGCCTATCTGGGGGGGAAGAGGGGGTAGGGGGGGGGCGAAGTGGTTGACTTCGGCCAGCAGGGGCAGTGTTGGCTGCCCACGGAGAACCACTATGCGCGCCTTTTGCTGCATGCCTTCGTGCTATGATCCTGTGCATTTTTGTGGCCGGAGCGGCAGCCTTGAAGGCATAATTGGGTATCCATGCCGCAAAGTAGGTGATGCAGTGCCAGCCACCTTAAGCACAACCAGAGAGGCATCAGGTTTGTGGCCAAGGGGAACTTTATTTTTATTTTTAAAAGATGCCTGTGCATGGCGTTATTCGAGGCATCTAAAACATGAGCAGTACTTCAAATAAGTAATAAATCAATCTGAAACACTGCTTTAATTTAATCATTAAATTAAAGCAGCGTTTCACATGCATCTTTTATTTTGAAATAAATAGTGTACCTTGCTCCCAAAATTAAAAGCATCGTTTTACATGTATTTTGTTTTTTAAAAAAGCACCTCTTGGAAGTTCCTCCCTGCCCACAAAACGGAACAGAGAACATAATTTTACATTTTTTTTCATTACATTTTAATGAAATAATGGGATGTAAAATTAAGTTCCTGGCTCCAGTTTGTGCCCAGGGAGAACTTCCAAGAGGTGCTTTTTTTAAACACAAAATACATGTAAAACGATGCTTTTAATTTTGTGATATCATGTGAGAAATTTAAAATGAACTGTTGATTTTAAGCACAATGAATATAAGGGTTCACAATTCACTTTAAATGTATCCCATTTAAAAAATGTCCTCATCCTTGCAGTGGCCGTATGTTTCTGTTGTAAACAAGGCTAATAATTTAACAAGGAGAGCTGAGAATGGGCCAAGCTAAGGTCTGTGGCCCCTTCCTTGCGTGAGCAAAGACTTGAAAATAATGCAAATAGTTGCACAAAAGTCATACAAAAATATGTTGGAATGTTTTAGAAAATATGTTTATTTCTCCTACATGCATAAGCATTTCGTATGAACAGCATATTATAGTACTACATTGAGAGGCATTTTTAGAAGTAATACCTTTTGAACATGAAACAATCATGGACTCCCACCACCCCTGATGACAATTCTATAATAATGAACTAAGTGGCAAGTCATGTGCACCATACATGTGGAATAGGTTATTATTACATAGAACAAATGTATAGTCTGTTAGGAGAGAATTTGTACAATGCACAACATGAACTCAGGCATTTCAAGGTCCGGTCATGTGATAATGTAGAAAAAGAAGGCATGTTGTAATAAAATAATTGTATTGCAGCATTTGTATATAGTGCTTACTACCCTGCAAGCCAATACATGTAGGGTTTGTGGTGGGAAAGGTGTTGTCTTTATTTTGTGAGCCTATGTGGAAAGTGTTCCATGTTGTGCGTGATGACCACCGAGGTTCGATTACCGAGTTATGGAACCTAGTAGTGTGGTGGATGAAAAGGTGTGAGAGACAGATGTGCAGTTTATGCTTTTTAGTATGATTGCAGCTTTGAACTGCACTGAATGTCCATATGATTTCTTATGATTGTAGTCGTCTTTTCTGGTTATGGCAGAGGTAAGGAGCATGCAGTTTGCTGAATAGGGAAGCCAGGACTAATACCAGGCTCTCTGACTTCATATTGTGCATTGCAGACAATAAATGGGTATCTGTTTATCCTTCGTCAATGAAGCTGGGCGTGGAGGGAATATGAAAATAATGCACAAATTGCTTGGCCTTTAGTAGATCACGATGATTTTCACAGATCAGAAGTAGCTCTCAGTGCAGAAAAGGTTGTAGACCCCTGATCTGTGCCAACAGATGTGGCATCACTGCAGCAAGGATGAGCTGCAGGCTTTGCAAAACTCCAGCAACGTCGCAGTGGTAGGCAGCCATGTCAGCCATGTGGGAATCCTGCTTCCGCTCCATGGTCTACAAGATTTTTCTAACTGCCCCCAGCTCTTCAGCCTCAACGCTGTTGCCACATTGGCAGGACAGTTGTTGTTGCCTCTGTGCCATGACACCAGCGATGTCAGCCAGGGACTGCTGGAGGCCGCGGAGCGGAGTGTAGGTGCCTCTGATGGCAGCTGGGTTGTCCCTATTGGGACTGAGGCACCCATGGATCCCCTCAAGTGTGGCTACCAGGGTTTCCAACCCCGCCCGCACCTGATCTCTGATCTCAAGCTGGACTCCTACTGCTTGCATTGAAATATTATCTGTGGGTCCTCAGAGTCCAGGTTTGTGGCTGTGGTGGTAGGTGGTGCCGGCTGGATGTTTGGCGGGGTATGTGGAGACGCCACGACGCTGCTGTCTGTCCCTGGGTTCGGAGATGGGCTGCCTATGGAGTCCAACAGCTCTTGGAGAGTGTCATGGTCGATGGTTGGAAGTTCTTCATCAATATCATCATCATCATTGATGGGTGGGACAGAGTGCTGACCAGGAGGTAAGGTTTCATCCTCTGCAATGTAAAGGGCAAATACTATTGTTTGAGTCTGTTACATGTTGACATGTAGTTTAGCATTTGACAATCAGAGTGCATGACACTTTCCATTCTTCTCTGTTACATGGTACACCTGTTGCAAGAAGCTTTGTATGTCACTTTACAATGTCCCTTATTGTTCAAATTGAGTTGGTCATGATTTTGACATTAGCCCTGTATGCCAACAGTAAGGGGCAGATTTACAAGCCCCTACTGCCACTGGTACGTCATCTGTTCAGACCTTCCTGTGGTACTAGGTGCTTCACCTTATTTACAATGCAACATAAAGCTACTTCACGTGGCTTACCGCCGCATTGTGAATAAGGCCCCCTTACACACTACACTTTCTGTGTAAGTGGTGGTCACAGGGTTTTGAGGTGAACATTCCACTGCCACCTATTCAATGAGCATTCCATTCACAACAGGCATGTTGATATTTTAATAAACCCATTCCTACAATGCTGGGGCAGAACTAACAACTTGAAACTGGAAAAGACTAGGGCCATTTTTAAATGCACCTTGCGCCTCCAGTATATAATTTTTACTGATTATGAAATAGATACACCTGCAACGCAAGGTGCTTGCAATAGATGGCGCGGTTTTTATGCCAACAAAAAGTGGAAGTCAACTTTAGAAAGATATATCCAACATTTTTGGATCTTGGTATGTGTGCTGCATTCAGCTGCACACATGGAACCAGAAAAGAACCAATTACTATTGCTTGTTGCATATTTAGAAGCCACAGGAACGTCACAATTTTAGACTTTACTGTGGCAAAACGGGCTTCGCCTTATTTACAAGACAGTGTTAACCCACCTGATGTGGCTTTGCACTGCCCTGTTAATAAGGCACCATTTTACGCTATACTTGGCGTGAAAGGGGTGGGCAATGGGTGTTGCGGTGGGCATTCCACCACAACACCCATTGATTTTGAGGGTGCCCCGTATTTACATGGATGGCGTACATATGTGGCAGTGCCAAAATTAAGAGCACAACAAGGAGAAATGCTTGACTTATCCTCATTTTTGCTGTTTTTAAGTGTGCTGCATTGTGCAGCACGTATTAAAACAGCAAAACAGCATGCATGATTGGTCATGTGCAGGAAGGTGTCCCTTCCTGCACAAAAAACAACCATTCCCCACAATGCAGGCACCCTTGCACTATGGAATTAGCATCAGCGCAGGGGGAAACACAAAGCTGCACCATATTGTTGTAAATACAGCTATGCCCTGCGTTGTCAAAAGTGGCAGAGCACAGCGGTTAGCCAAGAAGGCTAATGCCGCGCTCCTTCACTTTTATTGAAAATGTACACCTTTGAACCCTCGACTCACTTAAATGATATATCAAAGGAGGAATATGAAGCCTGGGGTATTCCACCATTGTTAGGTGTCCCTAAGAAAAAGCTTTCAAATGTTGCTCTAGAACTAGCTTCATTTACACTAAATAGGGGTCTTAGAGCATGCAATGGGCGTACTCCCTCTGATCCTACTAGGGCAGTTACATTTAAAAGAGGGGATTGCACTAGTACTATCGAGTTATGTTTTAGTTGATATAAGACTGTGGCCACTCCTGGATGACATGAAAGTGGTGACGCGTCTGGATAGTGACCACAACTCTCTTGAAGTAACTTTAGTTGGTGATTCCTTGAATCAAGATAAAGACCACCAGACAACTGTTGTGCCTGCCCCTCAGGTAACAAACAACACTCGTTATGTTTCTTGGCCGAATGTTATGTCTAACTACAAATTGTTGGCACAGATCTATAAAATTTATGTAAAGCACCTTGAAATATATGATGGGTTGAGAGAGGATGCAATCCCTATTCTGGATATACATAATGGCCTATTTAAAGCACTACGGGAAATCTTTTATCAAACTAGTACTGTTAAGACTTTTAATCCCCCCCAAATGTTGTTTTGGTTGAACCAGGCCTGTAAAGTAGCAAAGACAGCTTTAAGGAAGGCTATAATAGAGGGGAATTGTGCCAAGATCAAGGGAGCAAGAACTACATATAAGTCTACCCTGATCAAAGCTAAGAAGGACTGGGAAAATAATTTATCGCAAGATATTCTGGAAGCCAGTAAAAATAATGACACTAGATTGTTTTGGCGCCTTGTTGCCCAAACTAAGACAGAAAAGCCTAATTCACACCATTATAATATTCCCCTGGATAAATGGGTGGCACATTTTACTGCCCTCTATGCTCCAGGCGACCCACCGGCTTTTCATGGCACCAGCACTTTTTATGAACCATTCGTACTGGATTCCATCACTCCCATTGTCTTTAGTCTGGAAGAAACAGCTGGAGCAATTGACTCGCCGAAATCTGCAAAGGCCCCCGGCCCGGACAAAATTCCCGGCGATTTGTACAAATCCGAACCCTCGATATGGTCCATATATTTAAACATGTTGTCAAATGCCATCTCAGCTGGGTGAACGGTACCAGATTCCTGGCTTGGGGCAGAATTTATAGCAATACACAAAAAAGGTGATGCAGGGGAGCCATCAAATTATAGACCTATCAGCCTCATTGGTAATGCCCCAAAAAAATTCTCAAAACAGATTTTAGTGAGACTTCTTGATTGGGTTAATACTAATGAAATTTTATCCCCCCTCCAGGCAGGTTTTAGATTAAGAATCAGCACAACAGACCAGATGTTTAGATTTATGGTTTTATATTGGAAATATGTTTTACTTCAGAAACAAAAATTATACTTGGCTTTTATCGACTTCAGAGCAGCAGTCGATCTCAAACCATGCTCTGCTCTCTGGCAAGCCTTGACATGTATGGGGGTCCCAGTTAACCTAGTACGCATAATAAATAAACTGCATGTGAATAATTACGCACAAGTTCGCTGGGGCCCCAACGGCGCGCTAACAGATCGCATTCCCATTGAGAGAGGAGTCCACCAGGGCTGTGTTACTTTAATGATGTTGTGGATGTTTGAGAACACTGCAGGAATTACTCTCAGGTCTTGAATAATATGAAGATACCCATTTTACTTTTTGCTGATAACTCACTGCTTATATCTAAATCACCAATGGGTCTCCAAATTTTAATTGACACGTTTTTAAATTTTTGCAATTAAAGAGGTTTAGAATTAAATGTAAACAAAACCAAGTATATGGTGTTTGGGAATATAAAGAAGGGAAGTCGCAGTATCCATGTAGGTGGCGAGGCTCTTGAGAGAGTACATAACTTTGATTACTTAGGCGACAGATTCATGGATACCCTAGCTGGACTAGTCAATTGGATAAATCTACACAAACGATTGAACACAGATCTAATGCTATTTTAAGGTTTTATAATCAAACTACGTCATGCATAATTTCCCCTGCTGTGGAAACATACCGAGCAACGGCGCAGGGAGCTGCTCTTTATGGAGCGGAGATCCTGGGCTGTGGAAATTTACAGCCAATGACAATTGCTGAGAATAATTTTATTAGAAGACTTCTAGGTTTACCATCGAGCTCACCACTAACCCCCATGTATTTGGATGTGGGAATAAAAAGAGTTGCCGATTTGGCTATTTTAAAAATCCTATTATATTGGATCAGACTTTGGTCTACACCTGAACTTGAAGTTTTCTAAGATTCACTGGTAGAGCTATTGAACTTTCAAGGTGCTAGGGACATCCCATGGGTAAAGTCCGTATCAAGTTGGTTCTCTAAACTTGGAATGCAGAACTTTTGGGACGACCCTAAAAATATCTCAAAATCTGATAACAAATTGTTTAAAATTCGATACTGGGCTTACATTAACGACCATTATGCTATGAATAGCCAAAATGGGTCTGTAATTAGCGCATTCCTAGTCCACAAGCATATTCCCAGGTTTGAAGAATTTTTAGATCTAATATTCCCATCCTCAACCAGGAACTTGATTACATGGTTCCGGTATGGAATCCTACCCTTGAGGTCCTTTACAAGCAAATGGCGCACTAACCAAGATCTCAGAGTTTGCCCTATATGAAGCTCGGGTACCGAAGATGAGAAACATGTATTGTTCTTCTGCAGGGAGTATCATCTCACACGTCGCAAATGGCTAGCTCCAATCTGCCGCGACATGGCTACCCGTAGCCACCTGGAAGCCTTCAGGATTTTAAAAAGCGACACGTCGCCAATAATATATTTGCTGTAAGTACATTTTTGCAAGCAGTGTGGTTTAAAAGACAACAAGTTTTAAACGCCATAGACTGCTGTGTTCCATAGAGTGATGTTCCCTTCGATGTATTGCTGCTTACCTGCCTATTTGCACTATGCACGGTCACTTTATGCATTTGTTGCACAGTCCCAAGGCAAACTTGAGAACAACATTTGTAACTGTATTGCCTCTCGTTGCACATTTTTTAAACAACACATTTTTTAAATTAGCTTGCACCTTAGCACTTGCTGTATTTTGCACATTCCCCTTATGAGTTTTATTACATTCTATTACCTGGAGGAATGTTATCAAACCATGAGAAGTGTTTTAAATGAATATTGTGAATGTAATTTTAAAGGGTACTGTGATGATGTTGTACTTCTATGTATATAGGTCCCTTTTTGACAATGAGCTTTATGTATTATTCCCCTTGTATATTGATTGTTGGTGCTTTGTTTTTATTCGTCTTGTGCATACTTTGATGGTTGCTTTTAACCGAATAAAGTTATTACTACTACTACTACCCATTTGTATCTGTGAAGGTGTCCCTTCCTGCGCATCAACATTTACCAATGCTGTGCAGAAACCTTAGCAACATGTTAGCAGGGTGGCTGCGCTTGCGCTACTCAACTTTGATTCCAACAGGACTGAGGGACATGCTGGGGTGTGTTGTATTTTGTGTGCACACAGCACATGCCTACATGTCTATTCTGTCAGAGCACCGGGCTACCAGTTTTGAGTTGACACTGCACTCCACAATATAATGGTATATATGCCCCAGAGTTAGTACATGTAAGCACCATATCTTGCCAACAATTCACATGACTGCTATTACAATTTTTGTTAAAGTAGGTTAGCTGTGAGACTTGTAACACTGCCTGATGCAAACATTTAATTAAGAGAAACATAACTGCTCTCTTGTCATTGTATGTATGTATAAGTGCTTAGTTACTAGGCCCTTACACCACCGGTATGTGACTTTCAATGTAGTTCGAAATGATACCAACAGATCAAGGGATATGTGAATAAGCCCCAGAATACCTATGTGGCTAGCATTTGATCTGCACAGAGTGTGGGTGGGCACTGAGACATAGGTACCTGGACAGGAACAACATTACTCATCCCCCCCAATATCCCTGGTTGCTACTTACCCTGTTTCTGATGTAGTTGGTCATAGTCAGCACTGTCCTGTCCCTCTACTCCAACCACTGACTCCTCACAGATAACTGTGGACACCTGTTCCTCCAAGGCATCGAGCTCCTACTGTGGTGCTGGACTCGGTCTGCAGTGCTGCATGTCGATTGCTGGCCAGTTTCTGCTTAATCTTGCACTTGGCATCATGCCAGTGCTTCTTGCAGTCGGTCACTGTCCTCTTGGCTTCTGCTACAGAGTTCACCTTGTTGACAATGGACTGCCAAATGTCCTTTTTGGTCCCCAATGACATCTTGGATCTGACGAAGAGCTGGTGTTGATGCTCCGTCACCTCCACAATCAGGATCTCATTTTCCCCCTAACTGAATCTGCATTTCCTCATCCTCTTCCCCTGGGACTCTGGCTGGTCATCCTGGCTATTGGGGGGATTGTTGTCTGGTGCTGAACTGGGTCACGGCTGCTCCATTCTGCATTCAGGTAAAAAAAAAACTCCCCTTAGTGGCATATTTGTAGTTTTTTTCCCGCTAGATGCTGAAAAGTGACGTCGGGCTGACTAGCGTGAACTTTCTTGGCACTAATTGGCCAGACATCCCTTTCTTCACGCTAACGTGTAGTTTTTTATCGCCTTGACGCTAGAGTTAGCGTCAATTTTCGCGGGTGCTAGCTGATCCTAACATCATGTAGCGACGTCTTGTAAATACGTCGCAAACATAGCGTTAGGATTTGACGATCAGAAATAAATTGCCGCTAAGCAGCGTGAAAACTGCTTAGCGGAAATTCTTGTAAATATGCCCCTTTGTTTGCCCTACTAAAGAAATAAAGCTTCTCATTCATTCAAGGATTTCTTCATCAGCATTCATCAGTTAAATCTCGACCAGCCTGAAATCACCCAAATCAATGCAGTTGCCCCCCTTTCCACAATTAGGTTCAACTAACACCGACCAATATTAATCAAGCACAACAACTTAATAACCCTACATTACTGGTGTAGGGGATGGTACCTCACACACCACATCTCAAAATCTCTGCAAACAAGTTTTCAAGTATTATTTTAACCCAGGATCTTTCGACTACAACGAGTCTGAAATCTTCTAACACCTTTTCAACCACTTGTCAACTATTTTTTTTTCCTCACCCACTCATTTTAATCAACATTCATTCAAACCAGGGAAATATCACAATCACCACCACAAAACATTTACCCTATTAATACTCACACCTTCAAACCACAACCGCCTTTGAGTACCGCTTTGCCGTAAATTAAAGTTCTGGACATTGGATTCAGGAACCGGGACTCTATTCATTATTTTTGGGTATTCTTTTATAGCTCCATTCATTGTGTTAAACCATCCTCTGTTACAAGATTTGCGAGTGTGGAAATTGTATAAAAGTTTCCACAAGTAACATCACTTTAAAACTTACTTAAAGAACCTGGAATTTCCACACCTTCCTAAGTCGATTAATCTTTGCCACTGTATTAGAATGGAGCATTACACCAAATAGACATCATTATTTGCATTTGATTTTCTGTCAATAAAGAGAGGTTTGGTGAAGTTTCAAAATGTTATTTTCTCTTTAAGAGATTAGTCGGTATTTTGTTCTTTTTTTTCAGGTTAGTCAAATAGATTCAATTACAGAAATTACCGAAAATAAGTTTAGTTAGAAGAAGTATAGAAAATAACTGTGTTCAATTCAGAATTTAGTGCCTGTCATAATCTAAAGGACCTATCCTATACCAACGAGAACCCATAACGAATTACTTTGGAAAAGAGAAAGTAAATTCTGGAGAGAAGTCAGATAACTCAGAACGGTAGAACTCCCCATAAAGGGTAGTTCCGAAGACTCAGCCGAGTTTTCCAAACAGCTGCAGTAGCAACCGTTAAGACAGGCAAAAGAAAAGAACCACAGCAGTAGCTATGATTGACATAGGGATAGAAATTCGCGTCACAAAGAGCAAGAATAATCAAAGAAAATCACTGTCAGCAATTGCTTATGGTAATTCGAGCTAGCACCATAAAGTGCTAAGGGGCATGGCAAGGTAGGAGTGCATAGAATGCCTTGACTCTCTAGCTAGGAAAATGTACTATATAGAAAAGCCACTAAACATGTTGCAAAAACAGGCGAATATGTCATCAACATTCAATGGAGGAAGATCTTCCGATGGTCTGTCGTCTTCATCCTTGATTCCCACGGTAAACGTTCATGTCAACATGAAGTCACTAAGATGTGGCATTAGCTTATTACAAAAAGATACATCTATGAAGGTTCTCATGAGAACCTTTTTGCAAGCCTACTCTAGTAGCTGCTTACTGTCCTATCGTGTAACAATGAGCTGTTCTATGAAATGAAACCTTTAAATCTGTTATGTCCTGGTTAGACCACGAAATGTAAGCTGCAGCAAGCATTTTCTTACATTAATATGCTTGTTCATTATGAAAATGTAGCAGAGGAAACAATTTAAATACAGTGAAATCATATGCTATGAGGAAAAGAGAAATAATATTATCAGGAAAATAGCACATTTCACAAAGACGTCAGGTTCTATAGTTCAGTTATAATGTTAAATCATCTTTTGCGAAAAGCATTTATATACTTAAAGGGATATATAAGAATAAAGAATACTGAGGCCTAGCAGTGCAAGAACATTGGAAATTTGAGCTTTGTGCAGAAATAAGCAGCATTTTCACTTTTGCACGTTTAATAAAGGCAAATTTTTCTAACGTCTATTTTATTATGCATATTTATGCTAACGTTAAGGCACATTTATATATTAATAGGTCGTAAATTTTCCACAAAATATTTCAACTTCCTCACCAGAAGCAAGTGCTGATACCATTTGAGGGTGAATTTTAGGATGGTCGGTCCCAAACTGGTCCTTCATGGTGACAGGGCCATCTTCCTTCTCACAACAGACCTATTCCTCTGCCAGAGATGGCTTCCCACTGCCACCAGAGTCTTGCTGCATTTTCAGGCAGGTTCTTCAGGAAACTTGTCACTAAAATGTTGCAGTTGGAGGACAGGGTCTTCATTCAAAGGTCAGGAACCATTCAGGAGATATGTTCTTTATGACCTCCTCATCTCCTTCATCTTCCCATTCCTTACATATTGAGGTTTATGTTGTGCATCTTCCCCACAACTTCCAAAGCTGTTTTCTCTTTCCACCACAGAGACCTGTAAGTACTTTCATAAAAACCTCCCTTCTCCCTGTGTACTCTCTTTTATATCTTTGTGCAAGCCCCTTTACGATCTCCGGGCATGAAGAGTTACATTTGTGCTTATTTCATCACTATTTTATTGATATATTGTTGATATATATGTATTTAAAAAGAAAGCCAGATGGTTTACCACCGAACTTCGAGAGTCCAGACGCACTTGCCGCCACCTCTAAAAGGCCTGGAGGAACGCCAAATCCACATAAGCACACAACAACTTCAGAGCCGCTACCAACGCCCACCACCAACTCATCAGAAAAACAAGAAAAAAAGCGATTGAAGACAGAATCTCCACACACGCACACAACAGCAAAAAACTCTTCAACATCATCAAGGAGTTCGCCCAACCCACCAGCGAATCGACGGACATTCCTCCCTCACAAGACCTCTGCGACAAACTCAGCACCTTCTTTCCCCACAAAATCAAAAGCATCTACGACAACTTCGACGAAGACAACCAACACACTGAACCCCCGCCAACCACCCCCGACACCCTGAAGCCAGCGATTGACAACTGGAAAGCCCTCACCACCGAAGACACACTGAAGACAATGAAGTCAATCCACTCCGGGGCCCCCACGGACCCCTGCCCCACCACATCTTCAACAGAGCCGCCGACACCATCGCACCCATACTCCGCCACACCATCAACCGCTCCCTGGCGACCGCCTCGTTCCCCAACGACTGGAAACATGCCGAGGTCAACACCCTCCTGAAGAAACCCTCAGCGGACCCCACCGACCTCAAAAACTACAGACCCATCTCCCTGCTCCCGTTCCCAGAGAAAGTCATCGAGAAAGCCATCAACAGCCAACTCGCCACATTCATCGAAGAGCACAACATCCTTGACTCTTCCCAATCCGGCTTCAGAAAAAACCACAGTACGGAAACCGCCCTCCTCGCCGCAACAGACAACATCTGCACCCTACTGGGCAAAGGAGAGACGGTGGCCCTCATCCTCCTCGACCTCTCAGCGGCGTTCGACACAGTCTCTCACCGCACCCTAATACGCAGACTCCTCGACGCAGGGATCCAGGACAAGGCCCTCGAATGGATTCGCTCCTTCCTCTCCGGCAGAACGCAGCGGGTCAGACTCCCCCTTTCCTCTCGGACCCTACACCAACCACCTGCGGAGTCCCTCAGGGGTCCTCCCTCAGCCCTACGCTCTTCAACGCTCTACATGGCTCCACTCGCCCCCATCGTCAGAACCTACGGACTCAACATCGTGTCATACGCAGACGACACCCAACTCATCCTCTCCCTATCCAACGAACCCAACACCGCCAGACACAACTTTCGAGAAGGCATGGAAGCAGTCGCCAAATGGATGAAAAACAGCTGCCTACAATTAAACACCAACAAGACAGAAGTACTCATCATGGGCCCAAACCCCGATGCCTGGAACGACACCTGGTGGCCCCCCGACCTCGGAAACCCGCCCACCCCCACGGACCACGCACGCAACCTGGGAATCATCCTGGACTCCGAGCTCAAAATGGACCGCCAGATCAACTCCGTCTCGTCCTCCTGCTTCCACACCCTCTGCCTCCTATGTAAGACCTTCAAATGGATCCCCCTCGAACACAGAAAGACCGTCACTCACGCCCTGGTCACCAGCAGACTCGACTACGGCAACGCACTCTACGCCGGAATAAACAAAAACCTCACCCGCAAGCTACAGAACATCCAGAACGCTGCCGCAAGACTGGTCCTCAACCTGCCAAGACACCGCCACATCTCCCAGCATCTGCGCACACTCCACTGGCTCCCCATCGAGGCCAGAGTCACCTTCAAGATGCTCACCCACGCACACAAGGCCCTCCACGACACCGGACCAGCATACCTTAACAGCCGACTCAATTTCCACGCACCCCAAAGGACCCTACGATCAGCCCAGCTCTCCTACGCTGTGGTCCCCCGCACCAGAAAGGCCAGATCGGGAGGCCGCTCCTTCTCCTTCCTCGCGGCCAGAGCCTGGAACGCCCTTCCGCTCCACCTCCGACAGACAACATCGCTTCCCATCTTCGCAAGAAACCTCAAAACCTGGCTCTTCGACAGACCCCCTCCTTGATGGACTGGAACCTGCGACCCCTGCTACCCCCAGAGCCTTGAGACCCTTATGGGTGAGTAGTCGCACTTAACAAACGCCTGATTGATTGATTGATTGAGCACATTGCACCAGCACGCTTTTGGAAAAAGGCCCTCTCTGAAGGGTCACCCCAAACTTTTTCCCTTCCTGACCTCGTTTTTGTTGGCTTTAGGACTCTGGGCACTTTACAACTGATAATCAGTGCTAAAATGCATGTGCTCTTTCATTAAAGAATGGTAATATTGGCACATACCCAATTGGCATATTTAATTTATTTAAATGTCCATAGTAAAGTGAACTACTTGTGCCCAGGGACTGTAAATTAAATGCTACTAGCGGGTCTGAAGCACTAGATTGTGCCACCCACATACGAAGCCCCTTAACCATGTCTCAGGCCTGCCACTGCAGAGCCTGTATGTGCAGTTTCACACTCAATCAATCAATCAGGGAATTGTAAGCGCGCTACTCACCCGTGAGGGTCTCAAGGCGCTGAGGGGGGGTGTCCGCAGATCTGTTTAGCCGAAGAGCCAGGTCTTGAGGGTCTTCCTGAAGGTGTTCAGGGAGGGGGCGTGTCTGATGTCTGCCGGTAGCTCGTTCCAGGTCTTGGCTGCAATGTGAGAGAAGGATCTTCCGCCTGCTCTGGCTCTGTGGATGCGCGGGGTTTCGGCCAGTGCGAGGTTGGAAGATCGGAGGTTTCTTTTGGGTACGTGGAAGTTGATTCTGTCGTTGAGGTATTTGGGTCCGTTGTTGTGTAGGCATTTGTAGGCGTGAGTGAGGATTTTGAAAGTGACTCTTTTCTCCACGGGGAGCCAGTGGAGACTTCGTAGGTGTTGGCTGATGTGTTCGTGTCGGCGGATGCCGAGGACGAGTCTGGCGGCGGTGTTCTGTATTGTTTGGAGTTTGCGGAGTAGGGACTTGTTGATGCCGGCGTACAGTGCGTTTCCATATTCCAGTCTGCTGGTGATGAGTGCGTGGGTGACTGTCTTCCTTGACTCAGGGGGGATCCACTTGAAGGTCTTGAGGAGGATGCGGAGGGCAGCTGGAGGTGACGGCGTTGACCTGTTGGTTCATGGTAGGTGATGAGTCGAGTACGATGCCGAGGTTCTTGGCGTGGTCTGAGGGGGTAGGTGGGCTTCCAAGGGCGGTCGGCCACCAGGTGCTGTCCCATGCAGAAGGGGTGGTACTGAGGACGAGGACTTCTGTCTTCTCGGCATTGAGCTTCAGGCAACTGTTGGTCATCCAGACTGCGACGTCTTGCATTCCTTTCTGGAAGTTGAGTTTGGCAGTGGTGGGGTCTTTGGTGAGGGAGAGGATGAGCTGGGTGTCGTCGGCGTAGGATACGATGTTGAGGCCGTGTTGTCGGACGATGGCTGCGAGGGGGGCCATGTAGATGTTGAAGAGGGTGGGGCTCAGTGATGAACCCTGTGGGACTCCGCAGGTGATTTTCGTGGGGTCGGAGAGGAAGGGTGGGAGTCTGATCCAGTCCAGGGCTGTTCCTTGTATGCCTGCGACGTGTAGTCTGGCGACTAGTGTGCGGTGGGAGACGGTGTCGAAGGCCGCTGATAGGTCGAGTAGGATGAGGGCTGCGGAGTGGCCTTGGTCCAGGAGGGTGCGGATGTCGTCTGTGGCGGCGAGTAGGGCGGTCTCTGTGCTGTGGTTGCTTCGGAATCCGGATTGGGACAGGTCGAGGACGACGTTCTCTTCAATGAATCGTGCCATGTCGACCTGGCAAGTAAACCTTCTTGCCAAGCCTAAACCTACCCTTTTTCTACATATAAGCCACGTCTAAAGTAGGCCTTGTATAACCCATGGGGCAGGGTGCAGTGTATTTAAAAGGCAGGGCATGTGCTTTTAAACTTTACATGTCTTGGTAGTGAAAACTCCCAATTTTGTTTTTCACTACTACAAGGCCTATCTCTCCCATAGGTTAACATTGGGATTACCTCATTACATTTTATAAGTGTAATTTCCAATTGGGACAAGATCGATATTTTGAGATTGGCGTCCCTGGACTCACAATTTAAAATCACAACTTATGGTGAAGTTGGATTTCAAGTTGCAAGCCTAAAAATGGCACTTTTAGAAAGTGGGTATTTTCCTTATGTAAACCATTCTGTGCCTTCTGCCTGGCTCCAATACACGTCTAGGGTGAGTAACAGCTGGGCTTTGTGCATTTCCTCTAGGCAGCCACACACAAAGGCCATTCACTTCCTAATGGCCCATCACCTGGCTGATGGGTCTTCCTGGGCTGGATGGGAGGGGGAAGCTGATACTTGCACTTAAAAGGGCTGTGCCTGTCCCCACACAAAGAGCTGCATACCCCCCTATAGTAAGTCTGGAACCAGGACAGGAAGGGCAGGGACCTTATGTACTTCAAAGCTTTTCTTTGAGGTCTCCCCCAATTCAAAGGCGTAACTGGGTATAAGTACTGGACCCCTGACACCACCAACTCAGTAAACTTCTGGACCTGTGACTACTCTGCCAGGAAGAAGAACTGCTGTGCTGCAGAAAGGACTGTCACTCTGCTGGACTGCAGCTTTGCTGAACTCTGCCTTGCTGTGCTCTTGCCTTGCTGAGCTGCCCTGCTGCCTGCTGTTCCCCTGCCTGGTTAAGAAGGAATGGACCTGCATCACTTGAACCCAGAGTGACTCCAAGAGCTTGCTGGCTTGCCTCCTGTTGCCTAAGTCTCAGGGACACAAAAGACTTAGACCCCTCCTGTTTCTTGGGCTAATCTGCTTGCGAGTCTGTCCTGCCAAGTGGTGCCACCGCAGTCCTGAATCCTTGAAAGCGGACCTAGGGTTTGCTCCATTGGAACAGAAGCATCCTCTGCTGCGAGAGCAGAATCAACATATTGTCGCTGTTGTGGGAATGGGATTGTCGCATCGTGCTTGGACCCACCGCATCGCACTCAGAACCACCACCCCGGAACCATCGCATTGCCTCTACCGCGTGGAGAAACAAGGCACCTTGCATTTGGAACTGCTGCAATTCGAAACCGGCACTTCACTCACGGATCTGATGCATCGCTGCAGTTGCATGGAGAACTCTGGCGCAACACCCCAATTGCGAGGGGATCAGTGACGCATCTTGTGCTGCGACAAGGATTAAGGTACTTGTGCTCATCGGGCCCTGCGTGGGTCTTGTAGCCAGCCTGCGCTCCATTGCTGGCAGCCTGAACTCTTGACTTTGTCCTGGTCCAGCGCAACCAATTAACTCTTTTAGCGTTAGTTGCTTCTAAGCGCTATTTTTGCATTATTCTTTAAAAATTCATCTACTGTATGGATTTTTGTTGTTTTGTTTTTGTTTTATTTATGAAATCATAATCTCTTTTTCTAACCTGGTGTGGAGTCATTTTGTGGTGTTTTCACTGTGTTACTGGTCTAGGTGTTGCACAAACACTTTACAGATTGCCTCTTAAGTTAAGCCTGACTGCTCTGTGCCAAGTTACCGGAGGGTGAACACAGGATAATTTAGGGTGTGTTGTGACTTACCCTGACTAGGACTGTGGTCCCTACATGGACAGGCTGCATACCTCTTCCAACTAGAGACCCAATTTCTAACACACGAGCTCTCAGGCCAACATATCGCACATGCAGAAGAGGCTGAATGTGTCACAGGAAAGCAGGAGATTTTCAGGCGCAATGCTTTGGCTTAGCTTGGCGTCTTCCAAGCTTTAATGCTCCAATGCAGTGTGGGAGGTCTGTGATTATTTACTGCCAGCTTACTGCTCGGCAGCGCTTCTTTTTTTGCTTAAAGCCAGCAGTTCAGTCAGTGCTTCGGCCTTAAAAAGGGAAATAAGAGGATGTCTTTTTTTTCTCTCTTTGGAGGGTGCACTCTGCCTGAAAATTGTTAAAGATATTACATTTTTCTGTATAAGTCGTTGGGCAGTATAATGTTTTTCTATCTATGAATATTGCTTATATTGCTTTTAAAGGTGACTTTCTTTCATGCTAATTTCTTTGGCTTTTTTAAGTAATCTTTTTAAGGACCTTGTGTCCTTATATACCACTCTGTAAGGGTATTTATTTCTTCAGTATGCTGTTGGCTGGCATACTTAATTAAATTCTGTAGTCATCAAAGTCATATATATTTGCAGATGAGGTATATACATTTCGTCATTATTCCTTACCGTACAAAATTGTGTTAAAATGTATGGATTACACTGTGAAGGCAGACTCATTTGTTGTCCAAAACATTCACTGCTTTGCGTTTCACAGACAACAGATTGTTGTATATGCATGTGAAAGAGGGGTCATAATTAAATGCACAATTGAATATAATGATATGATTAACACGTAGATGAAACACATACATTAAGCTGAGGAAACTACGCTAATTGTTACTTTGGTCAGTGTAGACCTCGATTTCAAAATGTTCAGTGCTGCTTTCAGCCATCTTTTCAGCGCATGGTCACCTTTCTGCTTCAGTCTCACCCTGCACACAGACCATTCAAGTACATGCAACTTTGTAAACCATGTTTTAAGATGTAGTGTCACTTTCCCATGCACAATCAATCAATCAGGGAATTGTAAGCGCGCTACTCACCCGTGAGGGTCTCAAGGCGCTGAGGGGGGAGGTCCGCAGATCTGTTTAGCCGAAGAGCCAGGTCTTGAGGGTCTTCCTGAAGGTGTTCAGGGAGGGGGCGCGTCTGATGTTTGCCGGTAACTCGTTCCAGGTCTTGGCTGCAATGTGAGAGAAGGATCTTCCGCCTGCTCTGGCTCTGTTGATGCGCGGGGTTTCGGCCAGTGCGAGGTTGGAAGATCGGAGGTTTCTTTTGGGTACGTGGAAGTTCTTTCTGTCGTTGAGGTATTTGGGTCCGTTGTTGTGTAGGCATTTGTAGGCGTGAGTGAAGATTTTGAAAGTGACTCTTTTCTCCACGGGGAGCCAGTGGAGACTTCGTAGGTGTTGGCTGATGTGTTCGTGTCGGGGGATGCCGAGGACGAGTCTGGCGGCGGTGTTCTGTATTGTCTGGAGTTTGCGGAGTAGGGACTTGTTGATGCCGGCGTAGAGTGCGTTTCCATAGTCCAGTCTGCTGGTGATGAGTGCGTGGGTGACTGTCTTCCTTGACTCAGGGGGGATCCACTTGAAGGTCTTGCGGAGGATGCGGAGGCTGTTGAAGCAGCTGGAGGTGACGGCGTTGACCTGTCGGTTCATGGTGAGTGATGAGTCGAGTATGATGCCGAGGTTCTTGGCGTGGTCTGAGGGGATAGGTGGGCTTCCGAGGGTGGTCGGCCACCAGGTGCTGTCCCATGCAGAAGGGGTGGTACCGAGGACGAGGACTTCTGTCTTCTCTGCGTTGAGCTTCAGGCAGCTGTTGGTCATCCAGACTGCGACGTCTTGCATTCCTTTCTGGAAGTTGAGTTTGGCAGTGGTGGGGTCTTTGGTGAGGGAGAGGATGAGCTGGGTGTCGTCGGCGTAGTATACGATATTGAGGCCGTGTTGTCGGACGATGGCTGCGAGGGGGGCCATGTAGAAGTTGAAGAGGGTGGGGCTCAGTGATGAACCCTGTGGGACTCCGCAGGTGATTTTCGTGGGGTCGGAGAGGAAGGGTGGGAGTCTGATCCTTTGGCTTCTTCCGGTGAGGAATGATCGGATCCAGTCCAGGGCTGTTCCTTGTATGCCTGCGTCATGTAGTCTGGTGACTAGTGTGCGGTGGGAGACGGTGTCGAAGGCCGCTGATAGGTCGAGTAGGATGAGGGCTGCGGAGTGGCCTTGGTCCAGGAGGGTGTGGATGTCGTCTGTGGCCGCGAGTAGGGCGGTCTCTGTGCTGTGGTTGCTTCGGAATCCGGATTGGGACGGGTCGAGGACGGCGTTCTCTTCAATGAATCGTGTCAGTTTCCTGTTGACTGTTTTCTCTGCAACTTTGGCTGCGAAGGGGAGGAGCGAGATGGGCCGATAGTTCTTGAGGTCGGTGGGGTCAGCTGTGGGCTTCTTGAGCCGGGGTCTGACTTCTGCGCGCTTCCAGTCGTCTGGGAAGGGGCCTGTTTTGAAGGTGGTGTTGATGGTGCGTTGTAGTTTGGGTGCGATGGCGGCTGCGGCTCTGTGGTAGATGTGAGGGGGCAGGGGTCGGTGGGGGCCCCCGAGTGGATGCTTTTCATGGTTGAGGCGGTGTCTTCGGCCGTGATCGGTGTCCAGTTGGAGATGGTGGGCTGGCTGGTGTTTCTGGGGGTCGGGGGGCCGTCTGTGGCACCTGGTGGATGGTCGATGAAGTTGTCGTAGAGGTTTTTGATCTTGAGGTGGAAATAGGTTCCAAGCTTGTCGCAGAGGTCTTGGGATGGGGTGATGCTGTGGCTTCGCTGCATGGGTTGGTGAATTCTTGAATGACACTGAAAAGTTCCTTGGAGTTGGTGGAGTTGGCCAGGATTTTGTTGTGGATGAAGTTCCTCTTGGTGGCTCTGATCTGGTTGTGGTAGTCCGTCATGGCGTCCTTGTAGGTGGTGTGGTTTTCGGTTGTCTTGGTGTTTCTCCAGTTCTTCTCCATGCATCTGCAGGTGCATCTGGCTTCTTGGAGAGCGGTGGTGAACCAGGCGGCTTTCCTGGGGCGTTGTCTGTCGGGGTTGTGTAGCGGGGCGAGCTTGTCTGCGCAGTTGGAGATCCAAGTGTGGAGTTCCCTGGCTGCGTCGTTTGCGTCGGGTGCCCAGGTGTGGTTGTCTCGGGTGAGGGTGGAGTTAAGTTGCTTGTCGGTAACCTTGCTCCAGTTCCTTCGAGGTGGGCGTGGGGCTGGTTTGGGTGCCTTGGGTTTGTTGATGGCGAAGTGTACGCAGTGGTGGTCGGTCCATGGCGGCTGCGTTGTGTGGCTGAATTGGACGCTGTTTCCTGCAGCGAAGATGGGATCGAGGGTGTGTCCTGCTCTGTGGGTCGGTGTGTTGACGAGTTGTTTAAGTCCGATGCTGGCGAGGTTGTTATGAAGGATAGTGGAGTTGGGGTCGCTGGGGTTGTCGAGGTGGAAGTTCAGGTCTCCAATGAGTATGTAGTTTGTTGAGGCGATGGCGTGGGGTGCGATGAAGTCGGTGATGGTGGTGGCGAAGGGTGTTCGGGGGCCGGGGGGTCTGTAGATGAGGGTTCCTCAGAGTGTGGCTTTGGGGGTGGTCTGGATCTGGAAGTGCAGGTGTTCGGCGGAGGGGAAGGTTTCGCTGGAGGTGGTGAGGCGGAGGGTGCTCTTGTGGGCAATGGCGGGGCCCCCTCCTGGGTGGTTGGGGCGGTCTCTCCTCTGGATCTTATATCCGTCTGGGATGGCGGTGCTGATGTCGGGGGCGGAGGATGCGTTGGTCCAGGTCTCTGTGAAGAAGGCGATGTCGGGCGAGAGAGAGTCGAGTAGGTTCCAGATTTCCATGGCGTGTTTGTGTACGGAGCGTACGTTGAGGAGGATGCATTTTAGGGTGTCGCCGGTGTTGGAGGCCGGGGTGGCGGTGAGGGTCTGGCGGCAGTGGAGGCAGGAGAACTGGCCGTGGGTTGTGTTCGGCAGGGCCTGTTGGCATTCTCTAAGCCTTCCAGGGTTGAGTGCGAGGAGGGTGATGGTGTTGTAGCGATGGGTAGTGGGAGGTCCAGGGTTCCTGGCGCTGGCCGCGGTCGGGTCGCAGACTGGCGCAGACGGGCTTGCCTTTGGCGCGCCTCTGGCGCGCCAGCTGCGCGACCGCACAGCGGCCGCCATTAAGTAGGGAGGTGGGAGGGAGGAGAGGCTGGGAGGCAGGAGCGGGGGAATTCCGGGGGGGAATTCCGGGGGGGGGGGCCGCAGGGGCAGCAGCGGCGAAAGGTGAAAGGAACAGGCAGGCACGAGAAAATAAAAACAGTGGTGGAATTAGAGCAAGACACAGATGGGCACAATAACAGTGGCACAACAGGGAAAAATTAAGAAGAAAAAAACGGCTGACAAAGGTTACGGTGGTTGCAGGCAGTCTGGTCCCAGTTGGAGCGGGCAGCAGGCGCAGGAGCGGGCAGCAGCCTCGAACCTCCCAAGGAGGAGGTCGGGTCTGGAGGCAAGAGACGGCACAGCGGAGCTGCGGGGAGAGAGTGGACCTAGACCGAGGGTCGGGCACAGAATCATGTTTGTTTTCTTTAAAGCTCTGTAGCATACTGTTCCACAGAGAGCGAGTTTTCTCAAGGCCTCACCTATTGGGACTACGGTGTGATTCTTCATGAGAACTTGTAAGTGAAGTAACAACATTCGTCTTAACAATTTAGGTGTCTGAAGGGTACCAGGGATGGGAACTGCATGGTTGATCCAATCTGCCTGACTCTTGAACAATTTTACTAAATGCATGACTTCCATTGCATAATGCATTATAAAAGAAGCCCCTTCTTGCTACTGGTGGGCTTCTTCCCCATGATTTTAGGAGGCAGCATCACGCTGATCTATGATTTATTCACTAGAAGTGAACTATATTTGATTCTGTTTAATTAATTCTTGCATTTTACTCTTAGCTTCATACTATTTCTTGATATATATTACTAATTGGCTGACTTCAAATCAATTTGCCTTCTGTAATCATTTTAACCTTAATGAACCTTCACAGTTTTACTATACTATTTGTCCCATTTTCATTGTAAAGCCTAATGTGCTTTGCAGCTTACAATATAATTTTGTTGATTAGATCCATATGAGGAGCACCAAAATCCTTGGGGAATTAGCATCACTTCGTGCCCTCCAGAAGCACTTTAATTAGACATATAAGAAAAAGCGTCATCACATTGGATTTAGATATGACTGTATACATTTACGTTCTTATTAAGAGCAAAGACTGCATCTCAACTTGGACTTTAAAATAGGCCTGTTTCCCTTTACATGCAAAATGTTATAGGACTATTACATCACTTCAGGCATGCAACGCCCATTGGGCTAAAAGGGCTTCAGCCTCTTCCATCATGGGTCATAGTCCGGGCTGCATCTTGGAAGGTACATGTCTCAGGGAAAGCAGCCGGCTTTGGAGAAGACATGTAATCTTCTTTTAAAGGATATGTTCAGCATCTCCTGCTGGTAGGAAATGGTTTCTTGGGAAGGGGAGGAGGTTACTAGTAATTCACAAAATCCTAGGGTGCAGACCTCATGGTGGAGGCTCTTGCTGTTTAGGGCAATGCGTTTGAGCCGTCACTATTGTTTTAAAGGAAAGCTAATGATCTCCTATTAGCACTGGGATGAGAGAGGCCATCTGCACTTAAAAGGTGATCTCTGCACCCTCCCCAACTTGACTGATACCCTTTGAATGCTTCTACAAAAACAAGGCAGAAAAGAACAAATTGAATTGCGTGCAATTGCATTTATATATAGAGCTTATTACCCATGAGGAGCGGTAGCAACCACTATATAAATGCAATAAACTGGGAGAATTTGTTTCTTTTTAAATGGGTTGGAAGTGGTTCAGTGTCCACCAGATTGTCCAGACATTTCTGTCAATAGCATCACATCTTGCATTTTGTTGAGGCGGAGGGGGCTTGTGGGTTGTTTGTTTTATAAATCCAAGTAGTGGCTAAAAATTTTTTTTTAATGCAAAATGGCATTGCCAAATATGTTTATGGGCAATACTTTGTTTCGGTGGTTGCTGGTAGGTGGCACCAGCACTTATTAACAGGACCACTGGAATTATGCAACAGCGGATGAACAAATTATGTAGCAGGTTGACTAAATTATGCGACAAGGATAGGGATACTAAGCGCTGTGATGTGGCAAATCATGTGATAGTATTACTTCATTATTTTGTCATTTTGTATGCATCTGGACTATGGTTTGACTTCACTAGTATTAGTTAAAGACCCAAATACAGGAATAAGCAACTAATGATGGCCAGTAAACCTTTGCATAAGGCCTTCTACGTGTCGCTGTATTTTCTGTAACTTTTGATCCGTTTGAGGTGAAAACACATTTTTCTGCTAAAATCTGCAATATGTGGCAAATGCAAATCCATAATGATGCAAAAAAGACTGTGTTGCAAAGTCATCCTGTGCCCTGGGCACCCCCGAACTTTTTGCTGACTGGTACTGGTGGTAACTGACTCTGACTGACCCTAGGCTATGCCTAACCAGGCCCAGGGCCATTGCTATGCTGAAAGAGACACATTTAGAATACAGTGAAATCAGCTACATACACTGGGGTACACTATGGTATGGGGTACCCCTGTGATTGTCATGACCTACCCTATCAGACCCTAGTAAATAATAGGGCAGGGGGATTGAAACTACCTAGAAGTCCCTAGTACACAATAGGGCCTGGCAGTTTAGAGGCCAGCAGCTTTTTCTGCACTTGCATGTGTGCACTGCTGAAGCCTGAGGTCAGTTTAAAAGCAGCCCTGGGTGGCAGGACTGCTTTTAAAAAGTAAATTGTGCCCAAACTCGACTTTGGTGTTTGGGGCCCTTGAAAATGGATAACCTACAATGTTTTGGCATATTAGGAACCCCCAGGGTCTCCCCTAGGTGTCCCAGGGGTGGGGGATCAGGTATTTATAAGAAGGACCCTTATAAAATGAGTTTTATATGCCCTGGGTTAAGTGAAATTTCACATTTCACTCCCCACACTGTGATAAAGTGTTGCCCAAAGTCGACTTTGATGCTAGGAGCACTGTGGAGGGAGGATCTGCAATATTTCTACAGATTCAGAACCCCTAAAGTCTCCCCTAAGTGGTCCATGGGGTGGGGGTCCTGTAGATATAGGCGGAGTACTTGTAAAATATGTTTTTATAAGGCCTGGTGCTGTAAAAATGGCCCAAGTCATTTTTCCCATTGCAAATCCCATGCCACATAGGTTAACATGGCAAGAGGTTATTAACTAATAACTCCTGATAGGAGAATGATAGAACTTCCATTCAAAGACTTCCCAGAATGGTAGTGATAAATCCAACAATATGATATTGTTGAATTTCTCCTAAAATGTACATACAAGAAGTTATAAGACTTTCTTCTTTGCAGGTCCAGATTCAGCCTTCCAGTGGTCTGTCCTGATTGGTCAGAGTTAAGTGGATTAGCCAGGCTGCTTTGAAGAGGTGATAAAGAGACCCTGGGGTTAACCAGCTCTGCTGGGAGGGCAGTGTGCTGCTACACAGGAATGCCAGAGCAGGGGGAGGAGTCGTAAACCATGGTCTTCAAAGGAAAGGGGAAGGCCTCTGTGTCAGTTACCACTCTACTCTTTTGACCCCAAGCCAGAGCTAGGATTAAGGAAGGAATGAGCAGATGCAAGGGGGAAAGTCTATGGAAATTAGCCATCCTAGGGGTGTGTTTAGCCAGCTCTTAACTCCCTGCTGGAAAATCAGCCATTATGAATTTGGAGGATTTGGTGCACTCTGGGACAAAATAATGCCACACTCTACAGGATGTGGTCATAACCTTGGGGAGTTACCCTGCCCCCATTGGTCAGGAGTGACCTCCTGCTTGACCCAGAGAACTTGGAATAAGTATCTGAGAGGGGCAGAGCCTCTCAGATCTGCTGCTTGAAACTTAAGAAAGCAAGACGTTGTGCCATGCTGAGAAGTTTGATGTGCAATTTCTAAGGCCTGCCCTCTGAAGACTGCACCATCTGGAACTACAGCCCTGTGGACTACTTTGCTGTAAAAGAACTAAAGAGTGGACTCCCTGCAAGCTACAGGTTAACAGAGCTCACCTGGAACATCACCACCAAGGATCCTCAACCTGGAGAACTACCAGTTGATTTGTAAGGGTTTTCTCCAAGTGGATTGTGGGAACTGAAGTCCTCAACTTTCAAGGACCATCTTGGAGCTTCCAGACCCTTGGAGTGAGTTTGAGACACTTTGGGACCCTTTGGGGAACTTCAGGAAGAAGTTCCAGAAGTTTGGAGAACTTTGGAGCAACTTTGGAAAAAAGCTCCATAAGGGGACCAACTCAACCTGGCCAGCCAAGCCGCCTGCCTTCAACCGCGAGTTCCAAGTTGCAACACTATGTCATGCCTCCAACCCCCACTTTTTGAATGCTAATTACTCGTTTCTCTCACGTGTGTAGCTCCCGGCTGGGACCCATGTGAGTATCCCTTTTTTATCCTTTGCACGGTGCCACACCCTCCACACGAGCCGGTCCATTACCCTTCAGGTACTATACAAACGAAACCTTAGTTCCACCACATAATACCAGTTGCTTAAAATGAGCCACATACTGACATTATCCCTCATCTTCTCATAGGTGTCCCTACGATCATAGGTCCTGAAGAGACCCTACACTGCACACAGGGTCGAAACACCGTCGACAAGTTGCATAAACGAACCATTGTCCACCAGCACTCATCACTGTATCTAGCGCTGTATATTGTACATATATATGTAAATGGTCGTTTATATTAAGCATTGGAAACCTTGTAAATATTTCACATATATGTCACTAATGTTCTAGGTTCCGTTTTCACTGGGACACCTTTCACTCAGAACCATATGTCCAAATGCACTATTATGTAACAGTATTTCATTTCAAGGATTATATAAATATTTTTGATTAAAAAACAAATCAGAGGTGTATTTGCTTCCTACTCTCTCCAATATCTCTATAACCCAATATATTGCCATTGTGCTCATATACATTGAGATTACTTCATTAAGTGTCCACAGGAGCCTTTGTCCTTTGATAATAAGTTCAACTGCGAACTGGCCTGCCGTCCAGGTTCGTCCCACTGAAAAGCTCCTTAGGTCTGACTTCCAGAGTTTGACCGGGAGTAGGCGAAATCCGAGGCCGGCGAACCCTCACCGAATCCGGCCTGGTGAAGAGCATCGAGGGACCACGCGAGAAAAAGCTCCAGAAAAGTTTCGAAGTCCGAAGGTAAAAACTGTGACCGGGACCTTCCGCGAGGGGTAGCCGCTCAGGGCTCAATCGCGGTCGGCCTGAAACTTTGACTTTGAGCCGGTCTATCGTGACCAGATATCCCAATATGGTGCTAATGGTTTCTAAGTGCTATATAATGCTAAATCTTTGGAAATTCATATCTCCGGTTCCCTACATTGGATTTTAGACATTTTGGTGTCATTTTAAAGATAAAAATATTTCCTATTTTTATAAATTGGTGTTGGATTTTTATTATGCATTGTGTCTTAATTATTTACTGAATTGGTGTTTTTAAATGCTTTACATACCTGTCTATGAAGTTAAGCCTGCCTGCTCGCAGCCAAGCTACCAAGGGTTGAGCATGGGAATGATTTTCTAAGACCTATTCTGAGCCCTATACTGTGTTAGTGGCCTTATTGCCAGTGGCAGACCTACATTTGCCCCTACCAATAATCCACTTTCCAACAGACTGAGGCTACAGAATTATATAATCCCAGTGGACAGGGAATTTTAAAAAAATGGTCCCGCTGGCAGCAGTCCAGATTTGCTGAGTAAAATATCACTGGCTTCATGTTCTATCTCAGAAGGAAGACCAGTTAAGGGCCAAGTGATGATATTGCTTTTGAGACTGTCATGCAGTATTGGTTTCAGGGTAATGGCTTGACAATAACGTCATGTCACAGTTAGTCTAACAGTCAACACACAGGCAGTGGTGCAGAGCAGCACGTCACTGTGCTACTTTGCCTCATGTTTGCTTTTTAGCTAAGTTTGTCTACAGCAGGACATCCACAATACAGAAGGGACACACGTGGGGTGCAATATTCCCTTATGCCTTGTCGAGGACCACTGGGTTCCAACCTCTCATAGTCCACTTCACAGAAGGCCCTTGTGTGCCAGTCGCCCTGTGTGTTTGGTGGACAGACACATAATAGACTGAACAGGCGGATCAGCTTGGCACTGGGCATGGACAAGACTCGGCACTGCGCCTACTGAAGCTTTCTTCTGCAGCAGCATGGTATGCCCCAGACAGCTCGCCAATCATGGGATTTACCTCTTGGTCATCTTTCCCATCTCTGCAAGTGACAGCTGGCGCTTGGAAACCCTTGTGGTGAGGGAGTAGGAGGGTGCCATGCTCTGGATCTGAGACATACATACATTTTAAAGGCTCACTTGAAATGCATACTGGCTACGCCTGATTGCTGTTCCTCAAGCTGATCCAGGTTTGTAGTCAGCTGGTGCCTGCTTCACCTTCTACATCTATGCCAATTTCAAACCAGCAAGTGTAGTCCTGTGGGTTAACACACCTGCTGCTGTGACATAGTCCAGGTACCTTGCCTTTTGTTAACGTCCACATGAACAGTGGATTTTAAAACTCAAGCTTGGTGCCCAAAGACAAAATTTGAAATGTAACACATTTATTAGTTGCCTTTTGTTTTTTTCTTCGTATGTGCTGCAGTGCATTTCGACTACTATTTCATCATCCATAGGCCGTCACCTGGGCCTTAGCACTGTTCATCCTGCACTTATTCTGCCCTCTACCACTGTAGTCACTCTCCTCTCTCCTCATGCCGTTGCCTCTTACCCTGCCATCCTCTTTTCACTTTTTCTCCATCTGATGCTTCCCACTCCTTACATTTCACGTTTGTCTTTTTTTTTTTATTTACCCATGTCTCTATCCCTCTGCCTCTACTTCCCTGCTCTTTCTAAAGGTCCTCACTTCAAATGTAGGCCAAAAAGAATATCAAATTGACCTAAAAGCTATGACTGTCAAGACGGCATTCATAACAAAGCATAGATGGTGTGGAAGACGGGGGAGGAAGGGAGTGTGCAGTAGAGGGTGGACTAGAAGACGAGGGAAATATAGCTGAGAGGTTCAACTGAAGTGCAAAGCTTCATGTGTCTAGAGTATTGCTGCACAACATACCAATCAAAGGGTTAGGAGTACTTCGGATTGAAAAGCACATTTCAGTGCCTGATTTATAAAGGAGAGAAACCTAAAACTAAAGTTGATAACTCATCTCGTGCTAGAGATGCATATCTAGTAAACATTAAATAACTTCCTGCCCTGATAAAATTAGTTGCTGCACATTTGGAAAGAGTGGGTCTCTTTCACAAACAGGTCCTTCATTCTTGAAGAGCTGACCTGCAAGATAGACACATCTGAGTGCATGCATACATAGTGCTGAACCCCTGTACAGACAGAGCAGAGTCCAAGTACAGCTGAAGCAGAGGTCATATAAATATATTGTTGCGCTCTTTTACAGACAGTTGATCTCTTGCACGGAACTAGA
Organism: Calotriton arnoldi; assembly: GCA_963921515.1. Classification (NCBI taxonomy): domain Eukaryota; kingdom Metazoa; phylum Chordata; class Amphibia; order Caudata; family Salamandridae; genus Calotriton; species Calotriton arnoldi. The sequence goes on from CAWUFW010006584.1 coordinate 170,035, forward strand.
TCTGATTCCCTGGTATACACAGAGAGCCAGTTCACAGACCGAGTTGAGCTATTTCAGTACTCATTCCAACGAAGTACAAGCTGGTCTCTGTTGGGACTTAGATATTTGGCACCAGCACATTTTCAGCTGAAGTACCACAGACCTCTCTCCCAGTTTGGTCTCCAACATACCCTGTCTCTGATAGGAAGTGAGGAGAAGGTAGGAAGGAGGAGAAGAGTAAGAGAGAAGGGATTGATGGAAGAAATTGTGGAGCAAGATAGAGAAGAAATAGAGAATAGTGAAAAAGAAGAAAGAGAAAGTGTGAGAGAATATGGAGAGAAAAGAGGAGAAAGAAATGAGAGGAGAATGTGGCTGGCAGCAGAGAAGATAGAAGTATTAAATGGGAGATGGCAGAGTGAGTAATGTGTGAACAAGCAGCACAACAGTGATGCTAAGACAAACTATACAGCACATTTCACCAATTCTTTTTCCTCACTTCTTCGCTAGAAGTCTGTATGTCACCTTGTCAGAAGGTGATGCCAGTGCTGGTAGTGGATGCTGTGGGTACCAATCTCCCAAAAAAAAGTTTTGAACACCAGCACCTGGACACATGGGGACCTGGGTTTTAATCCAGCTTGGCACTTGACTGAAAATTGTGCAGTTCTTGGAAAATACTTAATATCACTGTGCCTAAACTTTAAATATGTGAGATGCTAGTGTAAATGTGTGCTATTCAAAGATGTAAGCCCCCACTTGTGATAACTTACCATAATGTACAGTGCTCTGCTGCTAACCAGCTTGGACCGTGCAATATAAATATTAACACTTACTTGTTTTTACATTGTGAACAGGAATTCCACTTATTCCACTTTGTGAATGCCCCTATTGTTTGAGCTCCTCATGACCCATACTCATTTTGTGACAGCCAGATAGAAGCTTGCCATAATTTTATTAATCCCAGAACATGCTCCACATCATTAATGGGATTCGTACGGCCAGCTTTAGGGCGGTGTGACCGGTGTGGCCGCACTGGGCGCTGACATGGAGGGGGGGCACTGACCTCGGGGGCGCTGTGTTTAGCAATAACTTACGATTTAAAAGCACCTGCTGCAGAGTTCTTTGTGCATCTAGCTTTCAGGCAGTTATAAAAATGGCAACATAACTCTTGTGATTAATGTTCCCGTAAGAGAGAGATAGCGGTGTTTTGTCTAGTGGCAGTTTTGACTCACCATAAAGTAGCGCAGAGGGTTGATATGCCCACCGTAAAGAACAGATCTTTATTTTATGTGGATAGCTGAGTGGATTAGTAAAGCCAGCTTTTACTAGTGCTTTAAAACAAATTTAATGTATGTGAGAGAGGGGCTATGTAGAGATACAGGACACTTTTACTGGGTGGTCATGAGGGTATTCCTCAGAGAAGGTCATGGGGACGGAGCAAGCAGCGCCAAAAAAGACTGTCGCACCAGGCGCCACCAGCGCTAAAGCCGGCCCTAGGCATTCATATAAGTCTACCTCTCTGTGTCTGTGGGAACACATTCATGTGCTTATTGGGGGGTCCTCCAACAAGCATCTTCTTGTTCCTTGGAATAATTTATTATGCAACTTATGTTGCTTTTAGTAAGAAAAGATACATTTCCAATAAGGCTTCAGTGTTTTCATTTCTGTGTGTCAGATATGAAGACCAAACACAGGACTCACTTGGTACCATCTTGCAGACATTTGATGCTCCCAGGTCTGGTGGGCACTCTTGAAGCTGCAGTGGTGCTAAATGTCACAGGAAAAGGCACTGGCAAAGCCAATAATTAATGTATCCTTGTGTAACGTAACTGTTGCCCATGAAATGCGCTCCAATACCTTCGGGTGGAGTTTATGCCATATAAATGTGCAAAAAAAAAAATAGTTCTGGCTTGAAATAAAATACAACCATGCATAAATGCTGTTTGCATGCATTAGCACATTAAAGGCACACCTGTTGGCTTTGATAATGTGTGTTCTCATACTGGTTCAGAAGTTCAAGTCTAGTTTTGTCCCTGCATCATTCATGTGATATCACTTCAGGGAATGTCGTAGGAAATTGGGTATGCTAATTGTTACAACTATTAATTTTTGGGACTTGTGCTAAGCGCTAGGTATTTTATTTATTTATTTAATGCGATTTTATATAGCGCGAACATTACCTGAAGGTGTCAGAGCGCTTTACAAAAGAACCAGTTGCGTTACATAAGGACTTTGGATTACATGAGTTACATAAGAGATACAAACAGAAAAAAATTGCAAATGTACAAGTTGTAAAGTCACTCAAGGAAGAGATACAAACAGATAAACTCTAAAATCACATAGGAATGGTAGTAAGTACAAAGGTCTACTACATATACTAGTGGTTAGAGTTATATATATATTCACTGAAAAAACCATTGGTTTCTGGCACGTTATAGTTAGAAATTAGCATTTAAAAAAACCTTAGATATTCACTGAAAAAACCATAGGTTTTAGGGACAGTTATAGTTAGTTGGACATTTCACTCGTACAAAACCATAGAAATTCCCCCGTTATAGTTAGTTCAGCTAACTATAACTCGCGCCCCCGCAATGCACTGCTGATGACGTCACATATTACATCACTCATGACATGGTCAGTGACATCACTGATGACATCACTGATGACATCTCAAATGACATCACTGATGACATCATCCAGTGACTGTGTGTTTCTGTAAAGTTTAAATATGTTTAATATATATAGGGAAAGGCGTATTGAAGAATGAGTGGGTGTATAAGTGTCTGAATGGATGATTTAGTAGGTGCGTGACTGACTCTATAAGTGAGTGATTAAACGTATCTTACTTAATGCATGGGTTAGTGACTAAACTGTGTGAATGTCTGTATCCGTCTGTCTGTTGGTGTGTAAGCGGCTGCATGGGTTTGTGAATAGCTACATGAGTGTCTACATGGGTTATTGATTGGTTGTCTGAGTATCTGTATGGGTGCCTGAGTGTTTGTGTGGGTGGGGTGTGTGTGACTCTGTGCATAGATGTGTGAGTGGGTGATTAACTGGGTGCATGGTTTCAAGAGTGCATCTGTGATGGACTGTATGGGTGGGTGAGTGTGTGTATGGGTGTGTTAGTGAGTGAATGTATATCTCAGTGGTACATGTGTGAGTAACTACATATGTGAAAGGCAGTATATATGTGTGTTGGAGTATATAAATGGCTATAAGTGAGAGTGTGTGATTGTGAGAGTGGCTGTATGGATGAGTGTGTACTTGTATCAGTGATTGTATAAGAGCGTAAGAATGTGCTAGTATTTGTATGAGTAAGTGAGCTGGTGTGTGTATAACTGTATAGGTGAGTAAATGGCAGTGTGATTAATTATTTGCATGACTGACTAGGTGTGTGAGTACCTCTATGGATGAGTGGCGGTGTGAGTGTCTATGTAGGTGTATGAGTGCATATGATAGTCCTGTACTGAGTGACCGTAAGTATGAGTGACTGTATGGGTGAGTGAGTGGATGTGTGTGTAGACCTAAGAATCAGTGAGTGGGTATGTAGTTATTGGTGTTGGAGTGTCTATGGTTTTGAGAATGGCAGTCAGTAATTTAGAGTGGGTGTATCAAAGGTTATATTAGGGTGTGAGAAGATGCATGAAATTATCACCTGGATGATGTCATCAGTGATGTCATCAGTGATGTCATTTGAGATGTCATCAGTGATGTCATCAGTGATGTCACTGACCATGTCATGAGTGATGTAATATGTGACGTCTTCAGCAGTGCATTGCGGGGGCGCGAGTTATAGTTAGCTGAACTAACTATAACGGGGGAATTTCTATGGTTTTGTACGAGTGAAATGTCCAACTAACTATAACTGTCCCTAAAACCTATGGTTTTTTCAGTGAATTTCTAAGGTTTTTAAATGCTAATTTCTAACTATAACGTGCCTGAAACCTATGGTTTTTTCAGTGAATTTCAAAGGTTTTTTAAATGCTAATTTCTAACTATAACGTGTCTGAAACCTATGGTTTTTTCAGTGAATTTCAAAGGTTTTTTAAATGCTAATTTCTAACTATGCCTACAGAGGTAGGACATGTGAAGAAAGAAGAAAAAACGCACAGAAAGAAGCAAAAGAAATGCAGAAAGAAGCAACAGAAGTCCACAAAGACGAAGAAAAGAGCAGGAAGAAGCAAGACATGTGCAGAAAGAACCAACAGAGGAGCAGAAAGAGGCCTTGTTGCAAAATCATCCTGTGCCCACAACTTTTTCAGACGGGTACTGGTGGTAACTGACTCGGACTAACCAGGCCTAGAGCCACTGCTATGCTAAAAGACACTTAGAATACAGTGAAAACACCTACATACACTAGGGAACACTATGCGTTGGGGTACCCCTGTCATTAGCATGACCTCCTCTGTAAGGCCCTAGTACATAATAGGGCAGGGGTATTAAAACTTCCTCTTAAAACGCGCCCCGGGGCGCGTTAGCACAGTGGTGAAGGGAGGGGGGGGCCTGAGGTGACATGTGTGCGAACAAGCCCTGTGGCCGTTTTAAGTTGGGAGATTAAGTCCCCTTGAATCCTGAGGGTCCCTGGGATCCAACTAGCCCACTAGGTACCTCCAGTAAGCACCACACAGCTGCGTTGCACAGAGGTGTAAAAAGGGGCGTGGCCTGGACCACCTCTCTGCAACGCAGCCCTGTGGCGCGCACTGGAGGTACCTGGTGGGCTAGTTGGCCCCCAGGGTCCCTCAGGATTCAAGGGGAATTAATTACCCAACTTAAAACGCGCCACAGGAAGTGTTTGCACACATGTCACCTGAGGCCCCGCCCCCTCCCTTCACCACTGTGCAAACGCACCCTGTGGCGCGTTTTAAGTTGGGGTATTAGGTCACCTTGAATCCTGAGAGTCCCTGGGGCCCAACTAGCCCACCAGGTACTTCCAGTAAGCGCCACAGGCCTGCGTTGCAGAGAGGTGGTCCGAGGCCACGCCCCTTTTTACACCTCTCTGCATCGCAGCTCTGTGGCGCTTACTGGAGGTACCTGGTGGGCTAGTTGGACCCCAGGGACCCTCAGGATTCAAGGGGACTTAATCCCCCAACTTAAAACATGCCACAGGGCGGGTTTGCACACATATCACCTCAGGCCCGCCCCCTCCCTTCACCACTGTGCAAAAACGCCCTGTAGCGCGTTTTAAGTTGGGGGATAAAGTCCCCTTGAATCCTGAGGGTCCCTCAGGTCCAACTAGCCCACCAGGTACCTCCAGTAAGCGTCACAGAGCTGCGTTGCAGAGAGGTGTAAAAGGGCGTGGCCTGCACCACCTCTCTGCAACGCAGCCCTGTGGCGCGCACTGGAGGTACCTGGTGGGCTAGTTGGCCCCAGGGACCCCCAGTATTCAAGGGGAAGTAATGCCCCAATTTAAAACGCGCCACAGGGCGCGTTTGCAGAGTGGTGAAGGGAGGGGGCGGGGCCTGAGGCACGATCGCGTCTTTTTTTTTTTTTTTATTATTTAGAAGGGGGGCTGTGTGGCCCCCCTTCTTTTTTCCTTTTTTGGGCCCTGGGGACCCCATCCCCCAGGGCCTGACCCCTTTTTTTATTAAAAAAAAAAAAAAACTGAACGGGAAGGGGGCCGCGTGGCCCCCCTCCCATGGCCAATTCCAGCCCCGGGGACCCCATCCCCCGGGGCAGGGCCACATTTTTTACATTTTTTAAGGAGGGGGGCTGCGTGGCCCCCCTCCTGAGGCCTCTATTGCCCCGGGGACCCCATCCCCCGGGGCCGGCCTTTTTTTTTTTAGTTTTTTTTTTAATTTTGGGGAGGGGGGCCGCGTGGCCCCCCTCCAGGGCCACTACTAGCCCCGGGGACCGCATCCCCCGGGGCAGGCCCTATCCGTTGGGGACCGTGGGGGGAGCCCCAATGCCCCCATGGTCCCGCCGGCTCCCCGCCTCCTGCGGGAGCCGGCATTTCTTTTCCACATGGGGAGCTGCTAACATGTAGCTCCCCGTGTGGAAAAGCAATCTGCTTTAGATTTTGGAAGAGAGAGCAGGTTTCCTGCTCTCTCTTCCAAAATCCAAAGCAAGTTTGCTATGGCAGGGCGGGAGCCGCGAGGCTCCCGCCCTGCCATAGCAAACAGCAGTGTCCCGGGGTGGGCACCCGGGACACTGCAGGAGCCGGCCCTGGGCGTTGGCGGTCCCCAGGGCCATCACAGGCTCCAGGAGGGGGGCCACGCGGCCCCCTCCCTTCACTTGCACAGCCCCGGGAGGTGGTGGTCCCCGGGGCTCGGGGTCCGTTACAGACCCCCAAATTTAAATATTAGTGCCCCGGGAGGTGGCGGTCTCGGGCGTGTGGGGGCACGAGCCCCCCACACAGGTATATTTTATTTTAAAAGAAGCCCCGGGGGTGGCGGTCCCCGGGGCTGCCGGGGGCAGTGTGCCCCCGCGATCATAATTGATCAAAGCCCCGGGGGTGGCGGTCCCCGGGCTTGGGGGGCCTTAGAGGCCCCCAAACTCTAAAAAACAAGCCCCGGGGGTGGCAGTCCCCGGGGCTGCGGGGGGGCCGTGGGCCCCCGCAAATATTGTTGCAAAGCCCCGGGGGTGGCGGTCCCCGGGGCAGTGTGGGGGGGATTGGGGCCCCCCCACACATTTTTTTACTGCCCCCGGGACCTGGCCCACCCAGGGGCTTCAATTAAACGAAGCGCGGGAGCCCGCGCTTCATTTTTTTTTTAGTTTCGCGACCGGATCCGCGGATCCGGTGCGCATTTTGCCGATTTTAAAAAAAAAAAAATGCTTTTTTGGGCCCTGAGCAGGCCTAGGGGGTCAGGGTGTTTCTACCCTGCCCCCTTTTCTTGTTTTGCGCCTTAGTTTTTCTGGTTTCTTGTGACTCGGTTCTACCGAGTCACAAGATGGCTGCCAACACTTCCTGGTTTGGAGTGTTGACAGCCAATTAGCATAAAGCTCGTGATCGGGAGGGTGCGCGGATCCACTGCGGCCATAGATATCGAAACTTTTATTTTTTGAATTTCTCAGGAACTACTTTACGGATTTACACCATTTAAAAAAAAGGGCGCTTTCTGAACCAAGCACTACCTTTTTGCCAAATTTGGTGTAATTCCGTTCAGCAGTTTTGGCTGTAACCGTGTCTAAAGTTTCCTATGGGAAATTGATTTTTTGACCTCTATTTTTTGATTTTCTCTGCAACTCCTGAACGGATTTACTCCATTTAAAAAAAGGTCTCTTTCTGAAACAAGGGCTACCTTTTTGCCAAATTTGGTGTAATTCCGTTCAGCAGTTCGAGCTGTAGCTGTGTCTAAAGTTTCCTATGGGAATTAACATGGAGAAAACACGTTTTGGGACCCCCTTTTTCTCGGCCCTTGCTTGCCAAATCACCCCGAAACTTTCAAGACAGGAGCTGACCGGAGCGGGCTACGAGTTTTGAAAATTTCGCGAAGATTCGTCACCCGGCGCCAAAGCTATTGAGAAAACAAAAAACGAGTTTCCTATGGAAACTAGGTCCTAACTATAACTATCTACTATAATATACAAATTGCAAATTCACTCAGGTACATATACAAGTTATTCTTTTCATGACATGAAGCTAGTAGCAGGATGCTGAGCCCTGGCAGAAGCATACGATAAGTATGAATAAATGGGACAAGAGAACAGCTCAGCATACAGTACGTGTGTTCGCGTTCTCTGGCGCAGGCTAGCACGTATCTGTGCAAGTTGTGGCCACTGGCCACTGTCACTGTGGCCCACAACAGAAACCTACGTAGTAAGGCTTCCGTGAGCATGCGCAGTTGGAAGAATAGGGGACCATGCGCTAGAGAGTAGTGTCTCGTGTTTACGGCATGTGCTGTGGCTGATTCTGGCAGTTTTGTTTACGGGTAGGAACGGAGCTGTGTCCTAGGCTGCCTAGTAAAAATCTCTACATTTTCACGTGGAAAATTGAGTGTCGTTCCGCAGAGGAATGTTTCGGCGTGATTCGCGCAAGGTGAGTAAATATATTTTAATGTGCACATGTTTTTGTAGAAATATTGGTGTTTCTGAAGCTATTTGTAACTGGTATTTAGAAATAAATGGTCCACAACACTGTACTCCGCAGCAAGGTATTGCAGAAATGTTATGCGGTTCCTGCAACGTGAATCCGCTGTGTATTGAAAGGAAAGTGCCACATTGGTAACGTGGACGCGGAACGTTAAAACGACATTGTGTTTTAGTGTTGGAATTGTTGTTTAAGAGCTGATTTTAGCGGTTTCATTCTTAAGTCTGTAATGTTTCACATTTATTTCCGTGGCTTGAAGAGGTCAGCATTCCCCTGTTACTTTAAACGGGTGGCAAAAGCAGGTAAAAACCAACATACACCGATCTGTTTACAGCTGAAAACAGTGAAATTGGGCGATTTTTAGTAAGGGTAACTGGGGTTGTTTTTAGTTTCAGATCGTCCACTCCCCCAATCGGAGTCATTTATTTTAGTTTGTGCAGTTATCTGTTCCGAGCTGTTTTTTGGGGGAAATTCGGAAACGCATCTTAAGATTTCCCGATAAAGTGCAACACAGATTCATTTATTTTATTAATTAGTTGTCTGTGTTTAGTGCTATATGACTCGGAACGCCTGGAGAAGACAACACCGGTAAAGCAAAGACATTATCGTAAATGGATTCAGTGATGTAGGCAGAAGAAGATTGCACTGTAGTGTGTTTGCACAACAGCCTGTGATGATGGGAAAACGTTCTGGTAGAGTGATGTTTTTTGCTAAGCTCTAATGCTCCCATGACTGACCATCTCCACAATCACCAAGCATTGCCCAATATTTCATTAAAGTCTTCACTCGAGGCAATTGTTAACTGTGCCAGCAGGTTGGTGTTGGCCCAAACCACCTTCCAAATAAGTGTGCTCTGAAGTCATCTAAAATAAGTCCACATTGTCAGATCCCGCCTAATACCCGCACCCAATCTCACATGGTGATTAATTCAGTTTTCCCATTTACACCTGCAGTTATTACAGGTTGACCTTTTCTTGCCCTTTATTCCAGAAAGTGTCTCTACAAAGGTGAGCATCGTGTTCAGCCGCTGACTCAGTTTCAGTTCCTGATAATGTAAGGATCATTACTTGATCCAATGTCTTTTCCTTCGCTAAGGAGATGCCTTAGAACTCAAGGAATGATATGCACTCACTGTAGCAAGTTCCCCACTATTAGGGTGACCCACAGACAAGAAGTCATTGAGGCAGTGCCGCATACTCTTCCTCTGGTGCAATCTGCGCATGAGCCACTTCAAATCGTGTCAAACATGTCCAAATATTCACAGGAGAAGGACAGTCTGTAGGCATGCATTTATCAATATTTTTCATTGTCACATTAAAAATACAGTAAATGTAAGCTGTCTGAGTGCATAGGTAGGAGTTTGAAAGTAAGCTCGATGTCCACTTTTGCCATCAGCACTCCCACTCCTGGGTCTCTCACAACGGCAGCCTTCTCGTCGATGAATGTGTAGGACACTGGCCAGTGTTCCTTGATCCAACCAGTTGTTGACTGATTCGCTCTCAGGAAAACAGTGCGGCGGACACACCAAATAATCTAACGACCATGATAAAATTGGAGAAATGGGGTTCTGTGAATGAGTCCTGAACCCTCTCCAACCACAGTTCCTGCTCAATCTTAGCCTTTACTATTCTTAGGGGCGCATTCCCTGACTTCAAATAATTGCTGGGCCTGCTAATAATGGGTCTCCTGTAAGGAGGCCTGAAACTTTTGGTGAATTTCTTTCCTAGCACTTTTGCTTCACCTCGCCTGTGCTATAGATTCAGCAGGGCTCCTAAAACTGATTGCTTAATCAACAAGGAGGGCCCCTGTTGAATTCCTCCCTGTGACGGTGCAGTCAACCATTTCCAAGTACAGTGCTATTTCGGGGCTTTGTGCATGATGGGTTACATGATGGTGCAACCATTTGTCTCTACATTTTTTCCTGACCTTACAAACATGGCCACTGGCAGGATCTCTCTAGAAGATGGGTGTACGGTTCTCAGTCTTTAAATTGTGTATTCTTCTATCCATGTGAGACTTAATAATTGCACGGGCATTTACCCAAGTGACCTGCATTGATTCTCATGCCTTTTTTTGGCATGTTTAGCGTAACTTAATTAGTGGCACTTCTAAGTACGTTTCTTGTTGCAGCTTGCAGTCGCCTCAGTACCCAGGGTATGCCTGACAATATAACTGACCCACTCCTCCCTTGCCATATCCCAGTGACATAGACATAAATCATAAAGGTAACTAGTGTGGTTTTATGATTTTCCAACTTCTTATTCCCCTTTAAAGCCTAGTGTGAGCCTTTGATGTTAAACCTCTATAACACATGAGATTCAACTGTGGGCATCTCTCTGACTGCTTATGTGTTCTTGGCGCATCTGATGATATATAGTTTTTGAGGATGGTGGTTGCCTCTTCCTTCTCTCAGAGCCTCTGTGGTGAACTGAAATGCAACTCTCAATTGATTGAGAAAACTTCTCTTCCCACGTGAGGCTCCTCCTAACCTCCAACACACATATTTCTGGAACTAGGGGTATCATGGACGATCCCAGGAAACACTCAGTCACCCTCTTACAAGCAGTCAGCAGCAGAGAAATCTTGAAAGCATGGGCACCTATTTGCAGCTTGTAAACTCACCCAGAGGCCTAGGCGTCTTGGGTCCCCTTCTCTCCACCTTTAATTCACTACCCTAACAGGATCCTGGAAGCTCTCCCAGGTCATTCCTAATAGGATCGCCAGATATTGCTTAAAATTAAGCTGTCCTTAAAACTCAGCCTCTTCAGGTACTCCTGGCAGGAGACAGCACTTTCACCATTCCATCTCCGACTCCCATGGCTCCAAGTTTAAGAACCAGATTCATTTAGCCTTATCTTTCTGTTCCTGGTGCCATAGTAGCAGCCCTGTGAGAGTGGTCACATGTTCACATTCATAGTTCAAGCACTTTCTTTGATATAAACATGGAAGAAATTCAACATCGAAGCGCCCCAGACCTACTGCAGCCTATCTAAGCAAAGTACTAACACTAAACTGGGGGTTAGAGCTCAACCATTAAGAAGGCTTTTTTTTCTGTAACTGAAATATCCCATTATAAATGCATTATGAATTAATTCATTATGCATATGTAGGAGAATCAGTTGTATGTATATGGTATTTCTGTAGTGGGAGAACCTAGCCAAGAGGCAGCAGAGCGCTGTAGAGGGTTCAAGACAAGCATAAATTAATCGAGTGATATGAGAGGTAGCTCGGTTGCGAACGGTTGATGCATTGTGAAGTAGTGTTCTTTAAAGAGGTGTATCATTAAATCCTTCCGAAACAGAAAAAGGCTGCTGCCTTTTTTCTTCTTCTTTTTTTACGCTTCTTGGTTCACAGTCTGATGGTGTCCTGGCTGTGAATGTCCCAAGAATCGCCAAAGATGGTGTCTTGTCTGCAAGATAAGCGGAGTGGTGCTAGTCTTGATAGCTTTGTAAACGACACAGCTGGTTTTGAAGATGGTCCAGGCCAGCAACGTAAGCCAATGGAGTTCCATCAGGATGAGGTTGATGAGATCATATATCTTCTAGCCCTGGATAACATATGTTGCAGCGTGTAGGATGCCCCTTAGGTCTACCCTATGCAAAATGTTACAGGGCCATGTACAATTCCTAATTAGCGAGCCGCAATTTATTTGCGACTCGCTAATTAGGAATTGTGAGTCGCTATAAGGAAGGGGCGTGCCAAGGGCGTCCCTTCCTAATAGCGAGTCTCTACCCTATGTAAGAATGTTTTGCGACCGCAACGGTCGCAAAACACTCGCAAATTACCGCCCTCTTCAAGAGGGTGGTAATGGAGTCCCAAATGGGAAGGGGTCCCCAGGGGACCCCTTCCCCTTTGTGGCTGGCTCCAAAAATATTTTTTAAGGCAGGCAGTGGTCCCAGGGACCACTACCTGCCCTTAAAAAAAAAAATGAAACAAAAACGTTTCATTTTTTTTTTTTAAATGCATCCAGTTTTCCTTTAAGGAAAACGGGCTGCATTTAAAAAAAAAAAACTGCTTTATTGAAAAGCAGTCCCAGACATGGAGGTCTGCTGAGCCCAGCCGGCCACCATCCCTGGGAGGGCTAGCCATTCCCAATGGGGTCGTAAATTGCGAGTGGCTCATTAATATTCATGAGCCTCGCATTTTGCGACTCCATTGGGAATCGCTAACAGTGTCTTTGACACTGTTGTACATTTGCTTTTGCGACTTGCAAATTGCGACTCGCAATTTTTTGCAATCTGCGAGTCGCAAAAGTAAATGGTCGTACATCTGGCCCTTGGTCACCATACTACATACATAACACAACCCACACTTCATCAGACAAGCATTTAAAAGATCTCTCTGCAAAGAGCCCCCTAGTGGGTGCCCGTGGGGCACTGCTGCGCCTGCCTGACGAGGAGCATGCCCAAATGATGAAACATGACACCTCTCGGGGTGTGTGAGGGCACTTGCTACCATTGCCGCTTTCACCTTTAACCCAGAACAGTACAATCGTTTTTTCTTCCCCCCTTCCCCTTGTTTAAGAGGAACTGCACACTCCTTTCTAAGATTAAATTATTGTTATTAGGAGCAAGTGTGCTGGACCTTCTCATGCTCCTGGTTCCTCTTTTTTGAAGACTATTTTAATGCACGTCCTTCTGATAGGCAGAAAGCTATGCAGGCCTAGTTGAAGGTTACAGAAACTAAGCATAGCTTGGCTCTGCATCCTGCTTCCATTTCATATGCCTCTGATTGGACACTGATTTTAATGTGGAGACGTAGAGCATCTGGATTACGGGATTACAGCCTTGCTGGACAATATTCACATTCATGTACAATGTCTTTTACAGTACACACTCATGCTGAAGAATTTGCTGCCAAACATAACTGCAAACTGTTCAAAACAAAGTAGAGCGTATGTTCGAAATTAAAAAAGTGAAGGTGTCTACCCAGTAGAGGCCCTCATACTTTGCTACTTCTATTGTGACAAGGGAGGTATCAAGATTTTGAAGAGTCTACTTTTGCCCCATCGCCTCTACCACTCCTCCGCTTTCTTAGTATACATGTAATTCCTTCTTCTCATATGTTGTAAACAAAATCTTGAAAATGTATCCTATATTCGACTCAGAGACAATTGTCTCTCCTTTGAAGCGTCTACCAATTATATTATATCAGTTTCCACTAGAGACTCCTCTGCACTTCATATTTCTATCAATTTCTATCACATAATAGAGATGATTGGTCCTATACCTCGTTCTCTCAGTAATTCTTTGCTGTTGGAAGCTAAGGTTTTTCTTTGTGAAAGGAAGCTATGGTGGTTCCACACTTGAAAAAAACTTCAGCCAATCCACAGACAACTAGAAATTGTAGGCCGATATTGCTGCTGCAATTCCTGGCAAAGATTGTAGAAACAAATTGTTAATAGACAACTTTCTGTCTTTTTGAAAGAGAATGAATGCCTAGACTGTGCCGAAGAAGTCCTCCTTCCGCTTCACAGCATGGAAGTAGCTCTTTTAGCTGTTGAAAATGATCTCAGAATGAGAATGATAATGGTGGCAGTAGCAGAGTGGCACTAATCCCACTAGATTTAAATGTTGCTTGCAATACTATTTTGATCTTCTTGCATTGGCTTTTCTCTCTTTACATTTGTGATAAGTCCCTTTCCTGGCTGTATCACTTTCTACCCAACCAAACTCAAATGATCATTCTTTCTCCTTATGTTCTTGCCCCAGATCCATAATCTGTGTACTAGAGGAAGGTCTTCCCTTAGTCTCACCCTAGTCAGTATCAGTCTTACATCGTTAGTGGCTCTCATCAGAAAATTTGTTTTTTTCTCATGTCTTATGCTGATGACATGCAGATCGTCATTGTTTCAATGACAATTCAGGAGAGTTAGGAGGTCATTTTTTCAACTGTGTATCTGCTGTAGTCTACTGGATGAGGTATAATTCTCTTACAGTCAAGGATAGCAAGATGGAAATACCCATCTTTGGTGGCCCTCTGTCTGATAGGTATCCCCTATTTATTTGCAGTATTTGTAGAGCGCGAACATTAATCCTGAGGAGAATATCACAGCGCTGAAACTACCACATGTCCTATTTACTGAGGTACCGGGGGAAGGGACGATCTAAGAGATTAAATCAGTTACTCTGGCAAGAGCCATGTTTTAAGCTTTCTGAGGCGGAGGTCCAGGGGTAACATGTTCCACTGGGCTGTTGTAAGATGGGTGAGGGTGCGGCCTCCGGCTCTGTTTTTTTTTTTTTTACCCTGTGGTTGGCCTACAATTGTGCTCTGCTCCATCGCATTTAAATCTGCTTGAAATCTGTGGCAAGGTGCTATGTTATCAAGAGCTGATCAATCTCCCACCTCTTCTTTTCATTTCTATATTAGGATGCTCTGCAACGTTAAGCCTTCTTTTATGCATTAATTATGGTAACTTCCTTAATTTAGGCCCCTCTAAACATCTCTTACAGTAAATCCAACTTAATTAAAATTTAGTTGTCCGAATTCTGTTAGGATTTTCCCCCTGACCTTCTATCTCTGGCAATTTTAAAGCCTTTCCTGGTTTCTTGTTTGCCGAATTTATTTATTTATTTAAAGTTTTGTATAGCGCGAACATGACCCTAGCGGGTATCAGAGCGCTTTACATGCAGGTTGAGGAAGACACAGATAGATAGCTGCGGGAGCAAATTAAGGCAATATACATCAGGAACAACAGTGACATAATGGTGGGCGACACTGGGCCGTGACAGAGGCCAGGTTGCAGTTGCGACAAGATACATTAAGAACCATAATGACATAATGGCGGGCGACACTGGGCCGTAGCAGAAGCCAGGTGGTAACAAAGTCAGCTAAAAGAGGCAGGGCGACAAAAGGTGAAAAGCTTCTAGTTCAGCGCATTGTTCATCAGTAGAGCTTTCACTTCCCTTTTGAAGGCAAATGTTGAGGGAATCAGTCTTGTTTCAACAGGTAGGGAGTTCCAGATTCTCGGGGCAATGCCGGAGAAAGTACGTTTGTAGGTTTTCAGTTTTTTAAATTTCTTTGGCTTAAGGAGCAGAGTGCTGGTGCTCCTTGAGGGCCGGGCGCTACCCGATAGTTCGAGCTTATTTGTCAGGTAGAGAGGGGTATTGAAGTGTAGTGCTCTATGGATCATACAAGCAATTTTTAACTGGATCCTTGCCTCAAATGGAAGCCAGTTGAGCGATTTCAAGTCCGGCGAGATGTGGTTGGATTTCTTGGAACCAGTGACAAGTCTAGTTGCAGCATTCAGAGATGCTCTGAGTGGGGCTAAACTGAGTTTCGGGAGACCGCATAGAGTAGCACTGCCGTAGTCAAGTCTTGAGATGACTAGTGCTTGCACCGCCGCTTTGAAGTCATCTTGTGGGAGGTAGGGTTTAAGTTTTCTTAGGATGCTCAATTGGAAGTTCGCTCCTTTGGTAGATGCTCTGATGTGATCTTACATGTTTAGGTTCTTATCTAGTACAACTCCCAATGATTTAGTGGAGTCAATGATGTGTGGTGAGCAGTTGAGAGCGGTGAGATTTGTTAGGTATTTCACCACAGTGGGGGTTTGCCTAGTGGGTGAAATGAGGAGGAATTCAGTTTTAAGGGCATTTAGTTTGAGGTGGTTGGAGGTTAGCCAGTTTAGGGTTTTGTGCAAGGTACCGTTGAGTGACTGGATATCTTCTGGTGAAGATAGTTTCATGTACAGTTGGGTATCATCCGCATACATGTGATGTTGGATGCTTTGAGGATTACAGTCAGTGGTTCAATGAAAATGTTGAAGAGCGTGGGGGAGAGTGAGGACCCTTGGGGGACACCCAACGTGCAGGGACTGGCATTGGATAGAGTTTGATTGGGTTTGACTCTTTGCGTTCTGATGTTGAGAAAAGAGGCAAACCTATTTAGGACAGTGCCTGAGAGCCCCATCCTACATTCCAAGAGGTTAAGTAGGTTGTCATGTTTGACCGTGTCAAAGGCAGATGAGAGATCGAGTAGTATTAGTAGGCAAGCTTCATTCTGATCAAACAAAGAGAGGGCTACTATATGAGTGATGGCCGTCTCAGTGCTGTGGCCAGAGCGGAAGCCCGATTGGAAATGGTCGAGAAGTTTGAATTGCTCAATGTGTTTGCGCAGTTGTTCATGTGCACATTTCTTAAGGAGTTTTGCCAGGAAGGGAATGTTTGTGATTGGTCGATAGTTATTCAGGTCTTCAGGGTCAGCCGTGGGTTTTTTGAGAATAGGGAGAACTAGGCCCGCCTTCAGGCAGTCTGGGATCTCCCCTTGGAGAAGCGAAGCGTTGATGATCTTGGACCAGAGCGGGACTAGTGTTCCTATCATTTCCTTAAAGAAGTTGGGGGGGAGGGGGTCATTGAAGTGATTTGAGGGTTTCAGGGTCGATAGTATGTTGAGGATGGCAGTGTCGTCGAGGGGCGTGAATTGGCTCCAAGAAGCATTGTTTTTGGGGGAGAGACAGCACAGCGTAAGAGGGGGGTCGGGTAAGGAGGAGTAAGGAGAGGGTGAGAGTTTGATGAGAGCCGACTTGAGGTCCGATTCGATCTTACTCGCCTTTTCGAGGAAGAAGTTAGCAACGGCATTACAGTTCGGCTGAGGGCAGGAGATGTGAGGTGATTGGCCGGAAGTGTTATTAGATTGTGCCTTAATCAACTCAAAGAGTCTTTTCGGGCGATTTTTGTCTTTGTCAAGTTGGGATTTGAAGAAGGTTGCTTTTGCCGTTATGATGAGTTTATTGTATCTGCTGCTTTTTAGTCTTAGAGTTTTTAGTAGACCAGTGGATGGAGCTGATCTCCATGCGCGTTCTGCTAATCTAAGGCTGCGTTTGTCCGCATTTAGGCTGTCATTGAACCATGGTTTGGAGACTTTGATGGGTTTTCTTTTTAGTTGAAGGGGGGCAGTTGCATTCAGGGCAGATAACACGGCGTTGTTATAGTGCTCAGCGAATGATCTATATTCTAAGAGTTGTGCATTTGTCATTGTGCATTCCAACACAAACAGGCTCGAGTTTACCTCTAGTCACATTTGCACCTATTTACCTGTCGGAAATCTTCGGTCTGCTTCTGTTTACCTTATTTAATCAAAGTTCCACACATCAAAAGACTCAACTGGGCGGTGTTTTTTTTTTTAGCTGTCACTTACTGGAATGCCATCGGCTCTGTACCTTTACGCTGGACCCCACTATCCTTCATTTTAGATAAAATCTTAAAATGTGGCTGTTCTGATCATTCTTTTTCTCTTGGACATCTTTAGCGTCAGTACCCCCTTTGTGGGTGGCAGCTGCACTCTGTTAATGGCATTCATTCATTCAGATTTCTGATGTTTTCCTTTTATTGTCAAGAGAAATAAAGATGAGAGCCACAAAGCAACATGTTCTGTTATGCTTGCAGCAGGTTATTTCATTACATCCTTCAATTGCGGACTTATGCCTGACGAGCCACAGTATTCTCATTTTGATGACTTCTTAATGGAACATGTAAGTCTTTAACGTTATCATTTTTAAAATCCTGGTTTTCCTTTATGAAGAGCTCCAGCTAAATTTTAAACAAAGGGCTACACGTACAAAGCATTTTTGAAGTCTCAAACGGTCTGATTCACAGAATCGGGCCGCTTGCGACCGCAAAAAGGCATTTTGGGATGTACAAAGCCCAAATTGCGATTCGGTAACTTGTTGGCGAATCGCAATTTGGATTTTGCGATTCAGTATTAGGAAGGGGCGTGTTTAGGGTGTCCCTTCTTGATTCCAAATTGGAATGGTATGTATGAATGTTTTGCGACCTAAATGCGGTCGCAAAACTTTCGCAATTTACCGCCAATTGAAAGTTGGTGGTAACCCATTCGCAAATAGGAAGTAGTCCCAAAGAGATCCCTTCCCATTTGAGAATGGTCTAGCCCAAAGCTCTGTGCTGAATTGTTATACAGTTATGAACACTTTCAAATGTGGATAAACTATAACCTGACACAGTACTTCTGATGTTCCTGCTGCTGACTTCACCAGTTCTGATACCCTATCATTCCAGTGGAAAAACAAGACTGAAGTGATGCAGTATTCTTAGACCAAAGATGACTAATCGTGTATCTGTACAGACAATGTAACCCACCATTTCTCTTCAGTCCTACTACAAATTGTATACTCCCAGGGACCACTTGGGGACATTAGATATCTAAGAGAAAGGAGGTAGCTTGAGAATTTTCCAGCATCTCTCATCTGATTTTTCAGTTTCACCACCGGGCAAATCCTTTCATTTTTAGGTCTCGCCTAGCGACGCAGCGCAAAGCGCTGCTCGCTATGCGAGATCTATTGTTGCCGACTTAAGTTTGGATGCGGGACAGGAGATGTGCACGCTCACGGCGTGTCTATTAGCTTGCTCCCGAGATGTGCACTTTCGCCCGGACAGGTGATGTGCACGCTCACGGCGTGTCTATTACCTTGCTCCCGGACAGCACATGGGCACGCGCACGGCGTGTCTTTCAGCTTGCGCCCGGAGCTTGCCCCCGACAGCAGATGAGCACGCGCAGGCGTCTCAACTTTCGAGCGCTCCCACCCACCGCGCGCTCGCCTCGTTAATGTGTCTGTGAAAGGACAACATTTCCAATAACCATCCAATATCGGCGGTTCACCCGTAACCGTTAATAGGGTTCAACAGACATTGAGGTCCTGATAATGCCTACAGGAGGGAAAAGAATAGAAAGTTGCCGATTTTAGCAGCTGCTGGAGGCCCAAAATAGCATGTGTGTGGGGTGGAAACGTCCCCATAAACTAACCTGTGACTGGTCGTATCGGAGCCCAAAGGAACCTTCCAAGAATTGTTGCGTGGTAAGCACAGCGTGCTATCTCACCCGGCGTTTAAGTGGAGTTCATTAGGGTGATAACAAGCAAAGTAGGACTAACGTTAGGGAGGACCCGGTTTCCGTGGTCAGACAGGCGCCATCTTCGAGTGCCGCCCTCTCATACAAACCTGTGATGGCAATAGGTCTCGCATTTACGCGAGCCTAAGCCTTGGCATTGCAAATGACAATGTGTTTCATTTACGTTTCTAAAACCAAAACATAAATGAAAAGCATTTTCATCCACAATGCCAATAGCTCAAACTCGCGTAAATGCGAGACCTATTGCATTGCAAATGCTTGTTGATGATTGAGAACAAAGCTTCTGTGATGCAAGATAATTGCGTCATGCTGTTGTCTCAGTTAATGAACCATCACACCAGTGGATATGCCAGGTCCATGTTGCAGGAGAGTGCAGTGATTCGGCACCAGTTTCCGGGGCAGAGAAAATAGGACAGATGGTGATGAATTACCAGACATTTTACTGTGGATTCATCAAAGTGATTGACCTCCTCTCGGCTTCTTTTGTGAAGGCATAAGGATTCTGAGTGAGGAGGGGGTTACTCGTATAGACTACTAATATCTCATTTCTTGAAAAAATCAATTCTTTTTCGAGAGTACCCCCATGCGTAAATGCGGATATTTTACCATCAATCATTTATTTATACATTTTAGAACTGACTGGCAAGCAATGGAGATAGCACATTTTTACATTTTATAATATTCTGCATTTACTAGGTACGAGTTCCTGTTGTGAAGGAAGCATTGGTCTTTTTTCACGCAAATCCCTAGCAGTTATCACATGTTAAAAATGGAAAATGGAGACGAGAAGAAAACTTACCGTATTTTAATATGACTTGTAAAACGGATTAAGTCACTATGAATTTAATGAGACTTTCTTATACGTTTGATCTTACAGGCCCCAGTTACTTTCCATGATGTGGCTGCCTGCTTCTCTGTCCAGGAGTGGAAGCTTCTACATGAATGGCAGCAGGAACTTTACAATAATGTGATGAAGGAAATTCATCAAGCTTTGACTTCAATGGGTAAGTATGCCCTGGCTGTCTTTATGTAGAGGGGTGAATTCTTCAAAACAATCAGTCGAGTTTTTATTTCACCTTTAAGAACTGTGAGATCACACTGTATTGTCAAAACGTGAATTAAAAAGAAATCAAAATTGCCTTAATGTATATGTACAAAAATCAAATTAAAATACTTTATCATGGTCTAATATTTGAAATACAAACTTTGGATTGGCCATGAAATGGATGCAAACACACCTTTATAAAGGCACCACAAAACCAGTTAGACTGATTCGCTTTTCAAATTTCTCTGTGTGGATGGAAATCATTTGCACTAGGGCGCCAAAGTAGGGCAGGACCACAATATATGGTAAAGGTTACAACCCACATCTGGAGAATGCCAGCAGGTATCATTCGGTGTCAGACGGGCTCTGTGTAGGTTGTAAGGGGATCAATACCAATTATGTAAAATCTTGAAATAAGAATATTTCAGGTGCGCTTCTCGGAATGAACGGTCATGGCGTTCCAGGACTTCCTAGCAGTCAGTCACCGAGTAGGCTATTCCCAATCATTCCTGCAAGTAAATTCAGGATGCCATACAGGTGCCATGGGAGTAGAGGCTGTTGATGACTAATTAATTTATAATGGAGACACTGCCCCAAAGACCGCCCAACAAACTGAGGTAGTATAGAACAGGCGAGGATGGGAGATGGATCAGATCTCGCCTTAGTTTACCCCGCAGGCAGTTCTGTATTTCCCAATGCCTCCACAACTGTGACTGGGTCAGTGCAAACTCTTATTTGAGCATCTCGAAAGAGTGAAAAGAGTCCCCGTCAATAAAGTCTCCAATTGTCTTAATCCCCAAACTTCCGAACTGATCGGCTTCCGTCCGACGGTAACACCCTCATTGGACCAGAGTGGCGCTTCTTTGTGAACATTTCTGTCTATGACCAGGAGCCAGTGTGAGTTTTTCCTGGTTGTCCACATGACCCAAAAGGTAGGCAGGCCATGTGCAGCTTTTACTCTCGGATATCAGACAGAAGATCTAGACCACTGGGTTTCTGTACCACCACCCTTTTCCTGGACACTGCAAGCAGCAGGTCATCTACAGGTGCCAGCATGTAGGCCAAATGCAATGCGATGGTGAGCCAGATAGTATATGCACATGTCAAGCAATTGGAGACCTCCGACCCAATGTCCGGGTGCAGTCGTGATGGTTTAAGGCAAGGTTTCCTGCCTACCCAGAACAACATCTTGATGCTTTTTTTAATAGTACTAAGCGTGTGTGTAGGAACCATAAGCGGCAGCATGCCAAATACATAATTAAGTCCTGGGGGGGCGTTTCCCCTTGCTAGATCCTTTCCTGAGCATGGGCAAGAGGAAGCACCCAGCAATTGTGGGTAAAACTCATTCCCCGGATAAGTCCCAACTATCATTACTAAAGTACATTACGGGAGCCATGGGGGCAATCGAAAGGCAAATATCAACTAGAAGAATTTTTATTAACAAATGGGGTCTGTGAAACAGTCCCGGTAACAACGGCCCATGTCCCTGCCAATGGCTCTGAAAGCTTAACAAGATCAAGTGTAGACAAGGACCTTAGAAAGGACAATGGCAAGGAAGGGGCTAATGGGGCAAATGGTTGTATCCAACATTTACCTGAAAGTATTTCACCATCTAAATCTAATGCACCACCACCATCTAAGAGGGCTAGAAAACCTCGAACCCGTCCAGTAAATACCTGCCCTAGCGAAGAGCTAATGCGGAACAAGAGGAATAATATTCAAATACATGGTCCGCATCAAATAGAAAATATACCGGTAAAGTGTGTTTCAGACTCTAATAACATGATTATTACAAAACTAGATTCTCTAGCAGAGGCCTTGAAACTGCTTGACCAGCACGTGAATAATACGTTAGGGTCAATACAAACCCGACTAATGAAAGTAGAAACAAGAACTAATTCTTGTCTAGAACTTTTGAATATTTTTTCATCTGGACAAAAGGCTATACATAATCCAGACCGCCCACCCGCAACTGAGGCCCACGCAGAGGCGCAAAATAAGAGTGTAGGACCAAATACACATGCGCTTAGCCATGAAGGTACCCAAAATGTTAGAGGTAGGGGAGGGGATGGTTGGAAACCAAGTGTGACCTGTGCTGGGGACAGGGACAAAAGACACTTTGGATCTGTAGTAGCTACCCCAGCTGTCAGTAACCAACCAGGAGAGCTCATAGAGGACATATCTGACCGTTAGGATCTTCCACCGGCCGCTAATCCATATGTGGTAGTCTTGATCAATGTCCCTCCTTTATCTCCCAATAGTACGGAGAATTGGGTTGCATTAAGAAATAAGTCTTTAAACTGGCTGGGTGTTAGATCAGGTCTAACCGACCACCTATTTAATGACTTTAAGATGGCCAGGAGAGTCAAATAGGTGGGGAAAGGAAAAAAAAACATTGAGTGGCGATTGCGTAGTTTTGTCCTTTAAAACACCACGGCTGGTGGAGACAGTTCTGAATAGGACTGGGACACCGAATGCCCTTGGGAGTGATATCTCCTGTCGCCCTCTGGGCTATTTGTACCAACCTGCATTCTTGACCAATAACATCATAAAACAATTTATTCCTGACCCGATACCAACGAGATATTCAAATTATCTAGTTCCAACTTACAACCGATTCCACTGTCTGTCATCATTGGATGGGCTGCATTGACTTAAAGGAGGGGCCTGCATAGATAGCGAGGGTAATGTTACGAGCAACCCCCATATAGAATATCTTGATGATGGCAACTCATCTCAGACAATGCATAGGGAAATCTTGTTGACTCAAGAAAGAACACCTCAATCAGCCAGTAGTAACACCCCAGCTCCCTTGACAGATGATAACATACAAAATTTAATGAAAGATAGCTCAGAACTTCTCGGGTGTTTGTTTTGGAATGTGGCAGGTCTGCGGAGCAAAAGACAAATTCCTGACTGGCTAGTCTTTATAGCTGATTTTCAAATTATCTGTCTTCAGGAGACATGGCTCACGGAGCCTACTCATATATATGGGTATAGGACATATTTCACTTTGGCCAGTCCATCAAGAGACGGCAGGGCAAAGGGGGGACTATGCACCTATGTCTCCAATTGTTTACAATTTAGTAACATCGCCATGGCCACTTGTAACCCATATTACCAATTAATAGTATGCGATTCGAAGGGTTCTGCTAAATTAGTAATAATTAACTTTTATAATAATGCTAACACGAGAGAAATAACAGACATCTTGCAGTAACTGAATGATGACCTGGAGTATACTGCAACAGGCAATAGAAAATATATGACGATTTTATGGGGGTGATTTTAATATGCGGCAATGTAACGCACAGTTGGGTAAAATATGTGGTATGGCAAATATAGAGGGTGAAGATCAGTCCCATTTCAAACACAGTACATATGGTGACAAGATCAATGAATTGCTATTTAAATGTGATTTGACATTTGCAAATGAAATATCATCACCTTAGGTGACGCGCAAAAATACCTTTAATGAGAGAAACAACAATAGTATTATTGACCATATCTTATTGTCCAACTGTTGCGCTGGTTTGGTCTTTAACTTCCTTACACATTCGATTTCGTTAAGTGACCACTTTCCTGTGAGTTTGCAATTATCATCAGTACCTTTTTACAAACAGGGGCGTGACAAAACTATCCCACAAGTGGAAAGGATTGAATTAGGAAGACGTAATGGTTACACCTTGCGCTGGTCACAGATTACCCCGGAAGGGTTTCTTAAACAACTGGTAGGAGAAAACAGAGAAGCCTATGAGGTATGCCTAAAAGACACTACGCCTACAAATGAAATTATTTCGGCCTTCCTGACTATTACACAGGGAATAAAGAAGAGCCTTTTTGTTGAGAGAGAGAAAGCAAAGCAAGAGGGAAAGGGGTGGTTCGACATGTTATGTCCTTAGGCCCACAAACGCTTAAAGGAGGCATTACATAAATCCCCAAGGAGCACTATTGAAGTTTGCCTCTGTAGAGCAGAATATAAACAGGCTGTGAAACAACGGAAATTACATCTTAGAGAGACGGCCTGGGAATCCCTACAGGTGGCAAGTACTAGCAATGACAATAGAGCTTTCTGGCGGGTAATAAATTCCTCACCATTGAGTACAGACAAGGCCCCTAGGATTGAGGTTGCAATACTGGAGGAAGAATGGATAAAGCATTTTGCCAGTATATATTCCTTCCCCGCCGCAGTACCAGCATCAGAGCAGGGACATAGTAAAAACGATATCACAATTCCTTCCCAGACCGCCTCCATTATTCCTTTCACCCTGGAGGAAGTTAACGAAGCAATACAAGCAAGCAAAAGCTGTAAAGCCCTAGGACCAGATGCAATCCCAGTATACTTATATAAAGATAATATTGATTTATGGGGGCCCTTACTGACTGTAGTATTGAGGGCCAGCTGTAAAGCAGGTTTTTTGCCATCATGGAGTGATTCAATTATTGTTCCGATTTATAAAAAGGGAGATCGTTTAAATCCAGCATGTTACAGGTCAATCTCCCTGCTTGATTCCTCAGTAAAGATAGCAGGCCATATAATTTTAAATAGACTGCAAGACTGGGCGGAAGAGCATGGTATAATGTAAGATCTACAATACGGCTTCCGTTCTGGGATTGGGACAATAGAGCAGAGCCTCAAATTGAACATGCTACTTGGGAAATATGTAAACATTAAAAAGGGGAAGATGTATTTAATGTTCGTCGATCTTTCATCGGCCTTTGATTGTGTTATACACGCTAAATTGTGGACAAAAATGAAGGAAATGGGGGTGGAGATACCAATTATTAGCTTTCTGAGGGACTTATACTCAGGTTGTAGAGCCAGGATCAGATATGGGGCTAGAGGAGAATGTACTGAAGCATTCGGTGTGGAGAGAGGGGTGAGACAGGGGTGCGTCTTGGCACCTTTTCTGTTCTCATTATATATAAACAGTGTGGGTGAGGAACTTGTGGCAACCTCAAAAGACCTCCCACAGGTAGGAATGCGCCCCGTCCCAGCCCACCTCTACTCCGACGATGCCGTTCTCATAGCTCATACCCCTCTGGCCCTACAGTCCCTGCTTACTAACTTTGTTGATTATATGAAGGAACTTGGCCTCCACGTCAACGAAACAAAAACTTTTATGAAGAAGTGCGGGAAGAACAGTAGAACATGTAGCGATATAAAAATAATTGATACAAATGTTGGTTTTACTGACACCTTCTCCTACTTTGGGATTTTATTTGATAGGGATGGTTCATGGAATAAGGCTATTGCTAATAGGAAGCTACAGTTTAGCAAGGCTTGTATGGCCCTCAAAAGCTTCGCAAGACGATTGGGCTCCAACCCACCTGAGATAATGATGATGATCTATAAAGCTAAATGCCTTAGTGTAGCACTTTACGGGGCGGGCGTATTGGGATATAAGAAATGTTCAAATATGCAACTGATAGAAAAAGAATTTTTTAGATATCTTTTAGCAACCCCCAAAAGTACATCAGTGTATGTATGCCACGCCGAATTGGGTGCTCCGTTCATCACTGATTTAATCAAGTTACAGCCGATCTTACTGTGGCAAAAAATTTGGACATCGGAACATACAGGCTTTAATCAAGCGATAATAGGGGACTGTCTCAAATCAAGATTATATTTAAGTTTCCCGTGGTTGGCCTACATACAGCGTTTCTTTTGTGACATGGGCCACCCTAAATACTTTGAGAACCCTGAAACACTGGAGTCTATGAGTAGAAACACTTTAAAAATGGAAGGGATGACATCTGGAAAGTCTTAGATTGATGATTGAAGCCCCCACATTCAGTGTTTTAAAAGATCAACTGATCTTAACTACTTTTAATATGCAACCTTATCCTAGAACTGTTTTAAATTCACAGCACAGGTTTTGTTTTGACTCGTTTAAGATTGGATATATTTCATCGATTAACTAGTTTCCCAAATATGAATGATTGGTCAATAAAGTTGACAAACTGCCCATGTGATGCAACAATGCCCCAGAATACCATGCATTTGGTTTTGTTCTGTAAATTTTATAGTCAACTTAAGAAACGATATGTATTACAGATGATTAGACCATTAGGTTTTACACAGTGCCACCCTGCATACCTATTTCTGCAATCATTACCTATGTTGGGGATTTGCTGTGGAATGTCATTCTTTTGATGGGCCGTTTTTTATGCAAGGAAGAAAATGTCATCAGATAGAGTCTAAAAGGGGGCAAAAGGCATTTAAGCCTAATGTGTCTTAGTAGAATGATCTATGTGACTGAGAGAATGTGGCACACAATGAGTAATATATAGTATCAAAGCACTAGTGCACTTTAATAACTGTAACACTTTTTTTTATACATTTTTAACTTTGACTGAAAATTGTAAAATTATTTGTTTAATAATTTTAGCCTGTGCGGATAATGTATCTCTGCTTATACCTTCTTTTAACTGTATGAATTGAATATTTATGTATGTGTTGTGCAAATGCTTTTATGGATGTCTCTTGTGCTTCCGAAAAAGGTTATTAAAGAAAGAAAGACTGGGTCAGTGCAAACTCTTATTTGAGCATCTCGAAAGAGTGAAAAGAGTCCCCGTCAATAAGGCATCCAATTGTCTTAATCCCCAAACTTCCGAACTGATCGGCTTCTGTCCGACAGTAACACCCTCATTGGACAGAGTGGCTCTTCTTTGTGAACATTTCTGTCTATGACCAGGAGCCAGTGTGAGTTTTTCCTGGTTGTCCACATGACCCAAAAGGTAGGCAGGCCATGTGCAGCTTTTAGTCTTGGGTATCAGACAGAAGATCTAGACCACCGGGTTTCTGTACCACCACCCTCTTCCAGGACACTGAAAGCAGCAGGTCATCTACAGGTGCCAGCATGTAGGCCAAATGCGATGGTGAGCCAGATGGTATATGCACATGTCAAGCAATTGGAGACCTCCGACCCTATGTCCGGGTGCAGTCGTGATGGTTTAAGGCAAGGTTTCCTGCCTAACCAGAACAACATCTTGATGCTTTTTTTAATAGTACTAAGCGTGTGTGTAGGAACCATAAGTGGCAGCATGCCAAATACATAATTAAGTCCTGGGGGGGCGTCACCATTTTAATCATCAGCATCCTGCCCCAGAAAGAGACTTTCAAAGTGGACCATCACGCAAAGTCCTCTTCCATTCTGTTTAGTAGAGGTATATTATTAGCTATCATGTTGTCCAGACCCCTGTTGACCAGTAGGCCCAGATTTTTCAGGCCCGAGGCCTTCCACATAAAGCCATAGTAATCAAGCTGGCCACAACTCATCAGTGGTAGTGCCTCACTCATTGTCCAATTTATTTTATTCCCGAAAAAAAATGTAAAAGCATCAATCACTGAGATGTGGAATAGAGGATTCCAGGTCACTCAGGGTCAGTAAGATATCATTAACATAAAGCAAAATTTTGCAATTGCCCACTGGCATATCAACGCCCCTTATGTGAGTGGACTGACTGATAGCACCAGCCAAAGGCTCTAGGGCCAGATGGAACATCTAGTGTGACAGAGGGTGTTGGACCTGATACTCGTCAGGTAGTGGTTCCCGGAATTTTTCTTCTTATTCCACCTGGGTTTTGCTGATTCTCTTATGTGGCCTCCGCCGCAACTACGGTGTGAAAGTGTGCACGCCCTTCCTATCTGTTTTGCTGAATGGCACTGATTTCATGTTCTGAAACACGGGCCGATCTGTTATTGCAGACCGGTGGATATGCAATGGTAGCTATTGTCAGTAAACTCCTCGGTCTAGGTCCACTCTCTCCCAGCAAGCTCCGCTGTGCCATCTCTTGCCTCCAGACCCCAACCTCCTCCTTGGGAGGTTCGAGGCTGCTGCCCGCTCCTGCTGCCCGCTCCAACTGGGACCAGACTGCCTGCAACCACCGTAACCTTTCTCAGCCGTTTTTTTTCTTCTTAATTTTTCCCTGTTGTGCCACTATTATTGTGCCCATCTGTGTCTTGCTCTAATTCCACCACTGTTTTTATTTTCTCGTTCCTGCCTGTTCCTTTCGCCGCTGCGGCCCCTCCCCCCTGGAATCCCCTCCCGGAATCCTCCCCCGGAATTCCCCTCCGGAAATCCCCCGCTCCCACCTCCCAGCCTCTCCTCCCTCCCACCTCCCCTACTTAATGGCAGCCGCTGCGCAGTCGTGCCGCCGGCGCGCCAAAGGCAAGCCCGTCTTCGCCCGTCCGTGACCCGACCGCGACCAGCGCCAGGAACCCTGGACCTCCCAATACCCATCGCTACGACACCACCACCCTCCTCGCACTCAACCCTGGAAGACTTAGAGAATGCCAACAGGCCTCGCCGAACACGACTCACAACCAGTTCTCCTGCCTCCACTGCCGCCAGACCCTCACCGCCACCCCGGCCGCCAACGCCAGCACCGGCGACACCCTAAAATGCATCCTCCTCAACGTACGCTCCGTACACAAACACGCCATGGAAATCTGGAACCTATTCGACTCTCTCTCGCCCGACATCGCCTTCTTCACAGAGACCTGGACCAACGCATCCTCCGCCCCCGACATCAGCACCGCCATCCCAGACGGATACAAGATCCAGAGAAAAGACCGCTTACCACCCAGGAGGGGGCCTTGCCATCGCCCACAAGAGCACCCTCCACCTCACCACCTCCAGCAAAACCTTCCCATCCGCCGAACACCTGCACTTCCAGATCCAGACCACCCCCAAAGCCACACTCCGAGGAACCCTCATCTACAGACCCCCCGGCCCCCAAACACCCTTCGCCACCACCATCACCGACTTCATCGCACTCCACGCCATCGCCTCAGCAAACTACATACTCATTGGAGACCTGAACTTCCACCTCGACAACCCCAACGACCCCAACTCCACTATCCTTCGTGACAACCTCGCCAGCATCGGACTTAAACAACTCTTCAGCACACCAACCCACAGAGCAGGACACACCCTCGACCCCATCTTCGCGGCAGGAAACAGCGTCCAATTCAGCCACACAACGCATCCGCCATGGACCGACCACCACTGCGTACACTTCGCCATCAACAAACCCAAGGCACCCAAACCAGCCCCACGCCCACCTCGAAGGAACTGGAGCAAGGTTACGACTAGCAACTTAACTCCACCCTCACCCGAGACAACCACACCTGGGCATCCGACACAAACGACGCAAACGGCGCAGCCAGAGAACTCCACACCTGGATCTTCAACTGCGCAGACGAGCTCGCCCCGCTACGTAACCCCGACAGACAACGCCCCAGGAAAGCCGCCTGGTTCACCACCGCTCTCCAAGAAGCCAGACGCACCTGCAGACACCTGGAGAAGAACTGGAGAAACACCAAGACAACCGAAAACCACACCACCTACAAGGACGCCATGAGGGACTACCACAACCAGATCAGAGCCACCAAGTGGAACTTCATCCACAACAAAATCAAGGAACTCCAAGGAACTTTTCAGTGTCATTCAGGAATTCACCAATCCACGCAGCGAAGCCACAGACATCACCCCATCCCAAGACCTCTGCGTCAAGCTTGGAACCTATTTCCACCTCAAGATCAAAAACCTCTACGACAACTTCATCAACCATCCACCAGGCGCCACAGACGGCCCCCCGCCCCCCAGAAACACCAGCCAGCCCACCATCTCCAACTGGACACTGATCACGGCTGAAGACACCGCCTCGACCATGAAAAGCATCCACTCGGGGGGCCCCCACCGACCCCTGCCCCCCTCACATCTACCACAGAGCAGCAGCCACCATTGCACCCAAACTACAACGCGCCATCAATACCACCTTCAAAACAGGCACCTTCCCAGACGACTGGAAGCTCGCAGAAGTCAGACTCCTGCTCAAGAAGCCCACAACTGACCCCACCGACCTCAAAAACTATCGGCCCATCTCGCTCCTCCCCTTCGCAGCCAAAGTTGCAGAGAAAACAGTCAACAGGAAACTGACACGATTCATTGAAGAGAACGCCGTCCTCGACCCGTCCCAATCCGGATTCCGAAGCAACCACAGCACAGAGACCGCCCTACTCGCCGCCACAGACGACATCCGCACCCTCCTGGACCAAGGCCACTCCGCAGCCCTCATCATACTCGACCTATCAGCGGCCTTCGACACCGTCTCCCACCGCACACTAGTCGCCAGACTACACGATGCAGGCATACAAGGAACAGCCCTGGACTGGATCCGATCATTCCTCACCGGAAGAAGCCAAAGGATCAGACTCCCACCCTTCCTCTCCAACCCCACGAAAATCACCTGCGGAGTCCCACAGGGTTCATCACTGAGCCTCACCCTCTTCAACATCTACATGGCCCCCCTCGCAGCCATCGTCCGACAACACAGCCTCAACATCGTATCCTATGCCGATGACACCCAGCTCATCCTCTCCCTCACCAAAGACCCCACCACTGCCAAACTCAACTTCCAGAAAGGAATGCAAGACATCGCAGTCTGGATGACCAACAGCTGCCTGAAGCTCAACGCCGAGAAGACAGAAGTCCTCGTCCTCGGTACCACCCCTTCTGCATGGGACAGCACCTGGTGGCCGACCGCCCTCGGAAGCCCACCTACCCCCTCAGACCACGCCAAGAACCTCAGCATCGTACTCGACTCATCACTCACCATGAACCGACAGGCCAACACCGTCACCTCCAGCTACTTCAACACCCTCCGCATCCTCCGCAAGACCTTCAAGTGGATCCCCCCTGAGTCAAGGAAGACAGTCACCCACGCACTCATCACCAGCAGACTGGACTAAGGAAACGCACTCTACGCCGGCATCAACAAGTCCCTACTCCGCAAACTCCAGACAATACAGAACACTGCCGCTAGACTCGTCCTCGGCATCCCCCGACACGGACACATCAGCCAACACCTACAAAGTCTCCACTGGCTCCCCGTGGAGAAAAGAGTCACTTTCAAAATCCTCACTCACGCCTACAAATGCCTACACAACAACGGACCCAAATACCTCAACGACAGAATCAACTTCCACGTACCCAAAAGAAACCTCCGATCTTCCAACCTCGCACTGGCCGAAACCCTGCGCATCCACAGAGCCAGAGCAGGCGGAAGATCCTTCTCTCACATTGCAGCCAAGACCTGGAACGAGCTACCGGCAGACATCAGATGCGCCCCCTCCCTGAACACCTTCAGGAAGACCCTCAAGACCTGGCTCTTCGGCTAAACAGATCTGCGGACACCCCCCCCCCCTCAGCGCCTTGAGACCCTCACGGGTGAGTAGCGCGCTTACAATTCCCTGATTGATTGATTGATTGATTAACCTCATGAGCAACTTGCCAGTGTAGGCTGCTGTGAGTGCGCACCCGCACTTATGGTGCCCATGATTCCATGTGCCGCTGCTAATGCAGGTTAGTGCACATGGAATTGGTTAAACCTGTGTCCAGTCTGCTGTGCAGACGCAGACGGGCGCACTGGCACCACGGGTGCTGAGAACTATGTGTCCCTCCTGCCATCTCAGGACAGGGTGTGCATTAGCGCATGTGCGCCCAGTTAGTGATGAATACCTATGTGTATGTTCACTACCTATGAGGTCTGCTCTGCCCATAAGTTAATATGGGGAAATGGGTGACAATACTTTGCGTTGCAATGGTGTATTATCAATGCATTCACAGTACCAAACCCTTTCCAGTGGTAAAGGGGGTTTTGGCATAACTCACTTAGAAATGCCACTTATAGAATATGGACATTTCTATGCTCCAAGAGTCTCGGAGACCGTGGTTTCTGGCTCCAGTGGACACCAGGGGTCGGGGGTGAGCACATCTGTGCATTCCCCAATCAACAGCCATAAAACATGGGCTTCCCACATGAATGGCAGACCTCTGCCATTTGAGGGCCGAATGGGATAGATTGAAGATAGAGGTTGTGACACTTAGCCTCTAGGGGATGGATCATGGCCCCACTAAAGATTAAGATCTGCATTCCAATGCCCCATGGCAGACAGGCCTACAATTTAGGTGAGACAATTGTGGGTCAAAGAGAAAACCCCTAAACCACCCCGACTTCAAAGACACACGACAGTATAACTACGGGACATCAAAGATCTCCCCAGAGGCACCTACACCATCTACGTGTGACATCCGGAGAGCTGTGCCCTCTCAAGTGCCCCCACTTCGGCTACTAAATCGAAACTGGTAGCGTGGTATGAGCGTGGACTTAAGACTTGTGTCTGGAGACTGAATTGCCTAGTGTGTAGCCCCAGAAATCTTGCTCGCATCTGAGGCGTGTGGTTCCCACACTGCAGGTACCGCAACACTCATAAGCGTCTAGTGGCGGTGAGTTGATTCACTGTTTGTGGGAACCTGTGTGGCCCGTTTCATCAGTTATGCCGCATTTCTCTCATGTGGCACACCGATTGCATGCTCAGTGCGTGCGGTGTCCGATTCACAGGGTGCAACCTTTGGAGGTGGGGGGTGTACCCGGAGTAGTGCCTCATTCTACCTCATGTGGCTCTGCAGAACTTGCGCCTGTTTGTGTGTGACCGTAGTGGTCTGGTGCAATCTGTATCTTCGTGTACCGGCCGATGTACCTCATTTCCAGAGAGGTACGGAATTGTAACTCTTCGCTGTGTGACCGGAATTGCCTGGTGCAACCAAACTCGACATGTACCTGTCATTATGCCTCCTTACCAGGGAGGTGTGGAATTTGCAACTCATCGTGTTTGAAATCTGAAGTGCCTTGTGCGACTCATCCCTTTGCGCCCCAGTCTCTGTCCTGGATTGCCTGGGCACGACCTGGATCATCGTGTACCAATAGGGGTGCTTCATCCTACTGAGAGGCTCCTCTGTGTTAATCCCCATTCATTGGTTGTTCCCTTGTTCACCATCTTTACGGCGGATCAACTACCCTCTCCACACCTGGCCCCTTCCGAAGACATTGTGGCGCCAGGTAGTAGCGAGAGAGATTGATGAGTTTGAAAAAACGCCTCTGAGACAGTTCGGAAGCGAGTCAAGAGACTGCATGACTCCTTTGTGTTTTGAGACCTGTGGGTGAACTTCCAGAGTGGCTACTAACCTCTTCCTTGTTTACGTCTACCTCCTAATCAAAACTGTTACATATTCCCACCTGCTTTCCGAGGACCCAGACTAAGTGTGACTTCGGCTGCGTGTCCGGGAGGTGGGGCTGGTTATCTTCCATGCGGGGGTATAGGACAATCGAGGTAAACTTGAGGGTGGAGGGAGGCTTGGGCCACGGAGTCTGCAGAGGGTGAACCATATACCTGCTGGATACTGATGGCACCGCATTAGGGTGCTGAGTGCGTATGTAAGAGCATGCCGTACGGACTGCGTGATACCTGTCGCACCGCATAGTGGTGCAAAGTGAGTGTGGGAGTGATCGTGTGCAGACCGCCTGTGATTCACGACATTGGCCGGCGGTGTCGCCTCAAACATTGATTAGTGCCAAAAGCACAATACCGTTTGACATTGGGTTTCTCCCGTGTGGTGTCGGCTCGCGGTTCTGCTAAAAAGTGTTCTATGTTTTGTGTATGTATATAATTTTGATATCGTGCACTTCATAAGGGTGCTCTCTCTCAATTGGGGGGGGGGGGAGTTGGATTAGGAATTGTCCATAGTGTGCATACTAGTGAAAGCATAGCCATACGAGTGGGCCTAGTACTGCTAGTAATATTTCCAATTGTGTTTAATGCCCAAAAGTATATGATGGTCATGTTATAATGGTTGAATATGTGTGTTGAATACAAGTGTTTTTACATACATCCTGTGTGAAGTCTCTTTTGTGACGCTCAGTGCATTTATCGCAAGTGGTTGCTGTGCCTTTGCTTTGCACATTGCCTCTGTAGTGAACCTGACTGCTCAGTGCCAAGCTTCCCAAGAGAGAGCTCGGGTTATACAGGGAGTGTAATCACCGGAAGCGGTAGTTCTGCCTGGTTGGGGGCATCCCTTCAGCCAACCATAACACTGCCGGTTCCAACAGCGGGCATCATTGTCTCGTCTACCCTAGGATCAGGAAGGTTTCCCAAAATATGTCCTCCACAATCAATCTATGCCATAGGGGAGGTATAGAGGCATCAGACCTTTACCAGGAAATTCGGTCCTATCCTCCTCTGCTCAACATGCGTCACCCACTTAACCTGGTCAAAATCCTTGGCATCCAATGAGAGCAGTAACTTATCATCCGGATCATTATGCACGTGCCATATAACATTGGACAGAAGACAACTGTGGTTGTGGGAGGAACAACCGGACACAAATCCTACTTAGTTGTCATGAATCAAGCTCGGGATAACCCTCTTATGGCAAGATGCGAGGACTTCGCGAGTATCTTCATATCGGCAGTTATAAGTGATATTGGGTGATAGCTCACACAACTAGTAGGGTCCTTGTCTGGTTTCAAAATAAGGCTGATGAGGCTGCAAAACAGTATTGCCCTCGAGTTCCATAAAAAGTTTACAGAGGAGGGGAGAAGTCAGCTGCCATGTAAATATTTGCACCCTTATAAAGAAAAAAGCCGATATGCCTCTTAGCTGCTGTGATAACCTGACGAGTATGCTTATGTCGAAGAAAACATGCGATGACCGGTCGGGGCTAGTTTGAAGCACGTCTCCCCTGATCTGGATCCTGTCTCCACTTCATAACTCCAGTGGGGGCACAAAAGTCAGGCCCGTAAGTTTCGAGATAAATGGAGATAGGAATCTGTTCATGTTTTTCGCCTCCAGCCTCTCTGGCACACACAAGAAGCAGACATTATGTCTGCACATGCGGTCTTCAACATCAGTCATCTTCCTGTGCAGGTGCCACACCTGCCTGCCTACATAAGGATTAGATTCCAAAACTGTTAGATCGTCTATAGCCACCACTTTATGATCCATGTTGCTGAGCCACATGTGTAAAGAACAGAAGTCAGACCTGAGGGATCAGAGGTCGGCAGCCGTTGACTTAGAGTCTGCAAGCATCAAGTCCAAGGTTCACTTGATGTCTGTGAGCTCTCTAAAGTAGTGTCCACCACAGTGGGCACAGTGTGCTTCGACCTGCCGGCCACCACGTCTGTGAAAAGAAGCTGAAAAGAAGCTGGAGCATAGTTTTCATTTTGGACGTAAAGGAGGGCGGGAGAAGTCTCGTGACTTAGGGAGGTGGGAATTGAAATCAATGCCAGAGATCCACTCGGGGATGCTGAATGAACAATATGATAGACTGTTGGTTGTACCCTTGGTGTACTTCTGCGGGTAGGCGGAGCTGTCTATAATGCCGTCACCGTCCCTAGAGAAGGACCCACTGAATGCAAGGTAAGTTATGCCACCACTGCAAAGTTGGATGTTCATCACTATGGGCGAAGAGGTGCATGGGCCACGAGTCAGAGGTCTGTACCCGGGCTCCGCAGTGTGGTCCTGTATTAAAGCTGATATGCCGACTGTGGGAGGTAAGGGCCACAGACCGAATGTTATCACCAGGTGATGACCTCCTTTAGACTAGACCACCTGCCGAGCGGTGTGTCTGCAGGGTCTCTAAATGTCTTTGCCGAGGTTTGCCGACTGGGAACCACAGCTGCATAGGACTGGGATCAGGCCTGCGTAATTCGCCCAGTTTTCCGCAGAACAGGCTGGTAGTTTTTACACCCGTTCAATACAGATCTGGAGTTGTATATAGCGCCAATGCCTCCAGATGGGATGAGATAAAAGTTGTGTAAACCAACAGCGGTGATGCACTCAAAATTCTAATAGTGAACTTGGTATACCAAAGAATCAAAAACGTATTTTAAGATTAGCGTGCGCCTCTGAGGTGGTTCCACCCCACCACCTGTTCAATATTGAAAAACAATTCCAGGACGCAAGTCTCAGACAGAGTGCGCACTGCTTAATAAACTCAGAGTGAGTGTATTAACTCAATGTTAATCAAATGTTTTAACGTCAGTAAACACAGAATCGACAAAATTAGCCTATACAAACATGATTTTTACAAAGCTCTTCAAAACCAAATAATGAAAAATTATGATGATTCAACTGTGTATCTTCAACTTGTTTTATTCACAACTGAAGACTTCAACAGTGTTCTTGTTAATCCTTGAAAACAGTAATACATTCAAGCGTGGATATTCATCACTCCCAATGCATTTCGGGTGAGTAATCACCCTTCGTCAGGGGAAATCTACAAATAAACATATTTTCCATGAGACAACATCATTGACTAAAAACCAAAGAATGTAACATAAATTCGCCTGTTAATTGTTAATTGTTGCATTTGTTAATTGTTGCATTTATTTCTGTTAATTGCAGCATTTCAATCTTTGTAGGTAGTACGCTTCTACCATGTATTAAGTGTAAAGAAATGGGTTCAGGTTTTCTTTTAGCTTCGTGTCAAGATGGCCACATTATTTTGTATCAACTTTTCTATACTGCTGGTACTGTCCTATCTTTATTTCCATTCTTCACTCGTAGCACGTTAACACGTGATTAGTTAGAAACACTCAGTAAGCTCACATACACCGAGTGAGGCTTTGGCACAGCATTTGGGATCTAGGAAGCCGTTGGAATATTATCATCCACGTCTTTTAGGTGAGTTAAATCAGGAAAAAGCGCTATAGGATTTGAGTTTAATTAGTCATGGGTTATATGGGTGCTTTCTTTTTTCAGCTAGCGACGCGACACTGAGAAAAAGAGCAGTGAGCAACAGCGCTTGAATGCCTTTGGGGAACATTTAGTTTCCGGTAAGCTTTAGGTCGCGCACGTACATATGTAGTAGGCAAGATTTATTATTTATTTTCTAGTGTAATCACCAGTGCTCTTACCCACTCTTTATTTATCTTTTCCTTAGCACAATAATCAGTGGACAGGAAAACAGCTAGTAGCACTCGAGTTTGTTGAAGTGTGTACTGCGTTCACCGCAGATAATCGCGTTGGTAAGCGGTTAATCTTTTTTAGTTGACTTTAGTATTGTTATGTTTCGAAAGTTAGTTAAGCATGACGCATATTTTTTCCTGTCTCGTACAGGGTTCCGAGTTATATGGCGGTTGCAAGACGCTTATAGGCACGGGCAGTGGACCCGACTAGAGTTACATTACGTATAGTAGTGGAGGTACTGCTTTTACATAGTTTAGTATAAGGACCATTAGTAGATTCACGGGTGTTTCACACATTATTTTTAGTAGCACTATTGGGCATATTGTTTCTGAACTTTCTCTGGGTCATTGGATCTAATGTCTCTATCGCTACTGTTTTACTCTTGGCATCTAAGCCTGATACGATTGTTCTGGACGCATTGTGAGTTTGTTTTTTACATCAACAGTCACTGGAATTAGGCGTCGTAATCACTATAACCTTCCCCGGATGTTTAGGCGAATTTATGTTACATTCTTTGGTTTTTAGTCAATGATGTTGTCTCATGGAAAATATGTTTATTTGTAGATTTCCTGACAAAGGGTGATTACTCACCCGAAATGCATTGGGAGTGATGAATATCCACGCTTGAATGTATTACTGTTTTCAAGGATTAACAAGAACACTGTTGAAGTCTTCAGTTGTGAATAAAACAAGTTGAAGATACACAGTTGAATCATCATAATTTTTCATTATTTGGTTTTGAAGAGCTTTGTAAAAATCATGTTTGTATAGGCTAATTTTGTCGATTCTGTGTTTACTGACGTTAAAACATTTGATTAACATTGAGTTAATACACTCACTCTGAGTTTATTAAGCAGTGCGCACTCTGTCTGAGACTTGCGTCCTGGAATTGTTTTTCCAGATAGGATGAAGCATTCAGGGTAGGCCTCTTTCTGATAGTCAGGTCGTGCTGTAGCCAAACAGATAAACCTCCTCTGCTGGAAATAGGGAGCTGCACCAGCCCAGAGTCGCAAGACACTATCCGGGTCTCACCATGTGTTGTCGTCGGTATGTTCACTGCTGGAGGGTGAGGTCACATGAAGAATCAAGACAGCCGATGGCACCATATATTCCAAGTACCAGCCCAGGAGTACTTCGTGTGGGGGCTAGGGAGCAACTGAAGTGGCTCACCCTAGCAACGAGGCATTGACGCGACCTGCAAGAACAGTGCGCTAGTGTTGCTATAGCCACAGTCTCAGAAGGCTGAGCGGGTCTGTATTTTCATGTATTCATTATCCCCGGGGCTGTCGGGGCCCGGTGGCAGGGTGCTGCAGCCACACAGGGCCTGCTGTCCCCACGACCACTCACTTTGGGTCCTCGGCTCCGGACAATGTGGGGCTTCTGTAGTCTGTTGCATGCGACGGAGGGCAGGCCGTCAGTGAGCAAGTAGGCCCTGCCTAGTCGCTTTGCCCAGTCAGGATAGTTCGCTCCATGAAGGGGCTACAAGAGGGATCGCAAACTGCACCCCCCCCATTCTCCGGCACCATGATCACCCCATGCCATGTAGCGGTGAGCCCTGGGTCCACCTTATTCTCCAGGAGAGCGCCGGGAGACGGCCGACTTAGATGCAGCCAGACATTGCCCCCCTCGACCTTGGTTTCTTGGCCTTCCCTCATAAATTGATCTTCTCCTTATAACAAAAACATTTGCAGATCACTACAATAATCAAATAACAGCCCCTCCACAAAATAGCAAAAAACTCACACCACTTAAATAGCACACTAAAATGTACATATACAAATACAATTAAAGAGTCTAACACCTCTGACAATTCCAATATGTTTGACACAAGAAAAAACATCCTACAAGTTTCAACATTGTAAGTTCTGTTGCACAAAGAACAATGAAATCTTTTTCCAGTTCCTTATAAGAAGCAAGAATGTCTTTGGTACATTATGCATACAAAAACACAACATAAGGTTAATACAGAATGTATTTTTCATGTGGTATGTGCCCAATACTTTCTTCTTTCTTAGAAAACAAGCATTGGGAAAGCTAATGTCTCGCATGTTGAATCTTTTGGCTTTGCCAATGCAGTGTGCTTCTCCTGTGCAGCATTGTAAAAAAAAAAAAAAAAAGGATTTTAAAAGGCACAATGATGCGAGCGATGTTGCCCATCACGCCATTCTGTTAGTGCGCGCTTGTGTTGATAGGGTTGCGTACGTTTACAGAATGGCGCAGGAGCCATTTAAATCTGTACATAAACAAAAAAAGATTTTTTTTGCAAAGAAAGCACAAAATAAAAATTAAAAGGACATCTGGTGTGGCACAATGGAGGAGTTGGTGAAGGGAGGAGAAAAGCAGCACAGAAGGGTGGAGAGCAACATGGTGGGCGGGTGGAAAGCACACAAAGGAGAGAAAAGCACATTGCACAAGGGGACAGGCATTTTTGCCATGAGAGACATGAGGGTGAGCAACGTACGAGGGAGAGTGTAGCACAGGTGACAGCGAAAAAAGTGCATGAGAGATCTGTAAAACACACGGACTATCATGGTGTTCATAACAAAAAGAAAAAAGTAGTTCCCTAAAAGTGAAAAGTGGAAGGATAGAAGTCAGACAGTTAAAAGGACGCTAAAGAGGCTGTACTCCGTGGAGACACATACACAAGAAGAGGGAAGGCAAGCCTTTAAATAAGAAGTAAGAGTGGCAATAAATCCAAACCGTGGTAAGCAACAGGTGGGTTGTAAGCCCACTGTAAGTTCACAATAGATATTGCGCTGTCTTGTAGGCGAGACCTAAAAAGTGATTAACATGTAACCACTTATATCATCCCTGGTCTGATATCAGAAAGTTGACCAGGTTTTATAGAAGAGGCACATTTTATGACTGCTTTTGGTGAGGGTAAGCCTGTCAACAGTTGGGCCACATAGTGAGCCTTTGGGTAGTGGAAAAGTGAACTTTCAAGAGCTACAGTACTTGTACCAGGTAGATGGCGATGAGTGCATAAACTAAGTACAATCTAGCCCTGATAAAAGGTATGTGAGTTTTGCATGCCCTTAAACCAAGCTCTTGAAATGTCTGAGTAAAAAAGTAAAAAGTGAGCCTTTACCACATTTACTACATTGTACCTATAATGAAGTCACACAGTTGGGAGAACCTTCCACTAACTCCAAGCTGATGAAACTTGGACGGAATATACCTATGTGCTGAGCCTATGGGAAAGTCTTTTTTTTTAATTTCCAGAGTCTTTGGATCAGAAAATGGAGCTGTTGAGTGCACATGCTGTTTAACTTGCGACCATGAGACAAACTGAAAAGCGAGTGTTCTTTTGCCTGTGATAAAGTCACAGTGGTTTGTTAGTCTTGAAATGCATTGGTGCAAATAGTATCCAAAACAGGTTACGGCTTGAATAAACCCAACTGGGGTTTTTGACCATTATGTGAGGTGCCTTTGTGGAGTTCAATTCTGTTACATAACCTTCTTCAGTGGCAGCTATTCTGTACTGTCTGCTTAATACAGAAGAACTAATTGAGATTTTATTATTTTTTAATAACAGGTCCACTTATTGCTGCTTCAGTTTTTTCCTTAGCAGCAAAGGGAAAGGAAGAGCTGTGTCCCTTGGACCAAGTGGAGTGTGAAAGAAGGCAAAATTCCTATCATTCCTCAGGTAAGTCATGCATTCAAAGATCTTTTAGTGGGAATTTGACATTAATTTTTGGATTTATTCTTGACACAGGCACCACACGTATACTATGACTTGAATGTCTTCCTATATGCCCCCACCACTACAGTAAAAGTGGAGGTTTCACCTTCGTGTGGAAGTGTGGCCCACAGTGGCACCACATCTCAGTAAAGTCCACATGCAACTAAGTGTACCACAGTTAACTATGATTACCTGGACAACTGGAGGCCAAATATTCAAGACTGAGTAGGACTGGAAAGAGTGACACGTGTGCCTCACTACATAGTAGATAAAGTGTTGGTCTGCAGCCATTAGTATTGTAATGCTAAAAGTAGAGAGTATGGTAAAGCTAAGCCCACTGGAAAGAGAAGCATGAGGGTGAGCCAACAGGAGAACAAACTTGATGATGTGGCATTTGCTTCTTCCCTCATTACATCATTTCTTCTTATCTGACTCCTGAATTTCTGCCTTTTGCTGATTAAGGCACAATATTTCCTCATTTCTTTTAAACACTTCTACCCACTTCCACCCCACAATTAAACTCCAGAAACGTTTTGCTGGCTTTCAGAATTGTAATTAACAATATGCCCTATATATTTAAACACTTGTTCCTCAGAATCATGTCCTAAACTATCTCATGCACTTCTAAAAAAATATATTTTTATTTTGCAATTTTCAGTGTAACCACATTGAAAAACAAACATCGAAAACAGTAGTGTAGAGGACATATACATCAATTGAAGTAAATCATAGTACAGCAGGTTCACATGCGGCAGTCAGTTCATGGGAATCATATCAGCATAGCGCAGACAGGTGTAATCTTGCACTCCCCCTCCAGTGCCACAGTTTTGCTCGCTGTCCAACCAGTCCCTGGGCCCTTCATAATTCTCACTCACTCAAGTGTGTGGTGTGCTTTCCCATCCATCCTCAACAAAATCAAGCCCATAACAGCTGATCCACCGGCCCCATATTTTACGGAACTTTCAGGGGCAGCTCCTACTGGCATATGTTATCTTCTCCGCTGCCATGTAAAGGTCCATACCTCTCCTCCGTTCTTGGAGGATCGGGACTTCCGCTACTCCCCACCTCTGCTCCACATCCCGTTTTGCAACCACAAGGCCCAGAGAGCTGAAGAGAAGGTGGGGCCCTGGAATGTCTGTATCGTACAATCTCCAGGACCTTGCCAAGTTCCACCAGGATCGCGTTCCAGTACCTCTGAAAAACGGGGCAGCGCCATAGTGTGTGCATTAAATCCCCTCTATCATCATTACACCGCAGGCATGTCGGTGATGTCACTCTACCCATTGTGTGTAGTTTAACCCTGTCATAGTACACCCTGTGCAGGATTTTGTATTGAATTAGTCACAACGGGACTTGATAGCGACCTCCCTGGGGTGCATGAGTGCCGCCTCCCAGTCAGTGTCTTCCAGTGTACCCACATTCCTCACCCAGCGGTCTTTTAGATTGCTCAGATTATCAGACATATTTTTGTTGAAGGGAGAGGATGTGGACTACGGTCGGAGCTGTGGATCCAGGTTCGTGTCTCGGCGTCGGCTCAACATCCTGTGATTCTAGACAAAACACTTAATCTCCCCTTGTCTATAGACAGTGCCTGGATAACCTATGGGTAATACGCTGAGCTATACAAATCCGCTTTTCATTGTTAAATGTTCGATAAGAAAGAGAAATGACCCCCCTAGTGAGTTCTTCTTGCAGCAGTCTCCCCTTCAGTGGAGCATACTCCAGGATCTCAGTGCCAAGTAGGCCCTCAGCGATCCAGGCATGTCTCAATTGCGCATATTTAAAAAATTGGGAGCTATGAAATTTATAATCAGAATATAACTTTGCAAGGGATTTAAGTTCCCCTCCTGGATATCCCCGATAGTGGAGATTCCAATTAAATCCCACGCCCCAAAGCCTTGTAATTTGCCAAGCTCGCCCAACCGTGTCCCCTTCCAAAGTGGTGTTGTCCTTGTGATTTTCCAAGCCCAACTAATCGTCCTTGTTGCCTTGTCCCACACCTCCAAAGTCACCCGGGTGGCCGGGAGCAGGCCTCGCGCACCTCTTCCCACATAGAGATAATGTAGGTAGGAGCGATGTGTCAGAGTATCCCTTTCTAGTCTGTAGGGAGGGTGGTCCTGCGGTGTATGTATCCAGTCATTGATAGGGATCAGATGCACAGCCCAGTAGTAGGCTCTACATCAGGGAGGGCTATCCCACCATTATAGGGGTTGCGCTGCAGAGTCCTAAGAGCTATCCTCGGATGTCCACCCTGCCAAAAGAAAGACCTCACATCCCCGTTAACCCGCTCGATGCGACGGACGGCCCTCGGCCGTCCGACATCACGGTGGGCGTGTGCGGAGGACGGCCGGGGGCCGTCCGAGACACGCCCACTCATTATTTTACCCGCACCGCGGCGGAATTCGCGCCGCGGTCAACGGGTTAATCTTCATGAACGTGTTCCTCGGGAGTGGGAAGTATGTGTTTTGAAGGGCATACAATAATTGTGGTATCGTAATTATCTTAAAGAGGGCTGCCCTTCCCATTCGCGACAGGGGTAGTTCCCTCCATCTCTCCGCATCCTTCCGGTAGTTGGACGCCACCTTCCCTTGATTTTGGCCGTAACAGGATTCTCTATGGGGTGTAATAAAGATACTATGGTATTTGAAACCCTCAAGGGCCACCATTAGGTTACCTGGCAAGGGGGAGCAGTCTTGTACCTGTCCTGGCGAGAATATAGTGGACTTATCCCAGTTGATTTTATATCTTGAATGCCGTCCGTATTCTTCCAGAGTGTGTAATAGAGTAGGGATGGTGGTTAGGGGCTTGGTGATGTACAGAAGAATATTATCTGCAT
This sequence comes from Calotriton arnoldi, assembly GCA_963921515.1. NCBI lineage: Eukaryota > Metazoa > Chordata > Amphibia > Caudata > Salamandridae > Calotriton > Calotriton arnoldi. Next base: position 213,279 of record CAWUFW010006584.1, read on the forward strand.
AGAGGAAAATCTTCTCCTCTGCGTCTTCAGTGGCTGTGACCCGAACGCTACGGATTACCGGGTGCATCCAAACTCGGCACACCAGCGATTCTGCCGTAAGGGCTAATAGGAAATGGGGCATCCCTGCCGTGTCCCAGGGCCAATGGGGAAACTCAGAAGACAACAACCCGTTAGCACAGACTGCCGCTTTCGGTGTGCGATAAAGAATCAATACCCAGTGCCTAAATTTAGGCCCGAATCCATATTTGACCAGCATGCATTCTAGAAATGGTCAGTGGACCGTGTCAAACGCTTTTTCCACTTCTAGGAAGGAAAATACATTAGGTGCCGGTCAGTTTTTAATCTCCGACATCCAATTGTGGGTACAAAGTAAGTTTAGCCGGGTGGTACACACCCGGCATGAATCCCGACTGATCCCTGTGAATGAGGGGTGTTATGACCTGGAGCAGACGCGTCACCAGCATGGTGGCCAGGATTTTAACCTCAATGTTCAAAAGAGAGATTGGGCGATAGGAAGCACACCCGTCACGAGGTTGGCCCTCCTTGTGAATGACTGTGATTGTGGCAGTCCGGAGGTCTGGGAGCAGAGTTCCCGTCTCTTATGTTTCTATCAAAAGATTCAACAAGTGAGGTCCCAGGATGTCAGTATAGTGTTTAAAAAACTCGGCAGGAATGCCACTGGGTCCCAGAGTTTTACCCGTCCTGAGTTTGGAGGTGCTGCCTCCACCTCCTCTAGGGTAAGGTCACTCTCCAGGGCTTCAACCGCCTCAGGCCCCAGCACCGGGGTCAGAATAGCGTCTAAGTAATGAGTGATGGCTGTGTGGTCACTTAAGAAGTGGCCCTCGTAAAATGAACCATAATAAGTGGCAAACGCCTGGACAATCTGGGCATTCGGGGAAGCCCCTTCGTCGTCTAGAATCCCATTGACCCATCTGGCCTCCAGTTCTTTTTTACTAAGCCAGGAGAGAAGTTTTCCAGGCTTGTCCCCCAGTTCATACAAACGGTGTAGGGTCACCAACCTTTGCTGTTGAGCCTTATTCTGTGCCAGGTCACGGTATTTCGTACGGAGGGCCTCTAGTTGTCTATATAGTAGGGTGCCAGGAGAGTGGACCGATCTCTCCTCTTGGCGAAGGATTCGTTGCTCAAGGCGCTCCCGCTCCGCTACCTCTCGCTTCTTTCTTTCTGCAATCAGGTTTTGTGCCCTATCTTTTAGGACGTGTTTGTACGCCTTCCATAACATAACTTTTGAGTCAACCGAGTCCCTATTTTCTGCAAAAAAGAGTTCAGTGTCTGCCGGGGGGCCCCTATCCACTCCCTCAGATCAGAGCTCCCAGGCATTCAATTTCTACCCTAATCCCGGAGATCTGGGTTTCGCCCACAGTTGAACAAGCAGCGGTGAATAGTCATACAAACCTTGCGCCAAGTACTCCACCTGGGACACCTTCCCCACCTCCCCTTCCAGCATGAAAACATAGTCCAATTGGGAGCAAATTCTATAACCCCCGGAGAAAAAAAGAGTATTGTCTGGTATGGGGATGTTGGCATCTCCATAAGTTGGACAGCCCTAGTGTGTCCACTAATCAGGCCTGCGGGGTAGCTTGTGGGCTTCCCCCCCTGGGTTTCGGAGTGGTCCAGCGATAGTTGCACCACATCATTAAAGTCTGTGCCTGAAATATGGAGGGAGCTGGGGTCTGCAGCAAGATATATACTACTTTGGCCAGCGTGGGAGCCTGGAGACAGGGAGGTGCATAGACACAGATCAAGGTAAGTTCCTGCCTAGCCCAAGTGCCCCGAACTCCCACATATCTACTGTGTGGGTCAGTCCATCTCTGTGTCACCGTGAAGGGGGTGATTTTTTTATCAGTATTGTAACACCCCTGGACCCGGAGGTACAACCCGAATGTGCCAGTGCCACGTACACTCTTCTCCCCAGCAAACGACATTGAGTGCCCCCTAAATGCGTCTCTTGTAGCATGACTATGTCAGGTTGAATGCATCTAATATACGTCGTTACCAACCCACGTTTGTTTTTATTTCCCAACCTATTCACATTCCACTTTAAAACCATAAGCTAGATGAGTAGACAAGTGTCCCAAGGCAAAGTTCAGCTGTGGTCTCCCAAAGAGGGGGTACCATTGGCCGTCGTCGTCTGTTCTCTGTTCAGGTGTCCGACAATTGGCATGCCACTTCAGGGGTTAGGATGCTCCACATCCAGGCCATGGATCTGCGACTGGTGACCCTGGCCTACAATATCTGTCTGTAATGCCACAATCTCGATGACCAGGGAATGCAAAATTTCCGTCTCTGAGGATGAGTCCCTCCCCCCCCCCGCGCTGGACCCAGACGGGGAAATCTTGGACAGTACTTGTCCCATGGGCTTCTTTGGGGCCAGTCAGTGATCTCCCTCCGTGGGAAAGTCCACCCCCACTACCCATCCCCTTCTTCGGGCACAGGGTGCCTCTTCCAGTTAACATAGGTGTACGGCCCTTCCTCCATCGTTATTACTGGCTGGTCTTCGGTCGGGCCCCTGGCTCCCTGGATAGCTGCTGGCTGGGCCCTGCATCCAGCCGCAGGGGGAATCTGGACCTTTCCTTCAGCCAGGACCAAGCCTCCTCCACTCCTCCATGCCGGGAGGATGTCACACTGTGCCCCCAGAGGGAGGAAGGGGGCTGGTGGGGATCTTCGGGTGGGGGCACCCCTGCGTTGTCAACCCCACTCCTCGATGCAGCCAATGAGAAAGCTCAGCACAGGCATAGTCTCTGGCCTGCTCCCATCATCCACTCCTTCATCCAGCATTGGTGCGGAAGGTGCCACAAGTTATCTCCCCACTGCAAGGGGGCAGGACTCCCCCCCCCCTTCCCCCCCACCAGTGTCCGCACTAGTCTCCACCTGGGCCACTTCGCCCGCAGCGTCAGTCACCAAGCATGCCCCTACTTACAGTTGTCACGCTGGACAATCGGCAATCCCAGCCATGTCAGGGACTTGGCGATATGTGAGTAACAAAGTGGAGCCTGGGGCTGAGAAGCCTCTTCATAGATCCTCGTGGCTGGTGGTGCTTTCAGGAGTTCCAGGCAACGACACAACCGTGGAGAATCCGAGACGAGGTCCCGCCAAGGTGTCGCCTCGATCTTTGCAGCACTCGCCCTGGGGCTCACGGCCCCTGCTTATCAATGAGGGTCTCAGCAACCGCCAGCGCGCCCGTGAAGTCTGGGGAGTATTGCCCTTCACCAGCCAAATGATAGGCCCGATTAGACCTACCAACACTTCTCCAGAACGCCTGCCCCAGCAGCTCTCAGCAGGCCCTACGGTACAGGCGCGCGACGATCCCCACCTCTTCAAGGCGAGTCCCCGGGTCGCAGGCAAGGCAGTAGATTAGGCCTATATGGGAGGCTTCTCCCTGTCCAGTGCAGGATCCGGCTCCGTCTGAGGCCCTCCAGGGCACAGGAATCTCTCAAACCTCTGAATTCTTCTTCACCGGAGGGCACCTCAGAGCACACCCCCACACCTCCTCCGCCCCACACTCCTGCGGGGCCAGGTCCTGGCCGAATGGCCCCTGTCGCCCGCCCAAGTTGGCCAACGCAACTGGCCTTTCCTGCGCAGACCACGGGTCAAGAGCTCCCTGAAAGGGAGTGTTTCATCTCTCGGGCCCGGGGGTGACACTGTGCAGGGGTGGGGGGCTGGGGGGGGGTAGAGAGAGCGTACTCACCGTCAGAGCACCAGGGTGCCCGCGATTGTATTGGTGCGGGGGAATCAGGCCGTGTAGAGAGCGGTCCCCGCCATGTTGACTCGTCCAGGGCAGCACTGGGTTTGTGAGCCCCAAAAGAGCTAATCTGCTCGACATCCAAGCAATCCGGCAGCCCTCGGTGGCTCAGGAGAGCCGCCACATCAAAGGCGTCACCACTGCATATGTAGATGGTCCCTGGTAAGGCAGGATTAGTCTTGGATTAGATACTGCTTGCCGGAGCTCACAAAGAGTGCAGCTACCTGGCCATGTTGCTGGCCATGCCCCCCTTCTCATGCACTCTTAGGTTAAATCCGCTGCAAACCACACCCAGCAAAAGTGACTACTTTACTTACTCAAACCTTGACTTCCTTCTTGTTGGTTAAATCTCAAACAGAACAGCAGATATTGATGATCAGCAGCCACATCACCCATTAAAACACCACAAGCAGTTAGGTGTGTTGCCCTTTTTATTGAGAGAGACTACACATTTCAGATGTAAGACAGCTGCTGACTTGCTCCTCTTATGTCTGTTTCACTCCACTTCCAAATGCTTCTCAGCTTTGATTTGTTACTGTGCTTTGAAGTTTTGTGTTAACAGGACTTTTGTTCACTAAATTAAATAATTCCAGTTGAACTAAAAGTTACTGAGATTTAGATCATTGCTCATGGTGACGTCCCTGCACTATGATGCAATATTTGAGATGCATGCAACCAGCAGTGTTCAGTTACTACAACTGCTGGTAGGATGACCCCAGCTGATCCAGATCTCACTGAAGACATATACACACTCTGACACAAAAGCCTTGCACCTTTCTACCACACCCACAAAGTTATAATAAACCATATTAAGCTCATCTGCATTGCATGGTCAGGCTAAGGGCTATCCACTACACTCTGAAGCCAGGTGAATCCACATTCATAGTACTAATCTGTTGCATCGCAAGGTGTCCTTTCACAGAGTTGCAAAAAATACAACCTCATTAATATTTATAAGACAGGAGTCGTATTGTGGCTCTATGCAAAAGACTGCAAATGCAGGACTGGTGGCAGAGCTGGACAACAGCCCCACATCCCTGAATTCCAACGTTTAGTTTTGAAAGATGCCCCTGTCCCTTAAAGGGACAGGGCTTAGTTTCTAAATAAAGATTCGACATTCAGTGAATGGCATTGGGAAGCATGCAGCTGTCCCCTGAACCATATATCCCCAAAATTGCTGATAACTTCAGGCCAGTGATATTGCAACCAAAGATCTAAAAAATCTCAAAAGTGTTAGTTGTCACTGGATCTGTCAAAAGACCCACAGCAGCATACTGTTCTCAATCAGGATTCTGCCTCTATAATTGCTGAAATTGGTCCTGTTTAATGTTGCCTCATGAAATTGAAAATGGAGCATATTTTGTGGGGGTTTTTTTGTGGAAATATTTTATTATGCATATGCTTAAACTTACAACAAGTTGATCACTGAGTAAAGCGTATACAAACATGCCTCTCACCACAATCTGCTCCTCCCAGAGGTACATACAATCATTACATTGAATTTACAATGAAGTGTGTAACACCATGTCATATCATTTAATCACTAATGTCAGTTGCTGACTCGTCCTGAGGTGGAGCACAGATATTCCCTCTGAAGTCGTTCCACTTACCCCACACCCGCTTCCATTTCTTAGGGCACCCTCTATGTATGTATACTGCCTTCTCTGCCACCATAGCTCCGTCCATATCGTTACACAATTCGTGATGTGTTGGAGCCGCCCGCGTCCCCCAGTGTTTAGCGATATTACGTTTGGCGAACATCATACCTAATGCTGCCCAGTCTTGAGCCGTGTGGTTAAGATCTGTAGGTTCCCAGATATTAAGGAGACACCTCTTGGGTTCCGGTGACACCGTGACCCCGCTAACTTGGGAGATGGTGTGCATAAGTGCCCCCCAGTATGTCACGATCTTCGGGCATTCCCACAGTGTATGGTAAAAGGTGCCGATCTCCCCGCATTCCCTTAAACAAAGTGGGTCAATAGTCCTTCCCATTCTGTGCATTCTTATTCTCGTGTAGTAGATTCGGTGAAGTACTTTTAACTGTACTAGCTTCAATTTGGAGGTTATCGCCACTTCCCGTGGGGACGCGAGTGCCTCCTGCCAATCTGTCTCGTCTAGCTCTCCTACATCAACCTGCCATTTTTCTCTAGGAGTTTGTGTGGGGTCTGGTTGATTGTTAAGAATCTTATGATAGGTTAGGGAAATGGCTTTCTTGTCCATGTAGTCTGTTAGGAGCCTGTCCTCCAACGGGGAGGCCTCTGGGAGTACGGTACCCGATGGGACGGCCATCTTGAGTGCATGTTTGATCTGAGTGTAGCGGAAAATTTCCGTAGGCGCCATCTCGTATTTATCTTGGAGCTGGGTAAATGTGATGACCTCTCCCTTACACCAGAGATCTCCTACTCTTGAGATTCCTATTAGGTCCCATTGTTTGAAGCCTTTACTACCGCTAAGCCTACCCAGTCTATGGGTTTCCCAGAGCGGAGTCAATTGTGTCATAATACCATCCCAGCCTAGTTTTTTGAGTGCCGTAAACCATATTTGCACTGTTTGTGCCGTTGGTCCCATGAGGGTTTTTTTCCGGGATTTATTCTAAAGCGCTCTCATGACTCCTCCCTCTCCCAGAATATGCCTATCCATGCGGAACGCCGGCTCCGCTTGAGGGGCGTGTAGCCATTGATTTATCACGAACAGCTGGGAGGCCCAATAGTATGTTTGTATATTTGGGAGGGCGATCCCGCCATCATACGACCCCCTGACCAATTTGTGCATGGCTATGCGGGCTGGTTTTCCGTCCCATAGGAGGTTACTTACTTCTGCTTCAATTGCCTTAAAGTAGGTGGGGGGAACTGGGAACGGGGTGTTCCGCAGGGCGTAGAGAAATCTAGGTAGCTCCATGATCTTAAAGAGTGCAGCTCTTCCCAGTAGCGTCAAAGGTAGGGATTGCCAATGTTTGGTATCGCGGCGGAGCCTTTTTAAGGGCTTCATAAGGTTTTTCTCCATAAATTCCGTGGGCCGTGGTGTAATATGGAGTCCTAGGTATTTAAAACTCCCCTCTACGACCTGTATCATACAGCCCACCGGAAGCCGCTGCGGGGAGCCACTCAGCACATATAGAAGAGATTTGGCCCAATTAATAATGTAGCCGGAGAATCTACCATATACCTCACATATGTCCAGGAGTCTGGAGAGCGAGCGCCTGGGAGATGCCATGTAGAGCAGGACATCATCCGCATATAGGGAGATGCGGTCTTCCCAGTCTACCGTCCAGCGGAGCCCACGTATGACCGGGTCCCTCCTTATCCAGGCCGCCAGCGGCTCCAGCACTAGGGCGAATAAGAGCGGCGACAGGGGGCAGCCCTGTCGCGTTCCACGTCCCAGAGGAAAATCGCCGAAATTCGGCCGTTGACTACTACGTGTGCCAAAGGCTTAGTGTATAATAGCTGGACCCAGGCACAGAACTTGGGGCCGAAGCCCATATGTCTGAGAACGGTGAAGAGGAAAGGCCAGTCGACCATATCAAAGGCCATACGCGTGTCTAGGGATAGAATGACAGCGTCCTCTTGGATGGTGTGTATACGGGCCATTACGCCATGTAGGCGTCTCAAATTCAGTGCTGTGTTTCGGCCGGGCATGAATCCGGACTGGTCTGGATGCACTAATTTTGTGAGGTGGGGTTGTAATCTGGCGGCCAATGTTTTAGCCAGTATTTTGGCCTCTGCGTTAAGCAGTGATATTGGCCCGTAGGACGTGCATTCCTGCGCCGACTTGCCAGGCTTGTGTATAGCAACTATTGTCGCCAATCGCTGGTCTTTGGGGAGTTCTCCTGCTACCAGGCTGGCTTCATACATGCTGAGCAAATGTGGTGTTAGTTTGTCTGCTGATTTTTTTGTACAGTTCAATAGGTATGCCATTAGACCCCAGAGCTTTCCCTGATTAAATGTTACCTATGGCTGACGCCAATTCTTCTGCTGACAGATCTGCCTCAAGTGCCTGAGTGTCATCCAGAGTAAGCGTGGGCATTTGAATATCTTTGAGGAATGCCAGAGCCTCCTCAGGTGTGGCTGTGGCTGCTGGAGTGCATATCTTCTCGTAATGGAGGGCCAGTGTATTAACCATCTGTTGTGGGTCTGTTATGGTGTCACCGGTGTCCAACTGTAGTCATGCCACCCAGTGGCTAGCTCGTTCATGCTTATCCAGCCAGGACAGGAGCTTGACCGCTTTGTCCCCAACTTCGTACACCTTCTGCTGTGTGGCTATGAGCTTGGCTTTTGCGTCTTCCCACATGTATTCCCTATATTCCTGCCTTTTCAAGTGTAACCTGTGGGTATTGGTGCCATTGGGATTCTGAGAATGCGTGACCTCGGCCTGTCTCACTTCTTGCTCGAGGGCCTCTACTTGTTTTTGTTTTTCTTTTTTATGCCCCACGATTAGTGAAATTGCCTGGCCCTGCAGTACCGTCTTGTATGCTTCCCACAGAGTTGTTGGAGAGATTACCGAGCTTTCGTTTTCCCTGAAATACTGTTGTGTGGTTTTGGTTAGACCCTTCCAGATCCCGGGGTTCTTAAGAAATCCAGGGTATATTGGGAATATTCTACGTTGCCCTGGGACATGTGTCGTGTACTTGACAAGAACAGGGGAGTGATCGGAAATACCTCTAGGTAAGTGCGTTACCCCCTCCTGCTTCCCACACCCATCTGCCGATGTGAGTATGTAATCTATTCTCGAGAGGCTATTATGCGCTCCGGAATAAAAGGTGTATTGCTGTTTCTGTGGAAATCGTGTACGCCAAGCATCTATGAGGCCAAGTGCGTCCAGGAACTCCGCGAACCGGGAGTGTGTGCCACGTTGGGCCCTAGGGGGCTTGCGGTCAAGAGTGTCATCCAACGTGGTGTTAAAGTCTCCCCCTATTAGAAGTTCCCCCTGTGGAAGTGCGAGTAAGAAGGTGCTGAGGGCTGGGAGCGCCACCGAGTGCAGTGCTGGCGGGATATATACTGAGATTATATTATATGCGCGTCCCTCCCATTGTCAGGAAATAGCCTCAAACCGTCCCTGGTCGTCTGTCCATGACCTGTTGATAATGATCGGAAATTGTTTTCGAACCAGGATACCCACCCCTCGTGAACCTGAAGTGAATTCGGAATGTGCCACCATCCGGTAACCCCACCTGTCCAAAGCCTTACATGCTGAACCCACTAAGTGCGATTCTTGTATCAGGGCCACCGCTGGTGCCCAACGTTTAAGATATTGCAGGACCAGTCCTCTCTTTATTTTGTCACAGAGGCCGTTGACATTCCACGAGAGAATGGTGAGAGGTGGGCCATCAGTAGTGTGAGTCAGTGGTGTTGTGGTTTCTGTGTTGATCGATGTTACCTCTTGTGTCATATATTGGGATTGTCGAAAGAAAGCAGGCAGGATATCGTGTCAGAAGCATTGTGTGGAAGCATTGAATTCGCATCATGAACTTGTTTCAAACATGGAAAATAAGAAAGATATGAGACATAGAACTTTACCCCTCTTCCCACCCCCTCCCTGCCTCCCTGCATGACGGACTAAGAACTACCCGCCTCCTCAACTGCGCAGAGTGCTTATTTCCCATATCCTAGTACTTGTGTGGGGGGGAGAGTAGTCCAGCGATCCCCCCCGGTGCATCCCCATTACCTACTACGTAGTGTGTTGGCAACTTATCGTTAGTGTTCACTGCAGACCTGTAGTACAGACAGTACAAGGTGAGTCACGGTGCATATTAGTCTAGCACTCGTTTTTGTCCTTCGCGGTCGTTTTGACTGCTGCATGCGTTTCTCCTTTTACGAGCTGAAGTCTCAAGTAAGGTACGGGCCACCACGGCAGTTCCATGCACTACAGTCGCGCCTGTGCGTGTCATGTTGGTGCACCTTTACTCCCAGTCTAAGACCTAGTGGCCGACAGAGTCTCTTCACTCATCGCCTCTCGCCGCCGCTGATCCATCCATTGATATTGTCTCTTTCAACTCTATTGATGCAGCGCCTTGTGTGTGGTGATTTAATTTCTTGCCCGGTCTTCCAGAGCTTGTGGCTCGGCGCCATCCTTCCAGCCATTCTTGGGCCTCCTCAGGTGTCGTAAAGAACCAAGTCTTTCCCTCGGCCTCTACTCTCAGTTTCGCCGGGAATAGCATGGAGTACTTGAGTTCGCGATTTCTCAGCTCTTTCTTTACTTCGAGGAAGCTGCGGCGTTGTTTTGTCACAGCCGCCGTGTAGTCCGGAAAGAATGTCACTGTGCTGTGTTCGAGACGGAATGGGGGGCGATTTGAGCCGTTTGGAGGATCGCATCGCGATTGCGGGAATTGAAAATGCGGGCAAGTATGGGCCTGGGGGGGACCCCGGTCTGGGTCTGCCACCCGGAACTCGGTGAGCTCTTTCCACCGAGAAGTAGCTGGACAGCCCTCGTGGCTTCAATTGATTCTTGATGAGGTCTTCGACAAACCGGTCCAGTGCTGGGCCCCCCGTCCCTTCAGGCACTCCAATAATTCTCACATTATTGCGCCTCGAACGGCCTTCCTGATCGTCGAGCTTGGCGGCCATAAGCTTGTTGTCCGCTTCTAGTTGACATATGTGGCGCTGAAGAGCAGCCGTATCTTTGGAGAGGGTTGCCGTTATTTCTTCGACCTCGTCACTCTTGTGGTCATTTTCTTAAAATCCGCTCGTATTAGGGAGAGTTCTATGGAGACCGACCCTATTCGGGAGTCTAAGGAGGTATGTACATTGTTCAGTGTGGTCATAATGTCCTGCAGCGTGAACTCTGATGGCTCCGAGGCAGTAGGGCTCGCTACTCGGGCAGTTTCGTGGTCTGACTGTTCCGGCTGACCTTTGGCGCAGGCATATTTGTCCAGTTTCGTTTGGTGTGTGCCGCGCTGGCCCCTTCCCCCCCATCGCTGCAACTCGCCACTCAGTGTCGCGTAGTGCGGCGTTGGTAGGTGGTGGTACTCACCGCTGCCTGCCTGTGCGGTGGGTACCCACACGCGGCCTTTCGGGTTTCCCACCACCGCCCGGTTGTTTCGGATTTAGCTGCTGCCACTGAGGAAGATCAAGGGGGGGCTTTTCACTCAGTGCCACCATGCGGTCTGCACCTCTGCGCGGAGAGTCGTGTGTCCAGCTCACCTTTCGGGAACAAAATGTGGCCTAGGCGCAACAGGGTCTACCCTCGTGTTTCTGTGCCGCCGTTGCAAGATGGCTTCCACCCTTCCTCGGGAGCCTGATAGTGTGTCAGGAGTTCAATTCGCGTACCGTGCTCTCCGGTGAGGGAAAGGGGAGCCCCCACTCAGTGGACTGTGTTCCCAATGTCTCTGGTGCCGGGGGTTCTCTGGCAGTTCTGTCTCTCTGGTCTGCAGTTGGTCGTATTCAGTATGCCTGTATCTCGTATCTCTTCTTCTGCGGGACCTCCGTGTTTCAGGGGTCACTGTTTCATATTACGCTCCGTGGGAGCCTGCGCATGCTGAATAGTAATTGCGCTACGCGCGTTGCAGGTACCGTGCCTCGTAACCTATTTGGAGGCCAGATCTTTCCGCATAGTATGCCTGGCTGGAGCCTGATCGTGACGGCGCAGCGCGCCTCACGGGGGACTCCGGGACGCCGCTCCGGGCCGCTCCGTGGCTGGCGAATCTGGATAACTGCGTTGCGATGCCCCGCTGATATGCCGGGTCGTCACTGCCCTTTATTGTCGCTAGTAGGCCACCGCTTCAGGCCGCCTCCGAGTTCGTCTTCCCGCACAGGTCTCACTGCTCCCACGCCGCTCAGCAGCGGTCGTGGTCGAGACCCCGGCGGATCAGGATAGCGGTGCCACGGAGCCCCGCTGGTATGTCTGGATCATCGCTGCCTCCTGCCTTCACTGGCGGGCCTCCGCTTCTGGCCACTTTTGGACTTGCTTTCGAGCACGGGATTCACTGCCCCCACTCTGCTCGGCTGCGGTCGAACTCGAGGCCCCGGCTGCTGATCGGGTCGTAGGCCGCGTCTCTTCGTTTCGACGCAGGCTCGCCGGAATCCACTTTCCGGGGTCCACGGCAGCTGCGTCCGATGCCCAGCCACTTCCGACCCTCTGCCCACTACTTTGCAGGCAAGTGCGCCAACTGATTATTTGTCGGATCTGTGGGGATGTCGGGCGGTTCACGGAGCCTCTCTAGGCAGCGGCCATTTCCTCATGCTGCTAGCCACGACCCCCATATTTTGTGTTTTTATTGTAATAATTAAATTCGTTTTTTAAAATTAAATTGGGTTAGGAATTTTATTTTTTATTTCTTAACAGTATGGCCTTATTTGCTATTCCGTTGTGTGCACCTGTCCTTACAAGATGGGCCGGTATGTGAGAATAAAAGCCAGTGTGCAAGTTCATGGATTTCAAATGTGCTTGCAAGTCTTCATTTAAGTCTTTATACAACTAGCTGGAGATAGAGAGACGGCTACAGGTTAGGACAAACACACATCATCAGCCTGCACATGGGACGGTTTTCCCATTACTAAAAATAAAGGACTGATTGAGGTGCATGTACAGAACCTTCTGTGGCCCTCAGTGCTGGAAAAGTAGATGTTGCAGTTCGGGAATGGCGTTTTTTTATTTTGGCTGTCTGTTATGCCTGTACTCCAAATAATGGGGGATTTCAATTCAGAATGGAAGTGCATTAGTAGAGCTGTGTGTGATTGAGAGTGCTGGGTGGAAAAAAAGCATGCTTGCAGGACAGAAATAGTTTTTATTGGCAGAGCTGTGTGCAGGATGCTTTTACTTTAACACTAATCTCGGATTGCAACAACTGGGCAGAACTGTCCGAAGATGAGCTGTTGGTGGAATAAAATGGACTGGACATTCTACCATGCCCTGTTGCTCATGTGATTTTCAAGAGACAAGGGAAGTGCTAGATGGAAAGTCTAATGGAAAAATTAGCAGAATTTGGAAGTACATTTTAGTGAGTGTTGGTGTACCAGCAGGAGTGACTGCCAGCAGTATCTGACCAAGTCACCCACAAATCATGGCAATGGGTACTTCCACCCCTATCAATTATGCCTAACAATTAAAGACAGAGGACTAATCTGTTTGCCCTCTCAGCTAATGCCTGCTTGAACAGCTAGCAGCACTGCTTGGTAACAGGAAGTAGTGGTTGACTTTTTTCCAAGCTTTGCTGTTCACTGCTTGTGCACTAACTCATGGAGTTACTGAGGCAGTGCACAGCAGGGGTCACCAAACTTAGTTTGGCAATGAGAAACATTTGAGTGCAAAATGAAATGATGAGCAACGTACGAATGACAACGAAGCTTATTGACATGATTGTGTAGGTAAAATAATTGAAACAAGAATGAATTCTGGAAGGAACTTAGCACGCAAACCTACCATACTTTCGATATAGCTATAGATATTTATTTAGTAATATGTATTACAGAAACATAATGGCAAAATGCATATTAAAACAGAGTTAAGCCCATGGCACTGATTGAATTATGGCTTAGATACATATCTTCAAGCAGCTGAAGGTTCCTAAGATGTTTGAAAATAATTGGCAATATTTAAATTATATGACGTAAACGACCAGCAAGAAATCAGGAAAATTTGGTGGGCTTTGAAGGTAAAATTTTCTAACGAGAAATCCCACAAGATGTATATTTAAATGCACATTAGATCAGTAATTTGCAAAAGATTGAAAGTATTTTTTTTTTAAATTTCAAATTCTTTTTAGCAGAGAGGAGCAAATTACAAAAAACAATTCATCTGAGCAAAAAAAAGACTATTCTGTCTTCTTCCTCGCTGACTGAAACTATAAATTTCTTATCTGCAGTAAGACACTTCGCCCATGATTAATCATTGTATCTAAAATCTAATCAGTTCAAAGCTCTACCAATTGAGATAAATAATAATAATCATAGACGGTACAATTCATTCATGATCAGAGAGAAAAAAAAAATAAGCGAGAGGAGAAAGAAAATACATTACATTGTTGATTCTCTCTCAGTGAGGCATTGAATACTAGCAGATATCCCCAGCCATTTTGCTGCCATCATACATCATGGGGTTAAGATCTTTGGCCCATATAATACAGCGCTAGTTGTGAATTTGCTCATAGCAATATTGTTCCTCTCATATTGACATCAAGTATAGTGTTCAACAAATGACAGAGCATCGGGATTATTGGCTCCATCAATTAACAATTGATAACATATTGTAAAACTCTTGATCCGACTATTATTAAATTACGAGATAACACCAGTTCCGATAACGATACCCCATAGAGATTGGATCATACAAAACACTTTGTCTTAAATTGGCTCCTGTTGTTGCAGTATACCCATAGCTCAATCTGACCTAAGTCCTTAGCCTTCTGGTGCTAGCCGATCCCGAAATCCAAATCTGTCTTCTATCTATTTTAACATCAGCGACCAGTTCAAAGCCCCCTGTTTCCTAGCTCCCTTTCCTTTACAATAGTTAAGAGTTTTCTCCAGGTTATACATGCTCAGTATACGCAAAAACCATTGCTGTACTGTTGGTGGTTCGGCGTTTTTCCATATCATTGCTATGAGCAGGCATACATGCATACAAAGATGAAATAGATCTTCCCTATATCCCCTGATAAACGATGATCAAGGCCAGTTAGCACCAATGATGGGGTAATATCAACCTTTTCTTTCAGCGCGTCCTTCAGAAAGGCCTTAATACCTTCTTTTAGTGCTTGCATCTTTTAATTTGCTCTCACAAAGCATATGAGTCGTATCTGCAAGAGTCTCCACCCAGCAGGGGCATTTATGATCAGCTTTTTTGCCCCCGCTGAACAGCTTAGCAGGAGTATAACAAAGGTTGAATATGGTTTTATAGTGCTGGCTTCTCGAGCTTGCAGTAAGCAACACCTTCATGTCGACCTCGATTGAGGCCTGGATATCTATATCCTGAGTCTCCACTAAATCTGTCCATTTCTGTTTTCCCGCTGCGTGAATAGATCCAGGAGGGGGATTCTTTCGACAAATAGGAGTTCACTCAAGAGCTTTAAAATAAAGCCTCCAATCTGCAGGTATTTAAAGAAAGTTTTCCCTCCAATCCGAAGTCCTGCTGTAAATCACTGAATGAGCATAATTGCGCATGGCATAATAGATCATCCAGCATGATCATCCCAGATAACTCCCATGAATGGCAACCCTGGTCGTGGAAAATTGATGGAAAGATAGAAGACCACCACAACGGAGTATAGCTGTTGTATCTTGTAACTCCTATTTTAGTTGTTAGCTGTTTCCAGATCTTGAAGGCAGTTCGGATGGTTTTAAACCTCACCATCTTGTAGTAACTATGTTCAGTATGTCTTAAGAAGCACCCCCTTGCATCCTCCCCCAGATACAGTTCAAAGATAGTAGGAGGTTCTGACCTTGAAGGACTAATGTCCTGTAGCCATAATGAGACTCCCCATATGTTGCAGGAGGGCTGCCCAATATTATAATATGAAGTTGGGGACTGCCCAGCCCCTTCTAACTTTAGGGATGACTAAATATTTTAGAGCCCGCCGCACCCTTTTATATTGCCATATTAGGTTTGTACAGATGGTGTCTAGTTTTTTGAGCCACACTAATTCCAATGGTATGGCTCTAAACAAGTATAGCACCTTTGGTAGAACAATCATTTTCAGCACATTACATCTACCAGCTAACGTGAGATGTAAACCATTAAGCCTCCTTAAGTCCTGACTAGCTTTCCCCAAGATCGGATCAAAGTTCATTTTATAGATAGTACCCACGTTAGTCATAATTTTAGTTCCTAGATACTTAACACTTTCCACCCTGAGACTGTCTGCCATAACGACATTACTGGTACATACGATCTGGGTTTTCTCTTTATTCAAATGATACCCTGAGATTGCCTCAAACGTTTAAGCCTCTCTTTCCACTTCAGTCAGTGCATTTTGGGGCTCAGGTGTTAACAATGCAATATCGTCTGCATATGCCAAAACGTTTGTGTCGTATCCCTTTACCTTTACTGATTTGATGGGTCGTGTAGTTAGCGGGTCGATATATAGGGCGAACAGGATGGTAGAGCAGGGACACCCCTGCGTAGTCCCCCTGGTTATCACAACCCTTCCTGATTCTATAACCATGATTTGAAGTTGGGGAGTTGTATTAAGATACAGCGCCCTTACAGCTTTAATTAGGCCTGGCCCAAACCCCTTACATTTGAGCACTCCCCAGAGATACCCCCAAGAAACCTAGTCAAACGCCTTATCTGCATCGAGGAGGATCATAGCCAAAGGGTTCTTCGTCACATCTGCAATGTCAAAAAGTGTGATAGCCCGTCTGATATGTTCCATGCGCCGTCGCCCTGGTATGAATCCGTGCTGCCAAGGTGAGACAATTTTGGCTATGACCCTGCCCATACTTGTTGAAGACTGTGATGTTAATGCCCCCCCCCCCTCCCCACGAGGCTGGCAGAGTCCCCTCTCTCCGAACCCCAAGGAACGTTTTTATCAGGTCCAAAGCCAACTCTGGAAAAAATACCCAATAAAATTCTAACAGTATTTTATCAGGCCCTCCAGTTTTCCTGGTGCAAGAGATTTGAGTATCCCATACTTCCTCCAGAGCAATAACAGATTCTGGTGTGTCAGTGTCATCTTTGTCTAAAGAGTCTTTGCTTACTCCCTCCAGGGAGCCTGCTATCTGATCTAATGAGGTAAAGATATCCTCTTGATATAGTTCTCTATAATACTCCTCAAAGACATCGACTATGGCATCCGGGGTGGTGGCCATGGTGCCATATGTTTTTCCGATACCTCTATCCACCTCTTGTTGTCGTAGGCGGAGAGCCAGTAACCTGCCCACAGTCTCCCCATACTCGAAGCTCTCTGATCTACAAGTCTGGAATTTTTCAGCCAATATTCTAGAGTGATAGTTATTGATCCTGGCATTTGCCACCCCAATTCTTTGCTGCATCTCTTGGTCATCCGATTGTCTTGTAATCAACTTCATATGTTGCACTTCCATTTCTGCCAGCTCATCGTACAGCCCTCTGGCCTCCTTAGCCTGCTGCATCATATTATGAGAGGCAAAACTGATGGTCTCGGCCCTGACCCCCACTTTTAATGAATCCCAAACTATCCCTCCTGGTGCACTGTTTCTGTTCACTTCCAAAAAGTCGGCTGTAGTAAAGTGCCCCTTCTTTGCATGGTTACCCCCCATTTTTGCCTGACATCTGATGCAACCCGACTTGAGGTGCCCTGGGACACTGCCAGTCAGGTTCCCAGGGCCTGTGTTCTTTCCCAAAATTGTTCCTCTGTATCCACAACTGGCACATCCCTGGCCACAGGTAAGCTCTTTGAAAAAGGTACCATGGGTACCATGGGTACCAAGGGCACTGTGACCAAGGAAGGCCCCTGAGGGCTGCAGCACCCATTGTGCCACCCTCAGGGGCCCTGCACCTTAACCTACACACTCTGCCACAGCAGGCTGCGTCTTTTTGGTGCAGAGAAAAGTGAAGAGTCGACATGGCACACACCCCTGCGTGCCATGCCTGCAATTCACTGTCTAAAGCCTAGGTAAGTCCCCCTCTAGCAGGGTGCATTAGTCCTAAGGAGAGGGTACAGAGGCATGAGCCCCATACCCCTACAGTGTCTAAGCCCATTTAATAAACAATGTAAGTGTCGTAAAGCCATAAAGAGTATATGGTCTGGGAGTTGGTCACTATGAACTTCACATTTTGCTAAAAATTGGGAAGTTTAGTAGCAAACTTCTCAGCACAATAAACCCACACTGATGCCAGTGTGGGATTTAATGTAAAATGTATTCAGAGGGGATCTTAGAGATGCCCCCTGAAAGCCGACCAGCCCTGATGTGGTTCCTGATTGGCTGCCCGCCATTGCCACCACAAGACAGATTTCTGGACCCCTGCTTAGAGGGCCCCGCTCTCTGGGTTCAGAAACAAAGCTCATCCTGGGTAGAGGTGTCATGCCTCCTTCCCCAGGATGGGCTGTACCCAAGAAAGGGAAAGCTTCAAAGGCCAGCTGCCTTTGGACGCTGTCCCTGCCTTTTGCTGCCCGCAGCAACTGGTTCCCACCGGTTCTGACCCCCACTTTGGGCGGGAGAATCAGTGTGAAAACCGAGTTAGGAGGAGAGGTGTGTTCACCTTTGCCAACCCCACCCCTCAGGGTGGGGGAGATGAGGTGAAGCACACATCTCAGTCCCCTCCATCATGAAGATTAGGGGGCTAAGCCAATTAGGAAGAGGCTCATGCCCCCTCCCACTGGAGGGTAGCATAATAGGGGGTGTACCCACCCCATGGAAGGGACCCATTGGTCCCAACCTACACACCCCTTTAACACTCCTAAATGTAGTATTTAGTGGCGATCCCGAACCTTGCCTCTTCAGATTCGAGGAGGAAAGAAGAAGGACCGAAGAGCCATGCTGACCCAGGAAGAAACCGAGGACACCAACTGACTTGGCCCCAGCCCTACCGGCCTGTCCCAACCACAACCTGCCTACAGTGAAGAAACCGGCGTGTCCCTAGAGCCCGGAGGACCTGCCCTGCACTCAACCAACAGACTCTGTCTCCCGTGAGCACCGGATTTGCTCAAGCCAAAGACTAAACCGTAAGAGTCCGGACTCTGCGATTCTGCAGCACCCGGCTGCCACGGCCCGAGGTCGAGTGGCCCCCATATTCCAAAGAGGTCCCCCCGGCGATCCTAAGTTGGGATCCGGTGACCCCTGACCTCCCACAAGCTTCGACGCTAAACCTGCAGCCTTTACTTGAAGGGTCCCACCGACCGCGACCTAAGGCGGTAAGAAAACTGCTCCCTTGACCGAAGCGGTCCAGTAAGTTCAACCACGCCTGTTTGACTGAAGCCGTCCGTGACCAATCGCAGCCTAAGGAAACAGATGCCTAAGACCCCTCAGCCCTCGACACCTTCCCAGCCTTGGGTGGTCCAACTGACGGTGTCCAAGCATCCTCCCAGATCCCCAGTCGCCTTTCCAGTCGTTAGTCGCCTCCAAGAAGTCCTCCCAATCGAGCCTGCAACTTTCCGAAACCGGCGGTCTCCAATGAGAAGCCCAGTGACCGCAACGTCCGCTTTACCTCCTGCACCCGAACGCGTCGGCGCCACTGTTGGTGCAGTTCTTGTGCCGGTTGTTGGCCCCTGCAGTGCCGACCGCAACCTTAGGAGCTTTGCTCCCACAACCAAGTGGCCTGCTTGTCAGCAGACCCTAAACAAAGGCCCTTAGCTCGTTGGCTAACGTTGGGCCCCTACACTCTGCACCCGGCCGCCCCAGTGCCACTGGTGGTGCAACCAGAGTGTCCACTTGGACCTTGGGGAACCTTGGTCCTAACCCTGAAACCTCAACCTTTCAAGTACAATTCTTACCTTTGAGCTCGATAACAATTTTTCCTCCCACAGAAACTCATAATATGAGATTTTGGGTCTAGAAAGTATTCTATGTAGAACTGCTAATGTATGGGGAAAAGTGAGCACTATTGTAACGTAATCTGAAAGTAATCAAAGAGTATTTACTGTATAATGCCAAGTATCCCGAAAATTGATATCAACCTGTAACTGTTACAATTACAAGAACAATTGCATTCCTTGACAGTCGTGTATTTGAAAGTATTTATTGCTTACCTTTACTTTACCAAGTCCTGCTTGGTTCTACAAATAAACCTTAAGTATACCTTTTTTTTATAATTACCTAATTGGTGTGGATTCTGTCACTGAGTGTGTGACATCAGCCTTGATTGAGTGATTACAATAAATTCTTAACACACCCTCCTGATAAGCCTAACTGCTCAACACACTACCACAAATAGAGCTGTTAGTGATTATCTAATTTTGCCTCTGCTATACCTCTGGGGATTTATTGGACTCTGTGCACACTATACCTTACCTTGTTATAGTATATGCAGAGCCAGCTTCCTACATCTGCTATCCATTTTCTCATATGATTGACATATTTAATATTTAAAAGCAATTTCCTATCAAAGGTCCACTTACCCTGACTCCTGGCTGCCCCGTATCCGATATTTCTAAGATGAAGGGATTATGTTCAGAAAAGACCTTAGAGAGTCTCCTGATGCCAGCTTTCCCCGCTAATCTGGAGGAAATCAGGAGGTAGTCCAATCGGACATATTTTTGTGTGGACATGAGACGAAGGTGTACCCTGGGTCAAGATCTCTGATTCTATCCCATATATCCACCAGCCCGTGGCTACTCACGAGATGTCACATTGCTCTATATACACGTGGTTTCCTCCCCAAATATTTTGCAGCCTGTCTGTTATTAATACCCACATCCAAATGGAGATTAAAATCGCCACACACAACCAGAGGGAATGGCTAAGAGGCCAATTCCACCATCAGTTCTTCCAGAACAGCTGCTTCTTCTAAGTTGGAGCCATAGATAAAGCCTAGGGTGGTTAGCCCCTGTGGCCTGACATTCAGCTATCGCCAATCTACTGAATTTATCCATCAATGTATGCTGCGCCAGGCCAGTATTTCTCCTGACTAGAATTACCACCCCCTGGTAGAAGAGCTTTGGTATGTACATACAAGAAGAGAATATCCTCTGACCTGAAGCAGGACTCTTTTCTCTCAGGAAATATGAGTTTTTTGCCCACAAACAATATCAAGCCCCAGAGTTCTTAATACTGCCGCTACGCTTTGCCTCTTAAGTTGGTAATTTAACCCACAATCATTAACAGAACATATACAAATTTTACTAGCCTGCATCATTTGACATCGAAGTAGATCTCAACAAAGAAAAATAGACTCTGCCCCCTGCCACCTCATATTGCCCCACCCTTACTTTATTCAAGAATCAAAGTAATTGTGAACAGCCTAATCCAAGCCTCACAACACCTCTAGCCTTTGCTCCGTCTTTTTTTGTTTTTAAGAGACCCCCTCTTTCCTGCCCACCACCCCTTCCACACCCTGAAACCACTCCACAAACCCCCTCCTTCTCGCCCCTCGCCCCCTATGTGGAGCATACAGGCCCAACTTAGGTCTGCTGAAGATGTTCACGCACTCTCTGTCTAACCGCCAGAGCCTATTACTACCAACAAAAAAAAAGATGTTAAACCACATTTTGCAACCCAATCCATTTGCTATGTAGAAAAGGAGAAAAAAGAGGGGGGGGGGGGGGCAATAATATAGAATTCATAAAAATCCATGAGAAAAGGAAGAAGGAGAACAAAGAAAAGGGAAGAAAAATAAGTCATGAACCAGGAGAATGTATCATTGTCATGTCACTTATTGGCCTGAGTCCCAGGTCTAATTGGCTCACACTGATCTAGATACAGTAGTTCAAATTCACAATGTCATAAATCAATGAGCTCTTGCTCTCCAAGAACTCCTTGGCTTTAATTTCAGATGTAAACACCTGTGCCTTATTATTTCATATGATTATGAGCCTAGCTAGATTCATCAAAAATGCCTGCGCCCCCTTATCCTGGAACGGTTTGATCAGCTGCCTGACTCTCCAGCGTCTTTCGACCATTACATGACAAAAGTCCGGTCTCACGAAGAAAGAGCATCCATCTGCTG
The DNA here is from genome assembly GCA_963921515.1 of Calotriton arnoldi. Classification (NCBI taxonomy): domain Eukaryota; kingdom Metazoa; phylum Chordata; class Amphibia; order Caudata; family Salamandridae; genus Calotriton; species Calotriton arnoldi. The sequence continues at coordinate 234,550 of CAWUFW010006584.1, forward strand.
TAAGTTTCGAATCCAGGCGTGCTTTTTCAAATATTTCCTGTCTTAGGACAAAATTCCCAATATAAACCAGTATAGCCCAATGTTTCTTGGTGTCCATATTCACCTGCTTCCTCATTAGAAGGATTCTATGTGCTCTTTGGATCTCTTGACCCCAGTTCCACCCCTTGAGCTCGGAAAAAGCCTTCGGGAACAGGTTGATCAAGAACAGCTTTGTGTCATTCCCCTCTTTGTCCTTAGGGCTCGGAGATTTTATTAACGCTGTTGATTTTCGTGGTCTTCCCGTTTCCACTGGATGCCGATTAGTTTAACTTCATGAGCCTCTGTTTGTCCACGAGCAGCAGCGACATCCTTCTCCAAAGCTGTGACCCTACTTTCCAGATTGGACATCCTTTCTGCTACAGCAGAACATGTTTTGGCAACCTTGCGAATCTTTCCTTGCAATTTGCTAGTCGCCGCATGGGCCCTGCGGCTATCGGTCCGGGTCTCACCCCTGTGCACCATGACGCATTGACACATGGTCTCCAAGGGTGGTGGATGCTGATCTATTGGGCCCTGGGAGTCTATGATGGTGTCTCCTAACAGTTGTGCTGTTGTTGTTGAATAATCCCATTTTAAGTCTGCTTTTGCTTGTCTCATGCCCGTTCCTGTGGACTTCAGGATTGCTGACAGAATGATGCCCTCGGGGATATCACTTGATTTACTGAGGACACTGTCCCTGGAGTCTTCCCCTGAGTCCGAGCCCTCCTTAGACCATTCTGACCCATCTGATAACGAGAAGAAGCACTTTACTGCACCATGGTCCAAGCCTTCTTTCGTGGCTACTGCCATAGTGCTTATGATGCTTGTTAGACTTGTGGGGGCTTGTGTGTTTTGTTAGCCTCGTTGATGGCCTCTGTTGAGCCATCCCGTGAACTGTAGGGGACATTTTCTTGCCTGCCGCTTGTTGAATGCCCCCCGTGTCTAGGTTTTCTCTGCTCCCCTCCAAGGAGCCCCCAGCTACACTTATATCAGTGGCAATACAAGTGTCTTGTCGAACAGCCCGCTCCAGTGCACTGTTGGGCAATGTCAGAGGCAGGGGAAAAAAAATGGAACAATTTAATTCCAGATCTGATGTAGGCTGTACCAGCACAACCTGCTGGAGAGCTGAGAGCGCCTTGCACCCGGAAGTCTGCCTGCTTGCTCAGAGAGAGAAGGCGGGTGCCTGGCCCTGCAGGAGGAGATACTATCCAGGAGGAAAAGACTAGCCTTGTTCCCGGAATGTGGAACAACCAGAAAAACCTGACTATTTGGACCGCAACCACTATTGACCAAGATGTGAAGGGTCATGTGTTCACCCTATTTACAGCTCAAATCCAATGTGTGCTGTCTGGCACATCTGTAGTTCATCGGAAAAGACTAGTGCTGCTGCTCATCATGCTATGTTTGAAGAGAATCAGTCATCGCTATAGCAAGTAGTACCCCTCTTCCTTGGCCCGGAGCCGCAACTGCCAGTAAAAAGCACCTAACAATCAGGTACTGTGCACTTGACTTGCTCCATCGAGGAGTAAGGTTCCTGTCTGCTGTTCCACCCTACTTCCAAGGATGCAGCTTGTGGGAAACAATGAATCACCAACCAAAGCTGCAACATCTGTGTCCCCTGCAAAGAAGTAACACAAGGCCTTAACGAGAGTAAGGCAGTGTTTTGAACAACAAAGCCTAGTTTAAAAAGTTAGAATGTTACATTAGCAATTTGAACTCTTTTAGCTCAAGATCACATAAAATGACCTACTGGTTAATACTGCATGGTGATAACTCGCACCTGTGCTGTTTTTGCCTGTACTTTGCTATCCCCTTGAGATATTCCAGGCCAGGTGAAGCTCCATAGGACAAGAGAAGAGAGCACTAGAGGTGGTGGGCGCCTAGTGCTAAATCATTGTCAAGATTACCAAATCATGTATTGAACCCTATTAGCTTGTGTCGTATTTCGTTTTGCTGTGACATTAAAATACTTCTCATTACTTAAGATAACACTGGGCCGTCCATCAAACTATTGTGTCTATTCGTTGACTGTTGGGTTCTGTGATTTTTCTTCTCACACTACCACCCTGAGAGGCCTTTGTCCCACTACCCTGAGAGTTAGGTGCAGAAAGGAGGTTTTTGGCCAGAGCCACACTAGGGCAGACCCCAGAGCACCAGTGCCAAACAATACCAGCCACCATGGTTATGGTCCAGTAAACCCTGTCTGCCCTGTGACCCCCTGAACGGGTGTCTGATAACGATGTTGAAGAAAAAAGAGCACACCTTCTTCACCTGCGTCTCCTACTGCTGTCCCTCAGTTCCCTCTGTTACCTACCCTACTCCTTCAACAACTGTTACTCACCGTCTACAACTTTTCTTCACTTCTTCATGTTATCCAAAGTCTTCTGCTAACCACCTCCCTATCTGACAAAGCTGCACTCTCTCATCTTTGTGCTTAATACATAAAAAGAGGGAGAATTAGTGGCCTTTTAGATACAGAGCAGGATCCACAGAATGTGAGGCAGCCAGCCATGCTATTAATTCCCCTTCCTTCCTCTTGTGCTGGTTGAACCAACCATATTGCACATGGTATATACATTTTTCATTTTCTATTATACACAGTCTGGTTAGTTCCCCTAACTCTGGACATAGCTTCATCCAGTCTCCCTGATCACTCTGCCATTAACGCCAGGTCCTAGCATGAATACCTCCATGTGGCCTTCTTCTGACTTATTCTTCCTCTTATCTGTTATGATTTATGTGAGGCACATTATGACATCTATACAGCTCCAGATGCTACCTATCCCTGAGCTTGATCTCCTCTGTTTTTTCACTGCAATCTGTGGAACAGAGATTGTGTTCAACTGGGATCCCTTATTAGTTTCAGAGAACTGACATCAGAAGAGGGTGGCCCTCAATTAAGGGCTTTCCCTAAAAGGACAGGTGCACTCACTCACTGAGGTGACATGCTTCATCATTGGGCCCCTTTCTCACTGTGGTGATATCTGGTTACACAAGGTGGACTCTCTCTGGAGCTCTTTAAGGCAAGGAGATAATTTTATTTCTTGCACCTAATGTAATGAAATGAGAAGCAGATTAAAAATGTGTCAGAAAGTGGAGAATACCCAAGTTAGTTTCTTAATTGTATTCTCACCCTACTACATGGTTAAAAAACTAGTACTAGAAGGGCTATATGGTGCAGACCACTAGGCTATGTGTATTATGACCTTGACCTCCCACTGCTGGGTAGTATATGTTTTGAACTTGGTGTGTTGTGGGCTGAGTCTGGATTTGCATTTGCTGAGTATGGCATGATGTGTGCTTACCTTTTTGTGTGGTTCGGTATTTGAGGACGAAATTTCAGGGGCCATGGTGGGTTATTTATATTTATTGTATTGGGTGGGCCTCCTCAGTAAGAAAGGTTTCTTCATTGACTGGAGGATATGGACTGAGTGTTTCAAAGGCATGATCAGTGCATTGGAGTGGGTGGTATTGGGACCTTCTGCTGGAGTGTGCTTTGTATAAAATGTGTGCACATACGTGATAAGCGTGGTGTAGTTTTTTTGTTTGTGTGGTGGCATGCTGATAGTGGTTTTGTGTTTACTGCCCATGACCTGACATGCGGTGAGTGCTCAACGGTATGTGTCCTATGTGCCAGTGTGGTAGTGTGTTGTGGTTCTTGCTGAGTTTGGGGAGGGTGGGGAGTGGAAGTTGTAATTCTTCCCATAGTTTGGATGGGCTTATTGTGGGGAAACTTTTCTATTTTAGATGGTTTTAACAAGCATGTCTGAGGATGGCACTGAGCTCGGGGGGTTGTGCTGAGTGAGGGAATGTATTGACTTGAGAGGGTTTTGCAGAATATGGTTCACAGGGGTGCAGAATATGAGTGGTTTAAGGCAGATGGACGAATGTCAAGGATTGTAGGGGTGGGCATGGTAAGTGTGATGAAAAGGGTACCTGGTGTCATACGTGCCCCAAAGTAAAGTGATAGAATGAGATTAAAATAATACATATTAATTAGCATGCATCATTGAAAAAGTTTGCTCTGGAGCCTTGCACCATGTTCTGTGGTATGGTAGAACATAAATGAAAAGATAAACCTGAGCCCTTTAATTAATTCTTGTTATAGAACAACCAAGAGTTTTTTTGCGTTAGATTTTTGTTTTAAAGTTGTGGCTGATCATTCATGTAAGAATGCCAGTTTAATATAGAGAAGGGCATTTAGCGTGAGTGCTGATCTTCGTTTCCTTTGTTGGTGCACATTTAAAAGTCAGCTTTTGCTCGCCCATTCCTTCCCGCTCAGGTTACATGTCCCTAGTTCTTGTCCAATACACGGGATATGAAGCCTTAGCCACCAAGCAAGCAACTGGATTAGTGGCACACGTTACTTAATATCTCAGTATTGTTAATTGTGGTCACAAAACACAGAGCAAGCCATGAAGTAGACTTGTTCATTAAAATTTAAGTTGGGCAATTCAGGGTCTGACATCCTGGACAGGTTCTAAGGGAATGCCATGTGGGGTTTGGTTATAGCCCATTTGAAGCAACACATCTGGAGCGGCATTCACCTTATAGAAAACAAAGTCTTCAAGTAATAGAGTTTTCTGACAGACTTATTACTGCTCATATTCACAGGGCACTCAGTATATTCATATTCATTCCTTGGGAAATTAGGAGTTAGATCACTGGACATTTTAGATCGGAGTAGTCATGTGGAGTGTTGTGTTGCTCAAATTAAGAAGTCCCCATCATAGAAATGTTGTTTCAAGCAGTGCATGTGCTAATAGAAAAAGAGTATCCCAACTGTGGAAAAGTGTCCCTTTTTGTCATGGTCACTTCCACTTTTTGCCACTGGTACTGATGCTTTTTGATTGATGTGCACTGGGTCCCTTCTAACCAGGCCCTAGTGCCAGTGCTATTTCCCTAAAAACAAGGTAAAATGGTCTAATTGTAACCCAATTGGCACACACTTTAGCACTCCTGTAAGTCCCTAGTAAGTGGTAACCCTGGTACTTAGGGCCTGGGTACTAAAGGGGGTCCCTCAGGGCTGCAGCATATATTATGCCACCCAAAGGGACCTCCCTACATATTGCATGCAGGCTGCCATTCCAGACTGCTTGTCATGGTGCAAACCATGATTGAAAACCCAACATTGCACCCTCACTGTGCATTATATTACATGTGAGAGCATAGCTGCATGAACAGCTATGCCCCTGTGCTGTCTACTTCAATTACTAGATGGTACAATTGAACAGGTAAGCCATCTTAAGTATATGTACTGGGCACTGGTTATTACGAGCTCCCCAGCTACATAATGGCTTTACTAAAACCTATGGTGTTTGGTATCAAACACATTGTCTTAATAAATCTGTACTGTTGGGAGTACTAGATTTATTATGGCATGCACCCACAGAGCACCTTAGAGGTACCCCCTGAAAAGCCTAACAGTATCTAGTGTGCTAGTTGATGGGTATCATCCAGCCTGCCACAACAGACAATTTTCTGACCCCCTGCAGGTGAGAGCCAACGCTCTCCGAGGCCAAAAACAATGCCTGCTCCAGAGGAAGGTGTTAACACCACCTCCAGCAGGATGGGTAGTGATTTAGCATATCAAGGCCAGGGGCGCCAAAGCCCCTGCCACCTTTGATATGCGACCTCGGCTTCCTCCAGTCCTGGAAGGTGCCACCCCCTGCCCTGAGGCCCATTTGGCACCAGGACGGGTGGGAAATCAGCCAAGCAAGTATGCGTGATGCACCATCCGGGCTAGTCACACACCTAAGGTGGGCTACCTGATGTACTCCACGAAAGAAGAGATCCGCTATCTTGTTTTTGGTGAAATTAGGAACTTTGGGACAGCGTTATGCCCACAATCCCCACAGGAAGTGGTCAAATAGGGGGTGCAGTGACCCAGGGGTAAGTAGCCTATAAGCTACTGCCCTTCACTCCCCTTAATGCCCGTAAATTTAGTATTTAGGTGGCCCCATGACACCAGGAACTCAGATCAGTGTGCCTGAAAGAAGACGGACAAAGAAGAGCTGAAGACGTGAGAATTGTAGAGTAGCAGTGGACTTTGGCGCCAAACCCTGCCTAATAGCTCCTGTCAAAGATTCAACTAGTCCTGCAGCTGTGCATCCTCCCTGAACCTTGGAGGGCTGCCAGCATTTCTCCAACCAACCAGCATCCCCTTTAAGTGGAGGAGTCACTTCCCTGCAGCCTGCAGGCACCAACCGCAAAGTGGAGTTCACTGATCTGCTGCCCACCGGGTCCACTTATGCAGCAGCAGCCCAGGAGAAGGTTCCTCAAGCCCCCTGAGGTCAGCCCTGTCTCTCTAGCGAGTTTTGAGACGCTAGACCCTTCAGGAGCCCTCCAGCACCAATACCCAGAGGCCCGGAGCCCTTGCAGCAACCAGGTCTTGTTCAGTGTCCAGCCCAGACACCAACACCTCCGAGACAGGCCTACCGACATGGGACAACAGCATCAGAGAGGCCATCTTCAAGATTAGCCCTGTTGTCTTGTTTTGTCCCCATCTCCAGGTCAACCTAAGAAGTGAGAGCCTCCAACGCAAGCAATCTGCAGGACAAAACCGCTCTGCACCTGAGCCCGAGTCTACCGACAGTGCACCCTTGCTACAGAGACCCTAAAGAGCCGAGCTCCCCCTTTGGGTTCTGCTGGACTGGTTCCCCAGTCCCCAATTGCAGCCTTTTTCTTGTTACAGGTTTCCCCATTGACTTCAGCGGTAGCTTATGAGGCTAGCCTTGCGACCAGCACTTCTGCACCCGGATACTCTAGGGCAGGTAAGTCAAAACTACTGGTGGTTCTAAGGACCTTGGCCCCTACTTACCTCAAGTCCAGAAGAACAACCCTGTAACTTGATTGCAAGTATAGCTATGCAGTGCATGTTTCTCCCATAGGAAAACATTACAGTGTTCAAGGCTCATGCCTCAAACCTGACAGCTGTATTTTCTGTGATTCTGAAAATCGCTAACTCGAAAAGAACTAACCCGATAAAGATCTTGATGTCTAAATTAATATAAAAATCTATGTTATTTTTCTAAATTGGTCTCGGATTTCCTTATTCAGTGTGTGCCTTATTTATTGACTCTGTGTGTGCAACAAATACCTATCACTCCCCTTTGATAAGCCTAAACTCCTCAACCACACTACCACAAAGAGAGCATTTGGGATTTTTAAAGAAAGCCCTTGTAAACTAATATGGGTCATCTGGACTATTTGCATAGTGTACCCCTTAGGTGCACAACACAAATAGTCAGCTTCCTACACCAACCTCCTAAAAGAAGCAATGGTGTAAATTCACACTGTGCCAGGATGGTCCCACGCCCTTTCTACCCAAAGTATTCATTGTGTGCTTAACTCAGAAGCTAGCTGAATTATTTCATATGAGGCAATAAAGAAAGTGATAAAGGAGTAAATTAAAATGTCTCATTGCCTCTTTCTCTAATGAACGATATAACTCTTTGAAAGTTGATTTTCTCATTGTTTAAAATCTATGATTCTCCATTTTCTGAAATATATCATATTTTCAACCTGTTTTCAAGGATTGTCATCACAGTTTGTTGACAATTGCTCAAAGAGAGAAGCAAAGTCGGCAGAATGTTTGATGGATCATCAAACGAGAGAAAGCAGCCCCAGCGCTAGCATAGGTAAGATATTTTCATCCTTGAGTTTTTAATTAGCTGTGATTGGATTATCACTGAACTCGGCCCATCTAGGGAAAGGTACAGCAAACACAAAAAGAGAAGTTACATTGCTGTAACAGTCAGTGGCTTTGTTACTTACACGGTTACATTCATCCTTGAGTTTTTACATTGCTATGATTGCATTGTGAACGAACAGGAAAGGTATCATAGCTCACATGTGACTTTATTGCTTACACCCCTCTCTCCTCCATGTACCTCATTCCCCACTTCCTGTTATGGGGTGTTTTAAAATATGTAATATCTCAAGAGCTGTTTAAATTGTAAATGTTATCAAATGAGTATTTAGATGGATTTTAGTCTGATTTTTCCTGGTGGCCTAATTTGTTCAATGACTAGTAATTGATTTTTTTTGTGTGTTCTTTTGACAGACCAAGTAGTTGTCACATCAGTTGTTTCTTTACCCATCAAACAAGAGGATGGTGTTGATCCACTTGAACATCAACCACCTAATGGAACTGAAAGTTTTATTTTGCCTACAGGTCAGTAAACGCTGTTCGCTGGTTCTAGGACAATGTTGCCTCAGCACTCAAATTACCTCTTTTCATCCTCATTAAGTATGCTAGGTTTTCATCTCAGTGTCACCAGGTAAAATAAATGCATTGGAACACTTCTAGTTTGCTTCTAGCCTCATTTTCAGCCAGTGAAAGTAGTGTAAATATTTACACATTTCAGACCTATACATTTTACTATGCTATTACTATCACGTGGTGCTAAGACTAGAGAGCAGGATAGATGTTGTATGTTCCTCGTTCTTCCTGTCGTTATACCTACAACAGTGTATTCAGAATGCACGAGTGTAGAAGAAAACTGCTGAATTAGCATGGAATGTTCCCACAATTCTTAGAGAATGTTGTATAATATGAACATCAAGATAAAGAATTGAACTTCATTTACTCTTGGTAGAGGAAATGGAAAATTAAGATGTCTTCTTCTGTAGTTGATTTTTCATTTACATATCTAACTGACCTTTGCCCCGAAGAACTTCATCTGGTGACGATGTTACATAATATAAGGGCCATGTGGCTTTAGAACTGTACACTAATCTCTGCCTTCCTCTTCAGTTTTCCTTTTTGACCTTTACTGAACTCACCAGCTTTCCCACTTTGATATACTGCAAATTCATTAGGCACACATGTGTAGATCCTCTGCCCACAAGAAATTATGTGCTGGACCATTCAACGCCTAGTCTCATCCTGATATGTAATCTTGCTTTAGGTATACAGGTTGGTAGGCAAAACGTACCTGCAATAAAGTAAAAAAATAGAGGTGACCCTCCCCGTCTCTGAGGTCTGTGTCTCCAAAAATCATGTTATGCTCCAACTTTTTATTTTATTTCCAATACCATATTTAGTAGACTTGAAACTTGATTACGAGTTGAGAAGAGAAGTATTCCTGAATGGGATGCCGCTCGGCTCAATTATAAGGGGCAAGGTGTTCATGCATCTGGATTTTCTTGGTACTGGAACACCAGAACCGATCTTACCAGCCAGAATGGGTTGCAAGTGCAGCCCAGCTCGGTTACCCCATCCCTGCCCAACCTGCTTCTAAGGAAAGAGAAGGACCATATAATGCCCCCCACTGCCAGGACACATCCTCCCATTTCCTCAGTTACCTTTTCTCCAATCCGCTACCCCAACCATTCGCCCCACCCCCACACCATTTACATTTACCACCTGCTCAGGACAGTTGATAAATGTGAGCATTAATCCCAACAGAATTGGGAATTCTGCACGGAATTCCACCTGGAAAAAACAGATGTATAGAGGTATTCCGCATTCCATGAACATTTCCTTTTAATAAGCCTAGTTAGTTGCAGAGATACTATCCAAATTATTAATTCTAACCTCCAAGTATCTCCTCACCTAACTCTGACTACCAGGACATCTGTCTATTGGTAAGTTTGATGTTTCTCATAGTCTTTTTCAGTAAATTAAAAATCCCATTTATTCTGCTGGAGCAGAACATGGTTATTCCATAATATATTAGACAACTGCCCTTTGAGATCCTACAGTAAACCAGATTTATGCATTTCAGTGTTTTAATAATTCTGGTTATGCCCCCCCTCACCCCTCCAAATGACCTTACAATGTGACACTGTCCTTAAAGTGTGTCACTGTATTACTCTGCTTTTTTTGGTATGCAGGATCCCATCAGAGGAAGAATTCATTAAACAATTCCCTTCATAGTTTGCTGTGCTGCCTATTTGAACTAGTCGATAAACTATGCGTAGTCTATTGTCAGTCAGCTTACTGCTGTCCTGTTTTCAGGGTTCAGTCTCTTGGACTACTAGTCATTTTTCTTTTGACTCATGGTTTATTCTGTGGCAGGAGGCATTGACCGGAGCCCTAGGCCTTAGCTGTCTTTTCAAGTCCTATAACTTAATTTTGCAGAGGGTGAAAGTAGAGACTCTGCCATAAAATGGTAAATTAATTGTCCATACTTTCAGTGTCCTGTTAGTGTAACCTATGGGGCGGACATGCAGCAGAGCAGAGGTTGCTCTGGCTCCACCATCTTCTCCAGCAATATTCAACTTTAACTCTGGCAGACTTGGTGGCAGATCAGCCACTACATCTAGTGGATGTAAGTTGGGGACGCCCATAAAGGAAATGCTGGCAGATTTTAGACAAAGGCAAGTATGGTGTCATGAACATGCTGGGAATGACCACAGAGAATGTTGGAGAGACCACATACATGTGCACTAACAATCAGCACCCTCCTTTGGGGTCTAATTGTAGTGCCTACCTTTTGGTGGCGATTATTCCACCAGCAGTAATGGGTATTTTTGAGCAAAAGATTTTCTCCCTAGTGACTCCCATCTTGCTAAATGTCTCTGATTCATTTGAGAAATCTCTGCTGCATTGGTGAAGGTAATAAGTCCCCTCTTTTGGTGGACAGGATAATTGCCTTCCAAATTCTATGTCAGACCTTTAGTCTTAGGGGATCCTTTGCACATTCTCATTAAAAGCAACATAGCATAGGGTGTTTTTACTCTAAAGTTTTTGTTTGTTCTGGGCTGTACTACTTCTCCTTTAACATTACTTCCGGTATCTCTATATACATTTGTGCTCATATTGCAGTTTTTATTTTTGGTACTGTTGCTGGATACTCTTTAGGTTTCATCTTGCTTTATCTCTGCTACCGTAATCTGGTTGTTATCACTGTTTTACATGTCTTTGTTCATATTTCTAAGCACCGTTTTTGTTTTCCCTCTACCAGATCCTATTTATACTACCAGTCTAACAGCCCTATTCATGACTCTTCTGATCTATCCTTCCTTCCTCTGACCTTGCCCTTTTGGAACAGCAGATCCCGTTGTTATACTGCACCGATAAAAATTTTATTTACAGCACCTTTAAGCAATGTGCATAGAAATGTACTCCTTGCTTAATTGTGACGTTTGAAACACACTTTGATTGTGCATGTGCAAGGGTTCTGTTCCCATAATGCATACGAAGGCAGTGAATGTTGTGTCATAGGAGGGGAAAGGAGTGAATGGTGGCTGTTCATACTTGGTGGGGCAGATTCCCAGCTACCTAATGAATGAGCCACCACTACTTTCTCCATGAAGAGTTACATCTCTCAGTGACCGGTAAAGTCAGGTGATGATATGCTGATTTACCATTGCTGCTGTCTGCATGGATTCAGGTGCATCTATTGCATTAATTGAAGTGGATGCTCTGCTGTGTGATCCATAGTGTGCATGGTGTTTGCCCCTGTTTTGCTCTAGGTAGGAGGTCAGTTTTTACCTTTATCTCTTGCCTGCTTGCTCTGTCTTGCTCCACTGTGATGGGCACCTCATTTCTTTTGGTGCTCCAGAGTGGCACAGAGAAGAGGTCCTAGATTGGGTTCAGTGGATCTGGATGCTTCAGGGAAGGAGACCAATGTTGTGGGTTGGAAGGTCAGGTACGGTCTCATGAGTGGGCTCTGGGGACTGTTGCTTGTATTTGCTGGGCTGGTGAACTTTGGATGGGGTGATGGGAGACTGAGAGGTTGTAGTGGCATGCTCGTGATGGAGGCGGTGTTGGCATTGCCAGGTCCCTGCTGGGGTCTTCTCTCTGGCCCTGTGAGCCAGGATACCAGCGGAGCCGTGAAGTGAAATATCAAGTGTATCTTAGTGGTCATGTACAAATATTTTTTAAAACATTTTGAAAATACAGAATAAATAAATATTTTTTTAAAATATTATTTCTGGTTGATATACTTGATTGGATTGATGCACCAAAAGACGTTTAAGTCTGGCGGGATGGAGGTCTCCTAGGGAGTTACAGCCTCCATCTTTCCATTTCTGGACAGACCTGGTCTCTACTATTTAAAAAAAAAAGTTTGTAGGAACCATATGGACATGTCCGAGGCGTACGCTGTTCCCTCACAAACCTCGTAGTCCAAGCGCACTGGGAACGGTCTCCCCTGTCATCCCATATGCAGTTCCCCTTGAATATTCCCTCTTGCATTTCTTTCTCTTCCCTCCCCTTTAGCCCCTGCATTCTCCTTACTAAACCCTGCATCCTCTTATTTACTCCTCTTTTTGTCTCCCTCTTCTCCCAATGATCCTCTTATTGACCTCACTGCTTTTATTGTCCATGTGCAGCCCCTTTCTCCACATCATAGCCCTTTTCATCCTGATGATTGAATAGATGGATGAATAAGTCAGTGACTAGTTGCACAGATAAATGAATGACTGAAGAAATGCATAGATGATGAATTTGTGAGTGAATATATGGGCAGATGGATGAATGGGTGACTGTGGATAATTAAAGTGGCAAATCAGTGAGCACATTGATAGATTAATGGTAAGATGAAAATGCATGGCTAGCAGAGGCTAAGATGCTGGAGGTTGCTGTGGTCTCATTACTGGCAGGGTCTGCTCTCTCCTTTTTCCACTGCTGCTCACTCACTCATCGATTGATGCATGGTTCCAGTCATTCATCCATGCAATCATTACACATCCATGTTCTTGTTCATCTTTCATTTCATCTTTCCTTTCATAAATCCAATGACTCATTCTCACATTGAACCAGTCATATTCCCCCCCAAACACACACACACACTCACCAACCAAGAGAGAAAATTGTTTAGAAATAAAAGGCTAAGCCTATTGGCTTTGCTCAAGTTTGTTTATTCATTTCTGTGTGTTTCTTGTGATGGCCTTCATCTGAAATTTTCTCTTTCCTTGAACACGCCTTAGTTCTTTTCACAAAGGCAGCCATTTTCACCCTCTGTGCTCTCCCCATCTTTACAATGACTGTTAACAATGACTGCAGCAATGTCTCCTTTTTCTATGTGATCATCCTGGATTTTTCAACCTTTTCTGGAGACTATTATTGCTGGTATTAGGACTGCCAATCAGTGCAGCAGCGTGTGTGCTCTGCCCCTTAACTTTCCAATAGGGCCTTTGTAAGTTGACACAGAAATTGCACTGTAACACTGTTTGTTGGAAAGTGGATTATTAGTAGTGGCAGATACACATTTACCACTGGCAATAAGGCCACTTATTCCTCTTGCTGTTCCAAAGTGTCCACAACACAATCCAAGGGTCTGGAATCTTCAAGATCGTCCTTGAAAGTTTGGGACTTCCGTTCCCACAATCCACTTGGACAAAACCCTTACAAATCCACTGGTAGTACTCCAGGCTGAGGATTCTTTGTGGTGATGGTTCAGGTGAGCTCTGTTAACCTGTAGCTTGCAGGGAGTCCACTCTTTAGTCCTTTGGAAGCAGGTTTGATCAACGGCTGTAGTTTCAGATTGTGCAGCAGACACAGTCAGCTAGAGTGCATGGCCTGGTTGGTGCAAAAATCAAACTTCCAGCATTGACCCTTCTTTTTTCTTAAGGTTCAAGCAGCAGATCTGAAAGGGACTGTCCAATGAGGTGCAGGGCAACACCCCAGAGCATGACCACTTCCTCCAAAGTGTGGCACAATGATCTCCCAGAAAGCACTATTTCTCCAAAATTCAATATGTCAGAATTTTCAGCAGGGAGAGAAGAGCTGGCTAAACACACCTCCAGGATGGCTGATCTCCATTGTCTCTCCCCCTTGCATCTGCTCATTCCTTCCTTAAGCCTAGCATCGATCTGGGTTCAAAGAGGAGAGTTGTAAATAAAGCTGGTGTCTTCTGCCTGTCTCCTCCTTCCATTGAAGGGTATTATTTACGACCCCTCCCCCTGCTCTAGCATTTCCTGCCCTCCCAGAAGAGCTGGCTAACCCCAGGGGCTCTTTATCACCTTATCAAAGGGGCCTGGCTAATCCACTTAACTCTGACCAATCAGGACAGACCACTGGGAGGCGGAATTTTGGCTTACACACAAGAAAGTCTTATAACTTCTTGCATGTACATTTTAGGAGAAATTCAACAATACCATATTGTTGGATTTATCAATACCATTTCAGGAAGTCATTAAATGCCATTTTTATGATTAATCTCCTAGCAGGAATTATCAGTTAATAACTTCTTGCCATGTTAACCTATGTGGCAGGGGATTTGAATGGGAAAAATGATTTGGGCCATTTTTCCAACACCAGGGCTTATAAAAACACCTTTTATAAGAACCCTGTCTATATCTACAGGACCCCTACCCCTGGAACACCTAGGGAAGACTTTAGGGGTTCTGAATATGTAAAAACATTGCAGATCCTCCCTCCGCAGTGCTTCTAGCACAAAAGTAAATTTTGTGAACCCTTTATCACAATGTGGGGAGTAAAATGTGCAATTTCACTTAAACCAGGGCATATGAAACTCATTTTATAAGGGTCCTCCTTATAAATACCTGCCCCCCGCCCCCACCCCTGGGACACCTAGGGGAGACCCTGGGGGTACCTAATATTCCCACACATTGTACTTTATTAATGTTTAAGTGTCCCAAACACCAAAGTCGAGTTTGGGCACAATTTGCATTTTAAAAGCAGTCCTGCAACACAGGGCTGTGTTTAAACTGACCTCAGGCTCCAGCAGTGCACACATGCAAGTGCAGAAAAGGCTGCTGGCATTTAAACTGCCCCACCCTATTATATGCTGGGGACTTAAAGGCAATTTAAATCCCCCTGCCCTATTATGTCCTAGGGCCATATTGGGGAGGTCATGCCAATCCTAGGGGTACCCTAACCCATAGTGTACCCTACTGTATGTAGGTGTTTTCACTGTACTCTGTGTGTCTTCAGCATAGCACTGGCCCTGGTTATTCAGAGCCCAGGGTCAGTCAGAGTCAGTTACCACCAGCACCAGTCAGCAAAATGTTGGGGGGTGCCCTTGGCACAGGATGACTTTGCTACACTGTTTCTCTTGGATACTTTAGCCACAGATTCCTCACACTTTGAATTCCCTCAGGTGCCATACTGGAACGTAAACTTTATAGCAATTGCTCCTGAGTGCTGATAGGGGCCTTATCAGCCTCCACTTTGGCTTTATACCGCCTCCAAAACAGATAGCAAGGAGACATATATCGATCCCCTGTGCACTGACGTCAGTTTACAATAAAACATTCTGTGCCCCTAACTGCAGAGTGTCAGTGCCATATTGAGAACAGTGACAATGTGCAGTATCTAAAATGGAACCTTATTAAGACCTAGAAGTCCACTGCATAGAACAAGAGCAGGGTGGGTCCTTGAGGAATCTGCAGTTACAGTATCCATCAGAAAAAAGCATTATCTTAAGTAAGTAACTTGTTCTTCTGATAGATACTTCCAGCCGCAGATTCCTCATCTTTTGACTAGATATCAAAGCAGTACAGAAGTTGAAGGGTCTGTGGATTGGAATTCCCACTGAGAAATTCTGGAGGACCAAGAGGGCAAAACTATTTCCCCTGAAGACCTGTACCTCAAGGCAGTAATGCTTGGTAAAAGTGTGGACGGACACGCATGTAGCTGCCAGGCAGATGTTCAGCATCGCACTTCTTAGACGGATGTGGTGGAGAACAGAATGCAAGCAGCATGTTGGACTGACCCACATGGAAACGTGATACCACTTTTGGTCGAAACGATGCCAGAGTCCGAAGCACCAGTTTGTCTGGAAAAAAGCTGGCATATGATGATTGCATCAACAGAGCCTGCAATTTAATGGCACTGCATACAGAAGTAATCGCAATGAGGAAGATTGTTTCAGTTTCTAGTCTAAAGGAACAGCTGTTCTTAGACTTGAAAGATGTTTACCTAAAAAAGGTAAGATCCTAATTAAGGTCCCACTGCGGCATAACAAAAGGTGCAGGTGGATAAATGTATGTAAGCCCTTTGAAAAACACACCACTAACAGTGACATTAACAGAAAGAACTGATTAGGTAAACTGAAAAGGCAGAAAGGGTGGACAAATAAGTGTTAACGATACCCAAAGCAAAATCTTGCCTGACTAGAGGCAGGACAAAAGGAAGTACTTTAGAGAATTTAGCAAGCAGCTTATTTGGCCCGATGGTCTTCAAATCAGAATACAAACTTTGCCCACCATCCAGAATAGTTTGACTTTGTGAACAGGCAGCAAGATGTGAAGGAGACATTGACCACCTCCTTAGGCAGATCAAACCCACATACCTGATTCTGCTTAATCTCCAAGCATAGAGGTCTAGATTAAAGAGGTTTGGGTCTCGCACTCAGCCTTGTTGGAACAAAGCAGTTGCTCACAACAAGGTTGACTGATTGGGAGCAGATGCTCAGAAGGTCCGTGTACCAGGACCTTTGAGCATTATAGCCATCTCTGGATAAGCTGAGCACCATCCCTCCTTACCTTCAGAACCTGGGAAAGCAGCAGCAGAGAAGGGAATACATGGAAAAGACCAGAGTCCCACAGAAGGAAGAAACCATCCTCCATGGAGCCTTGTTCAGGAAAATGTAGAGCACAAAAGACTTGACAATGAGTATTCTTCATAGGTGAAGATGCCTTGAACTACTCCGCGTGAAGTCACCACTCATGATTGGCTAGTGAGCCCATTCACCATGGCAGATGTTGACCGTCAAGGAAACTCCTTAAAGATCCAGTCAGTGCCATAGACTTAGCACATCCAGACACAGCACATGCCAGCCCACATCACCCTTTTTGTTGCAGTACAGCATGCAACAGCTTGTCTAGTGGTGTTGTCGGTCAAAACGTGCACAGGTTTGCCCTTCAACAAAGGTAAAAAGGCCTTGAATGCCAGATGGATGGCATACAATTCCAGAATATTGATGTGGTCCCTCTGCTCCAATGCCTCTAGAGGCATCTCCACCTCATCCAGGTGATCTCCAGGCCAAAGCCTGTGCACCTGTCACCACTGTGAGCTCTTGATGGGGTAGGGGAACATTAAATACACTTGAGCTCCTATCTGTTGGAACGGGAAGATTAGCTGACGCAGGCGCCATCTTCGTTCTACCGTCTGATGGCAAAAGTCGGGCTTCGCAAAAAAAGTTACCCCATGGGACCCTTTCTGGGAATTAGGGCGGGCCTGGTCGTATACCAGTTGCCTAAGAAGAAAATTTCCAAAATACACCAGGAACGCCCTTGGATGTCCACCAGATGAGCTGCTGCCATCACGTTGTCGTCTCATATTAAAAGGGAAGCGATGTGCCCTTTGTACCTCATGGTCCCAGTCCCAGCTTGACTGATCAGGAAAGGATTCTTGTAGAAGTTTCACTATGTAACGCCTAGGATCTTCTCCCTCCTTCCCTTCTGGGATTCCAGCAGACGAAGGTTGTTTCTGCGTTGTCGGTTCTCCTGTTCCTCCATTTTTGTCATTAGATCAAGCAGACAGGCGGTGTTGGAGTCACTCTGATTTTTAATTGAGGAGACCTCTGTTTCCAAACACTCGGTGCGCCCTTCAACCATGGTGACACGGTCACTTATGTCGGTGCAGATTTTATTCAGTCTTCTCATGCCCCCTTGTAGTTTTTTAGCCGCCCCTTTTGCTGCGCGGTTATCTGCCCGAGCCTCTTCTTGGAATTCTTTTATAGAGGCTAGGATCGAAGCTAGTGAGGGTTCGGTAGTATCTTCAGGTGCGCTCTTTGTGTTTTCCCACAGCGTCGTGTGAGAGTCGTCTTCTTCAAGAGGATAGGACATCTGTGAGTCTGAGTAGTCCCACTTGAGCTGGCTGCGTCTTTTAGCCTTGCTTCTTGCTTTCCTAGGGCTTTGTACTGTTCCTGTGTCCTTAGGTGACTCCTCACTATTGTCTTCGCTTGTGTTAAACCCCCCCCTCGTCCGAGGAAGTCCCAGTGCCATCCGATACCGAATAAAAGTTGTCAGTACCTGTCTCCGGTGTCCATGGGACTTGAGCGCCAGAGGCGGCTTCTAGACCCTGGATATAATTATCAATACCGGCTTCAGGAGTTTTAGAAGTATTCTCCAGGTTACCTGTCGTGGTGTCGGGATCACCTCCTATTTTTTGGGCTACAGGTACTAAAGATATCAAGTTCCCCTGAGCAGTCGGTCCCAAAGCATCCCCTTCTGCATGAAGGCAGGGGGGGGGGGCGCAGTCGAGTTGTCAACCGTTTCTTGCAGACCACTCGTTGTCCCCTTATCAGCTTGTTGTACCCCTACAGGGTTTCCCTTGGCTGGGAACATTCCTTGCTGAGTGATCAGCATAGTTGGCTCATCAGTTAGCGAATCCATGGGGGCACTCTCGGGGGGAGATGTGTGAGGCGCAGAGTTAGTCTTAAAGTCCGTGGCAGGAAGTGGCCCCTTAGCCCCAGAAAAAAGTTTAGCGACTGAAGGCTGGGAACCCGCTGAGTCCTTGTGTACACCACCTCCCCCGTGCCTCCCTACCGTTTTTTGTTGGCACTGACCTCGCGCTTGATTTTGGACATGTTCTCTCCTAGTCTGGTATCTCCGGTATCAGCGTTGGCAATAGCTGCTCTTGTCTTGCTGGTTTTCCCCGTCTTAGCTCCCCTGGTCGACATGATCCTAGACCAGCGCC
Source organism: Calotriton arnoldi (assembly GCA_963921515.1). NCBI lineage: Eukaryota > Metazoa > Chordata > Amphibia > Caudata > Salamandridae > Calotriton > Calotriton arnoldi. The sequence continues at coordinate 253,130 of CAWUFW010006584.1, forward strand.
GATGCCGCCGATGCTGCTGAGCTCTCTCGCGTACCCAGAGTGGAGCGAGTACCAGTGAAGCAGCGCAACGCACAATCCAGAAAAAAGGCAGCGTCCGAAACCCCCAACACACTCGTGGAGTCGCTGGCGCCACCCGGGAACCTTTGTAGTCTTTGAAATTTACCGCATCCGCGATAAACAGTTCAATAACGGCTGGCTGAGGGCATAAACCGAACGTCTGCAGTCTCCTCGCTTTCAGCGTCTGCATCGCATCGCAGGGCACCTAGCCGATAATCGATGTGGCTGGCGTGTGTGGCCGAGCAGCGTAAGTTTCACTCTGACTCCATCTTGCTCCAACAGATAGGCGCTCAAATGTATTTAATGAACCCTGCCAGACTCAAAGTTATCTTTAACGGGGCTTCTAAAATCTTTTTGTCCGAGATTAAGGCTGGTGAATACCTGGGAGAAATCAAGTCTAAGAAGGGCTCAAGTTAACCCTAAGGAGAATATCTCCCTGCTTTCTTGTAGGGGGGGGTAAGGGAGGGAGGGGCGGGGATCTCTTCTTTCTTTCTCTTCATCATTATGTGCTCCTTTTTTCTCTTTTTTTTTCCCTCTTTTTCTGATTTTGATTAGCTTTATCAAGAATCTAGGGCACACCTATCTAATTGTTTTTATATAAGGTGTGATTAGACATAGCCGAAGGCTTACCTAAACTCTCTAAGGCGTGGTCTAGTGGCGGAGACTTACTCTTGACTACCATCACTCAGGTTATTCCTGATTGCTCAACGAGAGGGGGGGGGGGTTGGGATGGGGAGGGGGGGTTATCGCAATGAAATGGGTGAATCGAGGACACTATTTTTTACATACAATCACTGGTTAAAACACTTGGTAAAGTAAACAAGCTCACAAAGTCAAGCGTATTTAAGGGAACAGGAATTTATTGGTTTAATCTCCTTAAAATGCTTAAATGACCAAGATAAATACTCTTAGATTTGTATCAGAGAACATATGTAGGTTGAATGAAGCTACAAAGAGACAAAAAGTAGCACAAGGCTTAAGATCGCTGGGGGGCGATATTGTCAGCCTCCAGGAAACGCATATAGAGGGCTCACAAAAACACTTATTGAACACACTGGGGTTTAAAACTATAGGGGGTACTACACAGGGTGCGAAAATAAAAGGTGTAGGGGTCATGGCTGAAAGCAGACTACCTTTAAAATATCCCCGAGTGAAATCTGACTCATTGGGCAGATGGGTAATCGTAGAGTGCCACCTGCCACCCAATCCCCCTTTTACCTTATGCTCAATCTATGGGAGCAACGCAGATGACCCAGGGATCATTAACTGGATTACAGGGGAGCTTGCCCATTGGCCCTCTCCAATCATTGTCTGTGGCGACCTTAATATCAACTTGCCCTGTAATTGGAAAGCGGACGATAAATGGACTTACGCGGGAAGGAAGCCCGAGTATATCAAGCAATAGTTAATCTAGTTCAAACTCATGGGCTTAGTGATGCCTGGGCTAACCTAAACTCTAATCTGCCAGGCTACACTTACTTTTCTGCCCCACACCGGTCATTTGCTAGATTGGATTACTTTCTGATCTCGTCCTCTCTACTCCGCGAATGCTCTATAGATATTGCTCCGCGTTTTATGTCAGACCACAACCCGCTTATTTTAAACATTGGGGGACTTGGGAACTGGAGGGAAACCTCGAAATGGAGCTTCGAGAAAGCACTACTACAAGACGCAGGATATCGGATACACATGCAAGCATGGGTTCAAGAATTTCTTGAGATAAACATGGGATCGGCCCCAATTATGACTGTGTGGGACACATTAAAAGCAGGTATTCGGGGGGAGACACTTAGGTTTTCAATTAGGAAAAACAAAGAAAAATTAATGATCTATGAACTTCAGGAAAAGCTGAAAAAGGCAGAGGAGAAACTAATTCAAATTGTCCAAGCAGGGGGGGATACTGAGTCTACCCAAAACAAAGTGATACTCATCAAAGCAGAAATTGGGTCAGTATTTGCAGAGAAGGTTGCAGCTAAGTGGGCCACGACGCCGGAAAAAAACTACGAATATAGTGACCTTATTGGCCATCATTTGGCTATTAAAACCAGGCAGCAGGTTACAGGCAGTGAAATACTGTCGATCCAGCTCGCAACGGGAGAAGAGACTAATGACCCAAGTAAAATACAAGAGGGCTTCCGAGAGTTCTATTCTAATTTATATGCAGAGAAGAACAGTAGCTCAGTAGATGTAAGAGAGGACGAGATCGCTAAATATATAGAAGAAGTGACTCTAACCAAACTTAGTCAGGAAAATCGCGATCAGCTTGATGTTACTCCAACTTGGGAAGACATTGCCGAAGCTCTAGCCAGTTTGCCGGATGGGAAAGCTGCAGGGGTTGATTGTATCCCTGTGGAATTTTATAAAATTTTTGCTCCCCAAATAAAGTCCATTTTCTCCACTTTAGTAACCTCTATTTTTAACGGGGCCTCTCCGCCCGCATCCTGGTCCAATGCTAAAATCTCTATTTTTCCTAAAAAAGATAAATCACCGCTAGAAATGGGATCATATAGGCCAATCACGCTTATAAACTGTGACTCAAAAGTCTTCTCTAAAATTCTTGCAATAAAAATATATTCAGTTATTGAAACCCTGGTTTCAGAATGGCAACACGGATTTATTCCCAAGAAAGGCACCACCGCACATATTAGGCGGGCCATTACTTTGTTTGATGCAGCACAAGTAACAAGAGACCCGATGTCATTAATTCTATTAGATGCTGAAAAAGCATTTGACCGGGTCTCCTGGCAGTTTCTCTGGGGCGTTATGAGAAGGATGGGCTTTGGACCAAAGTTAACACAAGCTGTTCAAGCTCTTTATCTGAACCCGACAGCCAGTGTATCAATAAATGGGAGGCTAACTAAGCAATTCAAAATCTCTCGGGGCACCAGGCAAGGGTGTCCGTGCTCCCTCTTACTTTTTGCCCTTTATATAGACCCCTTGATCAAGAAAATAGAGAACACTCCGGCTATCCAGGCAGTAAGCAGATTCGGTTGGGAAACTAAAATTATGGCTTACGCTGACCATCTGGCCATAACTACCCCAGAGCCCGAAAGTGCTATTTTAGCATTGGAATTGGAGGCCCAAGATTTTGGGAAAATTTCAGGGTATGCACTGAATAAAAATAAAACCCAAATTATTGTTAATAAAGAAATTAACTGGATAGATAGACGGGTTGTCACAAAGGCCAAATACCTGGGGGTGATTGTGATGGCAAATGTGGATGAAATTGTGGCAGAAAATCTAATCCCTTTGGCTACTGAAACAAAAAGAGCGTTTAATCGAATCAACAATCTACACTTGACCTTAGTGGGTAGATGCAATGTAATTAAACTGACTTATTTTCCAAAATTACTTTATTTTTTCGATCTATCCCACTAGAATTTAACAAAACCTTGTTACAAAAATTCCAGCAACTCTTTACACAATTTATATGGGCTTACTCACAACCCAGACGGGCGCTAAAGCAACTGTCTCTTCCCAGGGAGAGGGGTGGATGGGCTTTCCCCAACATAGTGCTCTATTATTGGGCTTCAGTTTTGCAATATAGTGTGGAATTAGGGAAGGAACACTCCTTCTCTCCCCCTATTGGGCTTCCTTCGCCATTTCAATTACTACTAGGAGAAGAGGCCTGTGGCTGTCTCTTCAGACAAATGTCCTTTGGATAATACAAGCGAGTCAGATTCAAGACACTGATGAGCACCTTTAAGGTCTTTTGCAATGTTCGTAGGATTTACGGGCTAGGGCGAATGAACTACTTCTCCCCTATCAACAAGAATTGTAATTTGCCTGCTATTTTTGGGAGGTCTTATTTGCAAGATTGGTATAAAGCCGGTATTTTAAAACTGGGAGACCTAATCTCTACTGAAGGAATTAAATCCTTTGTTGAGCTTCAAAGCAAATATGGATTGAAAGACCAAGATGCTTTTAAGCATATTGCCATACGCGATTTTTTGTCTCGAAAGGCTGGAGGACCCGCCGGGTTTGTGGAAATAAAACTTATCGAAAACTTAAGGGCCCCAGTTACGCCTCGGATTGGCTCTATCTACTCTGCACTAAACAGTCAAATTCCTGATGACCTACCCAGAATAGCAGACAAATGGCAAACAAAGTTGGAGGTCCCGCACAGCACATTTTATAACGCACTGAAACTTGCCCTGAGCGATCTGCTGTCAGCCAAATTACAGGCGCAATATTTTAAAACCATTTTCTTTTTATACATTACGCCTAGCAGAGTCGCCAAATGGGGAACCGGCAAGGGGACGCTGTGTCCTAGGTGCTCGGAGTTTGGTGTAGACGCAGTACACATGTTTGCCACCTGCCTGAAAGTTACTCCACTTCTTGTTAAAATACAGGACTTCCTTGGGAGGGTTATTTCCCAGGCCATAGAGTTGACCCCTACGACTATCTTATTAGGGACCCAAGGGGCGGTCAGTAGAAAGAAGGGCGGGGCACTCATTTTTGTGGCAATGACGGTGTGGAGAATCTGCATAGCATCAGTATGGGTAGATGCAGATCCTCCTCCTTTCTCCCAATGGCTGGCTAGATTAGTCGCGACCTATCATCTTGAGAAGGCTATCTACGCCAAAAAAGGCCGTAAAGGGCAAAGGAAGGGACTAGACATCTGGGAACCCCTAACTACCTGGTTGGATCAGACTGGCTCATAGGGCTAACTAGTCTATTTGTCAACTTAAGGGCCTCTCTCCCCAATCAGTGTATACTAAAATCATGGTAGTTTAGGATTTTGCCATATTTTTTTCCTGTCTCCTTTGGTTTTACGTGACTTCTTGTTTTTTTTTTCTTGTTTTTTTCTTTCTCTACTCATGTCTATCCAGTGTATAACTTGCTTTGTTACTTACTTCTATGTCTTTGATTCGTATTGTTGCACAAGGGGGAGGGTGGGGGGATCTGGAGGGTTTTTTGACATTGCCTTACCTCTGTAATAATACTTTGGATAATAAAAAAAAATTTAAACAAAAAATAAAATAAAAAAATGGGGTAGGGGAAAAGGGCCTGCTGAGCATCAGATTGCTTTGCCCATTAAAGGTAGAGCCCACAGGTGCCAACAGTCATAAATAAGGCACCAGAGGGTGACCAAGAAGCCTCAGAACCATCTGGGCCGGAATACAGGACTGCCCGGAAACATTGGGATCATATCCTGAATGACTTGATTCGATGTGGGTGAGGAAAGCCTTTAATGCCACCATGTCCAGAACAAGCCCTATAACTGCACTGCCTGAAGGAGGAATTTCGGCTAGTTGATGGAGAACTCCAGGGAAGATAAGAGGAAGATGGCGGTCTGAAGTTGAATATGATGAGCCTGATTTTTAACATAGCAAACACAACAAGATGAGGAACGGAGTGCTGAAACCTTTCAAACACTCACTCCCAGTTAAGAGATCTGGATTAAATCCATCATTTGCTCACCATGCCACCCCAGTTTGGGCCCATACCCCGAAACCAGTCCTAGGATACTTGTTTCCGGTCTGGGGAGGGCCCGGGCTGGAATGTTCCCATGGGGAGCAGGGTCAAGACTGATTTGCATATGGCTGGGTCCAAACTGGGTTGGTATGGTGAGCAAAAAAACAATGGATTTAACCCAGATCTCTTGATTGGGGGTAAGTGGTTAAAAAGTTTCAGCACTCCTGTTTGCCCTGATTTTTAACAGCCAGTCGTTGAGCTACAGGAGTACGGGCACTCCTAATCTGCAAAGATCGGCTGCAACCACCGCCATCACCTTTATATATCTCCTGGGGAGCCGTTAGGAGGCCAAAGGGCAGTATGGTGAACTGAAAGTGTTAATTCACCACAGCAAAACTGAGGAAATGTCTGTGGCACTGCAGGACATGTACATGAATGTATGCAAAGGACACCATGCAATCCCCAGGATCTAGGGCAGAAAGGACTTGGGCCAGAGTTAGCATCTTGAACTTGCCTTTTTGAAAGAAAGTTATTAAGAACCGAAGTTCCAAAAATGACCCGAGCCAACTGTCATTTTTTATCACCAAGAAATAAGGGCCATAGCACCCTTTGTCCCTCTCCTCTTCCACCACTCTCTCTATTCCTCTTTTAGCACTGATTGAACTTCTTTCGCCAGAAGGGGGAATGTTCAGCTGACGTCCAATCGAAAGTGTTAATTCATTACAGCAAAACAGAGGAAATGTCTGTGGGACTGCAGGACACATACATCAGTGTACTCGTCCTGCATATTCAAAGACCGCATTTGTTCCCCAGGATTTAGAGCAGAGAGGACTTGAGACAGAGTCAGCATCTTGAATCTTGCCCTTTCGAAGGAAGGTGTTCAAAACTTGACTTGAGCCAACCATCATTTTTTGTCACTGAGAAATAATAGTAATACCACCTGTTGTCCTTCTACTTTTCTACCACGCTCTCCATTTCTCTTTTAGGCTAACCATGATTGAACCTCTTTGTCCAGGAGGGAGGAAAGTTCTGCCAAGGTTCGAGTGAAAGGAGGAGTAACTATAGTTGGGTATTGGCAGAAAGAGAAGTGGTAATTATGATAGACAACATGCAGAACCCACTGATCTGAGGCAACTACACTCCGTTTGTCAGGAAAAAGCATATTTTGCCCCCACTGGCCATATTGTTGGTGTCTCTGCCCTTTACTGCCACCACGTCCCCTGGAGCCCTGAAAGGGCTGGACTGGCTGCTGCAAATGCAGAAATGGCTGCCTCTGGCAGTAAGTCAGGCCCAGGGAGTACCTCTGAATTTCCAGCATTGATGAGGGAGCTGGCAGACCAGGCAATCAAGGCCAAGGGAGCCATAGAACGACTGTCCTTAAACCACTCCAGGGCTGAATTCACCTTGTCTCCAAACAGCCTGGAGCTGTCAAAAAGAATATCCATGGGGGATGCTTGCATGTCCCCAAGAGAAACATGTGGCATACATCCATGTGAGTCGGCGAGTCACCATACCAGTGCCCATAGCACTGCTTACACAAACTATAGTGTCCAACCATCAAAATATGTTTGGACACCTCCTCCTTTACATGGACTGCTTGAGTGAAGCAATTTCTCAACTCCTTCGGAAGGGCAGGCAGGATCTCACTCATCATGTCCCTTAGTGCACAGATGTATCTGCCCAACAGGCAAATTGCCTTCACCGATCATAATGCCAGACTGATGGAGGAGACCCCCTCTTGCCAAGCACATCAATTCACTTAGACTTTCTATCGGGTCGGGCAGCAGGAAATGCACTGGGGGGTCACCTTGCCGGCCAAAACCTGCTCTGCAAGACTTTTTCTGGTGTTTTGATGCGTAGCTATGGGACACATAATGATTGGCACCAAATAAGGCTTTGCCCACACCAGAGCTGAAATGTCTGTCAGGGCTTTGTTGAAATGCAGTAAAACCTCTGAAGTTGCAGGGTTTGGCTGCAACATTTCAGTGAGCAGAGTAGACTTGGTTTCAGGTATAAGCAAATGTAGTTCTAACACCTCTACTACCCTGTATATCACGAAGCAAAGTAGGCATGTTCCTCAGTAGGGTGGCCCAAAGGGGAGTCAGCTTCCATCCCAGGCGAGTTATCAAGTCCACTAGCATTTGAAGGTTTAAGTATAGTCCCCTTATTAATACAGTGAGAGGGCAACATATTGTCTGCCTGCTCATCACAATCTCCACTCTGTGGAAATTCCTGAGGGTCCTATATGTTATCTTAGTCTGAGCTAAGTATGGCCTCAAGTCATCAAAGATACAGGTGCTGAGGTTAAGCAGGTGAATCCTCCAATACAACTGGCTGTATCTTAGTAATCTCATAGCAAGACATTGGCCGAAATTTAGGCACGTTAATTTCCGAATCCATTGCCGGCCTGGCTGAAACCCACATGGCCTCTAGCAAAGAAGTGGAGGCGTGGCCCAGCACCAGTGGTGGGCTGGGCAGAGGTCTAATGCGGTCAGTCAGAACTTAGGCAGGTCTTCCCAGTAAAAGTTCCATTGGGGACCCTGGTGGATCCATGGCACCAAAGGCATTCCACAAGACCCGGAATTGTCTGGTAAAACTGCAGTGTTGCCTCCTTGAAAGCTTCTCCCTGCTGTGGAGTCGAGAATAACCCAGGAAATTCAGGGCACACCTCCTCCAGCTGTGGAATGGAGTCAAAATTAGCTAACTGGTGCTGAGATAGGCCTTTCTTGTGCTCACTACGAAGATCTCCCTGGATCGGTAGCGATGAGGGGAGGACTCCCATCTGCACTTCTTATGTTTGTGGTAATATATGTCCTTGGACTTTGTCTTAAGCTTACTTATGGGTTGGGACCTCAACCACGACCAAGACTTGGAGCAGGAATGGGATCTCGACTTGGAGTGAGATCATTTATTGTGCTTTGCAATGTAGAATTTCAACTCCCACTCACATTTTGCTAGGGAAATGGAGGCACTGGTGTAGCATGTCCCAGAAACCTATGGGAAGAGGGCCAAGAGCTTGTAGCTGGGGGGAAAATCCTTCAAATGACAGTATCTGTTGCACACTAGATGCAGTGGGTGTTGCTTCACGGGGAATTAATATAAGCATTATGTTGCACTAGCATGTAGGGTTACGTATTTCGGGGTTTAAACTGGAAGTACAATAGCACCTTCTCAACATCCCATTTTATGCAGAGCACCCCTTTCGGCCCAAGGTAGATGAGATTTTGGAAAAAATAAAAAAGTACTCTGAAATAGCGAAATCCATGAGTACCCTACAAAATGTCACCTCAAGGGGAGCCTTTCACATCCAACAATCTAGGGGCAGGGCTGAAACCACACCTCCTGGTCAGACTTAACCCTAACAACAGCAGCAGCTGGTCTTTCAGGAGTCGCAGACACGCATAGGATGCACAAGGGGTGAATATAGAAACAAAAAGAAGGGCAGGGGCAGAGCCCGCTGTGGTAAACGAGCCTTCATCTCCAAACAATGAGTTACCACTAGCCTAGCCCCCGTCACACACCTGTCGAGGGCAAAACTAAAAGATTTCCTTCGCCGCTGGGAGGAAATCACCTCAAATCAATGGGTCTTAGCAGTAGTTCAGAAGGGCTATTTCTTAGAATTCCACACAACCACCACTAACATACTGCCCAGCCGTCATATTCTCATCCGAGACCACCTCAGAATTCTGAAAGAGAAGGTTTAGGCGGTCCTCTAAAAGGGTGTGATAGAGGTCGTGCTACCACACCAACAGGGCAAATGCATGCACTTGCTGTACTTCCTCATTCCAAAGAAGGACGAATCCTTCGCATCCATCCTAGACTTAATGTCACTAAACTGATGCATCCTGTCGGAGAACACCCATATGACAACCTTGCAGGACGTCATCCCGCTCCTCCAACAAGGGGACTTCATGATGGTGCTAGATCTGAAGGATGCCTACTTTCAGATTTCCATCCACCCTGACCATTACCAGTACCTTTTTTTCATGGTAACAGGACAACACTACCAATTCAAAGTCCTAACCTTCAGAGTCACTACAGCCTCACAAAGTGCCTGGCAGTGTTGACCAAGCTTTTGCACGAAGGCAGCATTCATGTCTTCGTATATCTCAGTGACTGGCTATTCCTGAGTAGCCGAAGGCAACAATGCCTAGCGCACACTCCTAGACAGTGGTGTCCCAACTTAACAACCTAGGGTTCACCATAGACATAAAGAAATCCCACCACCTACCCCAAAAAATCTATCCCTTCTGGCGCTCAGTGTTAGAAGTTATCACAGGGAAATCGTTTCCCAATGAACAGACAGTCTGCTTGACCACTCACTGTAAGAACTGTAATGAAGCTATTAGTTGTGAAGGCTTCTTGCATAGCAATTATGCCACACTCCAAACTGCTCGTGTACATTCCAAGTGAAGGGTCATTGGGACAATCTAGTGTTGATAAAGTCCAGCATTTAACAAGCTCAGAAATGGTGGAACAGCAACAACATTTTGCTCGGTAGAACTTTCTTGGACCCAATTCAACAGGTGACCATCACCACCAACGTATCACTCACTGGGTGGCAACTGCAAAAAGAACAATTGATGGACAGAATGTTGAACAATGTCAAACATTCCCCCTAGTACAGAGATCTGGGCCTAAATCCATTGTTTCTTTGATCCCCATGCCATTCAAGTTTAAACCCAGCCATATGCAAATCAGTCTTGACCCTGTTCCCCATGGGAACAGTCCGGCCCGAACTGTCAGGCTATGTCCTCCCTGGACCGGAAACAAGCATCCTGGGACCAGTTTCGGGGTTTCACCCCTCCTCAGCCAGGCTATCTCGACTCCAATGGCATGGAGAGCACGGACCCACGTCTGGGCATCCCCGTCCCACTTGGGGTGGCAAATGCAAAAAGAACAATTGATGTACAGAATGTTGAACAATGTCAAACATTCACCTGAGTACAGAGATCTGGGCCTACATCCATTGTGTTTTTTGCTCTCCATGCCATTCCAGTTTAAACCCAGCCATATGCAAATCAGTCTTGACCCTGTTCCCCATGAGAACAGTCCAGCCTGAACTGCCAGGCCAGGTCCTCCCTGGACCGGAAACAAGCATCCTGGGACCGGTGTTGGGGTTTCACTCCTTATCAGCCAGGCTAGCTTGACTCCAATGGCATGGAGAGCACGGGACCCACGTTACTTTTGCTTCACTCACTGGGTGGAACACTCGTCTCTCCAAAATGACTGGGCAAAGTACCTGGACCACTCAACATTAGGGTCATCACATCAACAGCCTGGAAATACTTGGCATCCGTCTAGCCCTCAAAGCTTTTTTCAAGCTTGTCTGAGGTAAGGTAGTCCTTATAATGACTGACAACATGATGACCATGTATTACGTACAAAAACAGTGGGAACTCACTCCCTGCCAGCTGTCTGTGCTAGCAAAAGAGATCTGGCACTGGGTAATCCACAACAAGATGCACCTGTTAGCAGGGTACATAGTAGGGGTTGTCGATGGCTTTGCAGTCATGCTTAGCAGTATCAAAAAGTCCACTAGTGGGAACTCCACTGGCAAGTCCTACACAGATACTTCCAGCTGTGGGGAGCCCCAGCCACCCTAGTAAATGCAAAATGCCCATGCTTTGCCTCCAGGTACCACATCCAAAGTACATAGACAATGCACTGTGGATGGGCTGGACAGAGATATTTGCCTATGCTTTCCCTCTCCTACTCATCCCATACTTGGTGAGGAAGATGAGACAGGTGTCAATGACCCTTATCCTAGTGCCAGAACCTGGGCAGGGTAGCCCTGGTACTCAATACTCCTGGAGATGTCCATTGGTTCCTGCGAGTAATTACTTATCAGGTCAGATGTTCTCACACAGCAAAACTGTAAGTCAGGCACCCAGACCACAAGCAACTCAACCTAGCGATATGGCACCTCAGGTCTTGGAGTTTGTTTACCTAAACCTCCCTGATGAGTGTTTGTCTTCATGAAGCTCATAAGCCTACCACATGTGCATGTTACACAGCTGAGTGGAAGAGGTTGTCTATTATTGCGTCTAAAAACAACTAAATTCCTTTATGATCAGAGTTCAAGACATTGTCTGCTACCTTTCACACTTCCAAAAAGAAGGTTTTGTGTATACTTCAATATATCTTCACCAACCATTGTTGCAGCATACATGCAAAATTGGAAACGCTCGTCTCTCGTCAAAATCCCTGTGATCAAGGAGTTCATGCTGGGACTCAAAAGGGTAATACCCACTCAAAATCCTCTAGCCCATCTGCAGAATCTTAACATAGTTTTCACAAGACTTATGGGTCCATCATTTGAACCCCTCCATTCCTGCAGCCTGCTGTTCCTTTATGAGAAGGTGCCTTTCTTAGTAACTGTAACCGCGGGGAAAACAGTCTTGCTGCTCCACAAACCTCGCTTTTGCCCTGGTGGGACAGGAGTCCCAGGGCACCTTCACTTCAGCGTTTCCAGCGCCACCAGCCTTCATTCCAGCGCTGTTAGTCTCCAGAAGGGGAGCTTTACCGCGAGAGGGGACTACCAGTCCCAGCATTCCCTGCTCCCGCCACAGGTGCCGCGTGTGAGGGGGAGGCGCTGGTGAACGCGCTTATAGCGCTGCCTCTCCCCCCGCGGCGTGGGAAAACAGTCTTGCTGCTCCACAAACCTCGCTTTTGCCCTGGTGGGACAGGAGTCCCAGGGCACCTTCACTTCAGCGTTTCCAGCGCCACCAGCCTTCATTCCAGCGCTGTTAGTCTCCAGAAGGGGAGCTTTACCGCGAGAGGGGACTACCAGTCCCAGCATTCCCTGCTCCCGCCACAGGTGCCGCGTGTGAGGGGGAGGAGCTGGTGAACGTGCTTATAGCGCTGCCTCTCCCCCCGCGGCGCCCGCGCCCGGGCCAAGGGCGGGCCCGTCCGTGGCAGGAAGAGGCAGGGCAGGGCAACCCCCCTGACGTTTGCTGCATTTGCCGGAGAGCGGAGCTGGAGAATTTGTTGCGATGTAACAACCTTTAAAGGTACTGTTGATACTCTCCTGGAAGTGACTATCTGTAAAAGACACTGGTGATTTATTCTGGTAGTAAGAACTGGTCTATTTTTGTTGTGAACTGTCCCCTCCTTGGTGTTGCTATAAAGGAGATAGTCCACGTAAGAGAGAAGTAGAGCGAGGTAAAAGTTGAAAGTATTGGGCCCTGTTTGATTAAAGAAAAAGTTTAGTCTGACCCCTACCAACATATATGGGTAAAAGGAAGTTACAAAGAGGGGGTGAAGATGGTGGGGAGGTTGGAGGTACTAGTTTAAACCGGGGTGGAAGGGGCAAAAAGGCAAGGAAGCTCCAGCCACATGTAGCTAGTAATTGCGTCTTGGACCGGATAGATGCCCTGATAGAGGAGTGTGAGGGTATTCTAGAACTAGAACCTACGACACAAGCTACCTGTGTTCAACCCCCCACCAGGTCATCCCCAGAAAAGAAAACGCCCACTACCATCATCCCGGCAATGTTTCATAAAACACTTCAAAAGAAAGCTGCTAGTAATGTTGATGTAGGAGAAATAGCCAAAGATTGTCCTGTTACTATAGATCACACTGTCACCATGGTAGAGTGTACTAATAGATTCCTCCCATTGTTGGATATCTCTGGTAACGAACCAAGTGGAGAAGAGGGGCCGCAGAAAACTCAGAAGACCCCAGTTAGTCTTGAACAGGGTATGGTTAGGGGGATAGATTCGTCCATGGAATACCAAGACTTGCTTCGGCAAGTCATTTTGTTAAAACAAGAAATGGGCCTAATGAGAGGCCAGATAGAGGACTTAACATCGCTGTTAAAAACATTGACACCCAACCAGCTACAACTAGGAGTTGCAAGGGAAAGTAGAAGCTTAGGACAATTACAGGGCGGAATCCTGCCTATTCAGATAGCATCTGGGATTACCTCAGCTATTGCCTCACAGGTAAATCAAACTCGGGCAGTTGAGGCTTCACCCGGATTTGGAAGACCTAAGGCAGAGAACTCGAAGTTGCTTCAAATCAAGCCTAGAACTATGCCAAATTCCATCATTAGCCAAAATAAAAAAATCTCTACAGTGGCTCGGGCGGGGGCCCCGGTACGGTCTAATAACAACACTGTTTTTCAACCTATCCAGCCAGTGAATGAACAGCGAGTAAGGCACCCGGTTTATTATCCCGCGGAGATGTCCAATTCTTTAAAAATTGTTATGGCGAATGTACCGAAGCTAGATGTAAATAAAAGACAAGAAAGTGAGGATTCCCTAATAAATAAATCCATTCATTGGATACGGCATGTGAGAGGATGCCGTTCGGTAATAAGGGAAGATATAGTAAAGGCCCGCAGGATGGTAGCAACTGGAAATTCCTTGGATAGTATCGAGCTGACGATGGCTAGGGCGAATCTAGCGGAAAATCTTTTTGCCCTAGAATTTCGTACAACTGCACCAGGTCAGTCAACTATCCAGTTTAGACACCCTCCAAGGATTAGTGCGACCGCTTATCCATACGAGAACACTTTAACTAGGCTCCGGGGAGTATCCACTCTGGAAAACATAGATTGACATGAGATGGAATTGGAGAAGAAGCAGCAGGTTTGTCCTCCAACTAAGATGGCCTATGGGGTCAGCCCACTAGGGTGTGATTGTCTAGTATCAGAGCTGGATCTAGTTGTAAGTGAGGATCCCCTGTCAACTGTACTATACGAAGGGTCAGGACAGGAGGGCAGTATAAGCCCTGGTGCTATAAGCAGACTACCATCGGCAAATACATCATTTATAACAAACACATTGTTGTCTTGGAACATTGCAGGATTAGGCTCAAAGTTGGGATCCCCGGAGTGGCAGGCTTTTATTGAGAAGCATGAAATCTGCCTGTTTCAAGAGACTTGGTCAGAAGTCCCTCATTTTTGTGTTGGGTATTTGAATTTTCATATCCCGGCTGTTAAAGGCCCAAAGGGAGACCATCAGGGGGACTGACAATATGGGTGAAGCAGGATCTGGGATTGGATATTCAAGTACTCCCAACACATAGTCAGGATATTCAGGCCATTAGAGTGTCTAGGGGCACTAACGGGATAGTGGTAATATATAATGTCTATGTGAGAGGCTCACGGGGGAAAAAGTCGGGAGTTTTAGCGGCTCTCGACGATCTTCTCGAGGGTAGACACTCAGATACATATATTATCGTTGCGGGGGATTTTAATGCTACTTTTGAGCCACTTCTGAGTGAGGAGGAAAATTTGTACATTGAGGAAGATCTAAAGTGGGGTGTTCCAAAGTTGGAGCTAGACCCAATTAAAAGATGGTCTGATGCAGTGATCCAAGTGAATTCAATTTGCATGGAAAAGGGATTACGGGCACTTAATGGCCGTACAGTGTCAGATATAATGGGGGCTAATACATTTGACAATGGCCACTATTCTAGCAGGATAGACTATGTGTTGGTTAGCCTAGCACTTTGGCATAGAGTGAAGGATATGAGGATTCGAGAGAGACTGGAAAGTGACCACAATCCTTTATGTGTGGACATGGACCTTTTATGTTCCAAAGATCCTCAAGAAGTGTTAGACAGTTATATCACCTCTGACGTTGTCCCATCGAATGATCTAAGGCGACTAAAATGGACCAAGCTAAAAGACCTACCGGGTGTACTTGCTAGTATTGAAAAAGAGCTAGACCAGGCCATTAGTGAATTGCAGGATAGAGTAACTAATCCGACTGATCTAAAGAGTTTTATTTGCATACATAATGAATTTTTTGGATTATTGCGTATGCATTTTAGTATAAGGAGTAAATCAAAGAAGATGATCACACCCAAACCTCAGGAATGGCATAGCTCGGAATGTAAAAAGTCCCGTGCAGACTTGGGGGAAGCTATCATACAAGGGGACCCCGTAGTGGTACGAGCAGCAAGGGCCACATATCGGGGGGCACAAAAAAAGGCAAAGAAGGATTGGGATAGCAAAAGGTGGGATGAGTTGAAGGAGGCTTGTGTTAATAGGAATTCTAAACAGTTCTGGAATGTCCATAAATGGAATAGAGGAGGGCAGGCCTCCCAGCCCCAAAATCACGTCTCATAATCGGAGTGGGTAATCCACTTTAAACCGCAATATGCTGCAAGTGAGTATGAAATAGAGGGCAGCATTGATAAGCAATTTTTAAGGGGGAAGTTTTTAGTAAGGTAGATGTGGAGGTGGCCCTGAAATCCGTCATGGCAGAAAAAGCTCCAGGTCTAGATGGCATACCGGGGGATATATTCCTATATGATAAAGTGAGATGGGGCAAATATATCCTCTTATTGACAAATGCTATAGCTCAGGGTGCGCCGGTTCCAGATTCCTGGAAAGGCGCAGAGATCATTCCTGTTTTTAAGAAAGGGGACAAATCATGCCCAGGGAACTATAGGCCGATCAGCCTTATTGATTCTCTACAAAAGATAATGGGCAGATTGGTGCTAAATAGATTGCAGGATTGGATCGGTGAATTCAATATCTTATCGCCCCTCCAAGCAGGGTTTCGTAGATCTACTAGCACAATCGACCAAGTGTTTAGGTTTATTTTACTATTCTGGAAAACGGTAACCTTGGGTAAGGGTAGCTTGTATGCCGTTTTTGTTGACCTTAGGTCAGCATTTGATCTTGTTCCACGCAAAAAGCTTTGGCAGACGCTACAAGAAATGGGGCTACCGCCCGATTTGTTGACACTTATCACTAGGTTGCATGAGGATAACAAGGCTAGGATCCGGTGGGGTAAGCAGGGTGAAGTCATAGAATTTTTCGCAGTGGAGACGGGTGTTCGACAGGGATGCGTATTGGCCCCGACCTTATTCTCTTTATACATTAATGGGATTGTGAACTGTATGAGATTAACCCCCACAGACGCACCGACTCTGGCAGGTGAAAAAGTCCCCATACTAATGTTTGCGGACGACACATTGATCCTTTCCAAAACACCGAGTGGGCTCCAGAGAGCCCTAACAATCTTCGAAGAGTTTTGCGCTCGACGGGGATTGGAGGTCAATGTGTCTAAAACAAAATTGATGGCCTTTAATCCACATAGGGCCTTTAAGGGGGGCATCATGTTGAATAATGCCGTGCTAGATCAGGTCTAAGAGTTCACATATCTAGGGGTCAATATCCAGGAGGGGTTAAACTGGACACATCAAGTCGATATAGCATCCCTAAAACACAGACAACTGGTAGGAGTACTGCAAAAAGAATACAACACTTCCTTCACCAAGATAGTTAGCCCTGCTATGGAGATTTATAACAAGAAAGTAGTCAGTTCTGCCTTATATGGTGCAGAACTCTGGGGTGATGAGAACTTATCCAAACTTACTATCTCGGAAAATAAGTTTCTCAGAAACATTACCAGCTTGCCACAGAGTACCCCAACATGCCCGTTATTGATTGATTTGGGGAGAAAGCCAATTGCAGAATTTGCAAAATTACGTCCACTTTTGTACTGGCGTAGACTTTGGTCCACCCCAGAACTTGCAGAGTATGCAGCTGGCTTTCAAGATGTAAAAAGGTTGGACACATAGCACCAAATTAAATGGTTAAGACAGCTTAGAGTTACTTTAGCGAATATGGGTATGTGTCCACTATGGGAGGACCCCAAAAACACAGTTTTTCCATCTAAACAGATCCTGAAGGCTAAATACTGGGAAATGGCCCAGACCAATACAGTGAGAAATTGTGAGTCTTCATCCCTTACAGGGTATTTCCTGAATTGTAAACCCATCCCTGAGTTTGAGCAACATTGGGACTTTATCACAAAGCCCTTTGAGCGGAAATTATATTTCCAGTTCAGGGTCGGCACACTACCATTAAAAGATTTTACTAGCAAATGGTCTATACCTAGAAATGACCTGTGTTCAGTGTGCAGGAGTGGTAAAGAATCATTGACCCATGTTTTATTTGAATGTAGTGGTTACAAAGCTCCGCGGCGCGCCTGGCTGACCCCAATTTGTAAGCTGTTGGGAACAAGAAGGGCGCATGAGGAGGAAAGAATTCTTAGAAGCGATACAACTGAAGCTATTGTTGTAGCCATGGCAAAATACTTGGGGTGGGTGTGGGCAATTAGAAGTAAGGTCCCACAATGAGATAGTGGATTTTTAGTATGCACGCTTGGCCGTATTGTATAATTGTGAAATGATTTGCTCTTTTTTACTGACTGTTAACAAATGTAATTTGTATTGTGGTATATTTTAAAAAGTTTTTAACAAATTGATATGTAAAAATTTTAAGATTTGTATAAAGAGTTTTATGATAGTTAGATTCTTCCATTCTAGGGGGCATGTATTGAATTGTAGAGGGCCTCCATGAATTGCTTAGCGACGATATGTGTATTCTTTTAATGTAAGTTTTGTGCTTTTATGACCTAATACGTCGAATAAAGGTTTTTGGAATGGTAACCGCGCTCAAACGTATCAGCGAGTTACAAGCTCTCACTAGTCAAGAACCACTCATTCAAGTGCACAAGTATATCCAAATGTAAACGTGTACTCACTGTACCCTCTTAGAGCACACTCTAAAAGCAAAAAGGGGGCGACCACTGGCAGACATCTGCAAGATATCTACCTAGTCAACACCACACACCTTTACAAAGTACTAGTGAGCATACCAACCCATCAACAGATTATTGTGAGCCAAATTGTATTAAGGACATTGTTCCAAACATCTGCATCATCAGCTGCCAGCCTCCGCTTTGACAAGAAACTGCCTTACAGTCAACGCAGAACATGTGTTTGTAAAGCCACACATGCTACGAACTGAAAATGTTACTTACCCTGCAGCCGTCCGTTCTTAGCGCGAGTGCTGTAGAATCACATGTGCTCACCCTCCTCCCGGAATCTGGCTTGTAACGATGGCACATTTTAAACCTTCTCACACCTTACTTATTTAACTATTTACAATATGCATGACATTCAATACTAATCTTACTCTAAACTCCAGTTCCACTGCTTACGTCTGAGTGGAAAACCATCTAAGGTGAAGTTGGTGCCCATATTATGTTGGAAGTTTTGTAGAGCACCTGGTTACTCCTTTCGGAGTGTCCCCGTGCTAGGCTTCGTAGGCCACAAGGGTTTTGCACTTGAGCCAAACAATTATAGTTGTCTAAAAAACCAAGTTTTAAGATTTTTTCAGAATATTGTTTCCGAGCATTCTAATCTCAGCTCAGAAGGGAGGGAGTGCCACAGCTTTGCGGTCAAATAGTTGAATGAGCAACCACCCAGACCTGGTCGTTTTATCTTGGGATCACAGTCAGTGCTGCCTCTGAGGACCTAAGGGGCATATGTATCAAGCCCTTTTCCCGTTCGCAAACGGGCCGATTCTCAGAATCGGCCCGTTTGCGAACGTGAAAAAGCCTTTTGGGATGTATCATCCCAAAAGGCCATCGCAAAATTTGCAATTCCCTATTTTGCGAATGCATTTAAGAAATCGCAAATTGCGATTCCTTAAATGCAATTCTGGAAGCACCCAAGTTGTGCGAATTTGCCTTAAGAAATCGCAAATTACCACCAACTTCAAGTTGGTGGTAATTTGCGATTTCCTAGAAAAATGCACTTTTTGCATTTTTCAAAGTGCCATATGGCGCACATACATGCCCTTAGGGCATGTATGTGCGCCATATGTGCACCCATGCATATTTCAGGGGTGTAACAGGGTGTCCTTTTGACACCCTTGCACCCTTGAAATTGCATTCGCAATTTGCGAGTACCTAATGGGTACTCGCAAATTGCAAATGTCTTCCCATTCATTCCTATGGGCCTATAGGCCCATAGGAATGAATGGGAAGGTATTCCTTAATTGCAAATCGCAATTTGCGATTCGCAATTAAGGAATACGTAGGAATCGCAATTAATATTGCGGAACCTACATACATTTCATTTTGCGAGTCCTTAATAGCGATTCGCAAAAATTTGCTATTAAGGACTCGCAAAATGAAATGTTGATACATATGCCCCATAGACATCTACTTGGATGGTACCATTCGATCAAGGGAAAGAGGTAGCGAGGACCTCTCTGATGCTCTTTATTAAACCGAAGCAAAGAGCTTTAAATGAGACTCTTTCCCTTATAGGAAGCCAATGGAGTTTAGAAAGGGCATCGCCCATAGGAGAGTGTCTAGGAATGTTTAGCAGCATCCGTGCCGCAGTGTTCTGGACCCTCTGAAGTTTCTTCAGTCTGTCCTGCCTTACCCCAAGATTACAATAATCTAATCTGGATACTAGGAGGGCCCGAACTACTGTCTTTCTTGCCGGTCCAAAAAGGAGCGCTAGGATTTTTCGTAGTAGTTTTAGAATGCCAAAGCATGTTCTAGCCAGGGCATTTTTCTGGCTGTCACAGGCCAGGATACGATCAAATACAAAGCCCAGATTTTTTACTTTAGGCGTAGGCGTTGGTATTGAACCTAGATTGTCTGGCCACGACACCGAGGACCATATCGAAGGTTGTTTCCCCACAACCAGGACTTCCATCTTATTAACGTTAAGTTTTAGGCAGCTGGTGTCCATCCATTCTGCTAGATTCACTAGACATGCTCTAAAATTATCCACTGCAGTACCTTCGGCCTGCACCAGAGTGATGATTAGCTGAGTGTCATCAGCGTACGGCACAATCTTCACGCCATGACACTCGATCACATCAGCTAGTGGGCGCATGTATAGATTAAATAGAGTCAGTCTCAAGGAGGAACCTTACAGTATTCCTTGGTGCAGTGGGATAATCTCAGAGGTACAGGGCTGCAGTGAAACCTGGAATGTTTGATTCTGGAGATAGTCTGCCAGCTGTTTGATTGCCTGACCCCGACACTGTACTTCCACATTTGTTCCAATAGAAGACCATGAGACATGGTGTCGAAGGCCGCACTCAGGTCTAGGATGACCAGGGCGGCCGTCTTGCCCTCATCAGCGACAAGTCTTAGTAATTCTTAGGCCAATAAGAGTGCTGATTCTGTACTAAAATGAGGTCTAAGTCCAGACTGGGTTTCATGCATCAAGGCATTTACCTCGATATACCTCATCAGCTGTTGGTTGACATGTTTTTCTGCTATTCTAGCTAAGAAAAGTAATAGGTAGATAGGTCTAAAATTATCTGGCTTAGATGGATCCAGAGTGGGCTTCTTCAGAAGTGGAACCACAGTAGCATGTTTCCATTGAGAGGGGACTTGCCCGGTGGTAAAAGACAAGTTGAGCAATTGACAGAGCATCAGAAGAATCACTTCCATTCTCCACTCTACTATGGCAGGTGAGGCAGGGTTGGGTGGAGAGCCCGATGTTACTCTGGTAACCAAGGCACGGGTCTCTTTGGCAAATAGGTTGGGTATATTCAGAAAGGCCTCATAGCATGTAGAAGCAGATGGCCATGAGATTGGGAACGGATGGTCCTTAGCTTTGACCTGGAAGGCTGTATAGATTTTTGAGATTTTTTTTTTTCTGACAAGAATTTGTGCAATTTGTTGCACTTTCCTACTCAGGGAGTGATAGCTTGAGACCCGTTCTAAAGAAGTAAGGGACTTAACTATCTGAAAGATTTTCCTAGGGGAATTCTTTGGCGTCTTGATCCATTGAGTAAAGAATTGAGTACGTGTGTGTCTTATTGCTTTGTGATACTTTTTCTGCGCTTTCAGATAGTTGCTTTTGTGAGATAAGTTGTAATTCCTATGCCATAGGTGTTCTAAGTGCCTACGCTCTTTTTTCTTTCAGAGTAGATCATCAGAAAACCACTCCGCTGATGGTTTCATGCGGGTAGTATTGCATTTTTTTGCTATAGGGGGTGCTATAGTATCTAAGGTCATCTTAATCCAGGACTCCACTTGACCATTGGCTACCTGGCGACAATTCGGCAATGAAGGAAGGCTTAAATTTAAGGCCGCTGTAAAAGCGGTAGGTGTAATGCAGGACCATCTCTGAGTATTGCGGTCATTTTGAGCTCTAGAGTCAGACGGGACAGCAGGACTCAACTGCACTTCAAAAGGAAGCATCAGGTGGTCAGACCATGCAATGGGCAAAGGGGTTGCTGAAAACACCTGAAAGGAGTTCGTAAAAATAGGATCCAGGGTAGGTCCTTTGTGAGTGGGTTGGGGCTTGAACCAGTTGTGTGAAGTGCAGTAGTCCAAGATCCTCCATAGGGGAGGATGCAGATCCACAAGTTATATAATCAAAATGAAGATTAAGGTCGCCCAGGGTGAGAAAAATCGAGTGCCTTAGGCTTGAATGCAAGTTTCTCCCTAAGGCTGTACTGTAAAGGTGAACTTGCACTTACCACAGCTCATTGTACCCAGCGAGACATCGATACAATGTCTACAGTGGTCCTGAGTGGGTGGGCCGAGACGAAGCAGCTTCTCGGCGGACTATTGAAAAGGACTCGGTTCCCCACGTCCAGGGAGCCTTGGCGACTTCCAAGCGTGGATGGAAGCAGACGTTATTGCCTTTGGCCTGCCTTCGGCATGTCCACGCAACTGCCATCTTTTTGTAGCCCGCCTACCCCTGGTGGGCGTGGCTACACGCCGAACAGCAAAACTAAGTGGCAACCAAGGACCAACGGCGCACCGAAAGTTCACTTCTCCCTGGTAGGCTCCCCTGCCAGGTGGAGTTATAGGAAATTAAAAACAAATTAAAATCAGAACAATAAAGTAACCGTGTGAAAATAAAAGCATAAACAAAGTAAGACCAGCGAGGCCTGACCCTAAAATGACCTCTGACGAGGATGGGAGCCAGGCACCCGCCGGCGCTTAGTGCGCTTACAAGGAACAAAAGGCACCTCAGATTAGAGCAAACAAACGCTCTTGTGCAGTGCGGGTGACTGGAACACACCAAGCGGTATAGAAGCCGCTAATTCTGCGCAGCTGCCATCTTTTTGTAGCCCCCCTACCCCCGGTGTGTGTGGCTACATGTCAGACTGTAAAATGAAGGGGCAACCAAAGACCAACGGAGCCCCGAAACTCTGCTCCTCCCTGGTATCCTCCCATGCTAGGTGGAGTTACAGGAAATTAAAAACAAATTAAAATAAGAACAATAAGGTAACAGTGTGAAAATAAAAGCATAAATAGAGTAAAACCGGCGTGGCCTGACCCTAAAATAGTCGCCGACCAGGATGGGAGCCAGGAATCTCACAGCGCCTAGTGTGCTTACAAGGAACAATAGGGCACCTCAGATTGGAGGAAACAAGTGCTCTTGTGCAGTGCGGGTGACTGGAACACATCAAGCGGTATAGAAGCATGTGCATTGTTTACAAAGGGAAGAGTCACAGGATATTCCTGATTCAAAACTTCCTCGAAGTAAAACAAGTTTTAATTTCAGAGCCCAGCACTAGATGGCAGACGTATGCATGGAATCTACAGCACTACACACTACAAACAGATGCTTGCAGGCTAAGTAGCATTTCCTTTTTTTTTTTTTACTTACCATTCAGAATGCTTGCTTGCCTTTTCTCTCCTCTCCCAGGCTCATATAGCTCCTGATTGGTGCTCTCAAAAGGGGTAGATGGTGGGCCTCGGACAGCCTGAGAGAGGGTGGATCAGGGGGGCAAGCAAGTGTGTATAGAGGGAGGGGGTACTAACCATTCGAAGAAATTCCTGCTGCTGCTCCAGGGGCCTGCTTCTCCTGTCAGTCCTTTGAATAAGTATGGGTCATAGGACCTTACTACCTCCTGACTCCACGTGGATACCATTCACCACATCCTGACTGCTGGTTGGGATGAACTACTGCCAAACATTTGGATACAAACTCCTACAACCCCATCATCAGTTTACCTGCAGTGCTTCCAATTCTTTGCTGGTGGCAGACACCAGCATACAGTGGGCATAAGGCATGAACTGGCACAATCGTCCTTAGATACCGATAGAGTACTCCTTTGTTGTTATTGTCAGCTCATTCCATACATTCATGCAACTGGAGTCAAGCTATCCTGGCTGATGAGGGCTGAAAGCCCGAAACCGGTCCTAGGATGCTTGTTTCCAGTCCAGGGAGGACCTGGCCTGGCAGTTCGGGCTGGACTGTTTCCATTGGGCGCAGGGTCAAGACTGATTTGCATATGGCTGGGTCCAAACTGGAATGGCATGGTGAGCAAAAAAACGATGGATTTAGGCCCAGATTGCTGTACTGGGGTGAATGTATGACATTGTTCTGCATTCTGTCCATCAATTGTTCTTTTTGCATGTGATTTATGTGACCTGTGGAGCTTTCCCATTACTGCATACAGTAATGTCTGGTAAAGCAGAAGTTGGGGTCTCACTCTTGTAAAGTAGGAACGCGTAATTAGTTTGAAGAAAAGTTCTTTATTGCAGGAAAGAAAGAACACCAAGTATCCACAAGACGATTAACCTTCCTTCCACTCCAACCGCTCAAGCCGCACTCCCCAAAGCTCCAGAACGTGCAGGCGAACAGATGGAAGGAAAGGAAGGTTTCACAGAATAAAGATGCACCCGGGGTCGCGTGCCACAATACAAAATAAAGAAATAACATATAAACACAACACATCTTCCCTCTAAAGGAAATGAAAGACGATAAATGAATTATTCAGTATCACAAATTAAATCTTTCAACCACACAGGTTTGTTTCGTATTCTTGAATTCTTAACTAAACCCTTTAGGTTGATAGAACTGTCCTCATTTCAACAAAACTCAGACACTTCAACATTTTCTTGATTAGGAGCTCCATATCCAGAATCCCCTCTGTTTTCTAACGCTGGAGAATGAGGACTGTTACCAGTAACCAAATTATTTGAGTCCACATTTTCTGAGTTATTAGTAGGAACGACATCTACTTCATTTCCTGAGTTATTCGTGAGCTCGACATCCGAATTCTTAGGAACAGGATCAGGAAAGTATTCTTCAGTAAGTGTAGAAGATGAAGCAATGGCAGGAGGTCTAGTATATGCACCCTGTTCCCCTCTCAGAATGGCAATTCTTTTCAAATTCCAAACTTTGCCATCATTGAGACGGACAGAATTTCGTAAAACTTCAATGACTTGAAAAGGACCAGAAAACTGGCTTTCACCTTTCTTTACTTTCCATGGAAGTTTCACTTTTACCCAAGAACCAACTTTTATTTCTTTGATAATAGACCCTCTATTATCATCAAAATCTTCCTTGTATTTCAAATGTTTGTCAATAATTCTGTTCCTTACTTCTTCTACTAAAAAACTAGAACAATTGTTCCTAATAAGCCACTCAGGATTACATTTAGACCTAGCATTTCTACCACGCATCACTTCAAAAGGAGAAACTCCTAACGCGTCATGAACAGTAGTTCTGTAGATCCAGATAGACTTATAAAGTTGATCTTCCCAGTCCAAACCATTTTTGACAGCCATCTGAATGCTACCTTTCAATACTCTGTTGAATCTCTCAATCATTCCGTTACCACTAGGGTTATAAAGAGAAGTGGTTTTGTGTCTGATCCCTAAATTCTCAAAATAATTCTTCGCTAAATTGGATGTAAATTGCACACCATTATCACTAATGATCGGTACAGGTAAACCCTCATTGATGAAAACGTTGTCCATGAATTTAAGTACTTCCGTGGAATTAATACTATCTACGACTTTAATGATAGGCTACCGGGAAAAAACATCAATCATAGCTATAATATACTTGGAAGGTGAACTAATAGGTCCCATGATGTCAATGGCTACAGTATGCCAGGGTGATTTAGGAACGATCGGTTCACACATGTTGGGTCTTAAGGTCTTCAGGGATTTGTCTGAATTAGCACAAATGGTGCAATTCCTTACTAATCTCTCCACATCCACATCAATGCCTGGCCACCAATACCATTTCTTAATTCTTTGTTTGGTCTTAACAACTCCAAAATGACCATCATGACAAAGAGCTACAATTTTACTTCTAAGAGATGAGGGAGGAACAGCCCTATCTCCTCTAAAAATAATATCATTGTTAATGGATAATTCCTCCTTAACTTCCCAAAAACTTCTCATCTGGTCCTTCAAACCAGATTTGTTGGGCCAACCCTGTCTAATGCACATGATGATCTGTTGTACCTCTTTATCACGCACATTTTCTTTCTTCCAAATTTCTTCAGACACCCTTGAAACGCCTTGGTCATGGACAAATGCTACACATAAATCCTCCCACTCGCTATCCTCACATTTTTGCAAGTCAACAGGCATGCGGGAAAGAAAATCAGCTAACACGTTACTTTTCCCAGGAACGTAAACCATGCTGTAAATGAAATCTTGGAGGCGCATAGACATCCTCGCAATACGGACTGAAGCATTGAAAAGCCCTTCGGTGGTCAACAATCTGACTAATGGTTTATGATCAGTACGGACAGTGCAGTGCCTACCCCAAACAAAAGTGCGGAAATGCTCTAAACCCCACACACAAGCCAAAGTCTCTTTTTCTATAACAGAAAACTTTTCTTCTGTTGGAGAAAGAGCACGTGATGCATAGGCAATTATGTATTCTTTACCTCTGTGATCAATTTGGGATAACTCACTACCCAGTCCTTTGTTACTTGCATCCACAGTAATAACATTTTCGAGGTCAGGATCAAATCCTGAAAGTACAGGTGCTTCAGCAATGGCTTTCTTAACATCAATGAATTCATTTTTGCATTTATCACACCAGACAAATTTCACTTTACTCTTTAACAATTGTCTAATGTTGAACACTCTGCTAGAAAACCCTTTCACAAACTTGTTGTAAAATTCTACCAGACCTAAAAATGATCTGAGCTCATCCTTATTTGAAGGATGAGGTGCATTTATAATTGCTTCAACAAGTTTAGGTTTTGTAGCTACACCTTCCCCACACAAAACATGTCCTAAATAAGTTACCGACTTCACAGCAAATTTACATTTAGAATGTTCTACAGTAAGACCATTCTTTTGTAAAACTTCAATGACTGCCTCTAAAGCTTTATCATGTTCAGATTTGTCTTTTCCAAACACTAAAATGTTGTCCTGAAAGCAACGTACTTTGGGATGTTTACTAAAAAGGTGATACATGACTCTTTGACAAATTGCCGCTGCTGAAGCTAAACCAAAAGGTATACGCTTGTACTGAAAACATCCGATATGTGTTATGAATGCAGTGATGTGTTTGCTTTTTTCTTTAAGACAAATCTGGTGGTATGCCGCCGACAGATCTATGGTAGAAAACCAATTGACACCTTTAACCAAAGTAAGCATCTCACTAATTTTTGGCAATGGAAATTTATCAACCACAATGTTGTTGTTGACATGGCGCAAGTCAATGCAAATTCTAATTTTGCCATTGCTGCGTCTCGCTACGACAACTGGAGAAATCCACTCCGAGGATTCGATTGGTTCAATCACATCCGCTTTAACTAATTTTTCTAATTCTTTTTCTACTTCTTCTCTAAGAAGTATAGGAATGTTCCTTACCTTATGAGTCTTTGGAGAAAAACCCTCTTTAAGGATTATCTCGTGCTCAAAATTTTTTAACATTCCAATTTTCCCATTGAAAACTTCTGGAAAAGCATTAAGCATTTTAGTTCCAGTATCACTGCCCTCATCAATAACCAGAACAGGTTCAGGGCTATTCGGATTAAGGATGATGTGTAAATCACGTTGGTCCTTCCAACCTAAAACGGAAGGACCTTTCTTTGCAATATAAAGTTTCCCTATGGTCTCTCTGTTCTTGAATTTAAATATTAAGGTTCTAAAACCAATTAGGTCAATTTTTTCACCTGAAAACCCTTCAGGAGAAACATCTGGCTTGAACACATTACCTCCAATTTTCTTAACAAACTTCGAATTCCAAACCTTTTCATCCACAATGGTGAAAGGAGAACCAGAATCAGCATACATTTGCAAGTCCACACCACCAATATTCATGCTGCAAACAGGTTTCTTTTTTACATCAAATGTCTCATCATTGATGTTAAGAAGATAAGAGTTATATTGAAGTGTGCCGTTAATACCACAATGCATAATTTTCTTTACCATATCATCCTCCTCACTAGAATTATTCTCTTCTACACATTTAACTTTGAAATCTTTTCTTTTCCTGCAAAGTTTCGCAAAATGTCCAATAATATTACATGAAGAACATCGCTGTTTAAGAGCAGGGCAAACTTATAAGAAGCTAAATGTGTAGGACTATCACAACGATAACACCTGAAACCCTCTTTCATTCTGATGTCAATAACGTTGCCTTGAACTTTCTTTCTAGGATCTTGAGTTTTAAATGCTTCTTTTTATGATTTTCGTGACCTTTGTTTTTAACTTTACAAATCACTTCTTCACCTACACTTTTACTCTCAGCTTTTAAAACTTTTACACTACGACTGGATAATTCCGCTTTTCTCACAATTGCTAAAATATCATCCAAACTAGCATCTCCATTAATCCACAATCGTTCTTGGATTGCTGGGTCACAAGCATGCATTACAATTTGATCACGTATGAACTGTTCTTGTAAGTGATCAAATTTGCAATCATCTGCTAATTTCCTAAGTGCTGCCACATACTCATCAATGTTTTCATTAGATTCTTGCTTCCTGTGAAAAAACTTAAATCTAACAATACCAATGCACACTTTAGGAGCAAAATGATTGTCAAAGTCACGTAAGGTATCTTGAAAAACATTGGAATCTCCTGAACCTACACACTTTTTCATTTGTTCATAAACATTTAATCCTTCAGGTCCAACGGAATGTAGGAAAAGTTTTTTCTTTCTCTCTGGTTTCATTTTTCCATCCTCATCGATGGTGTCAATGAAATTGAGGAAATAAGATTTCCATTCACTCCACTTCATACACGGACTTGCTCCTGCAGGCCAAAATGCTTGTGGAGGTTGAATAGAGTAGTTCTGAGAAGCCATGGTGGAATAAGAAACAAAAACTTTGTATTGGAAAGTAAGACGCTTGTACAATAAAATATGGCAAAAATAAGTTTCTTTGGAAAACAGCACAAAATAGAGTATTCCGATGGCAAAATAAGCAGTAAAATGAAATTTATAAAAGAAAGTTACTTGAAATAAGATCCGATGCAATCACAGTAGTCCACATTGAAATTGACACGGAGTTATCAGCTGATTGTGTGAGAATGCGTAGAAAACAAACAAAATTAAAGATGGCGCCCGTACGACGCGTGATGACGTACACACGTTTGCACGCAGCGCTGAAGCAAGCTGGGAAGTGGAACAGCTTTGCGTAATTGCTGATGCTGGGCTTGCAGAGTTCGGATAACGAACACTCCGTGAAGCGAACGTTGTGTAATTGAAACTCCGCAAGAAGAATGCTGGCAGCGTGCACAAGGTAAGCGTTGAGCAGTTTAAATGATGCGCTATGAAGGATTGCTAGTTTCGTAATTAAAAGCGCTGGAAAAGTAGCGAAAAGCTTACCGGAGGAAAGAAAGGTCGTTAGAGGATCATCCTTGAAGTTGCGAAATCCAATCAGCAGGTGAAAGTTGGATTCCGTTCTTGAATAAAAATCGAGGAGGCAGGAACCTTAAAATTGACTGCCGCAGGGTCCGGGTGTTCCTTCAAACTCGTTGCCAAATTTGTAAAGTAGGAACGCGTAATTAGTTTGAAGAAAAGTTCTTTATTGCAGGAAAGAAAGAACACCAAGTATCCACAAGACGATTAACCTTCCTTCCGCTCCAGCCGCACTCCCCAAAGCTCCAGAACGTGCAGGCGAACAGATGGAAGGAAAGGAAGGTTTCACAGAATAAAGATGCATGCGGGGTCGCGTGCCACAATACAAAATAAAGAAATAACATATGAACACAACAACTCTCTCAGCTCTTGCTGAGACTGAGTCTTCCAAAGTCTTTTTTTCTGAAATCTGTAAGTAACCTAAACTATACATTCCGTAACCTGACCAAGAATAACACCTTTACTGCATTTTCCTTTGTAAACTCAATGCTTCCACTTTCTTTCTAACATAACTTCCAACTAACACTTTAACAATGAGCAAATACATCACTGTAGCTCCTTGTCATACTTGTAGTAATAAAAGACTATCTGCATCAAATCTGGGTGTAAAGCAGTCTGTTTTTTATATTAACTGTAATACTTAGGTAAAAGGCACTTGGGGGTCAACCTGGCTTAAAACTGCATAAACCTTTGGCAATCCCATGGTTCCTTTCACTGTTCACTTGTTTGATATTGGCTCCTGGAATCCGGTTTGCATATAAATCAGTATAGAAGTACACTTCTACTATTCCCTTCAGCACTAACAGGAAATATTCCTGTGAGTGAACCATGCACCTAATCCAGGAGTATGGTTTTTTTCAGGTGATCAGTACTTTTCCTAAACTCTGGAATGTGCACCTTCTTGACTGTCAAAAAACAATGCGTCATTCTTCACTTTTCTTCAGTCCTACCTGAGCATTATCTGACATGTGAGGAAAAAAGGAATATCTGATCTTATTTTGTCAGGCCTTTCCCAAAAGATGCGACTCTGTAGGTGCGTGTTGTATATACCTAATCCTGACTTAAATATGTCTGTTGAGTCTGTCTCTAAAACCATGTCTTAAAGCATTGTTTTATGACTGACCTTTTCTCCCATACGAAAATCCCATTCACACTTAATCATTGAAAGGATTAAAGTTATAGCAGGAGTGGGGTGCCTTTTGAGATGCAAAACAGGGCATCCAATCCAGCGCCACATTCATTGCTGTGGTTAAATAATTTAATAGGTCACTTACAGCTTCACCTGTGATCAACCAGATTTTTTCTATTTTCAGATAACATGGAGTGTGATACAAGAATGCCACCCCAAATCAATTATTACTTTATTCATAAAGCAAGTAGCCAAATTATTAAGATGAACAGATCTGCTAAAGTATTTTAGTGTTGCAAATTCTCTATAAAATGTTTTTCCACGGAAATTCTGTTACTTTTCTCATTGTATTTACTTCAAGAAAGAAACAAAATTTATCAGATTATCAAATAAAGTGCAGCTCATTCTGCTTCCAGAATTAGTCTGACCATAACAATGGTCTTTGTTTTAGTATAGTTTGTATCAGATGTCATTATGTTGGTCTGCCAACATCCATGTGTAATGTTGCGTAATGTGTTCAAGCATGTGTTTTTTATGAATTTGCTTTCCTACCTTAATCATAGGAACTTTGTTGTACAATTGGTGTTTTAGCTTGCACTTTGTCATCTAAATCTCTGCTCGATGGACACACCTGAATTCTTGTCTTGTGGATTTCTAGTGGCAAAGATCTTTATGCCAGTTATGTTTTTGAGCCTGATGCAGTCTCATAAATGCCCAATCTGACAGATAATGTCTACAACACTGAACAGCACCAAAGTGCCTTTCTGATCCTGGCCCTTTTCTCTGTTGGTTAGGAGTCCAAGTTTGGGAAATTACTCAGCTCTACACCCACAACAGAAGAGTAGTTATAACCGAATCCCGATTTGCACCATTTGAAACCCTTTAAACCATTTTATGTGCCTCCTTTCCTCAAAATATTGCATTTTTCTTTATAAAGGGATAGCCAGTTCTTATAATTACCTGGCTGTTTTGTTAATGTTTGCAATGATTTATATTTGTTTTTTTAAATTTTTATTAGGAGAATCAGTAACTGCAGCTGTGTTTTCAGTAAACCTTAAGCCCACAGACTTCCAGGAGGAGTTGCCTGCTAAGGGAAGAATCAAAGGTGAGAGAGGCCTATGCCACTGAATGGCAAAGGGGGGCAACTGTGGTAATATTTTCAAAGTTTAAACTTTTTCCTTTCCTCCTTGTCCTTTTTGCAAACCATTGATACCTTCCTACTTTTCTTCTACATTTGCTTCTTTCTATCCTTCTGACCGTCAGTATTTCCATTATTTTATTCGGAACGCCTGTAGTCAGTTGTAGAGGAGTAGGAGAACTCATGCTGAATATGGTGACATCTGAAGAAAGGATGCAAACTAGGTGGCAAACGTGCACGATGTGAAGGCTTTTGATGAGGAATTCCTAGTCCAAATACCACTGGGTGGCCCAGCGGGCATGCATGGGTGGCTTTATCCCTTAT
Organism: Calotriton arnoldi; assembly: GCA_963921515.1. Lineage (NCBI taxonomy): Eukaryota > Metazoa > Chordata > Amphibia > Caudata > Salamandridae > Calotriton > Calotriton arnoldi. The sequence goes on from CAWUFW010006584.1 coordinate 284,569, forward strand.
CTGCATTGCGGGTAACTTGCCAGACTATATGTTGTACACATACTGGCTTTGCTTCAGAGGGAAAGGCTGAACTGAAATGTGTCAAAAAGAGAGTTTGGTTTTTGTATCTCCTGTAGTTGAAAAATGACTTGTTGGTTCATAATGAGGCAAATACTGTCATGTTTCTAGCTTGTTGGAAAAATCGATTCATCAGATGTGTTAATGATGTTTGTAAATAGGTGATCAAACTTGTCCATGAAGCTTTGACCACGAATGCAGACATGGGATCCACGTTAGAGACTATAGGTTTGATTGTTTGCAGTAAGAAAATAACAAACACAATTGTGCCTGGATACACGATAAATGAAAGGAGCTAGAAAATTGATTTCTTCGTTTTATTCTTCTGTAGTTAGAGACATGTCTAGACTCCTTTATCCCTGTATGACTAGTAGGCTAATATTTTCAGAAGGTGCAGGAGTTATCAATGTAATATTGATTATTTATTAAGTGTTTACACCACAGACTGCACTATTTCTTGGAAATTTGATAGTACATGTTTACTCAATTCAATGTTATTGTTAATTTCAACCACAAAAGGATAAACAGCTGTTCTTCCTTTCTGAATGCAAACTTGTACCATTAAGATTAAACACAGCACACAGCTATGGTGGCTTTTCCCACTGAGTTACCTTGACAGCCAATGTTCGTAGTAAATACGTAGGACTAGTCTCCTCCTTAAGTTATCACCTTCTCATAATTTTATTGTTGTTCCATGCCCTCCAGTAGCAGATACAAAATGTACACCATTTCTTGTGGTTGAAATACTATCTACAATCCCCCTGCAGGACTTCCGACAATCCCTGGTGGTTGTGGTGACAGCCACCTGAGAAACACATTTGTGATTTTTAGCTCCAGCAAACCTTATGATATAGCAAGTCTATTCACTCCTATTTGTATAATTAGCTTTCTGTAAAATAACAGTATAACAGTATTTAATATATGCAGTGCAGCTGTCAAAAACTAATTCCATGTTTATTATTTTCAATCCAACAGCTAATGCTTCAATTAACAGAATAAGAGAGGAAGAACATTTTGGAAAATTTACGGAACAAAACCAACCACAGAATGATCTTGTACAGATAAACAAAACAATGAAAGTGCTTCAAAATTCTAAGAAAGAAATAAAAGGAAAAATGCAACTGTTGTCACGAACCAACCAGAACCAAGGAGCAGAGAAAATGACTCAAAGTGCGGTTCATGTCAGTAGTCCATCACATTCCATTTCAAATAAGGATTATGTCACAGTAGGGTTAAAAGATAGATTTACTGAACATGATAGCAATCAGAGATATTTGAATAATCTTCCAAATCAGCCTGACATGGAGCAAAAAAGTGCACGATATTACTGTAATCAGTGCCCAAAAAGCTTCAGTGCAAAGAAAAGTGTTATTAGACATCAAAGAACACATACTGGAGAGAGACCCTTTCAGTGCACAGAATGTGAGAAAAGCTTCATTCAGAATGGAGATCTTATCAGGCACCAAAGATCACATTCAGGAGAAAGACCCTATCAATGCATAGAATGTGGAAAATGGTTTAGTTTGAAAGGAAATCTTAGAAATCACCAGAAAATGCATGATATAAATTCTGAAAAGAAACCCAAAATGGCACGATTTTCATGAGATTACGTGCAGCACATCCAGGAGGAAAAACATAAATTTGGTGAACACGAGAAAACCATCAGTGTGCAAAGTGGTCACTAAACGCGATAAACACATATTTGTTTAAAAATGATGCCTATGTACTGTGGATGAGAAGAACTTTGCTCAAACCATAAATATTTTGGTACAGTAGAGAATACGTTGGAGAAGATACCAAGGAGAAAATCCTGGATGAAAACACGAACATTGTTAGTTAACTAGTGTTGACTTTAATAACTACTTTGGTCTTATCCCTGTCCCCAAGATGTTCATTTATTAAGTGTTCAATTATTTTCAAACCGTTGTGATGAAATGTCCCTTCATCTGTTTTATGTCAAATCACATAAACATTTAAACTGGTAAGAAACTTTCTCTGATTCTGATGAGATAATGCTGTTCCATTCAGGAACTCTTTTAAAGTAAGGAAGGCCAGACTGGCCGTAGCGGCCATCGGCCATTTCCCCAGGAGGTTGGACACGGGGGGCTGGTTCTGTTACTGGGGGCTAGCTTTGTAGCAGTGCAGCAGTTCTGAAAGCACCCGCTGCAGAGTTCCTTGTATATCCAGTAGTTTTCAAGCAACAATAAAAGTGTCAAGATAACTCTGGTGATTATTGTACCTGCTGGAGAGAGATCAGAGTTTTGTCTAGTGGCAGTTTTGATTCATGTAAGGTAGCACAGAGGGTTAATATGCCTGCTGCAAAGTATGTGTATCATGCAGATCACAGACCAGTATTTTATGTGCATAGCTCAATGGGTTACTGCTTTTGCAAAGAGACCATTTTGTTACTGTGCAGTATAAGTTTCAATCATAGTCTAGCACAGTGAGCCTTGAAGTGTCATCAAAGAGCTGCATGCAAACTACACAGTACAGGTTAGAAAGTTATGTTTTTTTTCAGAGTCTTTCATTATCCTAATGTTGCTAAGAAGGATTTGTTTGGATAAAGATCAATTCTTATTAGTAAAGCCAACCCTAACCACTGTGTTACGTTCTGAATACTGAGTTTGTGCTTCTCCAGACCAAGCACTCTCAAAAAAATGCCTACCAGTATGGATGACATGAATCCTACAGCTTGTAGTCCCCTTTGTCTCCTAACATTTTCTATACACCGATTTACTCCTGTATGATTCATTGTCTCTGTATCTGTGTGTTATGTAAAGTGCTCCGACACCCTACACTGGTATGATAGGTGCTATAAAACAAATGAAATACATGTGAGAGAGGGGCTGTGGAGAGATTAAGGACACTGTTGGAGGGTGATAGTGAGGAGAATCATTGAAGGGCCCCAGCAAATATTGTTGTATCCTGGTGCACTGTAAGTTCATCATTTACTGTGCTTTTTCTTGGGAGGAGAAGCAAGGTCTGCTGGCTCAGTGGATCCCAAAAGAGACAACTCTAATGGTCATACTGGAAAAATAATATGGGGATTGTTTTCATTTTGTGTCCTTAAAGATTCTTTCAAAAATGGTATGTCTTTGTGATTCTTTTAATGCAGGAGTTTTGATCTAAATTACAACACTTCACTCTGTAGCCCAGAAAGAGATACCTGATGATTTTGCATATTTGTGTCATCTACATACTTCTTAGCTTGTTAAAATGGTGGCTGGTATCACTTTTTGAGTAATATAATATTTAATAACCCACTTATTGGCTGAGAATTTACTGTCAGTTTCCTTACTCTTATCTCGAGCAATGTACTTGTTTGTGTGAGTGTCAGCATGTGAGCAGCAATGATGGAAAGTGGCAGTCAACAGGTCACTACTCACAAAAGCAGAATGTTCTCACTCTTTTATATTTCCTGACATTTGCTCTTAACTGAGATAGGAAAGAGAACCTAGATACATTGTAATGTCCTCAGTAGGCACTCCTTCCTCCCCAGGACTTTACATTCCAGATAAAATAATTCCAGGGTTAGACCGAAGATTTGATGTAGGAGAAAATAAGATTGCCTTCCCTTTCTTTCCTGCTCTTTTGCCTGACACGTAGAGAAAATTAATTGCTGAGTTGGTGTTTTTATGGGACTAGAAAATACGTTAACCTCTGGTCCCTGTTCACTTAGATGTTTGTAACTGGTGAAACATAGACAAAACTATTTGGATTTAGTTCCATTGGGAGAGCTTAGATTTGCATAAGATCTGAATAGGTTCTTCTGACAGTGTTTCAAGGCTCCCTCTGCTAGAAGATTGAAGATTTTTGCTGGACTAGACGTAACGAAATACCAATGCTGCTTTAGGCTTTTTTAGCACTGCAAGGATCATCCTTCATATGCAGCCAAGACATCCAATTTTGAGAAAATGTTGCTATTGTATAGAACAGTACGTCAGCGTTTTGCCTTGCCAGAGAGACCCGTAGGATGTGACTCATTTATGCAGATCATTAGAGCTTGTGGTGGTTAAGTCTTATTTCTACACAGGAATTCGTGGGAAAGACTTTTTCTCTGTCCGCCATTATGTTAAAACCTCTCCTTTATCATGACGATTACTTGTGACATCTCCAAAACAGCAAATGGCTTCCTTCATTTCAGGCTTTAAGCCAATCTAAGCAGATGGACTTTGTTACCCTACATTGACACTCATGATTTCAAGGGAAAAGAGACATGTTGAATGCCTAGTCCTAATGGGCATTGTCACTGAAAAATTGGAAGAAACGTTCTGTGGCCACTGGAGCATCAGAGGCCATGACTGCCAGTGTTAAGTGGCCAGGTCACTTCCACATTAGACTTTTTTGCAGTCCATCCAGCATAATTGTTCACCCCCAAGAAAAGAGTTCAAAATAAATTAAGCTCAACATATGTTTGTGGAAATGTAATTCATTGAAGATCTTGCTCAGAAAAGCATGCGTCCTCAAGACAGATGTCATGACATTGAAGGTTGCAAAGCATTTTCTCTGCCAAACGGATGCCCAGCAAACATCTTGTTACTGTAATGTCAATAATACATCATTCTTGTAGCTGGAACCTCGTCTAGAGCCACATACTGTAGATCTTTCTGCCATTTAGTGCATGGTCTTGAATATTGTATTACTTTAAAGTTTTCCTTTTGGGGGATGACCATAAGTGTTAATATTGCTTTCTATGACAGCAAGAAGCCCACAGTGCCCTAAAATGTGGCCTTCCTTTTGGATTCTGTTTCCCTGCCAGAGGGTTTGAAGATGGTTTTTGATAGCTGCTGTGGAAAATTGAAAACTGTTGACATCAACATTTGGTAAAGATTTAAACTCAACACGTATTGCTATGAGGCAATGTCTACTAATTGAAGGATAAGGCTTTTAAGAGCTCTAACCAGGTCGGAGAATGTGTTCCATGGCATTTTACAAGATGCATATTAGTATTTTCAAGAAATTTCCCAATTGCAGCACAAAGTTTGCTTAAAATGATGAACAATCTGTTCGCATGTTTTGTGCGGCAAAAGATCACAAATCTAAAGACTGTGATTCGTGTTGTTTTTATCAAACTTAAAACAATGAGAAACAAGTATTAGCAACACCATTACATACATTCTTTATTACAAGCTTTTGCCGGAAAAAGACAAGCATTCGCAGAGCCAATATGCCTTGCCTATGGCTTTGCCAATATGTTTTAGCCATATTGTACACTAGGGTGGCTGCCATTCAGTATATCTAAAAGTTATTGGCTATGAGTGCAGCGGCATACAATGCAGTATCATAGAATGCAGTGGCGTAGATTAGAGTGGGGCATAGTAGAGTGGAGTGGCGCAGAGTGGAGTGGCGCAGAGTGGAGTGGCGCAGAGTGGAGTGGCGCAGAGTGGAGTGGCGCAGAGTGGAGTGGCGCAGAGTGGAGTGGCGCGGAGTGGAGTGGAGTGGCGTAGAGTGGAGTTAGCGTAGAGTGGAGTTAGCATACAGTGGAGCTCTCAAAAGGACCCATCTTACCCAGCACCTGAGAGACCTCCACTGGCTCCCAATCCTGGAAAAATGCCAATTCAAACTGCTGACCCATACCTACAAAGCCCTCCATGACCAAGGACCTGCATACATGAACCACCACCTGAACTTCCACCAACCAGCCAGAAACCTCTGCTCACCTCGCCCTCGCACAGGTACCACGCATCCGCCGCACCAGAGGATGCTGCTTTTCCCACCTTGCTACCAAGTCCTGGGATGCCCTCTCCCTCCACCTCCGAACTTTGACCTCGCTGACATACTTCAGGAAGGGACTCAAGACCTGGTTCTCCAAGTGAACCCGCAGCCCAGTGCCTGGATACCCACACAGGTGTTAGCGGGGCTATACAAGTACTGCATGATTGATTGAGTGGAGTAGCGCAGACTGGAGTGGCCTAGAGTTCAGTGGCGGAGAGTGCAGTGTTGCAGAGTAGTGTCAGTGCAGTGGTGTAGAGTGGAGTAGAATAGAGGCATAGAGTACAGTGGTTAAGAGTAGAGTGCAGTGGTGTAGACTAGATTTTTTCAGAGTAGAGTGAAGTGGCATAGAGTGGAGTGGTGCAAGGTAGAGTGCAGTTGTGTAGAGTGGCATAGAGTAAAGTGATGTAGAGTGCAGTGGTGCAGAGTAGATTAGAGTGGCGTACAGTGGATTGCTGTAGAGTGCAGTCATAGAGTTGAGTGTTACAGATTAAAGTGCATTGGCATAGAGTGCAGTGTTGCAGAGTGGTGTAGAGTACAGTGGCGTAGAGTGGAGTTGTGCAGAGTAGATTGGTGTGGCCTAGATTGGAGTGGTGTAGAGAAGAGTGGCGAAGAGTGCATTGGCATGCAGTAGAGTGGTACAGGGTAGAGAAGAGAGGCGTATCGTGAAATGGCATAGAGTGGAGTGGTGCGGAGTAGAGTGTAGTGGTATGATTGAGCCACGGGGCCTGCTATTCTACACCACTCTTCAAGATCTGACCATGTCTGGGCTTTTTTATGTAGTCTGGAAGATTGAGGAAAGTTAACTTTGCCACTTCCAAAAAGGGCATGGACATGGTGGCCCAGAAGGCATGTGGGGTATGAAGGGCAAGTCTGCTGGAACCAAAAAAGTCCAGTTTTTCAGTTTCAGTTTGAGGGTCCATTAGAAAAGAATTAGGGTTTCAATTGCAAGAAAGATGCTTGGACCACTAAACTTTCTGGTAAAGTGTGCAACTATAAGAATTGTGGGTCACACTGACCAAGTCTGTGTCATTTGGCAACTTTACTTTTACTGCTGTGCCCGAAAAGGTTTTTTTCCAAGCAGCCTGAGCAGTTTCATGCAGTGTCTTACTGAAAGCAAGTAGGGGTTTTTGCAACTGAGGATAAGGGCTTAAAGATGTATAAAAATGTAAGATTAAGCATCCACAGAGGGTAGTTCAATGCATGTCATACCTCCATAGTGAACAAAGAGACTTCTTCTGAAAGAGGGCAGAAGAAGTAAGAGATATGTCGTTTTGGAGAAGTAGCCAGACCACTTTCATTTTATAAACAAGCAAAGAAAAAGGGCACTTGACTGCTGTTGGTTAGTAAAATACAGCAGTGTGTTCTGGACCCCATGTTTCATTGCACCTGTTGCAATTCATGGCCACACAAGACACACCAGTGCAGTAGGAAACTCTACACTGCAATACAATAAATGATGCACAATAAGGCTGTGCAGTGCAACTGAACACAAAACATGCCAATGCACTTAGACACACTGCAATCCACTCTAAATGCAATCCAATATAACTCACGCAATGGCAATACAAACAAAACAAAATAATACAAAGCAATGCAATAGCATACACAATAACGCAATACACCACAACATATTTCAATTTAAGATAGTGCTACACAGCACAATGCAGTGTAATGCAATTCAAGGCGCAGATATCGCCAAGGATAGGCCGTGCTCGTAAATAATTGTGTGCCCGTGGTGCACACAATGTGTGTGCTCAAGAAGGGCAGCACCTGGCCTTGATGTGTACAATCCTGGCACCGGAAGATGGGTGTGAGTTCTAGCTGGGGCCAAGCCCCTCACCTTTCTCTGGGTTTGAGGGTGTTTTACAGCCGCATGCTGCAACTGCACCAGGTTTAAATGCCATCTCACACTTTTTGCACCCAGAGTGAACCCCGAGGACACGCCCTGCAAGTGGCTCCCGAAAACTATTAGATCAACATGGGGTAGGAGGGAGGAGTTAAGGGCTGGTGGCCCAGATGTACCATGTGTTTCAGGGAGTGACAAGAGGCTGTGGTACTACTACATACCTCATTTAATGCATAGAATGCTGAGTGGACCCCAGGGTCCTGGGCCTCTCGGTACAATGTGCTACGGGGAGCTGTAGTGAGGCATGGCGCTAGGAAATGTGGCATCTAATGTCCAGTGTGGTTAATATGTTGTTATCTGGGCCATGGGGTAATAAAGAGGAAATCCTGAAGTAGCTTTAAGTAGGTTCTTTATAGGAGAGCACCCCATCCATAGATCATGTAGCATCCAGGTCCAGCAGCAACTGAAGCCATGGAATTACATAACTTGACTTCACAAGGCTGGAACATCTCTACATTCCCTCCTTTACAAAATAACATTACCAAATACCTTGCATAACATTACTTGATACCACACACCTCCCTCCCTTACAATTAATACAAAGAACAAGTATTAATAAATCCGAGACATACAAGAAAACAAAACTGAAACAAAAGTAATAATAAACCCCAACAATATAAGAACAATATAAAAGCAAGTGAAAATAATGACCTTAACATTGTTGATCACCATACGTAGGAATATACAATTCACAACTGAAACATTTCCTTTGTTCACTACAACCCTATTAAGATTCCAGATCCTTTCATCCTCCACCTTAACTGCATTGTTGAAAAGTTTAACAATTCTCTGATAACCCATAGATTTAGACCCACATTTTGACTACACTGGTCTCTTTATCAATATCAGATCACCAACCGACACATCCAGTTTCTTCACACCCTTCCGAATGTCATAATTCATGTTACGGTTTTCCACACAGTTCTTTTCCTTCTCACTTCCACCCTGCACTGATTCCCAAGACACACTTCCACCTTATCCTCAATGCAACCACCAAGGGGACAATTCTGTATTGGCTTTTCTTCCCCTAAATAATTCAAAATGAACCTCACCTGTGGTTGTGTGTGGAGAGAACCTATATGCAAACAAAAACTTCTTCAACCATTCCTTCCAATTCCTTCCTGCAGTTCCAATTGAATACATTCTTTAATTGCTGTATTAAATTTCTCAACTGTAACATTGCCCTCAGGATGATATGGTGAACACCTCCTGTGCTTAATACCTTTCATGTGCAAAAATTCCTCCATTTCAACTGACACAAACTGAGGACCATTGTCAGTCAATATTGCTTTAGGCAAACCTTCAGGGTATAACATCTCAGGAAGTCAGTAATCCTCTTGGTCTCAGTGCTATTCACAACCCCAATCTCTGTCCAACGGGAGAACTGATCAATCAGAACAAGCTAATAGTTAGATGTTCCTCTAGAGTGCAATGGTCCAACAATATCCACGGGCACCACATCCTATGGCTTGAATGGAAGATCCCTGCACTTCATGGGGGGTATTCCTAACTTTATCACTACTTTTGCAGACCGGACATTCTCTAACCAATCTCTATCATTAAATCCATCCCTGGCCACCAGTAATTGAGGCGCACTCTTGCATTGGTTTTGCTTATTCCTTGATGGCCTTCATGTCCTAAACTCAGTCTTGTCCCTCAATTATGTAGGTACCACAGGCCTCAATCCACATAAAACAATACCACCATCAGATGATAGTTCATCCTTCACTTTCCAGAAATGTTCCAGCACTGGGTTCTTCCTCATCTCTGACTTCCAGCCATTGCACATGGCATCAGTTACCTGTTGCAGAACAGAATCACCAGTAACATCACTACTCCACTCCTCCTGCAACATACATCCCTCTGTAGCACTGCATACTTTACTTGCTCATCTTTCTCCTGATCACCCTCCGCAACTACAGAGCTGAGCCTCTAAAGGTAATCAGCAATTTTGTTCCTTGGTCCTGGAACATAGTATACCTCGAAACAAAACTCCTGGAGACCCATAATCCATTTGCAGATGTGCATGGAAATCATGTCAAGACCCTTCTTGGTGAGCACTTCAACCAACGTTTTGTGATCTGTACAAATTGTAAATTGCCTTCCCCACACAAAATGTTTACATCTCTTAATCGACCAACAGACACTCAAAGTTTCTCTTTCAGTCGTGGAGTACTTCACCTCCACGTAACAACCTGGAAATGTTCGTAATGAGTCTAAGTTCACTACCCCAGTCTCCCTTTGCATTAGAACGGAACCAAGGCCCTTCGTGCTAGTGTCAGACATTATAAAGCATTCCTTGGAGGGATCAAAACAATTCAAATTATCTGCATCCCCAAGTTCCCCTATGATTTCCGTGAGCTATCTTTCTTAAGCAATCCCCTCATATTCACCGTTTTCAAAGCCAAATTTGGTAAAAGCTTTGCATGGAATTCCACCATACCGACGAACAATAACAGCTCATCCTTTTTTCTCCAGACTATTCAGACTCACTATGTTATCAATCAAGTCCTTCTTTGGGTAAACTCCCTCAGCATTAACTCCATGACCCAAATACTCTATTTCCATCCTTCCAAATGCACATTTACTCAGTTTAAGTGTCAATCCATTCTCCCTCAATACACTCAACATCTCTCTGACCCTTCCATCATGTGCTTCCTTACTATCACCTTAAATCCGAATGTCATCTTGAAAGCATTTGACAACTTGCAAACTCCCAAAAATATGGTACATTATACGCTGAAAAACAGCAATGGCTGATACTAAGCCAAATGACATGCACACAAAGCAGTAGGTCCCATGCGGTGTTATAAAAGTGGTGTCGTTTTTGGAATCTGGATGCAGCTTTATCTGGTGGTAAGCTGCAATTAAATCTAAGGTGGTAAAGTATTTAGCACCTTGTAGCAAAGAGACCATCTCCGTGATGTTGGGAAGAGGGAAATGGTCACTTATTATGCAACTTTTCAGAGCTCTCAGGTCTACACGTAGCCTGACATCACCTGAATGTTTCTGAGCTACTACAATGGGTGCCCATTCAGAGTTCTCAACAGGTTCAATTATACCTTATTCACACAACCTCTTAATCTCACTTTCAACTGCTTCCCTCATGGAGATAGGAATGGAACGTACTCTTGCAGCCACCGGCATTGCTTCTTGCTTCAGCTTTATTTGATGCACAGAGCCCTTTAGACAACCCTTTCCTCACTGAAAACTTCAGGAAACTCATCACAGAATCCTGTAGTATCATCCCCTTGCTGAACTTTGAGTTCCTGCTCTAAGCACAGTTGCAGCCCCTCAATCTAATCCTCTGTAATAAAATAATCCTCTGTTTAATATAAACCGGAGTTGAAGAGTTAGGATCTAGTTTAACCCTTAGGTCTTTCAGATGGGGCCAACTCAAAACAGTATCCCCTTTCGCCTGGACATACACTTTCCCATGGATGGTATTTTTTTTAACTTGATGTCACACTCAAAATATCCTCTGAGATCAATAGCCAGCCGAAAGTGAGCTCCGTGAACCACATATTGATCCTTCAGCTTGATCTTATCACTGACCTCTTTATCAAACAGTTCATTTGATATCAAAGTCAGCAACACCCCAGAATCAAACAAAGTTTCAACATCTAAATCCTCGATCATATCCCAATCCTTTGGCTATTTCTTTAACCCTTCTTTGGTATGCACAGACAAAATGCACTCATCTATTAACTTTACCGATTGCTGAGTAGTGTTTTTGGATAAGCGACAACACATGACGACATGTCCTTTTTTGTTGCAAGTCTTACATGTGGCATTCCACGCAGGACATTTCGTAAATGAGGCAAAATGTCCTGGATTGCCACACCAATAACACACCTTTGAATTTCCCTTGTTGAGGCTGCAAGATTTTGTTTCTACTTTCCTCCTTGCTTAACAGCTCATCTTCCTTCACTTCTGCTTTGCTTACATCAACTTTCCTTCCCTTATCGAGCTCATCACACAGGCTAAAGTATGTTCTATTCGTTTGCGAATGCTGATAACCTTATGTAACAGAGGATCATCATTCACCCACAATTTGCCACTAATTTTGTCATGGTAACACCTCAGCATAAACTTGTCCCTGATGTGCTCCTCTAGCGCAGCCCCAAACTTTCAGTTAGAAGCTAATTTTCTTAAACATGTTTTATATTCCTCCACACTCTCATTGGCCTTCTGTTCCCTCATGCCGAAATGAAACCTTTAGAGGACTGTGCTAACCCTCGGAAGGTACTGTAAATCGCATTTCTTCATACACATGTCAAATTCATTCAGTTCATCAACCTGATCTCCCAAATCTGGGATAGTCTCAAAACCTTCTTGCCCCTCACACCCCAAACAGTGTAACAATAGGGAAGTTTTCCTCTCGCTAGAGAGATTTGCCCTACTTACTCTGGAATAGTGCAGGAATGTTTTCTTCCACTTGGACCACAAAACTGATGTTTCACCAGGGGCAGAAAGAAAAAATGGCAGAGGGATAACATTCTTTATGATGGGCTGTTCAGATCGCAAATGTGATAGGAAAAGGAAAAAGTCAGCTGGAAGGATAAGATTAAATCAGGATAGATGATTGTAAAAACACAGAGTAGAAGAATTGCCAGAAGGTGATAGAATGCGTGCTTATTGCCGTAGTAATGAGCAGAGACAGACCGGGAATATCCACTTAGTACTGTACACAGTGCTTACTGTTGCCAGATAAAACACCTTGCCATAGTAGAGAGCAGAGAAAGAACAGGGGTATCTAATTGGTACTGTACAAAGTGCTTACTGATGCCAGGTAAAACGCTGCTCCCTTCTGCAAGACATGCTTGTCGTCAACAAAAATCAGGCACAATTAATAAAGCGCACCACTCAACACTTACGAGTCATGCCCATCACCGCTGTGACACACAGATCAATACTTCAGATACATGGCGTTCCTATCGCCACTGTGTAGAATAGGCACTGAAGCTCTTGAAGGAAACTGCTGAAGAATAGGTGTGCCTATCGCTGCTGTGACATGCCACAGAAATACAAAGCCGTCATTAAATACTTCGGATTACAAGGCGTGCCTATCGCCGTTGTATAGAATAGGCTCCCAAAGGAAAATGGCCACAACAATGTGTTATGCTTAATTTTTTACAGGCAGTAGGTCCTGTCTTGGAAATGTCGTGAAGAACCAACAACGATTACGCTGCTTCAGAGACACAGCACGGAATCCTGAGGATCGAGCATTTAGGGCTTGCCGCGCTGTTCAAAGAATGGGGCATGGCAGCATTATTCGAATTCAAGGAATTCAAAGGACCCAAATACAGATGAATGCAGGTAACGCCACCGTTATACCTGCATTTGTTGCTGTAGATTGCACACTTGTTAAATTTCTTGCCACCAATAGCATAGAAAGACACAGTTCCTTCCAGTTTTTAAACTTCTTGCCACCAACAGCGTAGATGCTCATGGTAGCTCTCTAAGCAGTGTTATACAGAATGTGCAGCAAAAATGACAATGTCTAGAGAAAAACAAAATCCAAAAGAGATATTTAACCATAAAAACACTGAAAGAAATGGCACTTCCAAAAACCTGAAGTTTGATAGAAAGGAAAATTAAGACAAATCCTGGGTAGGTGTTAGCAGATGTTGAGATGCCATCCTTTCCCTCGTCGCCAGTGTCATAAAGAGGAAATCCTGAAGTAGCTTTAAGTAGATTCTTAACTGGAGAGCACTCCATCCATAGGTCATATAGTATTCAGGTCCAGCAGCAACTGAAGCCATGCAATTACATAACCTGACATTACAAGGCTGGAACATCTCTACATTCAACATTCACTCATAAGATAACATTTCCACATACCTTACATAACATTACTATATACCACACACACGGGGTGAGGCGGGGTAGGACAGTTGCGGAGGGGAAGGTTAGAGGGTAGGGCCTCTGTTCAGTGAGTAACAGAGAGTACAGTGTTAGTAAACCCTGCATTTGATGTACAGAACTGTCCCCGCCACCACTTACAGACTTGTCTTATTTAGCACCAGGGAGCCACTCAGAAGCTTTCCAAATACCGTGTGTTACAATTATCCAAGCGACCCCGCTTAGTATCAACTTAGAAAGGATGAACAGCGGCACATGTGCCGCAAGGACTCTTGGCAACAATTGCAGTTTGTTTCTAATTGTTGATAGTATCTCGTTTCTGGTGTGCATGGTTGAAGCATATTCAGGCATTTGCACTTCTTGGCCGGTAACTAGAATTTCCAAATGAAATGAACAAGTGCTCGGATCACCGAGCTATCCTAGCGGACCTTGCTGGTATTTGCGAAACCGGCCAAGAATGGACCCCCGGCAGGGGCTTGTATTTACTGGCAGCAGCGGAAAGCCCTGCGTTTCCTGAAAGGAGATGACGATGCGAACAGGATGGTTATCACATGCGTGGCCTGAAAGAGATAAGCCGATCACCAGGCAGGAGAAAGTGATTGGGAGTTCTCGCTCTCGGAAACAACACGCTTCTCGTGAAAGATTCCCAGTCTGGTTGTGAAAAGAAGGCTTGGGTAGAAGGGCCAGGAACAAAGAGCCCCGGTCAGCTGGCTCACCAGCCTCGCAGCTGCTGGCTGAGGCCATCCACACAGTCAGCAGCAGTCCCAGCTGTCACAGGAGACCAGTGACAGGAAAAAAGATAAGAGTAAGATTTACAAGCCTGTTTACGGAAACCCAGCAACTGAGCAAGTGAAAACAGGACCCATCATGTCAATTGCCTTTCAAGAAAGGAAAAAGGGTGCCTGAGCAAATGTTAAAATGGTGACCTTGTATTTATATAGTACTTCGTCACTGTTCTCGAGGAGGGCTAAACATAGCAAGAGGCATGGTAAATTCATGCAATGGACAAATGGGGAGAAAGAATAGGAGAGTGACGATGGAGCCACCAAATGGGAAGCCTATGGACAGGCTGAAAGCCTACAAAGTATATTCAACATGTCTCGAAGAGACAGCGCAAGCACTGTCTAGCCGAAACCTAAAAATTTTTACCACCTACATATGGCCCCCACATACTTGCAATAAGTTAAAAAACATTCACAGATATGACCATTTTTAAAATAATAATACTTTCAGTTGTGCTGTGCATTTTTTATTATTATTATTATTGTTTGGGAAGCAGGCAAGATTAAATCACAACCGTACTAAGCACTCAAACTGCAGGCAGCTTCAGTGTTACAATACAACTTAAACTCTTTCAAAAAGCAATTATAAACAGGAGATGGAAAATAAATCACCATCTAACTAGGCACCACAATTGCAGGCTGAATACATATTTAGCATTTAAAGTTAATTTAAAAATAAATGATACAAAAAAGCACACTTTGAACCTGCTTTCTCAAGGAAAATAAAGGAACTATATATAAGTGGCTGTGCAACATGTGCACAGGTTTTCTGCAGTCACTCAAAATGAATGGAGCCAGTTTGTAAAGTAGGCTGACTCATTGTCCAATTCTGTATGCTTTGAGGGGCAAAATATGACTGGCAATTAACAGACCAATGGATGAAGTCCACTGTTTCTTGGCCCCTCTAGTTACATAGAGTATGTATTGGAGCAACAATAGTCTGGCAAGACAGCTTAAGTTGTTTCAAAGGCCATAGCTAAAAATTATAGTAGCTCTCTGGTCAAAAATGGAACGTCAACTACACTTCCATAGCTAACAAAAAAGGTCCAAGGATGTTGGAAATTGGATTCTCCGCAGAGAAGCATATCATGATGACAGTAGTGGCTCAGAGAGGACAAGGCATGAATTCCAAGGTAGAGGACACTTAGTAGTTAAACAAGGGAATTTTGCCATCTCTCTCGAGAGGACGTCCAAACTCCCTGAGCCTACAGTACTTCCAAACATAAAAACGCTGTTCAGAAAGGTAAATCTACAGGTGGAGATCTTTGCACACGTATGTTTATGCCTACACGTATCGTAAATCTCCACCTAGATGAAATTCACTATTAACTTCACAGGCCTATTTTAGGTGTAAATCACCCAAATGTAGCCCTTCATTGCATAGGCGACAAGCCCCACCTGTGCCTTATAGAACTACAAATTGAAAACAATAGGGAAACAGGCACCACCTGAGGTAATTAATATTTGTGGATGCACATAAAGAATAGGGAAACAGGCATCACCCGAGAAAAATAATACAAGTGGAAGCACATAACTGCAATTCACACCCTGTTGATGTTGAGGAGACATATACCGGCTACAATTATGTTATTTCATTGTCTTTGTGTTTAGGGCATGCACAGTACTGTGATGCATCTTTAAGTGAGTGTGTAGAGTGGTGTTGAATGTGAGATGTCACTTTTTTACTCATTAGTTTAAATAGTTTTCTAGTTGTTCTTCTGTTACGCTTACATTTTTACAATAGAGTTTGTATAGATGTCTGAAATGTCAAAAATATGTTTTACTTTTTATATTTTTAAACAGTTTTAACCCTTTTACAACTTAACTGGTTTGATTGTCTGCAATCTGTAAAATCATTTACTAATTTTCTATTATAATTATCTTTTAGTGTATGTCTAAGTCTTTCTGCTGGAAGTGTTATTTCCTTTCACCACTGACTTCCATGTGATTCTCTTATAACAGCTGTAAGTGACCTTGTGTACTTTATGACTTACTCCAAGTCTGTCCAGAATTACATTTGAGCTTTTCGTCCCGAAGTATTGCTGGAGTAAATGTGGGCATGACATTTGTGAATTGCAATTACCCTTTTATAATTGTGCATTTGTATTTATATGACTCTCCATGTGACCCTCCTTAATTGTCCCATTCCTTCTCATGCTTTGCAGAAGCTATCCCTATTTCCCATCCACTCCCCCTTGTCACTTCCACATTTACACCAGATAACTAGACCTAAATGTGTACACTCTTGCACTCTCAGGTCTACGCATCAACACTTGAGAACTGCATTTATGAGTATGAGAAGTGGTACTACAGGGGCACTGCTACACATACTCATAAGTGCCTTTGGTGAATTGCACCTAAGGTGTCCGTCACAAATGATAAAACATAAAAAGAAGAAGTGAAGTCCTCGATGTTGAAAGATTTACCACTCAGGGTGGAAACTTATAATCCGAGGCACTTGACAGGGAAAGAATCCATAAAGAAAAGAGAGAAAAGTTATCAACATCGACAGACTCAACGATCAAAGATAAAAAGGTACAAAAATAACTTGAGACATCCAAAATGGTATAGTCTGAAACACCCCATTCTTCCAGGTAGAAGGTGAAAGATGCCAGCAGTGAAAATGTTTTGACTTGACCACTAAGCAAAAACAAGGCAGAAAAAGGGCTGAGTGGTCATAGACCCCCAAATAAACGTTCACAGTCATTGACTCATAAAGAAAAAGACAAGGTTTTGAAAGCCAACAAACACGGACAATTCCAGCGAAAAACAGTACATGAAGATGAGACTGTCTCTGTACTAACATTAAACACAATTTGAAGGTTCTTTGTTGCCATAGAAGCTTCCAATGTCATTAGGTACAAAGAGACCCATAGAAGACACAAAAATACTAACACAGATATAAAATTTAGAGCTCAGCTTCCACCATAATTGCTGATGATTCATATTTGTCAGACGATGAGAGGAAGTCGTTATTAGGATTCCACACATGAAAGAGATAGAGAAGCCTACTGCAGATAATATATTGAGGCAGATTCACCACTGAAGGACATAGAATAAGAAAGACCCTCACTTCCTGATTATAACATGTATCAGGCAATAGAGAGGAGGGCAGCAGAGACATGGATTTCAGCGGGAGTAAGAGCCTGCAGATTCTTGTTAGAAACTTTAACACCCATGCAAAGATAAAAAGTTATATTTATTTGCTGCCAGTGCAAGTTAAAGACTGTTTAATATCCTGGCTGCATCAAGGGCTGGCACACCCTGGACCAAAAAGAAATATAAACCTTCACCACAAGAGCCGAAATAAACAAAAGCTTAGGTAGACCCTGACTCCTTTACATTTTGCACTACCCTTAAACGGACACAAAAGTCTTTCTCAGAAGGACCCTGTTCAGATACAGATCAGAAGCATGGGAGAAAAATGGAAAGAGAAGTAGCTACAAAGTGGAGGAAAAAAATAGTGAGAGCAGCTGCAACACAGCGGAGGCTTGCTATTTCCACTGCCCTTCTTATTAGGTTAGGCCATCAGCAATGGAAATACATGGAGTATTTGATGCAGCATTTGAGGAGTATCAAAAGTGAGCTAAAGTATTAGTAGAGAAAGGCAAGATAATAGCCAAAATGTGTCTCAAAATTGCTTCTATCCAGTTATGACAAGTCAACAACTGAACTGGCATAGTGTTGATTAGATACCTGCATTCAAAACCAGGGGCGGCTCCTCCATTAGGGCGGAGGAGCGTCGCCCCACTGCTTTCTCGCAGTGCGAGAAGCAGAAACATAATGGGTATTTTAAATACCATTTTATGTTTCTGCTTCTCGCACTGCGAGAAAGCAGAAGGGTATGCCTGGTTGGGGCGGGCGAATGGGCGGGTCGGGGAGGAGTGGCTTGCCCAATGCTGTGGGCTCTGAGTGTTTGGTCGGCCCTCTGGGGCTGACAAAACCAGTCTTGCGCACTCTGGATTTTCTCTTTGTAGGCTGCATGCAGCCTACATAGAGAAAATGGCCTCCCCATAGGCGCCCGGCTGTGCGCCGTCCTCACCAATCACAACGCTGCCATTGCAGCGTTGTGATTGGCTTAGGGGAGGGGAGGGAGGCTGCCTTCTACCTGTTCCAGGAAAGCAGCAGGAAAACGCGGGACCCGGCCAAGAGCGGAGGCGGCGCAGGACCCGGTAAGGTAAGTTTTTATTTTTAAATTCCCTCCCGCGCAAACCCCCTCACCCCCCCCTCCCACCCGCGAGTCATGCCGGCCGCGACTGATGCCACCACCCAAGATGACTGGGTTTAAACTTTGCAGGGACTGCCAGATGCAGAAGTCTATGACAGACCATCAGGTTTGCCTGTGTATCCTGGGGTCAGTTCAGGACTCTCATGCCTGCAGTGATTGTGCATAGATGAATCTGAAGACTATTCTGGACCGCGAGGCAAAGCTCTGTCGCGAAGCATGGAAAGACCCAGTATCGTGACTAGTCCATGTACAAAGGTCGGTCTTGGTCCTGTTCCCAGTCCAGGAGTCGGTCCCAAGGCCGATCGTCGTCACATTCCAAATTCTCAGGTAAGTCAAAGAAAAAACTCTAAAAATCCAACCGCGACTCGGCTCCTTCCCGCCACTTTCGTACACCAAAGAATGCGCAAGGGCATTGTCATCACTCACAATGTTGCTTCCGAAGTTGGCCGACCTTGGAGCCAATCCCGCAACTTGTCATAGCAAAACCTGAGTTTCTGGGGCCGTCGGCAGATCAAAGAGTACTGAGAAGCCATTTTGTGACTCTTTGGATCCCTTTTGACTCCCTCTGGGGAGCCTGTGGGCCCCACACATCCAAGAGGCCCACCTTCTGGGATATCACCAGCGGGTTCATCCCCAACGCCACTTGGAACTTCCAAACCCACAATGGGCATCTACCGGCACCTTTTCAACCTGCAGCTTCACATTTCACGCTGGTCCCCAGACATCAATGCTCATGCCAACTCCATTGACACCAGAAGACTTGGCACAACCCATTGTGCTCTCTGAGTTGGCGCCGACAAGACCTCAACCGAGGTCGTGCTCAGTGCCCATCGAGCAGTCTTTGTCTTTTCCACCTGAGCTTCTTCACATCCCAATCCCTCAGGACAGGCCTCATACAGTACTTTCTTTATTTGGAATGGACTCTGACAATGACCATGATGTGGGAGATGAGATGGTCAGTGTCAACAACAAAGAGACACCTTCCCGGAACCGGCATTGCAGGTTAGGTCCTCCGCTGAGTGGGCGCGAGCTGTTGACACATGTTGAATCAACGTGTCCATTCCTTGCCGGTATCTGATGGGGCTGGCTTTTAACTAATTTTCGACTGGCTACAGCACCCATGAACATTGCACGTCACCGATGTGACAAGACTGGTAATATCTAGGTTAACATACCCCATTACCAATGGTTTAGTGTAGATTTCCAACCCAGATTTAGGTCCTGATGAATTGCCGCTTGATCCATTAGGGACTACTAGGGCAAGAAACATGTTGACCGTATGATTTAAAGTGCAACTGCCTTTCACATTACTTGAGACAGTTGCCACATTTCTAGTTTTAATCAGGTGGGGAGTCAGGAATATTAAATTAGTTGCCCTGGTTTCTCCCAGACCTGTTTTAATTCACTTTGTCTCCATTGAGCACTATACACTTCACTGCACTTCTACACTATAGGGCCCTCACACGCACCTCACCAAACGGCAGGAATAAAAGATCTCCGCCAAAGAGCCCCCACTGAGGGTGCCCGTCGGGTATTGCAGCGCCGACCCGACGAGGAGCATGCCCAATGATGAAGCATGACACCCAGCGGGCTGGGTGTGTGAGGGCACTATTTCCGAAAGGAAGGATTCCCCATCCTTCCTTTTTGTTAGCCAGTTATTGATACTTCCATCGCTATTTTCCCGCCTTTCACTTCAGGAACTGCATACCCTCTTTATTGCTATAGATGAGATGGTCAACCTTATCATGAGGACAATTGGTATGAAGACCTCCAGGATGCAAGTGGCTATCATATTTCTTCTGAATGAATCCACAGGTTTCTCCAGTTGTTCCTAATGTGTATGCCCTTTGATGGGACTCACCTTCTTTGGGATAAAGCAAACTCCGTCCTGGAGAATTTCAAAGGCAGCAGGGCCACAGCTTGCTCATTTGGGCTTACCTGGCCTGCCACGCCATTCACATCAGCGCTTTCAATTGCATCAGTGCTTTCCATTTTTCTGCAGCTCTGGCATAGGAATCCCGTACAGCCACCACTACAGCCTCAGGAGGATTCCCAGGTTTTTCATGACCAAGGACATGGCACTCATCGTTCCTGCAGTCAGGGACAGTGGACCAGTCAGTTTAATGTTTACCTTGCCACTCCTCCTGCCAAACCCTCTAGCGTGCCCTTTGCACAACAAAGCCACCCAGTTGAAGGGAGGATCCAACAACTTTTACCAGGTTGGCAGTCCATAACATCAGACAGGTGGGTCCTGCAGATTGTCCAGAGGGGATATCCCCTACCGTTTCTGGCTGCTCCACTACACCTTCCACCATCCCCAGAACATCTGACGGAAGACCATTTCTCTGACGTATGTCAGGATGTGCAAGCCCTTTTGCCTAAAGGGGCTATCAAGAGAGAGGGTGCCTGAATTGGAAGTGGGTTGTGGTTGATACTCCCACTACTTCCTGGTGTCAAAGAAGGACGGAGGCCTTCATCTTAATTTAGCCCTGCACTCTCTCAATGCCATCCTCCAGAAGGACAAAATCAAGACGCTCACCCTGACCCAGGTCATGTCTGCCCCTCTACCCTAGAGACTGGATGATGGCATTAGACCAGCAGGACGCTTACTTCCATAACCCTATCCTGAGGTTCCATCAGCAATACCTGCGGTTAATTTATTGGGCAGGAACATTTTCAGTTTACTGTGCTCCCCTTTTGTCTAACCAGCACCCCTAGATATTCACGAAAGTGATGGCAGTGATTGAAGCACATCTTCGGAGGGTAGGGGTCCCAGTCTTCCCCCACCTCGACAACCGGTTGCTGAATGCAGGCTCACCCCAGGCGGTCATTGTAGGAAGTTGGCTCTCTATATAGTGGATAAAAATGAGGTACACTGTGTAGAGAGTCCAGGCTACACTTATTGGTCTAAAGAGGCAAAAATTAGAACACCAAATACTTTATTTTGTGGTAGCATGGACAAGCAGTTTAGGATTATCAGAGGATAGTGCTAAGCATTTGTTGTACTCACAGAGGCAATAAATGAGAATCAAACTCAAAGAATAATCCCGAAACTAATTTAGAGAAAATAAGTTGTACTTTTATATGAATTTTGATATCAAGAACTTAATTATCAGGTAAGTATTTTTTTAAATATTGAATTTCACAGGTAAGTTAAATAGTCACTTAAATGTGTTGTTACGCGTAATGCTTTCCAATGGGAGAAAAAGGCATATACGGGCACTTGCAGTAGGTTTCCGGGGGTCCCCTTCAGGACTTAAGGTGGTAGGGGGGTAAGCTCAAAGTAATACCAGCAGTTAGAGTTTACCTGCCTTGGGGCATCCAGGTGCAAATGTGCTGGTTGGGTTGGTAGCCTTACGCGCTACACCGAAGGAGAGAGAGACGGGCACCTAAAAAGAGGCTGCACAAGGGGACTTGGGGACAAGTCCGGGAGCTCCCAATGGGGGGGCTCAGTTCACAAGGATCCTGGGAGCAAGGCAGCACAGTTGGTTCTTGTTAACCCAGGCTGGGGCGCTCGAGTGCGGAGGGATTTTGTCAGCTAGGCTAGTGTGTCGCCTGACCTTGCGGTTGTCGGTCTCACCTGTTGAGGGTGCAAAAATCAGGACTGCTGGGCCACTCTGGAAGTGGGTTTCTGTGGTGCTGGCGTCCCTCGATGGCTGCTCGGTCTCAGTGCTTTTGCAGTCCCGACTAGACTTAAACAGGCCCTGGTTGCTGCAAGGGGTTCGATATCCCGGGTAGTGGTGCAGACTGCAGGGGAGTAGCTCCTCTACTCCAGGGGAGATTGCTGGCAATTTGCAAAGTGCTGACAGCTTACCTGGGTTCTTGGTAGAGTTTCAGCTGCAGGACGAGTCGGTTTCTTCTTGATTGTTACAACTGGTGCAGGCAGGGTTTGGCTCCAAAAGTCCACAGCAAGTCGTTCGTTCTCGTCTCCTTATGACTCTTTTTTGTCCTCTTCTTCTTCCATCGAATATAAATTCTTGGCATCAGGGGTGCTCCTAAATACTCAATTTAGGGGTGTTAAGGGGAGTGACAGGTAGTAGCCAATGGGTTTCGTACCTTAAGGGTGATTACACCCTCTTTATGACCACTTCTTGTGGGAAGTGGGCATAGCCCTGACCGAGTGAGGCTAATTCCACCAAAAACCAAAATGGTGGAATTCTCGTTTTTGTGTTCACATCAGTTAGCCCACCTTAGGTGTGGAATTAGCCTGATGGGGAACACACCTCCTGACTAGCTAATTTCCCTGCCTGTCCTGGTGCCAAATGGGCCTCAGGGCAGGGGGTGGCATCTTCCAAGTCTGGGGGAAACCGGGGTTGTATATCAAAGGCGGCAGAGGCCTTTGAAGCCTTCTGCCTTGATATGCTGATTACTTAGAGAGTGTGGGCTCTCACCTTCAGGGGGTCAGAACCCTATATGTGGTGGCAGGTTGATCTACACCGGTCAGCCAGTACACCAAAAGTTGGTAGGTTTTCATGGGGCACCTTTAAGGTGCCCTCTAGGTGCATGTATTAATACATCCATTACTGGAATCAGTGTGGGCTTATTAATATGAGATGTTTGATACCAAACATCTTCAGTTTCAGTGAAGCCATCATGTAGCTGGGGAACTCGTAATCACCAGTGCCCAGTTCATATACTCAAGATGACTTCCTTGTTCATTGGCAATGTCCAAGAATCGACATGGACATCACAGGGGCATATCTGCTCATTCAGATATGTCCTCACATGTAATATAATGTGCATTGCCTTAAGCTGTAAGGCCTGCTGTAGGGGTGACTAACATATAGTACATACAGTGTCTGCAGGCATTGCACCCAGGAGGTGTGCCATGCCATATCTTCACTTTTCTCTGCACCGTGCCACACAGCCTGCAATGGCAGTTTGCATGAGTGTGGTGAGGGGTCCCGTAGGGTGGCACAATACACAATGCAGCCCTTAGGGTCCCTCTCTGGTCTCCCTGCCCTAGGTACCAGGAGTACCATTTACTAGGGACTACAGGGGGTGCTAAAGGTATTGCCAATTTGGGGAACAATTGTACAGTTTTAGAGAAAGAGATTTGGCACTAGGGACTTGGATAGTACGAACCCAGTGCACTTCTGTCAAAATTGCATCAAATACCAGGCAAA
Source organism: Calotriton arnoldi (assembly GCA_963921515.1). Classification (NCBI taxonomy): domain Eukaryota; kingdom Metazoa; phylum Chordata; class Amphibia; order Caudata; family Salamandridae; genus Calotriton; species Calotriton arnoldi. Next base: position 308,248 of record CAWUFW010006584.1, read on the forward strand.
AAGTGGGGGTGACCATGTCAAAAAGAGGCACTTTCCTACAGTCATCATCCACCTCCAGACTACGTCGAACCTTCTGACATCCTTGGAGTTCACTACCAACATGCCGAAGTCACACCTGACTACTCAGATGCATTCTTTCAATTGAGCCAGTCTAGATAGGGTCAGTTTTCATGCACTTCCCGCCAGAAAGGAGAGTCCAGAACATTCAGGCTAGGATCCCAATCTTTCAGCCTCTGCCTTGTATCTCAGTGAGGTCAACTCTGAGGCTGCTAGGACAGGTGTCCATCTGCATCCTGCTGGCCTCGCATGACAGGTGGCATATGCGGGCTCTGAAGTAGGATCTGAAGTCTCAGTTGGCCCAAAATCATGGGGATCTCACCGACCATGTCCAGATTTAGGAGGAGACTTCAAAAGATGTGCAGTGCTTGGTGCTGGCCCACAATTGGGTCAGTGGCAGACCTTGGCCCTACCCCACCCAGAGCTGACAGTGATAACTGATTCATGTCTTTTGGGTTGGGTGGCCACCTGGGAGAGATGGAGATCAGAGTTCTCTAGTATCTGTTGGAATTCCTGTTCCATATGGACCTTCTGGAGCTCAGGGCCATCCGCTTGGGCCTGAGAGTCTTACTTAATCTATCAAGGGGGGGCTGGTGCGGGTGCTTACGAACAATACCACCTCCATGACGCACAGCAACAGCAGGGCGGGGTGGGGTTGCATACCCTATGCCAAGAGGTGCTTCGCCTCTGTAAAGGACTGGACCATCAAGGATTCTTCTTGCTGGTGAACCACCTGGCAGGATCTTTGAATCCCAGGGCAGACAAACTCAGCCGTCCATGCCTAGTGGCTCATGAGCAGCAGTTAAACCTGAGGTGGTGGAAGCTCCCTTCTGTAAATAGGGAGAACCTGGGCTCAATCTCTTTGCCACTACTGAGAACATGCAATGCCACCAATTCTGCGTGTTGGAGTTTTCAAGGTATATCTCGCTAGGAGATGCGTTCCTCCTAGAGTGGAAGTTGAGAATCCTTTATGCCTTCCTGCCAATACCTCTCCTGCCCCGAAGTTCTGAAGACGATCAGGAACTATTGTGGCTAAGTCACCCTACTATTTATATAATGTGAATTGCTGGCAGACTAAACTGTTAGATGACATCCTGAGGCATGCTTAGTACTGCAGTGATGAGTAAGAAATGAAGGAGAAAAGACTTAAGGAAAGGTTTATGCTTGCCCAAACAAAGTAGGCACAGAAAGGGTATTCAAAATCAGCATATGTGGTAAATGTTGGGATACAACGTGTTGGTTACCAGAGTGAAGGTCAGATTGTGCAAGGTGGAATTGTTGTTTCACAAGGCAGAGGTCAAGATGTTCCAGATGATCTGAATTCTGTCATAGATATCAGGATGTTGAAGAGATCGACTCCTTGTCATTATTGTAACAGGTTTGGGCATTGGAAGAGGAAGTGCTGACAGAATCCCAATAGGGTAGTCGGTGATGGACAATTGCAGAATGTTAATCCAACTCAAATGCAAAATGTCCCAGTTCAGCGAGTACGAACTCCAAATCAGTCATAAGCCCCAATGATGCAAGTGCCGCAAGCTCCGATGCCTCCTCAGAGCGTGGGCAACCCCAGGTTTAATGCTGATCAAGTTTTAAGTGCAAACCCAAATCCTTTCCAAAATCAGAATACATTTCAACAATTCCCCATCTTTGAGAACGAGAGTTTTTACTCCAACAATTCACAGTGACAGTGCCTGGAGTGGGGCTGGGGGGATTGCATACTTGGCACCGGCTTAGAGATAGACCAGAGTAGCCCATTTGTAGAAGGTGAGCTGAATGGCCCTAAAGTGTCATTTTAAATCAAGACCAGTGCTACACATTCCACTGCTGAAGTCCCTGATCTACCCCTCTCGGGAAAGAAGATCCAAATTGTAGGTGTTACAAATAAACAAATAACTAAACCTATGTCAAAGAAAGTCCCTGTTAAAATAGACTCATTTAAAGGGGATCACCTGTTTGTTATATGTGATTCGAGTCCTGTAAACCTGTTAGGGGGGAATCTCTTGCGCAAATTAAATTGCACAATGTACTGTTCACTGGAGATTGTTGCGTTGCAAACACATGAAGAAGATTTTGAATTTAAAATGGCCAGACAAGGGACAGCAGTTGGACTGATCCCTGTGAGAACGGTAGAGAACTTACCTCCCGATTTACGAGATTCTGTGAATCTCGAAGTATGCAATTTTTCAGGAAAAGACTTTGAACTCATTAAAGGTGTAGAACCTGTCCAAATAATGGTTATATTTAATGCTACGTTTCCAGGAACACCTCCATACAATCTCACACCTGAGACAGTGACTGGAATCACTCCTGTGATTGAATCAATGGTACGGCAAGGAATTCTGAGAGATATAGTTATAAGTCAATGCAACTTGCCAATCATGCGCTTGCAAAAGCCGAACGGCAAGTATAGGATCATGCAGGACTTATGAAAAGTTAATTGTATAGCCATAACATATTATCCTGTGGTACTGAATCCAGCTTCAGTATTGTACCCCGGTATCAGATCCCCTGTGATGCAAAATTTTTCACAGTGGTTGATCTTTGCCAAGCTTCTTTTTCAATCCCATTGCATGAGGATAGCCAGTTTTTGTTCTCTTATAGATTCCAAAAACGTTTTGGAGTTTTCACATGGTACCGAGTTCCACAAGGGTATACGGAGAGCCCTTCAATCTTTAATCAGATCTTGAAAAAGAATCTTAAGTCTTTACAGATGCCCTGTAACTCAGTCCTTGTACAGTATATTGACAACCTAGTTGTAGCGTCAAGTACACAAGAAGCCTGTAAACAGGACAAGATTGCCTTACTAATTAATTTGGCTGAGAACGGACATAAGGTGTCCCCGAGCAAGTTGCAATACTGTCAAAAAGAGGTCTTGTACCCAGGACATATCATTGAAAAAGGAGCAACAAAGATGTTACAAGGAAAGATTACTGCTATTTTGAAAATCAATCCATCAAAAATGCAGCGAGAAGTCTGGATGTTTCTGAGAATGGTGGGCTACTGTAGATATCCAAATTTTTCCTAATGGCCAAGCTTTTACTGAGACTGACACACAAAGATAGAACTGATCCGCTTCCATTGCACAACAATTGCTAAAAGCTTTCCTAAAGTTTCTGTCGTGTCCCGGCTCTGGGAATGCCTGATTACAGTAAAATGTTTAATTTGTTTTGCAGTGAGAGGGAGAGCTGCGCTCACTCATTGCTTACTCAATTGCTTGGAGACTCTCGAAGACCTGTGGCATATTTTTCAACTATCTTTGACCTTGTAGCCACAAGACTGCCCAGCTGCATAAAAGCGATTGCGGTGGTTGATGTTAGTATTGAGAGAAGTGAGAGCATTGTCATGGGACATCCTCTTACAGTGATGGTCCCACATTCGGTGTAGCCTTTACTCACTTGAATCAAAACTCAATATCTATAAGTGGGATCTAATTGGAATCTCAAAGTGGGGGATTTACACACAGGAACATGCATGAAATCATTTGAACAATTTCAAAAATCAAATGATTTAGACCCCAGGGAGGTTTTTCGTTACTTGCAGATTAGACACGTCTTGAGAACGGTGGTGCCTCAGGGAGAGTCCATACCCGAATCCTCACCACTGGAGTGCCGTCTCCTAGAGGAACACCTCACCCAGAAAGCAATATCCATGACATATCAGAAACTGATAAATAACATGCCGGACACGTTGGTGGGCCTAAGGGACCGGTGGGGACTAGATATTGTAGATCTGCAAGAGGAAGACTGGCCGGAAGCCCTGGCGTCCCCCAAGGAAGTGACCATTCAGGCCCGGTTCAGATTGATACAGTTGAAATTGCTTCACAGAGCATACATTTCTTGCAGCACACTTAAAAAAATGGGGAGAAAACCAAACACCCTCTGTTATAGAGATTGCAGAGAGGAGGGGTCATTTTTTCATATCCTGTGGGAGTGCCAACGAATCAAACAATACTGGGAAGTAGTAATTGCTTGTATGACAAGAGTTGTAGGAATGGAATTAACCCTGGCCCGAAGTGTTGTATTTTGAATGTATGGGGAGACTCAGACCTGGGACAAGTAGAGCGGACTTGGGTCACTCTAGGGCTGATGGTAATGAAACGGAACATTGTTCGTAAATGGGGATCGGGTGAACTGCCAACTCAAAGGGAATGGTCACGAGACATGGATTGATGTATGGTGGCCGAGAAAGCAGTGTATTTTAGCAGGGGCTGTCCCAAGAAATGGGGTAAAATCTGGGATAAGTGGAATAACCACAGAGGGTACCCCTGCACACCACCCCTGGAAGAGACAGCCCGACCCGGTCTCGGCCCCTCCAATAGAGGAGAGAGCTAGCGAAAAGGAAAAAGATGCTGCTCAATATTATAAGGTACATGTTAAAATTAAAATTGGCCTTGCTGTATAAGACTGTAATGATGAAGAATGCATAATATGGTATTGTCCTGTTGTTTTTCTGCTTGATTTCAACAATAAAAAGATGGTTTTAAAAAAAGAACTCGCTAAAGGAAGCCTTTTGCTACTTTCCATTGCTCTTCCTGCTAGCACACTGTAATGCGTTCATTCACAATAATTGTCAGTTGTTTATGTAACTTGTTTGCTCTGACACCTCCAGATAATATTTGGTCAGAAGGGGCAAATCAATATTCATGTAGTGAGTTAGTAATAACATGGTAGGCTTATGCGATGTTTTAGAAATTTTAAATGTAACTGTCTATAATAATGCTCACACCCTGTTGGCTTGGCAGTTTCCATGATTTCCTATTCTGAATATTGCTATATAAACCTCTTTCATGTACCTCTAGGGATGCTTTCCAAATTTCTATTGATTTGTTGCACATTTGAGACTTTGAGTCTGATTTGGAGTTTGGCGAACGGGTTGCTCTGTCGCACGTGTGGCGTGTGTCTCGTCCATTGTGTTGCAGGTGCATTATCCAATGGCACTTGTAGTGCAGTGGACAGGATGTGCGTTGCATTTGTGGTAGGGTGGCTTGTCTTCCAGGCTCTGGATCAGGAACTCATATATTTAACTGATGTTTTGCTCCTAATTGCATTATTTCTGTGTTTCCAAGCCTTTAAGGCAATTGAGTTCTATTTACCTTCATTGAATCAGTGAGATTGCTGCTGCCTTTACATTTTCTATTTCTCTGTGTTGGACATAAAGTTTAATAAACCTTCACAGTTTCCCCACCCCCCCCCAAAAAAACTCAATATATGACATACAGCAGACTCACAAAGTACAAACAATTGATTCTTGCAGCTGAAAATGTAATTTTAAAAAGATATCAGACACTTAATCCAACTACTCTTTTACCATTGCCTGAAAACGAAATTGATGGGGAAGAAGTTAAGCATGACTGTCTCGATGTCACGGATTTGTGCAACAAGCCAAGACCTGATATTAAAGATGAATCCCATGATGAGCTTGACTTTGTAATGTTTGTTATGGCTCATGTTTAAGAGATAATGAGGGGAATCTGAGAACAGCTTATGTTGTCTGTACAATTCAGGAAGTGGTAGAAGCCTCCTGGCTTCGAGGTTTCACCTCTGTTCGAATAGTGGAACTGGTTGCCCTTACCAGAGCTTGTTATCTTTAAGACCAATTGAATGTGACAATATTTACCGACAGTCAATATGGCAATGCCGTATGTGTAGATTCCACATTAACTCTATTAGTCTATCATTGTATTAAGGTGAGCGTATTGTATTGTAATTTGATTTATGTAGTGCTTACTACCCCTGACGAGGCACTATAATGCTTTATGGTGAGTACCACACTATTCAGGAACCCAAGGTTAGAGGGTTAATACACTGCTTATTGTTGATTAGTGGGATTATGCTTGTACTGTTAAGGAAATTATTCGATACATTCATAGTAGATTTGATTACTAGAAGTTAGGTGGGATCATTAGTGCAGGCTATGTGAGTTAATGCCAGTGGCTGGAGTATGATCTGACACCAGCTATATCTACATAATCTAGAAATACTTTGTTTTGTGAGAACAGCCTGTAAGAAAGTTAAATAATCCCAGGAGAGACAGTTCGGTTGTTTCAAGTCAATGCTGGTTATTCTGTGTGCCTTAGGGATAGTCTGCAGTCTAAGGTGTCAGACTGTCAGATTGGAGTTACATTACTTATAGCATGCACTGGTGTCTCAATGTGTGCCTCTATGTGTGTTGTTTATATGTGGTTCTATGTTCTTTGTCCGTTGGGCTGGGCACCTATATCTGTGTTACCTTCTTGTGCATCCACAAATATAACACAAGGAGACGCGCGATCACCCCGCCATAACTGGTGACCTGGAATGGGGAGGCATTGTTGTAGAGCAGCCAAGGCACCCCAACCAGGTTATAGCAAGGAAAAACTGGATAATCCTCAAATGGGAGATGGTAGATAAAGTGAAAATTGCTACAGTCGTGGTCCGCAACAGACTTAACAACATTATGACCTGTTTGGTATCGAACCCCAATCCAACACTTGTAAAAACGGCCTTCGATAGAATACTATCAGAGGCCAAACAGGCACTAACTAGGGAAAGAACAACGTCTAACGCCCCGGGCCCTAAATGGTTTGACCAGTCATGTACCAAGTCTCTATCAACCTTGCACCAGGCCCTCAGATCTACTCCAAGGGATGCAAAGCTAGTTAAGATTCTGTGGCTCCGTTACACATAGGCAAGGAAGCGGAGAACCAAAACCCTTAAGGAAGAAGCTTGGGAAAAGCTCCACCAAGCAGCTCTCTAAAAAAATGCCATTGATTTCTGGAGAGTTATCAACGCTCCATTTCTTAAACCTCCTGAAGACCCGAGCACAGCGTGTCATGTGGACGAGGATTCCTGGATTGTACACTTCTCCTCCATTTTTAACACTCCTGTCGAGGGACTGGTCACCCAGCTGACACCTAGTAGCTTCCCCACCAAATCCCATTTACGTTTCCATCTACATGAAATAAGACAGGCCCTTTCACAGTCCTCTACTAATAGAGCCCCTGGCCCGGATGGCACACCGGTAGATTTCTTTATGGAGCACCCTGATTTATGGGGACCGATGCTGACCAATGTTTTTAATGTAATAGCCATAGTGGGCCCACCGGACTCGTGGAAGAGGTCAATTATAATCCCAATCCATAAAAAAGGATATAAATCCCAGCCCAAAAATTACCGGTCAATCTCTCTCCTAAACAGTACTGCTAAATTGATGGGCCGTGTTCTACTTAACAGGCTAGAGGAATGGGCACGCACAATAACGTCCTGATCCCGGCTCAATACGGGTTTAAAAAGGGGAGTGGTACTCAGGACCAATGCCTCAACCTAAGCTTACTAATGGCCAAGTATACCTAAGCAAAGCAGGGGAAATTATACTTGCCATTCATGGATCTATCAGCAGCATTCGACTGCGTAGCACATCGCCATCTTTGGAGAATAATGGCAGAAGGCATTGACGAGGGGATAACTACTTTTATAAGACAGCTCTATTCATCAGCCTCGGCAACCGTGGGCTATGGAAACCAGGGCGACTGCTCTAGGCCGTTTCCAATTATGAGGGGAGTCCGTCAGGGTTGTGTCCTTGCCCCATTCCTTTTTTCCATCTACACGAATGGGGTGGAACCACCCCTGTTGAACTATACACAGGACGTCCCTACGATCAATAATGTGGGCACCCCAATTCTGCTATACGCAGACGAAGCTGTACTAATTGCCCGCACTGGTCGAGCCTTACAACATCTGCTGGATATCTATGTAAGTTATATGAGCAGTTTAGATTTAAAAACAAATGCGGCAAAGTCTCTTGTCTTAATAACCAGGCGTAGAGAGAGGAGGGTCCCACACTTCTATATAGCAGGACGGGAAATAGCTCACACAGACACCTTCTTCTACCTTGGAATAACCTTTGAGAGACAACTATCCTGGTCCAATATGATCACTACAAGGGGCTTAGCCCTGGAAAAAAGCATTATTGCACTTAAATCCTTCACAAAGAAACTGGGTGCAAAGCCCCTTGAAATGATCAAAAAGGTCTACTCTGCAAAATCAATTTCAGTGGCAACATATGGGGCAGGGATATGAGGATTCACCAACTCCCATACCCTTCATACTATTGAGAATTCCTTTTGGAAAAACTCATTGGCCTCCCAGCAAGTTGTTCCAATTTTATATGCCACGCTGAGTTGGACATCCCCTATATTGAGGATATAATCAGTCTGGCACCGATACTCTTATGGCATTCGATTTGGAGAAGAGCATCAGTGAACCTTACCCAGAGGCTAATAGAAGATTGCCTTAATTTGGTACATGTTCAAAGGATTCCGTGGCTATCATACATCAGTAACAGCCTCACCTCTCTTGGTTTAGAACACCTATTTACATCCCCATCAAACTGTACCACAATTTCAAAAAAAGAAATCAAAACGTTATTTCTCAAAAAAAGGGCATTCGAGCGATCCAATTTGAATTTCTCAAAAGTGTCTGTAAAACTGTACCTAGAGGGCCCAATCGATCAGGAAGGTGCACCCCTATATTTATCTTATGTGACTAACCCACGCCATTGATTCATTTTAATGAGGTTTTAATTGAATTGTATACCTTGCTTGTTTTCCTATCCAGCAGGCATCTTCTGTATCTCTGACCTATCTCCCTGCCCGTGCGATGGCTCCTCTTCCCAATCAAATCTACACATTCTCTTTTTCTGTAAATTCTATAAGGCTCACCGCAATAGATTTATCCGGCTGCTTATGCGTAAACATCACTTTAACCAATGTCGCCCAGGTCTGTACTTCTTACAATCATTGCCTGACCAATTAGTATGCTACTTTGTGGCTTCATTTCTACTCTGCTCATGGAATACTAGGCCGCTGGGTAATCCTGTCCCTTGAACTGTGCATTCAAATCCTGTTTTTAAACCTAACGTTTTTATATGCTTATTTTACATCATTGTTAATATTTGCACTATGATAGCCGTACTTCTTTTTAAACTGTGTACTTTGTACTTTTATGATCTTATTAATTAAGTATCGAATAAAGTGATTTGACTGACTTCAATAATGCCAGCAGTGGAAGTGTCTATATGTGAAGCATTAGTACATGTGCTCATAAGACAAATTCCTGATTAGTACTTACAGTATATGACATCAGCATGAGCACACCTTCACACATGAGGGCTAACACCTGTGTGAAAGGGAAAAGCAATGACTTTGATGCTTCTTACCCAACATGTTACTGACATGCCGCCTGCTCTGTCTCTATTCATATCTGTCAATTCCTGCAGTCACATAGGAGGCAGACACAGGATGACCGAGCACTTTCTTTTTTAATTAGCATGATGAAGCTATTACAGCCTTAACATTTAATTCTATGTCTGATTTTGAACACACAGTTTTAGCATGTAGGGCTTTTGCTTCTGTCGTTTCGAGTGCATTAACCAACCATGCTAACACTTGAACGCTTTCCAATGCAATGTTAGAACAACTTCCTAGTGTTTTCCACGCTGAAAGGCCTTGGATGCTCCTGAGTTTTACTAGGACGGCTAAGCAACTAGGATGTGAGCCAATGTTTTGGTTTATTTCTCTAATATATATGTCAGAACCAAAAAGCATCATGTAATGTTGAATTATTTCCAGCTGGTTATGCCATTACAAGTGTGAAGTTATATATTTAACTGGAAAAGAAAACGTAAACAGTTTATCTTTGCTCATTCTTTCAGGTTAGAACTGTTACTTTACCTGGAGCTTCAATGTAGAGTGTTTTCTATTAGCCAGAAAAGGAAATGTTAGGTTTTGAAGCATGGGGCAGTGGACCTAATCTTCTTATAAACCCCCGCCTTTTGGAACAAGGGAGAGAGAGCTGGAGGATGGCTAAGATGATGCTAGAAATATGCTTGGAGTGATGCCAAAGGAGACAGAGATAGCCTGCAACTTTCACTGGCACATTTTTTTCTCTCGTTTGAATGGAGCATCTTTAGCCAAGGACATGAGAGAATGGATTTTTTAAAGAGAGTGGATGAACCATTCTTATACAGAACCCGGAATGATAAATTTCAGAGGATATACCAGCATGCTTGCAGTTTCCAAGATATAAATATGTAATACAGGAAACACCTGTTTGGTGTACTGTCCTCATGGCTGAAATAAACGTCAATGACATTAGTCTGCTGGTTAAGAAACTTGGGGGGAGATTTACTAAGATTTTGCGCCGTGTTTGCGTCATAAAAGTGATGCAAAACGGCGCAAAATCTTTTTTTCCTAATCAACTTTCCAGCGCTAAACTTGTTTAGCGCTGGAAATAATGTAAAAGTAATGCGAAGCAGCGCATTGCGCTGCTTCGCATTACTTTGCGCCGTGGGGGTGTGCCAAGGGTGGTGCATGGGCGTTCCCATGCAACCATCCAAGGTTTCTCACGCTAAACCCAATTTACTGAAAACAGTAGATTGAGTTTAGCGTGAGAAAACTGCGCCCTTTGCAACTAGGCGCAAGGAAGGAGAAATGCTTTCATTTCTCCTTCCTTTTCCGACTTTGCATGCGTGCTGCACTGTGCAGCACGTATGCAAAGTGGGAATAGCTTTGCATTGTGCCTAGCATGGTATTTTGTACAGGAAGGGTAAGGGGAGGGGAGGAGAGAACCATATCTTTAAAAATATGGCGCTCTCCTGCTCCCTCCCTGTCGCGCAACGCAGCGCAGCCTCGCAAGGGGCTGCGCTGCGTTGCAACACTTTTTTGTAAATCTCCCCCACGGTTGGGATGCGCTTCATCCCCAATAGCGCTATTTGGGTTGAAAGTCTCAACAGCACCTGAGAGAAGGAAGCCTGATAAAACAAGCAAGGCCAGTGACCGAGCCACCAAACAACACCCTGTCCCAGTAGAAGGAGTCAGCCAAAGTGCAGTAACAATTGCCAGTTGCACTGTGAGGCACAGTCCATCAGCACTTCGCATTCCTTGACAACCTGCCACGGTGGCAGGCAAGTAGCCCACCAAAGTAGCACCAGAGCAAGTGGAGTTACTGCAGGCCACCATTACCAGCAGAATTTCAAAAGACAGAAACAAAGATGCTAAGGCTTAAAGAAATGTAACATAACGCACTGTGTGAAATCATCCACAATGTGGATGCTAAACCTGACCATGTCGCTGACACTGTGTCAGTCCTTGAGCAAGGGATTTGGTCACCAATGCCAAGAAAAACGCCCTGCATGACAATGCCAACAAGCATTTGGAAGGTTTGTAGAGCAACTTGCTTCTTAAACAACCAGCCTGTGCTGATGTGCCACTAACCTACAAGTGGAGGTAGTTGCACAAAGTGCAAACTTAATAAGAACCCATTACCAGGTCACACGTGTCCCTCCATTCTGGCAGCACTACCACCGGAGAAAAGCGATGAGACATAAATTATTAGCATATATGTCTGTAGCAGAGGATGCTGGTAGAAGGCCAAGAAGGAACAGGAGTTCTGACCCTTAGCTGAGACCCACAAAAAAGGTCACAGAAAAGACAAGTTGCACAGTAAAAAAAAAATGGAACTTCATACAATATGCGTTTATCTTTTGTTTGTGAAATTTACAGAAATAAGTTTGTTCAAAACCAAAGAATTGAATTTCAGTTTGTTCTTACATAAAGTGTTGCAGTTATCTTTCGCATGTGAATAAACATGATTTTGTTAAGAGCGTGCAATAACAAAGTTGCCATACTTAATTGACTTATGTGCTTACACTTCTCACATTAAAATAGTCACTGATTATATCTGTCAAACCGGCCATGCTCTCTTCTGCCTCAGCATCGTCTTGTCATAGTTGTGGTGGGGTGAGGGCGAGTGTCTTCTTCATTATCAAATTTGTATTCCTTCGGTTTCTGTAGCAGGCACTTTCTAATTGCTATGTTGTGAAGCATTACACTGGTTGCCATCATTTTTCTGCCTGATTCATACCTGTATTCCAATACCCACTAACTTTTGTGCAGACAGTGAAATCTGCCCTTAGGTATTCCAGATGTCTATTCTGTCACAGATCTGTGTGCTTATGTGCGTTATTGATCTTGACTCCCATTGGTTTTGCAAAAAAAAGGTATGGGATCATATTCCACTGCCTGTTTGAGAGAAATGTAGCCCTTTGAAGAATATAAGATATGTTGGGCACTGGGTATGCACGACAATGTTGTGACAATGCACCTAGCAGTTAACTATCTTTAACCATCTTTAAACTCTACAGCCTAAAAGTGCTTTCCCGTCTCCCTTGATGTGCTGCCAGGGTGAGCCTTTGCCTCACCAGACCCTAGAGTACAACCATTGTGAAAGTTACAAATGCTTTTTGGGCCCCATTGAACATTTTGAATCTGGTTACCACCTGTTTCCAGTTGATGGTATTTTACCCTTGCAGTTTGCTTCTTTTGCTACTATTCACAGCTGTTAAATACATAGCATGAGCTGTTCAATATTGTTGATTCACAATTTAGAAATCAATAATGTTATTCAAAGATTAGAATTGTTGTTTTGTCACTTCAATGTGCAATTTTAGAAATTCATCTTTTGGTGGCTTTGATACATTGGAAAATCGGCAAATCACTGTTCTTTGGCACATCAGGACCACAGTGGGCAATTTGCCATTTTGGCAGAATCATGTCCTTTGTTTTCAATATCTGTTGTCCAAATTTATTATAAGCATAACTAGGTTTACTCACTCTCAGCCCATTTAAAGTTTAGAAAATGTGTTAGTTATGATTGATTTACATATGTTTCTCTACACTTCTGAAATGAAGCTTTGTACTTGCAAAGATTGGTGCAATAAGTCATATTATATTGACTAGCTACACCTGACTTTGGTGGAGAACCTAGCTTGGTGCTGATTTGCACCCTTAACTGAGGGCAAGTAAAATCTTCACTATGTCCTCATTGACCTGCTCCACATCCTCAAACCTTTTTTGACTAGGACATTGTGCAATCTTCTATTAAGAAGCAACGGATGACTTCACTTGAGGCCTGGATGGGGACCACCCATCTTCATGAATTGGGTTTCAGACTGAAATCTTAGTACATCGGTAGAACACCTGCTATATCAAACAGTATCTGAAACTTCCTCCTATATTTTTGATGTTTGGGAAGCTCAAGTGGTAAAAGGAGGTAACAGCGAAAAGACACATCAGTGATGTGGACTGATTAGTGAATACTGTCAGAATAGGCCTACATGCAGACTTTGAGAGGCACTCACTCACCCCAGAATTCCAATCCTGTGGATGAGAACTACAAATAAATATTGTGGGTTGACCCTAGATGACAGAGTAAATGTGGTTCTTGAGACGAGCAAGTCATGGCCTCCCTTGGGAAAACAGTAGAAGACTCTATATGAATTCGAATGAATCCTTCCCCTTTTAGTGGTAGCCACCCAATTCCTAATTGGCCCACTCTAAATAAAGAAGGCCATGTAGAACTAGTGGTGCTCCTGCCTTGTTTAAGTCATGTGAGTATAAATCTACAAAAACTGCCTAACCTGCTATCTTGGGGTCACAGTGCCCTAGATAAACAGATACCAAACCTCCTGGGTCTGGACAAAGTCTCATCTCCAGAACTGTGTCTTACCTACCATTGAAAGGTCAGACAAGTACCTAAATTATTGATCAAAATGGTATATTAAAGAACCACAGAAAATGTGCTTAATTACATTACACATAATCAATACAACAGAAATCTAATTTAAGTTGGGAGGTTGTTACGAAGTAGCCAGTAGTAGGTTCAACAGGTTTTATTCAAGGTAACATCAGCCCTTAGGCCACCACAACCATCCAGATCCTTTACACAGAAGATCTCAACTGTCACATTCCATAGAACAAAGACAAGGAATGTACCATGAGATAGGGAGGGTGGAAGGGAGAAAAGGAAGGAAGAAAAGAGGGGCCAGGATAACACAGATTAAATGTGGTAGATATCAAGTACAATATATACAAATTACAACACTTTTCCCCTCCTTCAATAACACAGAAGAGAAGAGGAAGAGTAAATATTTTCCACAACAAATTAAATAACAATAATCTGTAAATTTTAAAAACAAGAAGGAAATACAAGGTACTCATTTAGTGCACAACATAATCCTCACGCCATGCAGGAAATGTACACATCCGATCACTACGGCGAATAGCGTCCTTGAAGGAATCCAACCGGGCACTCCCCTTGTTGTAGCGGGCCACACATGAGGACAACCGGTCCATGCTCCATGTCCTCCCATCTTCCATGGTTACAACATTTTACCCCACCTTAACAATTTCCATGGGCCTGGAAAATTGTGTACCCTCTTTCCTCCTAGACTCAGGACGTTTGACGATTACCTTATCACCAACTTCCCACTTGCCGCTTTTAACTCCATGTTTACAATCATACCATCTCTTGTAATTTTGTTGATGTTGATTTACACAGTTACTCATTTCCTCTCTACCCACCCATTTTGATTCACCTCCACCCAGCCAATTGGAATTCAACTTAGTGCCAGGTAACCTCCTTAAGAGCGAGAAAAGGAGAGATACCAGTGACCGAATTGGGAGTAGTATGATAAGCCCAAAGCATGTTCTTGAGAGCTTTTTCCACATGTCTCCTTGACCTGTGAGCTAACTGGATACACTCCTTAATCATTCGATTAACTCGCTCCACCAAACCATTCGCCCTGGGGCAATACAGAGCTGTTCTTAAATGGTGTACCGCCAACTTTTCCAAAAATTCTTGTATTTCTACAGAAGTAAATTGTACCCCATTATCTGTAATAATGGTACTGGGAACCTGTTCCATGGTGAATGACTGTCAAGAAATGTATCACTGACAATGCATTGTTTTTGTTAACCACCCTGGTCATGATCCAATGGGAATGGTAATCCACCAATACCAACATAAATTTTCCTTCCCAAACAGGAATTTTGAGGGGACCAATTATGTCCAACCCAAGCTTGTCCCATGGTTTAAGTAGATCACTCACAGGAGACAAAGGAGCCGCTCTAGTAGTTTTGGATTTATCACTCATCGCATAGATTAAACAGTCTCTGACCATTGCTTCCACAATTCTATCCTTGCCTGGAAACCAATAGGAAGCCCTAACTTTGGATTTGGTAAGGCTCCTGCCTAAATGTCCTTCATAAGCTAATTTCGCGATTCTATTCCACAAACCTTTAGGTGGTACCAGCTTGTCCCCCCGCATGACTTTATTGTTAACAATACTCAATTCATGCCTAACTTCCCAGAAATCTTTAAGAACATCATCCAGACCACTAGGCTTACTCGGCCACCCCTCAACAATCTTTTCCATAACCCTCTTCAAGGAGGGATCATTTTCCATGTTAACTTCCCATTCCTGCTTTGATAGTCCAGGCAAATCCACCAATAAAACCAAATCTGTCAAAACCTCACCCTCCATCTCCACTTCACTACAGGGTAGCCTGGATAGACAATCAGCAACTACATTCCTTGTGTCTGGAACATATTCCACTCTGAAGTTGTACCCTTCTAACCCAATAAGCCACCTGCTTATGCGGGGAGTGGTATTATCTCTGCCCTTAGTAGAGAAAATATGAATCAAGGGTTTATGGTCCGTGCGAACAATGAATGGTAAACCCCACAGAATAAATTTGAAGTGAGAAATGGCCCACGCACATGCTAGAGCTTCACGCTCCACGGTGGAATAATTGCACTCGGACTTCTTGTGCACCCTGGAGGCAAATGACACTATTCTTTCCTTACAAAGTTTACAGTTGAACACGCACAGCAAATTAGTGTAAACCAATAAAAAAAATGTGTAGTGTGCTTCAGAAGTAACACTCACTGATCAAAGAGTGTGAAAACTGAGTATGTGGAAGCGTCACCCAACTTGGGGGACGACCTTCTGAGCACAACAATGACCCACACGCGTGTGGGATCTATAAAGTTTGTGAATTGATGCCAAAAAGTATAAATCAAGTTTTTCAAAGTATCCAAGTACTTGTTTATTCCAATTTCGATATTACGTAATCCATATTGTTTTGTTTTATAACATCAAATTAAATCCATGGAAAGTAAATCCTTCTTAACATGTCTCCCGATGCATTTCGGGCATCGTAGTGCCCTTCGTCAGGGAAGAGTATCTAAAGGATGATTAAGCGGAGATAGTATGAGCGCAACCACTATTCAATGCAAACCAATGGTCACCAAGTAATAATGTGCCGTGATAGTTACCAAGTGCATGAGTGTCACGAAAAAAATATCAAAAAGTGAAATAACGAGCGTACGATAGAAAAGTGAAATGTATCAAATCAAGATTTCAATGTGTGGTTAAACCGTAGTGCGATGAAACATCAACCAGTTAAATAAAAAGGTAAAAGAAAACGATCTGGGTCTAAAACATGATCAGTGAATACAGTCCCACAGGGAATCACCAGCGTGAATGAAATCAACATTGCATGCAGCGTTAAAACGTAAAGTACGGTCAACGCTAATATTTATCAATTTAAAGAGTTTTAACAGTGACAAATGAACGCGTACTTACTTCTACAAAGATGTGAACGACATCACGTCCTCAGAAACCAATGTGAAAAGCCAAAGTGGTTTAAACGTGCATTTGAAACGATGATAAATACGAAGTAGAGAAAGGACTGAAACCAGAGTGTATCAAAAGAAAGATGAAAAAGGTGACGCCATCTTGTAATGTGTGTGAACGACAATAAATTCAAACAAATGCATATGAACAACGGTGAATAATAATGAAAAGTAAATCAAACATTACTATTAATGACACAAAATAACATGCCAGTTGAATGAGTTGACCTCCGAAGAGGAAAAAAGAAAAAATTAGCAGGTAGAGCAACATTAGAACGATAAAAATCAAATCATTATAAGTCAAATAATCACGAAGAGAGCAATGCGTCCATGAATACAGTTAAAGTTAAAGATAACACAAAAATTCCATACGGTCATTGAGACCGTGTGGTTTCAAAGAGTTCAAAAATTTTATCCAGTAATTCTCACGTTGTAAGAGATGTTTGTTATTATCTCTACCATCCATCTTTCTGACAGTTTCCAAAATAAGAAATTGTAGTTGACTGATGTTATGATGACTGTCCATAAAATGAGCTGCAACAACTGATTTAGTGTTCTTGGTACGAATGTTGCTTTTGTGTTCGTGTATCCTGATTTTTATCTTCCTCTCAGTTTTTCCAACATATACCAAGCCGCATGGGCATTTTAGCATGTATATCACGTGGGTTGTATCGCAAGTACCATTCACTTTAAGTTTGATCTTGGTGCCTTTCATGGGATGATTGATTGTTGCCCCTTTGATCACATTGTTACAGTTACTGCAGTTGTAGCAAGGAACTGTGCCCTTAAAATTAGTATCCGAGTTGACGTTTTCTCTGGTTGTTATGATGTCTTTCAAATTTCTGCCTCTCGTGTATGTAAAAATTGGTGCATCATTAAAGATGCCTTTGAAATCCGGTTCAAGAGCAAGAATAGGCCAGTGTTTCCTAATTGACCTTTTGTATTGTAAACTCAGTGTGGAAAATTTGGACACCACCACATTTCTTTTGGTTTCTGTTTTTTTAGAGGTATTCAGTAGTTCAGTACGAGCTTTTTTCGAACAGCGATCTTTAGCTTGTTCTAAAACATTATCAGGATAACCTCTCTGTTTGAAACGAAGGTCGTCCCCCAAGTTGGGTGACGCTTCCACATACTATTCTTTCCTTATCATCCACAATTTGGGTAAGAGATGCCCCAAGACCCTTGCTGCTGGCATCAGTGGTTAACACCGTTCTGTGTCTAGAGTTGAAATTGCCGAAAGAGGGAGCATCAGCAATGGCGTTTTTTATATGATCAAAAGACCTCTGACATTCATCATTCTAAACGAACGGTAATCCCTTCTTTAACAAATTCCTTAAGGGAGTAGAAATATCCGCAAAACCTTTTATAAACTTGGTCATATATTCCACCAACCCAAGAAAGGACTTCACTTCCTCCATGTTCATGGGCATAAGTGCCTCCCTCACTGCCTTAACTAAATCTAGCCTGGGTTTGACACCTTCCTTGGAAGTCATGTGCCCTAAGTAATCCACTGAATCAACATTAATTTTGCATTTGTCCCTTTTTACGGTTAAACCTGCCTCCTTGAGTGCCTGCAAGACTTGTTTAAGAACAGCCATGTGTTGATTACTCGAGGACCCATAAATCAGGATATCGTCCTAAAAGCACACTACATTTGGTATTCCCTTTAGTATTTGTTGCATGACTCTCTGAAATACTGCTGCTGCCGATGTAACGCCAAACGGCATTCTGCAGTACCTGAATGCTCCGAAAGGTGTTATAAAAGATGTGAGTGATTTAAACTCGGGATGCAGCTCTATCTGATGGTACGCAGAAGAAAGGTCAATTACACTAAAATGCTCCGCATCACCAATCACACTTAACATTTCATTTATTCTTGGGAGAGGGAACCTGTCCACCCAAATATTTGTGTTAAGGTCCCTCAAATCAACACATAAACTAATTCCCCTCCCCCTGATTTTTGAGTGACAACAATTGGAGATAACCACAAAGAACTTTCTATGGGTTCAATTATGCCCTGGTTTACTAATTTAGCAAGTTCTTGCTTAAGAGGATCATGCATCAAGAGGGGAATGGGTCTTACTTTATGCACACTAGGTACTGCATTGTCCTTGACTCTTATTTTACGTTGAAACTTCTTCAAATGGCCAATATTCTCATTGAATACCTCTGGAAGTTCCTCACACACATCCAAACAGTTACTGTCGTCCTTAAATACTAACATTTTCTCTGTACTGTTAGGATCGAGCTTAATCCCTAATTCCTTCTGATGAGCCCAACCCAACAGGCTAGACCCCTTCTGTGCCAGATAAATCCTTCTGAAGGTTGTACAACCTTTGAATGAGATTTGCATGTTTAACATTCCCACAAGAGGTATAGGATCTTTGTTGTACCCCCCGGAACAACATCCACTTTTTGAATGCAGTGGCGTATCCCCTTGAACTTTTCCATGAAAACATCATAATTAATTAACATATAAGGAGAACACAAATCCGCATACACATCGAAATCTACCCCATCCATACTTATTTCACATGTGGGATAGTTGTTTTTAGATTCTATGACATTTTCATCAATTTGAAAAACAAATTTGTTGACACTATCCTCTTCATCAGCCACCATGTGCACATTTTTCTTTTCAGATTTAGGACTTTTACACAGTCTGGCAAAATGTCCCCTCTTATTGCATTTCCTACAAATAACGGAACGAGCAGGACAGTTTACACTGTTGGCCATTACCACAACGGAAACACTTCAAAGCTTCCCTTCTCTTATCGTCAGTTTTTTTCCTGAAACTAGACTCAAAAGATTTACCATACTCTTTACTATCATTCAACTGGTCATCCTTCACAGCACAATGTTTTATCACATGAACAGTCTCAGAAATATTGCTTTGCTTCATCTCTATTATACACTCCGCAGTATGCTCAATACTTTTGGCCACATGTACGGCTTCCCTTAAATCCAAATTGCTAGCCAAGAATTTCTTGTGTATTTTCACATTATTTGTACACCTTACTAATTGATCCCTATTTAAGGAAACACCTAGTGGACCAAATTCACACAAATTGGCCATGCCTCGTAAAACTGCTATGTAACTCGATACCTTCTCGTTTTTCCCTTGGATTCTGCAAAAAAAGTATGCCTTTCTAAAACAATGTTCACTCTTTGACCGAAATGCTTCCCTAACTTAACCATAGTGTCTTGAAAAACATCTCCTTGAGATTCCTCCCCATCCCCTCACTTTCCGAGTCTGATAAATTTTCATAAACTTTTCTTCCTTGAATACCCAAATTGTGTAGTAAAATGTGTTGTTTCCTTAATGGCGAAAATTTCTCACCACCAATTGCAATCAAATATGACATAAATAACTTTTCCCATTCCTTCCAGGGTCTTACAGGTTCCCCCACTTCATCCAGGAAGGGTGGAGGCTGAGCCATATTCGTGGTTGCCATCACAAACTCTGCAAAGTAAGAAAATTAAGAAAACAACAACCAAAATATATAAGGTTACAGGAAAACTCAAAACAGTTATGTAAGACTACACTTAGAACAACATGAAACAGTCCTATTTTTACTTCTGTAGACCACAGTCAGAGGGCAGGGACTGGAGAGGAAAAGGCTTCAACACTGGAACTGGAACACATGTGAGGATACGA
This sequence comes from Calotriton arnoldi, assembly GCA_963921515.1. Taxonomy (NCBI): domain Eukaryota; kingdom Metazoa; phylum Chordata; class Amphibia; order Caudata; family Salamandridae; genus Calotriton; species Calotriton arnoldi. Next base: position 328,477 of record CAWUFW010006584.1, read on the forward strand.
GCAAACAGTCTCGGCGTGTACACAATGAACCAAACACGCTAGAAGGAGCCAGGAACTGCAAAGTAAGTAGCCTTTCAATACGCTGTACACATATTGATTGTTGGCAGATTGTAACCCTTCCTACTTCTTCACCCTTCGCCTCACACTGAATGACTAAATAAATTGTCCCCATCAGCGTCTTAATAAACAAGCTCGCACTGACAGGCTATCCAAAGCTGTGCCCATCAGCGTAAAGAGTGGTGAATTAAAATCACTGTTACGAATTTATTTGAAAAAATACTCCAGGCCATGGGCTAATTTAGCTGAGCACATCAGCGTGAATGCTCTCCGTCAGTGAATGCGCTACGACTGGACGCGCAAGACAACGACAGCAGCTCCCAACACTCGTGGGACAGGCAGCACAGCAGAACTCAGCACGAGTGCGATCCCGAATCTTGTCAAAGAACTGCGCCACAGCTGAGAGAAACGTTCGGCCAGTAGCTGAAATGGCTCGACACGAAGACAAAGTGTGGTGTCCTGAATATGTCTGAGGCTCGCATTCTCCTTGTTCTGGAATGTGGGGTGCGTTGCCAGACAGTGGGTTGAACTGCTTGTGTGGCAGTTAAGCTGGCTCCCTGACTGGATGGTGTCTCTGCAACTTCGTGTCTCAATAAACTCCCTCAAAATCTACATTGGTCTCTTCTGCTGTCCTTATTGAGGGGAGTTACTTCTACACAAAGCTAATGCTGGAACAGCACATGCACAAAAGCACGTCTTCACGAGAGCACGGAGCCAGTTTCCTCTTATGCTTGTTATATTTTCCGAAGTGTTAACTGCGACACTGAACAGCTGTGCCTGGCCATGTATTTTCGAAAGGAACGCCCTGAGCCGGCACATAGTTACCCAACTTGAATAAACAGTAATAACTGTCCGTTATGCACCACTCAAACTGACAAATCAGGAACTTTACATATTGTGTTGCCAGCATAGAATCGATCGTAAAGAAATCCGATCACGTCTGCACTCATAAAATCACACCTACGTCCCAATGGCTGTAAGACCAAAAGATATCGCATATAATTTAAAGTACAAATGTTCTTAGCCCTTCAGCACATCTCACGGACCAGAGAGGGCAGCATGCATCCATAAGCAGTTAAATAATACTGCCTGCTGGGCTCCGGATCTTCTCGATGTTGGTGGCAAACTTCACCGGGGCAAAGGGCTGCACAGGCTGTCCCCCAACCAGCGGTCGTCGCCACTGTTACAAAGTAGCCAGTAGTAGGTTCAACAGGTTTTATTCAAGGTAACATCAGCCCTTAGGCCACCACAACCGTCCAGATCCTTTACACAGAAGATCTCAACTGTCACTTTCCATAGAACAAAGACAAGGAATGTACCATGAGATAGGGAGGGTGGAAGGGAGAAAAGGAAGGAAGAAAAGAGGGGCCAGGATAACACAGATTAAATGCGGTAGATACCAAGTACAATATAAATAAATAACAACAGAGGTCATTTAAGGAAAACTTAGACCAAAATAATGCCATATAATTAGCAACAAGTGCTATTATTGGTGAAAAAGAGAAACATCTTAAACAAAATCATATAGCACTGTACCGAGATGCACAAAAGGCAAAATGGTCTGAGGAAAATAGTGTTACCCACAATAACATAAAATTGACAAGAAGCTATGAAAGCTACCCCACGCAATGGGAAAATATCCCATCAATCACAAATGTTAGTGATGTTCAGATAGAAATGGCCACGGACTCTCTTTAAGAGCTTTTTTGAAGGAAAAGCTAACAAAGGGATCCAGTGAGAACCATTTTCATTAATGTTGGGGAAGTTATTGAAACTGCATGGCCACAGAGAGACAAGACATGGAAGAGCACTCTGCCCAGCCAGATAAAAGTGATAAAAAGCACAGGGGGCTGTAACATTTCTATGTACTGACATAAGAAATAAAATGCAAGAATCCAACGTCTGTTATTGAAGAACCAAGGGATCTTATAGAATCCATATAGACTTTCGTAGGGGAAGGAAAAAGAGTTGAAATGCTGTTCTGCAAGATAAACCATGGAAATCTATGTAAAATGTGCATGCTAGGTTGCATGCTACAGCCCACATCAAAAAGGGTCCGTCTCTCACCAACAGGCTACGCTGCAAAGAATGGAGGAAATGGAAAGCTGACCCTACAGTCACGGCATAAAGATAGAAAATAATGCTAGAAATATTGCTGTGAGAACTGTGCATCATGGAAGTGAATAAAAAACAACAAGAAACACAAACCTAAGACCAAGTCTTGATTGTGAAATTAAAATTGACCATGGGATGAAGAAGGAATGATTCATGAAGCGAACTTCGCACCTAAAAGCACTTAGTAGCACATATGACCATTTTCTAATGTAAACTCCTATTTCTGACAATATTATAATATTGTCTTCGAGAGTGGGTGTTAAGTCACACAGCTAGAGTGAATTATATTAGGTGAAAGAAGTTTTGCAAACAAACAAAACAAATAAGAAATGAATTAGAACCAAAGAAAAAGGCCAAATGTGTTGAGGGGTTGTTACAAATTTATACAAAATAGGAAAGAACAAGAATTGTAGTCATGGAAAGAAGTGGATTGGAAGAAACCCGTGGTTTTATATCGGTGGGTGCTTAACACTTAAGATAAAATACTTAACACAGCAGGGTGCACAACTTGGGGCCTCATAGTGCTTCCCAATTGTTCATGTTGCTTAGAGTTTAGATACATTATACTCCAATAGGGTCTGACATGTTATAACACAAAAAAGTGCATGGATTTCTTATTTTCATTACATTGAATACAAATCATGGGTGACTCTTTCAGACTCCACAGCGAAGTGCATTGTGGAAGTGGGAGGACCACAGTTGCTCAATGGCCAACATATGATTCTTAGTGACTAAATTAATATCCTGAGTACTAATTGCATGATTTTAATATTCTGCATAAGAAACTCGCTCATCTGTTAAAGTCGTATCATGGTGATGTGGCACTGATTCAAGAAAAACATCTTTTGGGCCAAAAAGTCAAACAAAATAAAAACATTTTAAAAAAGTCTCGGTTGAAAGCTACTTGGAAATTGGCTTACTAATGGGGAGAAACATTGTTAGTGCTCTTATTTGAATTGATGAATCTCTAAAATACAGATAGATGGAAAAGGGACATTAATCAGTAGCAACATTTTCAATAAGGCTCAAGCGTTTGTGGTCAAATGACATCAAAATAGATTTCCTAATAACTGTTTTGTGTTAAACAGGTATGTAGCTGTAAACAAAGTTTCCATCTATACAGTTTTGTATTACAACTGTTTATGTTTATTGTCAAGAAATCATAACGTTGGAAAAGAATGATCAATGATGAGCAATGTTACCACCACAGCATCAACCTCTGGGTTTCAGCTTAATCCTTTGATTTAATTTTAAAGAGTTAGGGGCCCATTACGATACCCGGCGTAAAAAATCCGCCAGGCATGGAAGCGGCAAAAATCCGCCCGCACACACCGTCTGAACACCGACCACGCCATTACGATTACACAAACCGAAAACCGCCATCGGCGGAAAAATCACACAAGATACCGCCCGCCATCGTCCGAGTCGGAGTCAAACCGCCCGCCACGGACGGAAACACGCCCGACAACACAAAACCGCCCGCCCTCACGGCCGACACACCGCACGTGAGATTACGATCGCACCGCCATGAGCGCGGGAAAACTACAAATATACCGCCCGCCAGCGCAAACAACGCCGATGAGAATCGACACAGCAGAAGCCATGGCGCCCACGTCCCTGCACAGAAACCATCCGCTGACAAAAACAATCGCACACAACATGGCCAACAAGTCCACACAGCAAGGCACGCACAAATACACAAGCACAGTACACATCCCGAAAACACCCCTGGACAAACAAAAACTACAAAGGCCAGAACCCCAGACACAACACACCTGAAAACAACAGACCATGAGGACACACCCACATAGGTAAGTACAAAAGCAGCACTCCCACAGACCACAACCCCTTGCAACATTGCAAACTAGAGAGGAGAGGAGAGGACACAGTGACACAGCAAGGACAGCAGCACACCACAGAAACGCACACATCACAACCACCACCACCACCACCACCAAACACCGGCACCACAAACCCCCTGCACATTACACAACACACACCGCACCAGCACCACAAACACCATGGCACCACAAAGAATGCCCAAGTTCACGCCCATGGAGCTGACGGTCATGGTCGACGAGATCATCAAGGTGCACCCACAAATCTATGGGAACCTGGTCCAGCACACACCACTAGCCACCAGAAAGAGAATGTGGAACCGGATCGTAGACCAGGTCAATGCAGTCGGGACCCTGCCCAGGAACAGAGTCGAAATAAACAAACGGTGGAATGACGTCAAGAGCCTGGTCAAGAAGAAGGAGAGCAAGAACAGAGAGCTGGCTGCCGTCACTGGCGGAGGGAATCCCGCGCTCTTCAAGACCTTCAAAGCGTGGGAGGAGAAGGTGCGAGTCATCATACATCCCGAGATCCTCGCCGGATTAGCATGGGGAGTGGAGGCTGGTAAGTACAAACTAATGTATACCAGCACACCGCTATGTACTCACATGCACTACCACCATGCCACAGCTCCCAGGGACAAACACCCCCATGTCCAGCACACAATACACAACACATCACACACACATGCAACAGACACCACCACACACAGCCCAAACCGAACAACTGTAAGATGCGTGGGGACATGTGTACACTCAGCCAGCCACGTAACCACCAACAGGTCCCCAAATATGCCAGAAGCGCCACAACGAGCACCCACCACACCCATGTGTCCGCCATAGCTGCACTAACCGACAAGTAACAGGTAAGTGTCAGGAACACAAAGTGCAGTGGGTGGGAGGGTGGACAGCCCAAGTACAACACACACCAGGCCCCTAGTCCCACAGCACAGCAAGGAGGAGCATCCCCCACACCCCACAGCCACGTGTCAGCCACCGCAGTGCACAACGACAGCCGAAAGGTAGACATCACGGTCCACAGCAATCGGTGTCAGTGGGTGTCCAGCCACCACCACGACCCACAACACCCCCCACCCCCACAGACCTGCAACATGGAGCACCCCCGCTTAGAACCATGTGGCATCCAGTACAGTGCACGCCCGAACAACCTGCAGGTGGGAAACTGGACAGGGCTGGATTACTGGAGGCATGAGGACCGTAACACGACCAACACATGGGACATGTCACGTAGCAGACGAACACGCAGCACCGCCCACCGTCACGAACAAGTGAACAATGTGCACACGGACATGAACCACAGACTCACACCCCACATGACCCATCACAGACACAGCAACACCCAAGGAGCCACGTCTGCATGCACAAGCCACACTGAATATAGTACCACACGGCAGCCACTGTGCAACCCATCACACACAACCGAAACACCATTGAAGTCCTGTCCATGTAGCCCCTACTGCCTGTCAACCACACACCCCACAACTACGCCTATGTAAGACAAACAACACTAGACGCAACAGAGCGGAACAACATAAATGCACACGAACACCACTGAACCCATCAAACACACAGACACACCATGCACATACAACATACCATCCATCCCATCCGTCAGCCCCAGTCTCATGAAAGGCATGTCATCCGCACAGCTGCCACACATACAGCAGTCACGCTAAGATACATGCCCATGACCAACCATGTGCCAGAAGTCAATGAAGCGCACGACACACTGTGAGCAACAACACACAACATGGGCCACACCCCCCCGAGCACTGCAGTGATGCACATGGCACAGGGCAGCACGCACACCAAGGAGATGGGACAACTGCAATACGTTGGCTGGCACACAACCATCACTCACTCATAACGATGCGTCCAATGCCATGTCCAGTAATCACAACAGACAGCAAATATGCAGGCCATGTCAAGCATGCACACACCTCAAACCATGCACTGTCATGCTGCCACAACACATGTCACGTTCGGCACCCATGGCTCACAGCATGTACCCCAAAAGCATATTCCATCCCAAATGCGAATCTGGGGCATGGCCCCCATGTTGCCATATGCGTTCCTAAGCGTCCCATCTGAACACCAAAAGCAAAGTACAAACCAGACCCAGGATGGGCCAGGAGCCCGCATACACCAGAGTCACAATAAGTAGGGGCACAGCAACACACCCATCGGCATGGCCAATCCGTCCCATGCCACATGTGCACAGCACACAGTCCCATTGCCAAGCACACACAACTACAAATGCTACAGCCACACACACGCCTCCGGGAAACCCATGTACGAGATTGCACGAACTGTTAATGTCAGACGACAAATACATACTTCGCCAGGTGCAACACAATAACAAATCTCATTCTCTCCACAGGTGACGAACTGCTGGATGCTGGGGATGGAGACAGCAGCCAGCACAGCCAGCCTACAAGCCCCCAACGAGGACACACGGATGTGGAGGATCTGTCCTCCTCTTCGGACACGGACCACCAAGCAGGCCCATCTGGTGTGGCAGGGCCCAGCCGCTCCCCAGGACCCCTCCTACCCACCAACCCATCATCCAGGGCTGCTGAACATTCCCAGCCCCCTGCTGCCACTGTCGTTGCGGCCACACCCACGGTCATTGCGGCCACACCTACGGTCATTGCGGCCACTACCATTGCCGCAACCGCCACCATCGCCGCACCGACCACCACCGCCGCCACCACCACCACGTCTTCGCTGGCACCAGCCCCAGCGCAGGTGGTGGCCCGGCCGACTGGATCCACCCTGGGAGCCACAGCGAGGACCGTGGTGAGCAATGTGGCTAGTGGGCAGGCCGGTGGCAGCAGTACTGGTAGGAGGAGCAGGGTCAGGGAAACGCAAGTCTCCCCTGGGAGCCATGCCCTGCCTCAAATGGCCAGAGTCCTTGGGGCCTATGAAGAGGCCCAAGAACAATGGGTCAGGTCTGCTTCAGACACGCGGGAGGTGCTGGGGGTGCTGAGGTCCATGGACGCCCGTATAGGTCAACTCGTGGACCTCATGGGCCAGCTGGTGGTGAGGTCACAGCCAGGGACAGCAGCTCCACCACCGCCACCACCTGCCGGGGCGCAGGGTCGTGCAGCTGCGTCCAGTTCCCCTGCGTCCACAGCCAGTGAGCACACCTCAACCACCAGCATGTCGCAAGCAGGCACCCCCTCGCAAACGTGGAAGGGGCCGTCCGAAGTGGAAACAGATCTCCCGGGAGGACTTCGCACGCTCCAGACGCAAGTGAGGCAGCCAGCCAGCCTTCCTTGACCACCCACTGCATTGACTTGGACTACGATCCCACTTCACACAGCCATCTGGATGGCATGTGTGTGTTGGACTATGGACATAGAACCAGTGGGTACACCCTGAGCATCACGCAGCCATGACCGACAGCTCATTGTCACTGCACGCACCACTTTTGTCATCACCTTACACACAATCACATGTCACAGTTTGAAATAAATGCACCTCTTACACAAACTGCTGTTTGTGCCCTGTGTTTTATTTGTACGGAATACAACGGCCACCTTGGGCGGAAAGGCACCTGATGCGTGGCATGGCAATGGAATCCGGAGGAGCCTGTAGGGACCTAGGGGTGGGAGACAGAACAGGAGCACATTCAATGAGTGTGTCACACACCCATCACACAGTACATGTCAACAACTACAAACAATGTACACACATCGCACAGAGCAATAGGGCACAATGCCACAGCCACCAACAGTGGCATACTACCCTGGCCATGGAGCGTTGACACACAGCACGCAGTGAACAAACGGCCACCCTGACACAGCACACACACACCTGCACAGATACAGCCACATCAGCCGTCGTACATGGACACTCACCGTCAAGTGAAGTAGTGGGCGATGAGCTGCTGCCGCACATTACCAGCTTCCTCCTCTCCGCTGTCCTCCTCACTCGAGCTGTCCTGGTCTGCGGGCTGGGGCCCTGGTTGATCTCCGTCATCCACGATGAGGGGGATCTGCTTCCGAATGGCCAGATTGTGCAGCATGCAGCACGCCACCACTATCTGGCACACCTTCTGTGGGGAGTACGCCAGCGCACCCCCGGTGCGGTCCAGGCACCTGAACCTGGACTTGAGGAGGCCAAAGGTACGCTCGACCACACGTCTGGTCCTCCCATGTGCCTCATTGTAGCGATCGTCTGCTGGGGTGCGAGGATTCCTCAATGGACTGAGCAGCCATGCCCCATTCGGGTACGCAGAGTCACCTGGGTGTGAGGGACACAGAGAACCGTTGCTATTCCAACTGGACAGGGGACAGCATCGCACAACCAGCACGCTACACCACTCCACATACTCACCGACAATACAGCCACGATCCTGTTGCAGATTGGACATCAGTCGTGGCAAGATGCTGTTGCGCATTATGTGTGCGTCATGGGCCGAGCCTGGGAACTTTGCACACACGTGGGTGATCACCATGTCCGCAAGGCACACCACTTGCACATTCAGGGAGTGCGTGTGCTTCCTGTTGCGGTACAGGTGCTCAGTGGCCTGTGGTGGAACAAGGCCAACATGTGTGCAGTCAATGGCTCCAACGACGTGTGGGATTCTGCCAAGGGCATAGAATGCACCCTTCACTGCCGCCAATTCACGAGCCCTGGGGAAGCGGATGTACCTGTTTCGGTACAGCATCATGGCTGCCAGTACATCCCTCAGCACCTTGCTGAACATGGGCTGGGACATCCCTCCTCCACTGCCCACTGTGTGCTGGAATGACCCAGTGGCGAAGAAATGCATGGCGGCCATCACCTTAGCCGTGGGGGTGACAGCTGTCGGATACACCCTGCGGGGACGGAGATGGGGTTCCAACATGGCACACAGTCGATGCAGGGTTGGCCTGTCCAGCCGAAACTTCTTAATGACCTCTGTATCGTCCATGTCCGCCAGCAATTGGTATGGGCGGTCAATGTTCGGTCTCCGCCTAGGGAAAATGGCAGTGGACACATGTCAAAGCAACACAACACATAGCAATTTCGCATACACATCACTGACATGACTGAGCAAGCACATGAGCCACAGCCCAGCTGTCAAGCTGGGACGGCACGGCCACAATACACTTACACAGGTCTCCCAACAATGGCAATGGCTAGTGAGACATACCACTGCCATGTGCATGCACATGGGGATCTAGGCCCCAATGACTTGCGGGGCGTGCTGATGGGGACTGACTGCATATTCGTCAAGCGGCAACGCCACGGCAACATGAATGTCTGCTGAGCATGGAACTGCTTCCGAGGCTGGATGAGTATGGCACACGACGACGACGATGTGGGCACAGGCTGAGCGGCCAAAACAAGTGGGACCTGTGGCACGAGGGGATATGAGACAGTAGTAGGTGTCAGCACTGCACCCTATGTACAGCACTGTACGGATCACACCTCCCGAAACATTGACAGGTGTCCACATTGACAGCCCCATGCCAAGACGGCTGTGTGCTTGCAGTCACACGTCACAGGTGAGAGGTTACATTGCACGTGCCAGGTGGCAGACGTACATAGTGGGAGCTGGCATGTGTGTGCATGTGTCTCCTGTTCAGGATCCACCAGATGGGCGCTGACTCTGTACTGACCATTGGACACAGCATGTTCCGTGGAAGGCTTGTGTGTGTGGGATGGTGGCACTGGATGTGCCTCCGTTGGGTGGGGGGCCATGCACAGGGCGGGTACGTCGATGATTGCGCATTGTTGGTCACGGTGGGTGCACCCACTAAGATGTGTTGCCCTGTGTTCAATTCCTATGTCCGCATGATGATGGACTGTAGATGTGGGCAGACTACACATTGGTCGATGTGCTGTCTATATGCATGTGCCTTCACACCAGGCACAGCTGCCCCTGCACATGTGACCCCTGCTGGACTCGCTGCTGGGTCTGTGGAGCTGATGCACCTTCTGTGCGTGGGGCGGACAGCTCTCTTCACTTCCCTCATTGCGCATGTCATGACTTTGCCGCAGGTGACATGGATCATGGAGGGCCCACATGTACGCGTGGGTAGGCTACACATGATTGTTCACTGGTCGCCACCCCCAGTCAGTCTTTCGAATGGGAAGGTTGTCGTGCTGGTGGTATATTCGATGTGGCGGATGGGCGGGCCTAGGTGCGGGCTTACATTCCGGACATGGGGGGTAGTTGGATTGGCGACTAGTTGCAGTACACACAGGACACGTCTCTTCCTTTCCACATCTGGGTCATCCCTTGTACTCACTGACAGTGATACAGTCATCTTCGCCCCAGCCCTCATGTCCTCCCCTCGCTCCCCCAATATGCATGTGCACCTGCGAGGCTAGCGCTTGCACAGGCAGCCCCAAGCTCGCACCAGAGAGGGCAAGGAGTGTATGTGTGGGTCCAGTTGCACGAGTGGGCTGTCTCAGGGTATGATGTGTTGCGGGACGCCGTCCACCTGCGTGGTGCCCCAAATGGAGACCCGGCCTGCATGGACTATGCATCACAGTCTTCGCCTTCCGGATCCGCCACCTGCGACACCCAGTGGCTGTGGCTGCCCTTGCGGCCATGCCGCGTCCGTCTGTGACTGATGGCCCACACATTCACTCTTTGGCCTCTCTGGGGAGGGCTCGGGGGTGGTGGCGCACGCGCTTGCACTTAGTCGCAATGGCATGTGGCGTGGTTGGTATAATGGGCAATGGATGGGATGGTGCGAGCCACCTCCCGTGACGTCAGTGCTGCTCGTGCTGTGGTGCGTCCCCCTACACTTCCATTTGACTTGTGCCATGCTAGACGTTGAGGTTCTATTGCCTGCGTGATATGACCAGGAGGAGCGCGAGGAGACCTCTCACACACCATGCTCCACTGCCATCCCGTGCCCTGTATCGCCTGTGCGGATTGACTATGTTGGGGTTACACCTGGTCGACTGGGGCTGTGTGTGCCTTGTCAAGGGGCATGGCGGGCGCACAACAGGATCCAGCTTGTCCACAGAGGGTGGGCTGAGGTGCGCCTGGTACCGCTTTGTACGTGTGCCCGGCTGCTGTGCACACACGTGTTCACTCCCCCCGACAGGTGTCCTCTCACAATGCCCAGGGAAGCGGTGGTGTACTGTTCATGACCCCTCCCGACACGGCGTGCTCCAACTTGGCATGTGCGCATCTACCCGTCACACCCACCCACCTGAGCACTGCGTCCATACGACTTCACACGACACATGTGTGTCTTCCACAGTTGTGCTACTCATTTGCGTTGACATCCAATACCAGTGGACTACATGGTCATGTCACGACTGCCGTGTACTTCACATACTCTCATCCTCTCTCATTCGTACTTGTGAAATGAGTCAGCGGAGACAGTTTTGGTTTCAAACATTATATTGAGTCTTCTGTCCTCTGTGATGCAGTATAGTGGACACTACTGGCAGCGGAATACATGTTGAGGATATACTGAGCATGATTGCAAATGGGATAGGGTGTGGGGTTACATGTGATTGGCTGTTGCATGTGGGATGTGGGCTTCAGAGTTACATCTGCTTGGCCAAGGCTGTGCTAATGTACATTTACGTATAGCTGCGCAGCTGCGGACTTTGACACAGACGGTATACATGTAGCCTACCAGACCGCTTGGCATCATGGGCACAGTCCATCTCAGTTCCATGTGACAGGTTTGCTGCGGTTGTTCCTCATGCACGCGTGCATGTGAGATGACATCAGGGCATGTGCTTGCGTGCATGCAGCGGCGTGCCACTTGTTGTTGCAATGTGGTGGTTACTGGACATGTCACAGTCACTGGGGTCGTGTTGTTGTTGTATGCACTTGTCGTCCATGCAAAGGTCCTGGTATGGGATTCCCGGGGCGGGGGTGGGAGGGGTGCAGCACCCACAGACTCCAGGCGACCTATTCATGTCCACTGAGCGGTGTGTGTGTCCATGGGCGCTGGATCCATGTCGTGTCCTGGTTGTTCGTGCAGTTCCGTCCATGTGGGTGCGATACACAGAGCCCATGCCACTGCCTCCCACGATGCATGCGGTGTTCCTGGATGTGATGGGGAACAGTGTGCATGTCCCGGTCATATCCGATGTCATGGCGATGTCGTTGATGGTGTGGTAACAGTTGCCGGTCGTTTGGTATGGCTGTTGTGGTGGTGACTGGCCAGTCCGTGCGGAAGCTAAGCATGGGTGCGGGGTTGGACATCATAGGTCAATCGGGGAACCTGCGTTGTGGTCCGACGAATTTACAGGATGTCAGGTATGCGATGCCGTCCAGCAGGGCTTCCATGTCATTGGTGGTGTACATGTTTGCCAGCCAATGTAGCGGATGGTGGCTGTCAAGGTGTTGTTCGTAAGTTGTCCCTTGGAGGACCATGATGGGGCATGCTGGGTGACATTCGATGTAGCTGTTCTCGATGATCCGTCGTGTGGAGGCACAGTGGTCCCATTTCAGTGCGGGTGCGATGTTGGCCACATACGCCATGCCCCCATAGGCAGAGCAGGCCCTGTCGTGTGCGTCCAGAGGGAGGAGTAGTGGTAGCAGGTCCGCCTTTAGACATGCCGGGTTGGAGAGGCATATCTCCACGGGATGCTGGTAGGGACACCTCCGACAGTAGAAGACGGGCATGACGCAGCTGAACAATGTGATGCGGTAAGTCAGTCGGTAACTTACGTTCAGCAGGGACAGGAGATCGCATCCCAATATATGTATCAGGTTGGTTTTGTACAGCTTGAGCTGTCCGGCGTAGTTGGGTAGGTGTGTTGCGGTTGCCATTTCGCAGCGGTGCGTTGTGGTGGCGTGCTCCGGCTGTGTGTGCAGTCTGCAATGTGCACGCTCCGAGGTTGCTGTGAGCTCTGTGTAGTCGTAGGGAGACAGGACTTGTGTTCTGTTGGCTTGTTTGGAGGACACGGGCCCTCATCCCACATGCTTCTCAGACAGTTCAAGGTCAGTGATGTGTGACTCCTTCCAATTAACTTGCATGTGGCCGACATGGGGGAGTGTTTTCTTCTTTCTTCCCCGTCCGTTGTGTGCTTCTGTGATATGCGCTATCTGTCCTGTGGTCGGTCTCCTCGGCATGCCTGTGTTGGTCTTTTCTTGGACAATGGCTGTATTCACCGGCTTCTTTCGTAGGGCTGTGGTTTCGGAGTTGGAATGGAAGGTCATTCAGTGCTGTCTGCTCTCCCTTGTGTGGGCGGCAGGCTGCCTTTCCGCTCTGCGTTGGGCCTTGTGTGTGAATGTTATTCTTGGGCCACCTGTTGTCGGTCCCCGGGCTCTTTGGTGTTCCGCTTTATATGTCTTGTTCATATGTGCAGGGTGGTATGGGTGTTTCAGTGTGGTACTGGCGTTCCTCTTCCCGAAGGGGCCCTGCTTCTCCTAGTTGGTGTTGCCGCCGCTGTGTGCTTCGCCATGTTTGTTACACTGGGGTGTGTCCTGCTGTTGCGTGACTTCACTGACATGTGTGCGTCGGTTGTGTGGCGTTGGGTGTTGTCCATGAATTGGGCGTTGGGGACATGTCTGTGGCAGGCCTGTCACGTGTCATGTGCGTTCGGGGTGGGGCTGATGTGTGTGCTGCTTGGTTGTGTCCCTGTGTCTGTGTGCGACGCATGCATGGCGCTGCGGTTGGCCTCTGCGTTGTGCGCATGTGTGGCGGCGTCATCGCCGCTTTGGGGCCGTGACGGGGTCGTTGGTTCCTAGTCCCAGGTGGTGTGTACACATGTGTTACGCGATGTTACGATTTGGCCTGTGTGTCATATGTGGATGCAATGGTGGATGTGTAGTGTACACGCGCTGGGGGGGGTTGTCCGCTTTTTCCGCCCTTGCACTGTGTGCGCTGTTTGCGTGCACTTGTTGTGTGTGTGTTGTGAGAAGTTGGCCTGGCATATGCTGTCCACTAATTATAGTGGGCACCTTGCACCAGTCCAAATCGACTCTTATGGTAGGTAGGTTAAAGACAACCTTATTGAAAGCTATCCTAGTGGTAGCTGTGGAGAGCAGCCTTCAGGCTAAGTCTTGAAGGAATGTAAAGCAGCTTGTTTTACCAGTCTATAATCTCTTGAGTGACCAAATGAAAGAGCACCACACCAGGTATATATTCAAAATATATGTATTTATTACTAAACACACCCCTCTAGTCTCTTTATGAGGCTAGAGTTCGAAGTACATAGGTTATAAGATCTTAAATCACAGTAATAGCACAAATACACGTTTGGGCCCTAGGGGCGTACCAAACCATATACCAATAAAGTGGTATGCGAACCACGACTGAACTAGACACTAGGCCTAGAGCCTCTAGAAGTGCTTGGACCACAAGGAACCACCCAAGGTAGTGACACAGGGGACCCACGGGAGACGCGTGCAGTGTAAATACACAACCGCGATACGCCGTTAACTTCTATGGAGAAAGTCGGGATCGGGAAAATAGAGGAAAGGGACACTTTAAAGAGGACTAGGACAAAACCCTTTGAGATCTAGGACTTTGAAGAGTCTCTACCCACGGGAGCACCGGAGTACTCGTGTTACCTCACCCAGGGAAGCCGGGTGCATAGGTGCCTTTCGGGGTCGGGTTTCGTCGTCGGTTCTTATGGCGATCTGCTGCAAAGTGCTGCTGGCGACCAGGAGAAAAGTGTCCGGGTGGATCCAAGAGTGGATCGGAGTTCTGAAGAACCTGAAAGCAGAGGGGACAGAGTCTGGGTCACTAGCCAGTGACCAGGGAGATGATGGACGGATGCCCACCGATGTCGAGTGCTTCAGGTGCATTGACAGTCGTCTCGTTTCAGCAGCCACGAGGTCCAGGAGGCGTTGTCGGCAACCAGGAGCAGGATTCGGGCTGGTACACGATGTCTGTCGAGTGCTGCGGTGTCGGCGACCAGATTGGACCCAACAAGCCTTGGCAACGGCAAGTCTCGATGTAGCTGAAGATCGTCGATGGTGCAGACCAGCAAGGTCTGGGGAACTCACCCAGCAAGGGTAAGTGAGGGCAGGCCTGGAGCAACCAGACTGCCAAGTAAAGAAAAGATTGGCCTTCGGTAAGGGCTACTAGCCAACGGGCTAGCGACCGCGAAGGAGCCTCGTGACGCCGCACGTGGAGCTGGCTTACAGGACACTCGTGGAGTGGGGGCCAGTGATCTTCGGTGCAGGGGGTGCTGGAGGCTAGGGCTACTCGGAGCCCAAAGCACGACTTCTTGGGAGACCCAGAAGATGGTGCACTTGCAAGTGTGCTCGGTGTCCAGGGGTCACGGTCTCACGTTACCCACGATAGCCACGGGCCTCAGCTTTGCTGGGGACTCAGGGTAGCCTCGGGGAAGTCTGAGAATCCACCTCTGGTGATGCGATGACTTCGGCGTCCGACGGGAGCTTCAGTGATGCGAACCGGACAGATGCTTCTTTGGTGCCTGCCAAGCAGGGGAGTCACTCCTTGACCCCAAGGGAGATTCTTCAGTCCTCTAATCTTGTCGTAGAGCGTCGAAGGTCCAGGATTCCGTGTCAGAGTTTCGTCCAGGTATAATCTAATCTTGCTGTGGCAAGGGTTCCCCATTTTAACTAGTAAAACAGGGAGGGACTAACTCTATGACCCCACCTATGGGAGGGTCAAGGGAGGGGTGGCTACACCCACTTCCCTTTGTCCAGTTTCGTGCCAGAGCAGGGGCAGGTAGCCCCTGAGCTGGTTTGAACTGGCATATGCACAGAGGAGCCTTTTGCTCCCCCAGTGCAGGACTTCAAAGCACTCTAAGAGTGCACCCACCCAGCCCCAATACACATTATCCTGTCTGGGGAGGTGGTCACACCTCCCTGCAACAGGAAACCTATTGTCCAGGCCTCCCCTGCCGGAGTTTCATCCAGCAGCAGGAGGCCAGACTTGTGTCTGTGGCAGCAGCATCCATTTTGTGATGCCAGGGCTTCAGAAAGAAGTTACCGGGTAAGCCAGAGTTAACATGTCTTTCCCTCTAGAAGGGTGGAATGCTACCCCCGCCGCCAGGATTGGCGGGGGGTAGTATTCCAAGATGTTTGACACCAAACACGACATGTTTAGGTGCAGCCATTCCAAAGTTAGCATTTTACCGCGAGGATATAATGCGCTTAAGAGTATATGGTCAGGCTGCACTACAAACAGCATCAGAGATGGTCTCCGAACGCTGCAGAGGGGCCCTGCTCATGCCGGGGCACCCTCTCACATAGGAACCATGCACTCTGCCTTTAGGATTGATAAGGCCTGCCTTAGGAGCGACTTATAGGTTTCTAGGTGTGTATGTATTTCGTGATATAGGTAACCTATATCACAGTAAGGGGTGCATGCACCACCTTACCCAGGCTGCAGTAGCAGACCTGTGGTGTCAGTTTGGATGGCCTTCCAGGGGTGGCATAATACATGCTGCAGCCCCTGGCAGGCCTCTGAGGTACCTATGCCCTTGGTACATAGTATACCATATACTAGGGACTTATAAGGGCACTCCAGATCCCAATCAGAGATGTGCCTAAGGCACATGGAATCCATTTTACAGAGAAAGCAGATAGACTGGGGCCCTGAATAGCAGGATCCCAGTCCAACTAAGTCATAAACCAGCAAAACACCATAAAAAAAGTGGGGGCAACCATATAGTCAGATTCCACCTTCCTACATAACCCCCCCAAACGAAAGGAGATAAGGCTAACCTTGGCCAGTTGAGCCTATATTGACTAAGTGGCCATATAAGGAAGCACCTGCACTAGCATGGTTGCTCCCTATGTTATGGTCCACTAAGCAATCCCTCACCCTAAGGGTATGAGAGGGTCTCCACCATGGGGAATCACTACCTCTGGTGTGCTTAGGTAAAGTACAAGGCTGGTGAGGTGTCTGAGTAGGGAAGTGAGGCCCTAGGAATGTTGGCCTCAGTTTCCTCAGATCACTGGTCACCATGTATGCCTGTCTTTCCGTGACTGAGTTGCACTTTGCTCTAAGGGTCAACCTTTGGCTGCCTACAGCTGGGGGTTGGGTCCCTTTGGATGGAACACTGGAGGGACATGGCAGGTTTGGAACCTTCTGGTCCCAGGTTTGCCCTTGCCTACCAGAGTCCTTCTGGGGGAGGTCCCTACATAAAGGTATGGGGGATCCCTCAGTGTGTAGAGGAATTTTCACCTGGCTAGGGCTACTAGACTGGCTGCCCCTAATCTGCTGATGGGGGCTTCCTCTGGACAGGGGGCCCGGGGGGTCCACTGACCTCCCTGACCTCTGCAGCCCTGGGCTGACTGAGGCAGGGTAGAGAGGGGCAGGTTACCTGCTCCAGACTGGGTACCACCGTGGAAGGGTCCTCTGCCATCAGGGGTGTGGCCAGGCCAGGCCTGACTACCTCTGTGGCAGTTCCTTCACTAGGGGTAGGGTCAGTTCCCTGAGGAGGCTGACCCTTACCTACTGTCTGGGGGAAGAAGACTTTTCTTCAACCCTTTTGCTCTCTTTTGGGGGAGAGTGGGCCATTCTTTCAGGCTCCATCTCTCCAAAGTCTTGGGCTGGGGCTGTGGCCATCACAGCCCCACTAACCTTTGCAGGGACGCCCAACATCCTAAGATGGGTTTGGTGTTCAACTTCAGCCCAGGCTGAAATTTCCAAATCATTGCCCATCAGGCAATCTACAGGTAGGGTTGGGGACACTGCCACTCTTTTTGGGCCTGTGACCCCCTCCCAGCTGAGATTGACTATGGCCATGGGGTGATCTGTTCTGACACCATCAATGTTGGTCACCTGGTATTTAAACTCAGGTAAAAGCTGGTGAGGGGGGACTAGTTTCCCTGCCACCATGGTGACACTAGCCCCTGTGTCCCTAAATGCCACAGCTTTCTGACCATTAATCATTGGCTCCAGTCTGTACCTGCCCAATGCTATGGGACCCATGGTAAAGGTGGCAAATCCTATACCACCATCAGAGTCAGAGGAGTCTGTTGAGGGGTCCCTGTCTAAACTAGGGCCCACCTCTGTTCCTCTTGCAAAAGCACCCAACTTTTTGGGTGCACTACTCCCAACTGGAGGATTACTACTGGTAGTACCAGGAGGGGTGGTTGTAGTTGTGGGAGGAACATTTTCTTTATTGCCAATCCTGGGGCAACTGGGATCAGTTTTCCAGTGCCCAGGCTTTTTACAGACATGGCAATATGGTTTCTTTTCAGGAGAGGAAGGAGTTTGGGACCCACCCCCAGAAGAGGAATTTTGGGGCCCTGTAGGGGACTTATCCTTAGATTTATCCCCACCTTTCTCTTGGGACTTAGTAGAATCTTTCTTCTGGTCACCACCCTGATTTCTAGTTTTTACTCTGGTTCTGACCCATTTGTCTGCCTTCTTTCCCAATTCTTGGGGAGAGGTCAGATCAGAGTCCACCAGATACTGGTGCAAAAGCTGGTTTTGACAATTATTAAGGATCTGCTCCCTCATAATCAAATTGTACAATCCTAAAAAGTCATGCACTTTGTTGCCATGTATCCAACCTTCCAGAGCCTTTGTAGCACAATCTACAAAATCAACCCAGTCTTGAGTCTGAGCTTTTTGGGTGTCTCTGAACTTCAACCTATACTGTTCAGTGGTTAGGCCAAACCCATCTATCAGAGCACTCTTCAAGACTGTGTAATTGTCAGCATCCTCTTCTCTTACAGTGAGGAGCTTGTCTCTACCTTTGTCTGCAAAGGAGAGCCACAAGATTGCTGCCCACTGCCTCTGGGGGACCTTCTGAACTTTACAGGCCCTCTCCAGTGCAGTTATCCATTTGTGGATGTCATCCCCACTCTGGTAGGGAGGGACAATCTTGTTTAGGTTTCTATGGTCATAAGACCTGTCCCTATCTCTAGGGATATTGCTGCCACCATGGGACTCTAGTCCCAACTTTCTTCTCTCTCTAAGGAGATCTAGGGATTCTCTATCTAAAGCCAATTGCTTCTTCCTGATCTCTAGTTGAGTTTCCTCATACTGGACCAGTCTCTTTCTTCTCTCATGAGAGGATTCCCTCCTGTGAGAAGAAACAGAGCTCCCTATTGAGGTGCCAGAGTGGTTAGACTCCTGAGAAGGAGACCTAGACTTTCTGAGCACACTCATAATCCTTCCTGGGGGGACAAAGGTGTGGTTCTCTAGATCCTCATCTTCATCTTCCCCAGAAGGGATTGGGTTCTCCAGGTCAGGGTCATTGTCACCCTCCTGGTCAGTTTCAGAGGGGGGCTGGGGGTAGTGGTACCCCTGGCCCCTTCCTCATCTGCTGGCCCACCCTCTGCTCCTACCCCTTCAGTCTCTGAAGACTTACTAAGATCATAAGCCACCAACAACTCCTGGAGGTGTTGGGTGGTGGGACTTTGGCCTGTCCTTAATTTCCTCACGTTACACAAAGCTCTCAGTTCCAAGAATGGGAGTGTGTCATACTTGGAGGGGGAAGCTCAATGGCTTCCTGCAGGGCATCTCTAGATCCTGCTTTTAAAGACATTACTAGTGTGGTGTGGTGTATGCACTACCTACTCTAGTGTGGCCTACTAAACTCTCTTGAGTTGTAGAAAGGGTTGTGCTATCCCTTAACACACAACTCTAAGTTCAGTAGAACTTACTGATATTCTAAGCTTAAATTATATGTACCTTAGGTACCTTTAGTGGTTTTCAGTTGATCAATTCAATTGAGATTATCTGGTAAAACAATAGCAAGCTGGAATCCCACACGCTGCACACCAATGTGAGAAGTTGGCCTGGCATATGCTGTCCACTAATTATAGTGGGCACCTTGCACCAGTCCAAATCGACTCTTATGGTAGGTAGGTTAAAGACAACCTTATTGAAAGCTATCCTAGTGGTAGCTGTGGAGAGCAGCCTTCAGGCTAAGTCTTGAAGGAATGTAAAGCAGCTTGTTTTACCAGTCTATAATCTCTTGAGTGACCAAATGAAAGAGCACCACACCAGGTATATATTCAAAATATATGTATTTATTACTAAACACACCCCTCTAGTCTCTTTATGAGGCTAGAGTTCGAAGTACATAGGTTATAAGATCTTAAATCACAGTAATAGCACAAATACACGTTTGGGCCCTAGGGGCGTACCAAACCATATACCAATAAAGTGGTATGCGAACCACGACTGAACTAGACACTAGGCCTAGAGCCTCTAGAAGTGCTTGGACCACAAGGAACCACCCAAGGTAGTGACACAGGGGACCCACGGGAGACGCGTGCAGTGTAAATACACAACCGCGATACGCCGTTAACTTCTATGGAGAAAGTCGGGATCGGGAAAATAGAGGAAAGGGACACTTTAAAGAGGACTAGGACAAAACCCTTTGAGATCTAGGACTTTGAAGAGTCTCTACCCACGGGAGCACCGGAGTACTCGTGTTACCTCACCCAGGGAAGCCGGGTGCATAGGTGCCTTTCGGGGTCGGGTTTCGTCGTCGGTTCTTATGGCGATCTGCTGCAAAGTGCTGCTGGCGACCAGGAGAAAAGTGTCCGGGTGGATCCAAGAGTGGATCGGAGTTCTGAAGAACCTGAAAGCAGAGGGGACAGAGTCTGGGTCACTAGCCAGTGACCAGGGAGATGATGGACGGATGCCCACCGATGTCGAGTGCTTCAGGTGCGTTGACGGTCGTCTCGTTTCAGCAGCCACGAGGTCCAGGAGGCGTTGTCGGCGACCAGGAGCAGGATTCGGGCTGGTACACGATGTCTGTCGAGTGCTGCGGTGTCGGCGACCAGATTGGACCCAACAAGCCTTGGCAACGGCAAGTCTCGATGTAGCTGAAGATCGTCGATGGTGCAGACCAGCAAGGTCTGGGGAACTCACCCAGCAAGGGTAAGTGAGGGCAGGCCTGGAGCAACCAGACTGCCAAGTAAAGAAAAGATTGGCCTTCGGTAAGGGCTACTAGCCAACGGGCTAGCGACCGCGAAGGAGCCTCGTGACGCCGCACGTGGAGCTGGCTTACAGGACACTCGTGGAGTGGGGGCCAGTGATCTTCGGTGCAGGGGGTGCTGGAGGCTAGGGCTACTCGGAGCCCAAAGCACGACTTCTTGGGAGACCCAGAAGATGGTGCACTTGCAAGTGTGCTCGGTGTCCAGGGGTCACGGTCTCACGTTACCCACGATAGCCACGGGCCTCAGCTTTGCTGGGGACTCAGGGTAGCCTCGGGGAAGTCTGAGAATCCACCTCTGGTGATGCGATGACTTCGGCGTCCGACGGGAGCTTCAGTGATGCGAACCGGACAGATGCTTCTTTGGTGCCTGCCAAGCAGGGGAGTCACTCCTTGACCCCAAGGGAGATTCTTCAGTCCTCTAATCTTGTCGTAGAGCGTCGAAGGTCCAGGATTCCGTGTCAGAGTTTCGTCCAGGTATAATCTAATCTTGCTGTGGCAAGGGTTCCCCATTTTAACTAGTAAAACAGGGAGGGACTAACTCTATGACCCCACCTATGGGAGGGTCAAGGGAGGGGTGGCTACACCCACTTCCCTTTGTCCAGTTTCGTGCCAGAGCAGGGGCAGGTAGCCCCTGAGCTGGTTTGAACTGGCATATGCACAGAGGAGCCTTTTGCTCCCCCAGTGCAGGACTTCAAAGCACTCTAAGAGTGCACCCACCCAGCCCCAATACACATTATCCTGTCTGGGGAGGTGGTCACACCTCCCTGCAACAGGAAACCTATTGTCCAGGCCTCCCCTGCCGGAGTTTCATCCAGCAGCAGGAGGCCAGACTTGTGTCTGTGGCAGCAGCATCCATTTTGTGATGCCAGGGCTTCAGAAAGAAGTTACCGGGTAAGCCAGAGTTAACATGTCTTTCCCTCTAGAAGGGTGTAATGCTACCCCCGCTGCCAGGATTGGCGGGGGGGTAGTATTCCAAGATGTTTGACACCAAACACGACATGTTTAGGTGCAGCCATTCCAAAGTTAGCATTTTACCGCGAGGATATAATGCGCTTAAGAGTATATGGTCAGGCTGCACTACAAACAGCATCAGAGATGGTCTCCGAATGCTGCAGAGGGGCCCTGCTCATGCCGGGGCACCCTCTCACATAGGAACCATGCACTCTGCCTTTAGGATTGATAAGGCCTGCCTTACGAGCGACTTATAGGTTTCTAGGTGTGTATGTATTTCGTGATATAGGTAACCTATATCACAGTAAGGGGTGCATGCACCACCTTACCCAGGCTGCAGTAGCAGACCTGTGGTGTCAGTTTGGATGGCCTTCCAGGGGTGGCATAATACATGCTGCAGCCCCTGGCAGGCCTCTGAGGTACCTATGCCCTTGGTACATAGTATACCATATACTAGGGACTTATAAGGGCACTCCAGATCCCAATCAGAGATGTGCCTAAGGCACATGGAATCCATTTTACAGAGAAAGCAGATAGACTGGGGCCCTGAATAGCAGGATCCCAGTCCAACTAAGTCATAAACCAGCAAAACACCATAAAAAAAGTGGGGGCAACCATATAGTCAGATTCCACCTTCCTACATGTGCCTACCTGCGTCTCCGCGGTACGTTGCGTCCTTGGTGGTGCATCAGCAAGAGCATGGGGAGGGCCTGCAGTGCTGGATTCATGCTCGGGGGAGCCGCTTCTTCGTTGTCCGTGCTCGGCGTCCGTGTTACCGCTTCGGTTTGTCGTACGGTATCTCTTAGCCGTGGGAGCCGTTTGTTTGCGGCATCGTAATTTATACGCCGGGCGGGACGTGATTTCGTCGGACGGTGTGTGTCAGTTGGGCTGCGCCGCTACGTGTACGGGCGCACTTTGATGGCGGACGGTGTTGCTGGCTTGCCGGCGGTGTTTGGCCTACTTTTCGCATCGTAATTGGGCGGGCGTGTGGACTGCTGCGTGCCGGCGGTAACTGGTGGTTTTTGCATCCGCCAGCACGGCGGTTGTGCTTCCGCCCGCCATCATAATGACCCCCTAAGTTACTAATTAAAAAAAAAAACAAATACTAAACCAAGGTCAACAGAAGTGACTGTAGCTTATCGAATTGAATAATTGGTTCCTTTAATTGACTTGCAATTATCAAGCAGCCAAACCTGTAGCTAAGCAGAGGGAGTGTGCTGGGGTTTTACACAGAGAAAAGCATGAAACAAAGTTAAATCTTATGAAATTATGACTGACGAATTTAGATGCAGCACATATACCTGACAGTCCATACTTTGTGAGACTGACAATGAACACTAGCATGTTTATAATTCATTCTGATAAAAGCTGAGGACTATATGAGATGACACATAGCCAGTTAGTTTCTTGGGTCCTTTAAGTACTTCGGACTGTGCATACTTTTGGGAGAAAATATTACTAATGCAATCTTAATAAATAAAGGGCAAAACATATCTGAATATGAACATAAGATGCATAGCAAGGCTTTACGTGCTTTCATTTGGAAATATCATTGGACAGTCTGCTTAATGGCACGGAAGTACTAGGGGCCTTATTTATGAGCCCTCTATGCCGCTGTTGCATCACTTTTTGTGACGCTGAGGTGGCGTAAAACATGCGCCACACTGTGCCCTATTTACAAAGTGACGCATCTAGGCAGATGCGTCACTTTGTAAACCCCTGTGCTGCAGTATACCTGCGTCAGGTATAATTTATGCAGGGTGGGCGTTCCCCCGCAAAAAAGCCTCGTAGTACTTGTGCACTGAAATCTATGAGATTTCACTACGCCACTTCTAGGACGCCACTGTGTCAAATCCTTACGCCTGCTTGAAGCAGGCATAAGGAGTGACCCAGGCCCTTTCACATGGGGCTTGCCCCATGTGAAAGGACACATTGCTGGAGTTGCGTCTGTTTTCAGACACACTTCAACAATGCCCCAATTGTGCACCTACAGATACGTCAGGAATGCTGACATATCTGTAAATCCTTGCGTCGTGGAGCTCCTTACAGTAAATATGGTGCATCCATGGTGCCGCAAGAAGGGCGCACTAAAAAGTGTTGCATCGCTAGTTTCCCCCAGCGTTGCAACACTTTTCATAAATGAAGCCCTAGAAATTCACTAGTTCATTCATAAAAATGGTCTGAGTCGAGTGAAAAATCAATTAGATTCCTAAATCGATATTATAGAGCATGCAGTAGAAATACTGCTAACCGTTATCTGCAACTACCCCCAGACAACACTCCTGTCCATTACAGAATGCGAAAATACAGCAATATGATGACATCTACTCATTCAGGGATAAAATTATGGCAGGCTGTCATTGCTTTACCACCAACTATAACTGCATTACTCTCAACAGTCTCCATGACATCAAAAAAGATGTCAGAAAAATGGTGGAATTTAACACCTAAAATAATATCAGGCCATATATGAAGTGATAACAAGGACACCCCTTTGGCCACCTTTAAAAACATGAAGTATTGGTTATTATGTGTCCTTACTGCACATAGTGGCAATGAATATTTTTGTCCGGTCCCAGTAGTTACAATATATTTTTATCCCATATCTATGTTTACTGTCCGACCATGTATTTTACTTCCTGATGGTAAATTATGCCCCCTGAATGATCTGTTTTGCTGTGTATTCATGGAAATATATTGGGCAGTTGTAATTTTTACTACCTAGCAGTAATTACAATTGGCGGTATTTACCTGACTATAATTCTATGCTGCAGGGAGTAACGCAGTACCACCAACACAGTCATGAAGTTTTAATTTAGTGCTGGAGCGAATTTCTACATACTGAGGACTTTTGCCTTGAAGGTAAATGAAACTTTAGAGGGAATTCACTGCTGGGGAACTCTGAAATTGGTGGGTATTCATAGTGTCTTACAAATCCATTTGCCGTTTAAAACATGAGGGAAAACTGTGAGTACATCATATAATAATCTCTCTTTGGTAGTACTTGCTAGGTTAAAAATCCACCAAATGGGACATAGTACCTGGTTAACCAGCCCAATTTAAATTTGAACATGTACCAAATGGTAATTACCCCAATTAACACTAATTTAACTTATTTTTTTCGTTTACATTTTAAAATAAATTAGGTAATCAATGTCTTTTCTGGATGAAAAACAACCTCTTTTCATTTTACAAATTCAAAATCCAAAGTATGTTTTATGTAATACTATATTCCAGAGCACACAATTTGATAAACGTTAAGATTCAAAGGGAAATAAAAAAGGAAATCTATATCAATGAAAAGAAAATGTGATTTTAACAAAAAAGTAAAAGATACATATCCAGAACAAAAAAGTTATCAAACTAGAACATTTCCATAATAGAGCACCTTAGCTAGCATTTCAAATCCTACAACTGAACAGTGAGATACAATCCTTTAAGGTACTAGATTACACAGACTTCATCCCAAAGCAACAAAGTGCATGGAGAAACCTATGACAGAGCATGAGGTTAAGACTTATTACAGGAAAAGTACCAGACTACAGAGCTCAATATAAAAAGTGCAGGGCGAGTGATCTAACTGCTTAATGTGGTCTTTCAAGAATCTAAAAAGAAATGCTCCGCAAGCTGAAACTAGAACAAAAGATGTCCATAATCACTGTAATACCAAAGCCTGAATAATGCCACTAGGGCCCTCATAAAATATTTTGCTGGGAAAACTAGCTCAGAATTTCCCACTGGGGAGGCATTAAATATTTATTGCATAGGTTAGAAACGCAATTACAAAAAGAGATATAATAGTACCATAGCAGTAAATAACTCATTCAAGACACATGGGCTGGCCCTATTTACAGAAATTAAAACTAATTAACAGTCCAGGTTAAATGTGCAACTATATAAATCTTCAAACTTACACATTTACAGTAAAAATTGTTACAATCTCCAAAAACAAACAAATGTTTATTTACAGGTTTTTTAAATTTTCTAACTGGTTGTTAATCAATCTAAAAATAAATTACAATGCAGCCTGCAGTTTTACTAGAATTGCTTTTACAACAAAACAATGTAGCCCACACTGTTCTAATATTGCTCTCCCGGAGGATTGAAAATAGGATCCGGGCAAAAAACTTTAATGTGCTTCACAGTTTTGAAAGCTTAAGAGCATATTAGTAAGATCTCGGATTCTTCTAACCCGGGTTATGCCAGGCACCTTCAGTTTGCAAAATCGGAATATATAAAAGCCTCAGTCTTAAAAAATCAAGTTTATGTTTTTGTCCTGCATATTCGTTGTATGGTCTTTTGATGTGGTGGTGATGTGTCCTGTTGGTTTTTCTGCTGCTGTGTTTTGGTTTTATTTTGTTGTACTGTGGTTGTTGTGTTACATTCTGTTGTGACTGTTTTGTTGTGACCTGTAATTTTTTAATTGTGTTATTACTTTGCTTGGTGTGTGGCATTCCATTCATTCTGTTTACTTCAGTTATGTCAACAAACTCTACCACATTTCCAGCCAATGCAGCACATGCATTGAAACGATTTACCACTCTCTAAGTTGACAAAATAGGGCTGCGCGTGCTCTCCAATTACTTAAGACACTAGTCAGCCAAAAACTGTGGCATAGACTGTGTCTTAACTAGGCGCTCCCTGTGCTCACTTTATGTTATATGATCAATATAAAGACAAAGACAAATCCTTATACCTAGAGTGGAACCTGGGCTGACTGGTTATAACATAGATAGTGGTCCTGTAGGTCTAATTCCTCCACAGATCTACCCATCGAAGTATATCAATCAAATAGGGGTGAAGTAGTATGACAATTAATGACAGATCCCGCTATGGAGTGTTTTGAATGCACTGTAGCCTTAGGGCCCAGCGGCTTGTGAGTAAATACGGGCTGGGTAAAGTTACATTATAAGATTCACATTAGGAGTAAAAAAAGGTGTAGTGGACAGGCTCTGTTTAAAAGCAGTTATCACCAACCGAGGTGACTATGCGGACGAAGTTGTTCATGGGAGATCCGCAACTTCATTCCATTAAGGTTGAAATGTTGGCTAACTCTTTCGGTTGCCATTCTTGTACTTGTGTCAAACTATGATTAAAATAGAGGACGTTGAATGAAAAAGGTGTACAATATCTTGACACACCGAGTAGTTTCAAATGTAAATTTATAAATATTTATTCTACACAGAGCACTTTCTGCACCTTACGCTGTCTGCACTAGACTGTATCATTTATTGTACTACTATATGTGAAGAATACATCACATCTCTAAAATCCTGAGTGGCCCAATGTGTCATTAATTGTCATACTACTTTAGCCCAATGTGACTGATATATTTGAGTGGATGGACCTGTGAATGGATTAGACCCACTTGGACCACTGTCTATGTTATAACCACTTTATGTGATATTGCCCTAAATGTGTGGAATGATGAGAATAAACACAACATTATACTATCAGGTATGCTAAACTGAGAGGTAACTGTTCTCAACATATATCCCCGCCAAGATGAAGACAAACAAAAAACATTACTGCTTTGAGGTCCTTACAGCAATATGATGGACCCAAAAAGAGGAAGAGACATGACTCGCCTCTTCTTTTGATTGATGAATATGATGCAATCAGTATAACCCACATTGTCTCACAGCAGCTTTGCACATTCAGCATCATTCATTATATTTATGATGAACCCCATATCCATGATTTAAGGGATAAACAAGCCAGGCAGAGCCCACTTCTTACAGTGGACAGTGGAGAAGAGCCATCTGCAGCTGTTCCCCTGAGTCCTGCAGCGTGCAGCTCATTTTTTCTGCTCCTGAGCCCTCAAGCAGAGTCTTGTCTTTGATCTTCTGCACTAAAGTCAGAAACCATCTGTAGCATTCTCCCCAGCACGCCACTCGTAAATGACTGCGCTACACACGAAGGTAAGCCCGAACCCTACATTCTAAGCCTGTCTTCCCTTCGCAACATTTGAACATTCACATAATTAGTCTACAGAGTCCATCTGGAGCCAAAAGGGTTTAATCACTTCTAACTTACAAGACACTACATCTCCACGTTGTTAAATAAAAAATTCCACATTTTTCATTACATAAACACATATACATATACATTTACAACTCTTCAATGAGTTGGTGTGGGACTCTTTTCACATGGCCTGATTGGGTCATCAGAAACCAGGAGTCAGCAGTCAAAGTGTCAGTGATCTGCGTTGGTGAAGTGGAAGCAACAGCAGTCGCAGGATCCTCAACGATCTGTTTGGACCCCATCTCTTCATTGACGTCAATGTTTGGTGAGTGATGAGCCACACATCTGAAGTGTGAAGAATCTCGCGTATGGGACTTCCCAGGACACTGGGAAATCACCATGTGTCCTTTAGTGGTCACAACAGTAAAAGGTTCAGCATCAAAGGGAGCATCAGATTTTTGTTTTCTCAATTGTCGAGCAAGTCCTCGATCTCTTCTCTTGAAAGTGATGTCTTTCACATGGTATCTTTTGTCAGCCTATATCATCAACTTTTGCTTATGGCCAGCATCTGTTGTACAAATAGTTTCCTCAGTCTTTAATCTTCTGTTGGTCTTTTGAGGCAACTTGGTCGTCATGGCTCTCCCAAACATCAGGGTTGCCGGGCTTTCCTCTGTAGTGGAATGAGGTGTTGATCAGTAATCTCGAAGGGTAGTATTCAGAATGACTTTAAGGTCAAGTCTCTCTAATGCAGCATGCTGAACAGCTTTCTTGAGAGTGCTCATAAAACATTCAACAAGGCCATTGGCCTGAGGCCACAGAGGAGTGATTTTCTGATGCTTCACATTGAGATGATTCAGAAAGTCTCTGAACTCTCAACTATTAAAAGGTGGGCTGTTGTCAGATTTCAAGATCACAGGGACACCTCATGTTGCAAAAACACTATCTAATCTTTCAACAACTTTCTCATGAGTGATGGATGAAAGATCTTCTATCAAGGGAAAATAGGAATATTCATCAATAACTACCATTAAGTGATGTCTGTTATCAAGTGGACCTAAGAAATCAACAGCAATTTTCTCACAAGCATGGTTCTGCAATTCTGACATGTTTAAGGGGTGTTGAGTGACTCTGGATGAGAGACAGTTGCAGAAATGACAGACCTTCAACTCTCTTTCAACCCTTTTGTCGAAATGAGGAAATCAGACTCGATCTCTGAGAGTCCGTTTGGTGGCAATGACTCCTCAATGTCGCTCATGGGCCACCTCAATTACCTGTTGTCTTAGACTATTTGGAATAACTTCTAAAGATGAGACCATCTTGAGTTACAGACAGTTCATCTCTGACATTCTTAAATTTCAAATATTTGCTGTCACTAGTTCAGAGGTCGAGAGTGCTGGTTCCAGGATTGGTGAGTGATAATGTCGATCAATTTTAGCATGTCACTATCATGGCTCATGGCAGTGACAATCTGTTCTAATGACATGGCAGCTGGTGTGCTCGATTTCACAATGAAGTTTATGTAGGCTTCAGCTGTCTTAGATGGATTACCAGGGCTATGTAATGGTACTCTTACGAAATAGTCACAAGGATTTTGATCTTTCCTCAACGATGTACAATCGTATAGTTCTGTTCTTGTAATCTCAAGCCCCAACGTTCAATATGAGGAGGCATCTTGGCTTTTGGATTTCTAAATATTCACAACAAGGCTTGATGATCAGTCACTAGTGTGAAAGGCTTTCCATATAAAAACACTTGGAAGTATTCACAAGCCCACACCACTGCCAAGCTCTCTTTCTCAGGTTGTGAATAATCATGTTCAGGTTGGAACAAGCTTTTACTGGCATAAGCTACAATACGTCGTGCATTTGGCTGTCCATTGTGTTGTGCAAGTATTGCACCTAACCCGACAGTGCTACCATCTACTACAACCTCTGTATACAGCTTGGGATGAAGTTGGCCATTTCAGTGGTGTTCTTGATGGCTTGTTTGATTCTTTGGAAACTCTGCTTGCATTCATGTGACCAATGAAACAACACATTTTTTCTCGTTAGTTCTCTTAGTGGAGCACTGATCCTAGCAAAGTTTTGTATATATCGAGAACAGTAACTGTCTATGCCAAGGATTGAAGGTAACATGGAAATGGCCTGTGGGGCTCTGGCAGTAGACATAGCTTGCATTTTAGCTGGATTAGGTGTCATGCCCCATCAGAAAATATATGGCCAAAGAATTTCAACTTTGTTTTATGGAATTCGCACTCATCAGCATTTAACGTTAAGCCAGCATTGGTTAGCAATCTACAGACATGCAAGAGAGGTTTGTCATGCTCCTTCTGAGTAGCTCAGAAAACTAAGATGTCATTGCTGTAATTAAAAGCATTCACAACAGGCTGAATGAAATGTTGAATGACATCTTGAAAAAGTTCAGCAGCAGATGACACACCAAAGCTCAGTCACTTGTAATGAAGTAGACCAAAGTGTGTAGAAAAGACCGTAATGTATCTACAATCTTTCTCTAGTTCAGCCGGTGATATCCTTTGTTTCAGTTCAGTTCAAATAACTTTATTTCGGCCACCAGGGCCATAAATGTACAAACAAGTTAAAACAAACAATAATAAATAAATAAATATATATAAGAACATTGTTGCAGACAAGGACTTCGTTTAAAACGATTCATAAAATATTAAAACATTAATCTTATAGAAACAAGTGCTCATAAGTAACACAAGAAGATAGTACCTGATAAATAGTACAAGCAGTGTCAAACAACTACAGGGGAAGAAAGAGCCTTCCTTCTCTCATAGGAATTTGGCAACAGAGATGGTGACAGCTGGGCGACAATCCGCCCTAAGAATACGAAGGGCAGCAGAATGATTGTAAGCACCTAACAGCCTGCAGATGGGAGCTAACCAGGTACTGCGAGGGAAAGATAGGCTGGACACACAAAGAAAACATTTGGAATGTTCTCCTCTAGAAAATTACAAACCAGGCACACAGAAGCTTCCTCACCAGCCCAGTTAGAAGTAAACGTTCGCAATGGTAGAGTGCTCACTCAAAATTGAAAGTATAGCTTCCTGTCCAGTACAACAGCCACCTGCTCCCAAAAGAGCTCGAACCTAAGAGTGGGCTTAAAGTCAATAAAATCATTGGTGAGCTTAGAGCAAATGGCTCTTCGGGATTCAATAGCCATTAGATTTGCCCAAAAATGGTTTTCAAAAGATCCTTGGTCTGGAAGTTGACAGATTCCAGATGCTCCCACAACCAGGGGTGGCTCCTACGCTATGGCGGAGGAGCGTCACCCCACTGCTTTTAAGTAGTGAGAAACATAACATGATAATAACTTAGAGTTATTATCATTTAATGCTTCTTTTCCTGCTTTTGTGGCGGGCAGGTGGGCGGGACTGCTCTGCTGTCCGAGCAGGGCAGGGAAGGAGTGGTTTGCCCACTCCAAAGTGCGCAATGACTGTTTGGTTGGCCCTCTCGGGCCGCTCAAACCAGTCATGCTCACTTTCCCCCTTCTCCATGCAGGCTGCATTACAGTCTGCATGGAGAACATGCCCACCCCACCAGCCCCTGGTTAAGCGCTGTGTCACGATGCTCAGACCAATCACAGCGCTGCATTGCAGCGTTGTGATTGGCTTAGGGGAGGGAGCCTGGCTGCCTGCTTCCTGTTCCTGTCAGTGTCGGAGGCAGGAGGGCAGGAGCAGAAAAAACACGTGACCCAGCCTCAAGGTAAGGTTTTTTTTTTAATTCCAAACCCCCCTGCGCGACACCTGACTCCCCCCCCCGATCTCCCGCACCCGCCCCGCCACCCCACCGGTGATCCATGCTGGCTGCCGCTCCCCACAACTCTGGCATTTCCAAGTGAGTAAAGTGCCTGCTTAATGCGTGAAAGTCAGGGGACCCTATTAAGGCAGTCAGCTTACATAACATCCTTGAGGCCTTCAACATAATGGACAAGTTCAGGGGTAGTCCATAATTGTCGCCAGTACAGTAATGGTCAAAGCTGAATTTTGCCCGACAACCCTTTTAGACCAAGACCCAAGAGAAGTGGATACAATGAGGCACTAGGGGGGAAGAGAGGCAAGGTTCAAAAGAAATTTATTTTTGGTTTTAGTTCATTCTTCATGGTTAGAGAAGCCTCACAATTCTGCCCTGTACAAAGCGGAGCCCAGTGCTTTGGCCTCATAGATTTTAAGAGCAGGTGTGATAGATTTAGAGTGTGAAGTTGAGTATTCTTTGAGTAACACACCTGAAATCAGCTTGAGTTCTGTAGTTGCCTTATCAACATGGGAACACCAAGTCATATGCCTGGAGAATGTCACTTCAAGATAAGTAAAGGAGTTGACCCTCTCAAGGGGAATCCCCCCACCACCAAAAGGATATTCCTCTTAAACGATTTATGCGGATTAAACATCATCTCTTTAGTTTTAGAAGAGTTGATCTCCAGACCCCAGACAATGCAAAATGTGTTGAAATGAGTTAAAAGTTTCTTAAGTCTGCTCGAGGTCTTGAGATCAACAGTGTCTTCCGCAAAGAGGAGAATCAGAGTATTGGTTTGCTCCAAAAAGGAAGCCTCGGCGTCAGGCTGGGACAAGAAATTAACAATGTTGGTAATAAATAACGAAAAAAGTGCGGGGGCCAAAACGCAGTCCTGGCGGATGCCTTTGGAAACTAGAACCCTATCAGTCAATTGTCCCTGTTCCCTCCATCGAATGCATGCATAATTGTCGTCATGTAACCAAATTAATAATGATAAATGTGAATTTGCATACCCATATCGGAAAGAGCTTTCCAGAGGCCAGACTGGGGTACCAGGTCAAAAGCCTATTTTAGATCGGCAAAGGCAACATAAAGGTTTCCTTTGTCGATCACCAAAGTCGTCCAATAAATCAACAAGAAAATAAAGGCCTGATCAATGGTTGAGACCCTCCTTTAAAAGATCTAGGAATGTCTTTCTCTGTAATCCAATCCTGGATTTTTGTCAACACACATCGGCAGAAGACTTTTTGTAGGCAGTCTCTTAGGCTTATAGGCCTGTAGTTATTCTGTTGGGATCGGTTGCCTTTTTTGTGAATGGGTAAAATGATTGCACCCTTCCAAGAATCAGGAATGGGAGCCACTTCTGCAATAGCATTAGCAACAATTAGGATGTAACCGGGCCAAGGCTCCATGTCAGATAAAAATATGTCTGCGGGGACACCATCTGGACCCGCAGCTCGACCACGCGAAGCAGCATTTAGAGACTGGACGATGTCATCAACGTCAAACATTGGCATGGGACACCTGAAAGGCATAAAAGCAACAGTGGTAACCTGAGTTGATGTGATAGGATCATCAGACTATAGGGTATAAAAGTAATCAGTTGGGGCAACGTTATTAGAGGGTACCCGGGCGGCTGGAGAGCTGCCATATGCAAAGAGGAGCCATAATTTGGAAAAGTCACTATCTAAGCATGTGTCCAAAAAAGCCCTCCATCTCTGTTCATCCCACTCTCTTTTAGCATTTACTATGGCAGTCTGATAAGCCTTCCTAATCAAGGGAATAGTACTCAAATCCTTAGATTTGATAGTTTTGACTAGGGAGCAATTAAGCTCACAATCTTTTTTTAAACCAAAGATGGTTCTTGCCAGTGCCTTTCCTATGCGATGAAACTGGGATGGTAAAATGACCTAAAATGCGCTCAAAATGGCCTTGTGAATGGGCATTGGTTGGTCTAAGATGTTAAGTTGCCCATCCTTAACCTGAGCAAGGACTGTTTTAAGGTCCTTGTCAACAGCAGATAATATATCAGGACAAGCAGCCACCTGATGGCCCTTTAACTGGTGTTTGTTGACTGACAAGAAAATGTCCCTTGTGTGAGATGGCAAGCCAGGATCAGAAAGAATACTCTCACAAAAAGCCTGGAAAGTCAGGGAGAGGGGATTGTGGTCACTTTCCGGTCTTTCTAGAATGATCATATTAATAACAAAGGACCATAGCCTAAGGTCAACTAATATGTAATCGATGCGACTTGTGTGAAACGGCTTATTGTAAGCATGCGCTCCTTTAAGGTCGGATTTAGTTCTGCCATTAAGGGACCTAAGCCCAAACCCAACTGTTAGTGCCTTAAATTGAAGACCGGCTTGTGTCCATCTATTAATTGTCGGAATGTTTAAGGGATGGACCACGCAGTGCCTTCATCCCTGGTTAGATTCACATAGTCATTATCAAGAGGCTCAACTGTTAGTTTAAAATCACCTGCCACAATGAGATAGTGCTAATAATTCCAGTGTTCGGGAAAGCTCCAGAAGACCTGTAGAGTTCATGATACCATATCACCCCTGACCCCTCTGGCATAGATATTCAGGATGATTATGCCGTCTGGTGAATTAACATTGAGCTGACATATTTGGCATTTTATTTAAGCTGTGACCCAGATGACTAATCCACCAGAGGCTCTGCCCTTCTGGCTGGGATTGCAGGAACAAAAAATGTAAGGTAACCTGGTCTGTGGATCGAATCTAGGGCCCAGGTCTCTTGTAGTAAACAGATGTCATAAGTGTCCATTAATTGATTCCAGTCAGGTATGGTTACTTTGGATTTGAGCCTGCCCACTTTCCATGAAACAAGAGACAGCTCACTGGGCTTACAGATTACAGACCTCTCATTTGAAACACTATTATGAAACGTCTCAGGCAAGATCATGTTATTAAAAACATGAGGAGTATCATAGCTGTTGAGACCATCAGGGGTAGGCTTGCTAATAGATGAAGAATTAAAGTTGGAGATAGACAAAGTCGCTTCCGCAGATGGCCAAAAATGATTTAATTGGTCAGATACCCTATCATCCAATAGGGTACAAGACTGTATGGAATTTGGTGACGGGGAAGATGACGAAGCGAGGAGTGGAACAGCCACCAGCCTAAGTCAATCGTTGTCACTGAGATGTGAGATGGAATTAACAGGCACCATGCAGGTCTCTTATCGAAATGTTGGACTGACCTGGGGCACTTAAATTGGATTCTACAACCACTGGGGATATCCTTTGTTTAAGTCGAGATGAGAGAAGACCTTCACACCATTCAGTTGGGCTATCATGTCAGCAATGTGCAGACCAGGATGTCGCTCTCTATCTCTCTGTCTGGTGTTTTGTTTCACATGCGACCAGTCCTACATGGGAATGTCTTTCTCAAGTAAACATTGACATTGCACAACTATTATCATCACTTTCACTGGAAACTGAGGCTGAGGAACCTTTTGACGATGATTTAGATGATTATTGACCTAGTTTGGTGTCGATTTGTCCCATGTGGTGTTGCCACTTGGCCTGATGGGCGTGCGTTGAATACCGCTTGTGGAGAATACGTGCGGCCAGTTTGTCTTTACGCCGTGATGCACTTGTTTTCTCTGTCAACCTGCACACCGTGACAAAATGGTGTGCCTTACCCCAGCTGTTTCAAATCTGTCTAATAGCAGGACACTTTCCTTCATGTGGAAACGACTGTCCGCACCTGAAGCACAGCTTAGTTTTCTTGGGAGACACTGCTTGGTGTCTCTCTGCATTTTGCCTTGGCTTACTCTTCATGTTCATGACTGATTTACTCGGGACACCTCTGCCCTCAATGTCAGTAGCTTGTTGGTCAGCCCGCTCCTCAGCTCTACCAGCCGCAAGGACTCTCTAGGAGCTAAGAGTCTCTTTTTTTTGTCTTCTAAATGAATCTGGCAGACATCCATCAATGACTCTGAGATGTATATCTTCCTCATCATTAAACTCATTGAATTTACAGTGTTTGATGAACTTATCCACTCTCTCGACAAATTCATCGATGGTTTCCCTGACTTTCTGTTGTTCCTTACTAAACACATATCTTTCATAGTCTATATTCAGCATTGAATTGAATTTGAGGATTAAGGCTGCTTTGATTTGATCATACATAAGTTTATCAACTTGTTGTATTTACTTTATGACGTCTTTTACACCATCACCAGCAAGGCTTTTGGGGTACTTTATAATCTTTTTCTCATCACTTTCTTCGATTGCATTAATATTCAAATGCCTCTAACCACGCAGCCCATCGATTGACAATATTTTGTTTCTTGACCGGATCAAATTTGGAGGGCGGTTCTTGGAAAGTGGCAGCTTTTTAGCCATTTATGAGATTGGCTGAACCCGAGGAAGGAGTCTTTACTAGCATTGTCGGCTGTCCACCTGAACTTTTTCTTCATTGCTATCCCGGAGGCCCTGTGTTGGGCTGGCCTCTGGGTCTCTGTGCCCACTAATGAAACCTTGACCTCCCTTGCGGTCTACATTGGAGTTATTTACTTTGGTGGAGATCTTTAGAGTTGTTCTGAGCTACCACCCAGCAGCTTTGGTGGCTCACTGCTTTGTATATGGACAACTCTGTAAGCACAACCCATGATGCTTCTTTTGGGGTTGCGGCGCCTGGCACTGAGGTCATACAACTCCCTCGATTTGGGTTCTGGTGAGTAACCTATCTCTATTACATTTGAAACACCTGTCCAATCTTTGCGTGGCAGTGCTTCCTATCGTAGTTTTAGCTTGTTCTTGGCTGTTTCTTTGCTTTTGTATCTTCAAGTTTAGTTGCATCTGCTTTTAGCATTATCACTCTGTATACTGTATTGTATTATGTTGCGTTGCAGCGCAGTACCTTTATTTGCGGCCTTCTCAATCAGTTCTCGGCCATCAACATATAGACTTCTCATCAAAGCCTCCGTTATCTTCAAATGTTTTATGCTGGGTGAGGTTGTACTGTAACTCCACATATGCCAGTGTCGATTCTGCAATTTGACTGCGGCACATGTGGCACACACGAGAAGTTTGCTGCAACACGGCAAACTCTCTGGGAAAGCACAGCCAGTATTCGGGTTACTTATCCCCTACTCGTTGCCTGTTGTAGCATTCTCTCCAGCCTGGACACTCATAAATGACTGCGCTAAACACGGAGGATACTTTTACACGTCTTTATTCATCAGTGTGTAAACGCAAGCCCTACATTCTAAACTTGTCTTCCCTTCCAAACATTCGAACTTCACATAATCAGTCTACGGAGTCCTTCCAGAGCCAAAAGGGCTCTGTCACTTCTAACTCACAAGACACTACACCATCCATAATCGTTCTGCGTAAACCCATCTCATTACACACTGAGAGTCACATGTCAAAGGCAGAGACTGAAGTGCATTAAAAAAGTATGGGAGCCCTGATCCTGAGCGCAACTGGCCACTCATAATCAGGCCCTTAGTGTTTAAGATAAACTAGTGCTTTCAAAATATATATTTTAGTATCCTGCTGTAGCAAGTGCATTAAAAGCACACACTACAGCACTCAACTGGTAGCACCCTCATAATACCCCCAAAAAGAATAAGGGGCCAATGTAAAGATTGACGGATTGAGTGCAGTCAATCTGGGTGATGGGGAACCTTACCTCCGCCATCCTGATGGAATTCCGTCTCCTAAATTTAGAGATGACTGTTGGCCCATTGATCATCTCTGTGTATAGAAAGGAACTGCCATCTCCGAGGTTCTCTTCAAGGTACAAAAGGTTTGGTGGACAGCTGTAATCAGTTCTGATAGCCACACACCAAACTTGTAATATTGTTTTGTTTGTTTGGAGTTTGTTTTTGAGAAACAAATAATTAAAGATCCCCATATCTTCTGAGTTTTCTCCAAAGGTGTGGGGGTCATTTTTTTCTGTCCCTCACTGTCAGGTTTCTTATGGTGGTGACTGGCAGAAAAAAAGATCATCACACCTTCCAACCTAAATAGAGGATTCTTCCTGTAGAGGGAGCCAACAGGGGCTCCGTCGGCAGAAAGCTTACAGTCTGTCCATCTCTGAATGAGGTGAGCACACTGCAAGTTTGGCAGGCAAAGCTGGCTTCTTCTTTAGCTTAGTATTCCTCCCTCTGCTTCACATTACAGGAGACACCCGACATTCTCTTTTAGCCTCAGGCAACTCAAAATGTGTATGGATAGTTGTCTTATAACAAAAAAAACAATTTTTATAAAAATTAACAAGCTTGGAAACATCGTTCCTAATAGATCCTGCTCACTTTGACCTCTGATAAAAGGAGACTGATGCACTGAAGTTGCAACCATGGCCGCATTTGTTTTGTATATTGCACAGATATTGGCATGAGTCCTTTGAATTACACTCACAGTTTCAAAATTTGGAGATGTCACATAATCACCCACTGTTGCCTCTTGTTCTGCACACACAGCGAGCATTGACACCAAGATACACATTCACCTATCACCTATATCAAGCAGTCAGCTTCTAAGGCAAGATCTGTGCACCTCCCTCCTCTAATGCAGGCTCCCTAACAGCATTAGTGTGATGATATTGAGAATATTTAAGAAATGGACGTGAGTGGGGGCTTTTAGTCTCTGCTATTTTCAAGGGACATGGATCTTCTGCTTCGTTGTAATGGTTCCTCTTTTAAACCCTGTTCCAGAGACTTACCCTAACTCTCACACCTAGATTTTGTGTGGCAGATTACATACTTTACTTTTGGTGGGAACAATTGATGGGTTTCATAGTTTATGGGGGCATGGTAAGCACTTGTTTGAGGAAGGGTCAGACTTGATGTATTATGGCATTTGTATGCTACCTTCTTCAACGTGGAACGGCATAAGCAGGTGGTTTGAATTTAAGCCATTCTAGTAGTTACTGATTGCCAAGGTGACAGTGGCAAAAAGAGGTGAGATTTTGAGCAGCCTGTCCAAACACGACCAGCTATCACTGATATTCTTTGAATATGATACACAGTATTCCACTGGGATAACTTTGATACTCCTTGATATGTTCATTCTTGCTTGCACTTGTTGGTGCATATCTTGGTGTACTTTCATGTCTATGATGCATTTGAAAGCAAACACAAGGAGATGATGGACGGAGCACTGAAACTTTTCAGACACACACCCCCAGTCACAGATCTGGGTTGAATCCATCATCGTTCTTTAGCTCACTTCGCCACCCCATTTCAAACACAGCTATATGCAAATCAGTCTTGACCCTGTGCCTCATGGGAACAGTCCAGTCCGAACTGACAAGCCATGTCTTCCCTGGACCGGAAACAAGCATCCTGGGACCGGTTTCGGGCTAACAGCCCTCATCAGCCAGGCTAGCTTGAATCCAGTGGCAAAGTGAGCAAGGGATCCACGTCTGGGCATACCCTGCCAACTTAGGGCGAACAAAGCAAACACAAGGAGATGATGGACGGAGCGCTGAAACTTTTCAGACACTCACCCCCAGTCACAGATCTGGGTTGAATCCATCATCGTTCTTTAGCTCACTTCGCCACCCCAGTTCAGACACTGCTATATGCAAATCAGTCTTGACCCTGTTCCTCATGATGCATTTGATGCTCAATTCTGGTATTCGTGATTTAAAGGCTAATAAAAATAACTCCAATATCAGTAGGAATTGCTTAGCCAAGCTCAAAATGTGAAAAGCAGGAATCAGAAGATAAAATGGAGAGAAGTCCAGAAAAACATTGTTATAAAAATCATTAAAATAGGCTAATTTAATCAAACAAAAAGAGAGTTAAAATAGAAGAGTTCAGTTGAAATAGACAACATGTTTAAGGTTCAATAATGAAACTTAAAATGAGTGTTTATTATGGAGGCTCGTTAAAATCTGATAAGAAATATTCTTTTAAGTGTCTGTAAGTTTCTTTTTAACCAAGTACTCCACTGTTTTAATTTAGCCTAAACATGTTGTTAAATAATGTTGAAGATTCTCCTATTATTGTTTGCGCTAGATAGGTGAATATACAGAGAACTGGACGGATGAATGGACAGGTATGTGGTTGGGTGGATGACAGTATGGGGGTGAATGGCGAGGTGTAGATGGTGAATGAATGGTTGAATGGACGTGGGTGGAAAGTTGGATCTGGGTGGTTGTTTGGATGGATAGATGGATGGTTTTAAATAGTAATGTTGACTGCATGCTATACAGGCATGCTCTTCTGTCTTGAATGCCTACATGTGTGTATAGCTTATAGCCTGCCTTTTATTTTGTTTGTTCTATGTCAGGCCTGCCCTTTTGCCTGTCCCTGATTACTGCTTCAGAGAGGCTGATAACAGCCGGTTGCAGAATCCTCACACTTTATCGTGCCTCTGCTGTGTATGCTCTCATCTAGAGATGGCATCAATGCTACTTGCTGTGAGAAGCATCACTCTACTGAAAGGCTGAGTCTGGAGAGCAGCCTCAGAAAGACACTTGAAAGGAGAACCACCTCAAACCAGTTGTGAATTTGAGACAGTGGATACACATTCCCTCTCTAGAAAATGTGGCTAAAGCAAGATCCAAACAATTCCACTTTGTTCCAGTTCCTAGTTCTTAAATAACAAGGAAAGGGAATTCTCCACAGATTACTCAGAAGAACTGGTGTGTGATATAGGCTGGTGTCTGCCTGAAAGCCAGCCTCCCAGAGGAGATGGGACATCACCTGGAGCCTGCACTTTCAACTGAAAGAGCTAAGGGGCTAACCAAATGCCCAACACCCTGCCTGCCTGCTGAGAGAGGGAAGAAATCAGGCTGGCCTGCAAGCTGAAAGACCTTCCAGGAGGGGAATTCAAGAGCATCCCAGGAAGCCAGGGACATCCAGAGGAAGCTGCCATTTTTTCTAGTACAAGACCTTGAAGCTACCATCTGAGATTGAGTTCATTCTGTGCTGGTAGAGGCATTGGTAGATCAAATAGTGTAGAGTGGAGGTTAGCTGAAACTTCACTAGTTTCACCAGAAACAATTAATGTGAAATTCATGCACATGCATGCACACAAATGCACTATTTCCCTCAAATTTGATTTAACCTACTATTCTGCATTTCACATTCACATCTATATTTCTACTTGTAATGGTTCTAATGCCTAAGAGTTGCAAGTTCATTTTTGTCAACAGAGCTTCTGGTACAAACATTCATGGTAAGGGGGCAGAAGCATGTGACATCTGTCCCTTTAGTTTGATGTCAGCTTTCGATTCGTATGCAAATGTTTTATCGTTTTTTAATAATTAAATAACTCTAGTTACGTATTAATGTTTTTGTAATACTGCTATGTAATATAAAAACCAAAGAAAAGAAACAAACTTTGACTTTTTCCTGTGTCCGTCGTCTATTTACTTACTTTTATTTTATTCCTCGACCTAGTCAGATGTGTCTGTAAAATTGACCTTTTGTCCTGAATTTTTGTTCTGGATGTTTGTTCTGAATTTTGACCCATTATCGTGAATTTTAGTATTCACTGACTAGAATTTGCCTCCATGCAAGGTGATCATCCCACACTGGACAGAGATTCCTCTGGAGAACTAACTGCTTTCAGTTGTTATTTTTCTTGTTTTATGTGTTACCTTGCTGAATTGTGGCTTCCACTCACAGGAGACAATTTTGGCAGCTCTGCTGATGGTTGCTTCTATTTAGATTTGTTCAATTTCTGGAAATATTCCGACCACTCACACCTATGGTCCATGCTGCCTAGAACGACAGCCACCCACGTGTGGTAAATCATACCTAAATTGAAAACATTTCTTATCATTCAGAGTATCAGTGGCCCATGCGTCAGGGATATATGGTTTATGGTGCCCCACACAAACTCAGCGCACTTTATAATTTATTTCGGAAGCATAAACCAGTTTCTATGTGAATCACTTTTTTTAATCCGACCTCGGTCTGAATTTTCAAATGCTTTACCACCGTTTTCGAGTCCCGGTTGTTAATCCCAAAAGTATAGAAATTGCTTTAGTGCCAAAGAACTAAACGGATACAAAGTGAATATTTCCCTCAAGGCTTCCCGGCCCCTCCCAGACCCACTTTGGTTCTGCTGAAGTAACTCCACAGGAACTCGTGACTGGTGCCAGGAGAGAGACGGCGGCTTGTCCTGACCCCGAAAGCTTCTGAAAATCGAGCACACAACTGCATTAGGTAGGACTGAAAACGAAGACACTGAAACCGACGCTGAAAATAATTCAGTTACTCTGACATCTGATATCAAAATCAGCGGCTTGTACGTCACTCAAAAAAACTGGCAAACTGCGGAGAACAAAATCTTTTCTTCTCTAAAATACCCTTCTTTTTCTTACGGTTCATGTTCGGAGGCTCTTCAGCGCTGCGGCAACTTGGGGTAAGGATCACAAACTTGTGTGTTTGCATGGCCTTTATAAAAGTAATGTTCACACTGCTTTGCCACTCCAAGCTAATAGAAAATAAATACTATTATAAGTGGATTAATTATATTAGAATGCATGTCAGGAGAACTTTTTGAAAAAGCTCCCTTCGGGAGTTAGAAACTGTGACTACCTACACGTTCTTTTGTTCAACATATGATACTCGTATGTATATGCCATATGATGAAAATATATTTATCCTGATGAGTTATGCCCTTATGGTGATTGTAAAAACATATCAAGTTTTGCAATATGTCACAAACGTACGCAAAGAAGACATGCAGCGAAGGTAAATGTAATGCAACAAGTATTCTCACACATGAACAAAGAGGGATTGAAGTACTCACTCATTTTCATTTGTCTGTGTATCTGTCTTTCTATTTATCCACTCTGCCTTCAATTCTTTCTGGGTTGTCTACCTGTTTGTCTCTGTCCCTCTCCCGCCTGTATTCCAGCCACTAACCTCTCCATGTATAGGCATACAAGTGTTTTATTTACCCTGTTTCCGCTTTTATGTGTATACTTGGTCTGCTGATTATGTGCTTTTCTGACTATTCGATTTTCTGCCTAACTATGGTTGTTCACAAATAAGAGAATTTACAAATGTAAAATTTGAATCCCAATTCACTGACTTTTGAGTTCATAAATGATAAAACTGGGGCATTCGCAAATTTAGGAATAGTGTTGAATATTTTCCCACTTCTGCGGGTGAAAAATTGGACGCCCACAAATTTGGGAATGTTTGTAAAGGATCATTTCGCATTTTGTATCCTGGATATGCGCATAAACGACTGAAGTCAAGGGCGGATGAGATCTCCTCCTGGGTTGGGAGGTTCTACTAGAGGGAAATAAGTGCACATTTGTGCTCTGAATATTCATGGATAACTGCACATCGGGAACCAGATTATGGAAGTGCCCCAGATGCACAGTTGGTCCGTGCACCTGCATTTGCTCTGACATTGTGCTTCTATATTACTGGAACAGCTGCAGACTCTTTTGCATCCCCTTCTGTAATACCACTTGCGCAGGCCTCCATTTCGCACCAGCGTACCCTTGTTTGCATTTTCGGTTGGCCCATCAAATGGGGAAATCATATTACAGATGGGGTGCGCGGGCAAAGATGCTCTCAGGATACAAAGTAACTGTGCACCGTCTAAGAAGTGACACACAGTGCATTCCTAATGAGCAACTTTTCTGAAGTTGAGAGAGAAGGACCCATGCCACACTAGCTGTCACCCAGCAGAGGGGTGCATTCACCGACTGTGTCTCTCTGTGGGGGTGCTGACCAATCCAAGGCAATCCAGGCCTACCTGCAATTAATGGTGGAGTGGTGACTTGTTCCACTTTTGCGCCTTTTATTGTTGTGCTCGCTAAATTTAATTAGTTGCAGGGTCTAGGTATGCACCGTTTGCACCCACTGAAGGTGCGCACCAGCAAAAATTGGACAGTGAGCCCGATCTGTGATCCAGACCCTCATTACAAATTCGAATGCAGAAAGGTTACACATTTGAGTACTCAAGGAAAGTTTCAACTTTCCAAGATTTCCTTGACAACTCATAGGATCGACTGTAAATCCCATGAAAGTCAGAAATTTGCACCAAATTTAGGAATAAAAATATCCCTACATGAGCATATTTGCAACTTTTCCCATGGCTTTTCTGGCCGTATTATGTTTTTGAGCTAGCTATATTTTTGCCAATCTGCTTCTTTCCATTTATCTACCATTGTGTTTGCCTGTCTTTCT
Source organism: Calotriton arnoldi (assembly GCA_963921515.1). NCBI lineage: Eukaryota > Metazoa > Chordata > Amphibia > Caudata > Salamandridae > Calotriton > Calotriton arnoldi. Next base: position 372,128 of record CAWUFW010006584.1, read on the forward strand.
ATCAGTGTACTTCTGTCTGTATTTTCTTGAATGTTATCTGTTTTCGTTTGTTTTTCTTGGAGTGTACAATAGCAGTACCCAGTTTATCTATGCAGTGTAATCATGCATTAAGTGACATACATCGATATACACACAGGAAAAGAGAATTGTGCACACCTTGCCCCTTTCAATTCTGGGAAATGTGAATTGTTGACAAAGAGATGATTCGCCTCAAGGTCTAAATTGACATTTTAATCCACGAAAGGATTTATTAAAGGCAACTGTATTTTATGTAAACGGGTCTAAAACAGGTGATTTGTTTGGTGAACGAAATGTGATGTTATACAGAGCAGCTCTGATGTAGTGTATGCTCTTATTACCAATATTATTTCATTCTCTGTCCACAAGATAAAAATAACTAGAGCTGGGTGGGGAATACATAGTTAACAGTAGATCAAGTGCTTACCATGAAACGTATACGCATTAATTTTCAATAATTCGGAAGGAGAGTGCCTTCAACAATTGGAAACCGGGACGAAATATCTTACGGTGCCTTAATATATTTTACTGAGCTCACAAGTGTACCAGATAATATATTTGCATTTAAAAATTCGAATCTTGACCTTTTTTTCTTCATTTTTTGTTTAAATTTGAGTACTCTAGAACGCACTGTGTGCATATAGAGACATGTCTTTTATTTACTGTAAGACACTAGCACTAGCATTATTTGCTCTTATAGGCCTAGATAAAATTCAGTATTATATATGTAATTACATGTGTGGTATATTGAAGAGAAATTCATAAGATTTCAAAAAGCTCAATGAATATAGCAAACGAAAATAGAAAACAGACCATAAATAAAGAGGAAAGAAATACAGAAAGGGAGGGAGCACACAGTGATGCAGTGTACACAGGACATACATCTGAACCTTAAATTTCGTGGTATTGACTTGATTTCAGAAAAGATTCCCTCTAGAGAGCCAATTTCAAGAGCAGTGGTAGTCAGTCGATTGCTTCCCTACCTCTAAACTATCAATAGTGTTGATATTGGCAATTTTGGGGTGGGCGGACTACTGTTCAAAACAAGGTGATGAAAAATAACATGCACTAATACATTTCCACACTGCTTCCCCCATGAATCCCATCATTATTAGGTAGAACTTATCGAGGTGCAAAACTCCCAAATCACTGTATTCCTGCTGGATTTATAATCTAGGTAGGGTCAGGAATTCCCATTCTTGGGGATACTAGTAACAAAGCGATTACCCGCAAAAATAGAAAGTCATTTATTCATGCATAAGTCAGACTTTTTATAGAGTTATGATTTTGCTCTCATCTTAAAGGTTTACTTCATGTTTCTAAGAAGAGTTTTTTGGGCAGAATTGTGGACATAACCATTCAGTGCTTTTGAAATCTGTGCACATCCTTTAATAGAGAAGCATTAGTGAAGATAATGCATTGGCGATTCTTCTAGACTAATCGAGGGTACTCTTTCAAAGATACCCGTTCCCTAGTTACGTATCATGTTGTATTTTAATAGCATGTAGGTCAGATTGACAAAAGATTTTTGGCCTACTAGATTGACTTAATTCCAGTTTTAACAAGTTCTCCGAAGTTCAGCATGTTCTTTTTATGATGTGCTGTACGGTTTGTACATTTCAAATAGCTTGACTCACATTTTGTATATGGGACAGAATTCTCAAGCAGTTACATTCTGTAAAGGAAGTTCTAAATTCGTGTTCATCCTCAAGCTTAGCATTCTTAAGACTTTCTAATTTTCACCTGTGAAGAATTTGTGGAACTTTGAGGCTAAAGAACTAGCAAGGTCAGATGTGGTTAGTAATGACATGACTTGGAAAGTTGGTTGAAATGAAACCAGGTTTTGAACAAGGGTGTGAACAATCTTGTTAGAATTACCTTGTCATTGCCAATTCCTCATGCTGTTTGCACTCTGTAGCAAAGGATTTAACCACACTGTTTCATGGCTGTTAATCCCATGGGAGTACCACAGTACAAAATAGGTACATTAACTGAAACAAAATAAATTGGATCAGTGGATGTTAAGAGTGTGGCAAGATACATAAATATCCAAAATCCCAAAAGTTAAGTTTAGCTAGGCAGCCCTAAACCATTCCCCAATCTCTGCTTGTGATCTTACACATGACATCATCATTGGCATTACACATGAAATCACCAATGACATCAATCATGAAATGCATTACCAATGACATCATTGAATATCAATGACATAAGGTACCCCATGACATGTTTCTCATCACATTTTCACTCACAGTCACCCATCGCACCACTAACATACTCCTTACTATACTCTAACTTACTCAAACTGCCTGCTGATTTCTCCAGTCATTCACCTACTAACTCCAGAGAGCTCAAGATTCCAAGTTCCAGGCAGGGTGATGTAAGAATGATGTTGTTGTATTATAGTCTGCCATAAATATCATGCCCTAAATATTGTTTACAAAAAATTCTCCCCCTTGGAGTTAATAAAAGAGAGTATATACCCAATGGGACAAAATGTTTGTAAACTTTATTTAGGACACTATATTTATTATGGCAGACAGTATTTCTGAATAGATTATTCTCACATACAATTATTCCGTGCATGAGTAGTCCAGGTTATTTTCCTTTGGAATCTGGGATGTACAGCATTGTCCATCCCATTATGAAATTTAGGAGGATAGGAATCAGAATGCAGAAAAAAACTCAAATAGATGAGCTAGTCACATATGGACCTAGGAAACCAAAGAACACTGTAACTCAGCCACACACTCTCCCCACTCACTTATGTATTCACATATTCTTAGTCGGGGTTCAAGATCTTTGAATCTGGAGGACCATAAGCTCCCTCCTTGAACTGAAGCAAGGGAGCCTGATTTCCTTCTGGGTTGGTTGGGTGTTAGTCTGCCCCAATAAGATTTTGAAAGAATAATCCAAATAGTGTATTTTATAGCACAATTAGAACATCATTTTGATAAAATGCCACATCTTCTGACGAATACTCACAAACAGTGTAATAGTTCACAAGAGAGCCAAGCAAGCCCGATCATCTCCTAGAGTATTAGAGTTTTGAGAATTTGATAGCAAAATGATACACTTTTCTGCACAATTTCCCTAAATATTCATAAAAATCTATAGGTGATAAATGTTTTGTAAATATGCACTAACACTCAAACCTCACATACAGCAGTGCTATCAGCCGGGTTATGAATATCTTAAGGTTCGGATAGCAAACGTGGTACACGAGTCTATTAGGATAAGGTCTCAAACAGCAGTAGTGATTATCATGCAGAAATCAGCTCTACAAATGTATATTTCGAAATGCAGTAATTTTGTGCCAAAACATTATTCAGACAGTTTAAAAGAAGTAAACCCTACTCACCAAACAAAAAGCTTGTCACCTTCATGAAAAAAAAGATTTGCCCTCAAATGGCAGTGTTTCATCTTGGTGCATATTCATCAGTTTGTCATTTTCATCAAGTACTGGACAGATTCTGTGATGTCTGTGCATGTATCATTATCTCATTCCAAGAGTGTGAAATGGTTCAACAGGAATCACCATGGTTATGCCATAGCCAGCATCTTTTCAGGGGTGGACACCATCATGCCACAAATGCCCACAATATGCCAAAAAGATTGTACCAGTTTGCCAGTAGGGACAGCATAACATGGGTGAAAACCATCCTGTAATGTAATGGATGCCTACAAATTGCCAGGAAATGCCGCCACCAAGTGAATGCTAAAAGTATCCCATGGATGGACATATTACACCACATGCGTACATGCGTGCACACACACATACACACAAACACACACTTGCACGCACGCGCACGCACACACCCACACCCACACACACACACTCTCTCTCTCTCTTTCTCTCTCTCGCTCTCTCTCGATTTAGGGTGTTAGAGTTTGACAGACAGGGTACTGTGCCATAAATGTGGCAGAGTACTCTGTTTAAAAGTAAATCTGTACAGATCCTGTCACATATAACAAGGTGCACTACTCGAGCCCTTACGGTGCAATTAGTCGAAAAACAACTCTCTTTTTACAAAACTTCAAATATACCAGTGATTGTGACAATTTCAGCGTTACCTATACGTGCATAGTACTGCCATGTATTCTTTATGGCTGATCAACCAAATGATAAACAACAAGCATAAATGACAAAATTAACAATGCTCCTTTTTCCAATCAAACTTTCGTTGATATGACATTTATTGAACAATTCATATTTCTATATCATATTGAACAAATCATATTTTATGCCGTGTTCCCAATGTATTTCGGGAATCCCTTTGTCAGGGGAACTCTACAAAAACAAATAATACAAAATTCACAATTGAAATATGGTTCCATTGCATGGTCAAATATAAACTTTCAGGGCAGAGACCCTTATTCCAAACATCTGGTGCATTCATGCTGTTGCTCACAAGGCAATGCTGCCCTCTAATGTAAAAAAACCACAACCTTGTGCTTGCCCATTATCTCATGCACCATGCCCATTGATGCCCATTGCTCATGTGCCTTTAAGGTAAGCCATTTACCTGATTGGGTGCAAAACAAACACCACACCCTTAAATAGTGTGAGTGACCAACTCCAAAACAACCTAATCAACTGACACCTACCCGGTCCTACCCGGAGTCAGTTTTAGGTGCCCAAACCAATGTTAATGAATATTAATGTTAATTTTGGCTAGGAGTTTTTTCCAACATATTGGTGTAGGAGTTCATTAACATTGGTTTGGGCACCTAAAACTGACTCTTGAGATCCTCAATGTTTTAGACCGAGTGGTTACTGTTATTTAGATGTGTTATTCACATCAAGGAAGGGTGCATACCCATAAGCATTGTTATCATAATTACTCGTGAACGCGAGGTGAACTTATTGTACACAACGCACTAATTCTGGTGGGACCTTTTGCGCCGCCTTTTGGTATTGCCGATGAGATTTTGTATGAACACTGGGCTATTTCTTTTAAGAGTCAGAAAGCTTGTGACCGGGGAGTCTGTTTTCGCTAGTTGTGGTAGCACATCACGCACGCATAATACGTACACGTTCACGTATAATTGGTGGCGCGTCCGGAAGGGCTTTGAACGTTGGTGTACGAAGAAGTGAAGAGTAGTCAGCAGGCAGCGGTTTTCAAGTAAGTGATGAGAAGGGCATGGGGGAAGGATTGAGTGGGCCAAGGCAAGCTGGTAGGGGCATCAAAACACGGGACAGTCACTTACGGGACTTGTTTGTTTATTCAGATTTGGAAAGAAGCAACTACTTTCATACCACGAGCGACTTCACGTCCTTTCGATAATATAACAGTAAGTGATTCTTAGTGTGCAATCTGTATGTTTCTGAATCATAAGGTTTGTTATGGATGACATAATGTTAAGATGTACATTTACTTGTATCCATAGTAACATTTCCAGCATTGGTTGTCAAGGTTTACCGAGGACCGGGTAGGTGTCAGTTGATTAGGTTGTTTTGGAGTTGGTCACTCACACTATTTAAGGGTGTTGTGTTTGTTTTGCACCCAATCAGGTAAATGGCTTACCTTAAAGGCACATGAGCAATGGGCATCAATGATCATGGTGCATGAGATAATGGGCAAGCACGAGGTTGTGTTTTTTTTACATTAGAGGGCAGCATTGCCTTGTGAGCAACAGCATGAATGCACCAGATGTTTGGAATAAGGGTCTCTGCCCTGAAAGTTTATATTTGACCATGCAATGGAACCATATTTCAATTGTGAATTTTGTATTATTTGTTTTTGTAGAGTTCCCCTGACAAAGGGATTCCCGAAATACATTGGGAACACGGCATAAAATATGATTTGTTCAATATGATATAGAAATATGAATTGTTCAATAAATGTCATATCAACGAAAGTTTGATTAGAAAAAGGAGCATTGTTAATTTTGTCATTTATGCTTGTTGTTTATCATTTGGTTGATCAGCCATAAAGAATACATGGCAGTACTATGCACGTATAGGTAACGCTGAAATTGTCACAATCACTGGTATATTTGAAGTTTTGTAAAAAGAGAGTTGTTTTTCGACTAATTGCACCGTAAGGGCTCGAGTAGTGCACCTTGTTATATGTGACAGGATCTGTACAGATTTACTTTTAAACAGAGTACTCTGCCACATTTATGGCACAGTACCCTGTCTGTCAAACTCTAACACCCTAAATCGAGAGAGAGAGAGAGAGTTTGCTGAGCGGTCACATGAAATATGGTAGGTGCTCAGCAAACCTTTAGGGCCACATACACAACCATTTCCTTTTGCAACTCGCAATTTGCACATTTTAGCGACTCACAGTGTGCAAGTCCCAAAATGAAATGTACTAATGTGTCTCAGACACATTTATCGATTCCCAGTTGGGTCGCAAATAAACTGCCTCATCGATATTCATGAGGCAGGTCGCAATTTGCGACCCATTGCAAATGGGCAATAACACAGGGATGGTGGCCTGCTGGGGACAGCAGACCCCCATGTCTGTGATGCTTTAATGCAGCCCATTTTCCTTAAAGGAAAACTGGATGCGCTTCAAACAGAAAAATGAAACGTTTTAGTTTCCTTTTTTTAAGAGTAGGCAGTGGTGCGTGGGACCATTGCCTGCTCTTAAAAATCTTTTTCGCTGCCAATCACTAAGTGGAAGGGGTCCCCTGGGGACCCCTTATCATTTGCAAATGACTTACCACCTACTTTAAGTTGGCGTAAACTGCCCTTGTGACTCGCTATTAGGAAGAGATGCCTTGGCATGCCCCTTCCTAATAGTGAAATGCAAACCCTATTTTGCAAGTCGGTAATAGGTTACCGACTCGCAAAATAGGGTTGATACATGCTACAACCCCTTTTAGCAGTCTCAAATAGTCCAAATCTCCGTACATGTGGCCCATCATGTTTTTTGAGGAGCCGCTGCCGGCGGCTCTGTTGAAGGCACGCAAATCTCCACGAGGCCAGTGGAGATCTCTAAATATTGCAGATCCAAAATTAAAATAAACCCCTAGTGTTTTTTTACTTTCCAAGTGAAACAATCCTCTCCACGTTTTCCCTTCCTATTCCAAATTGAGTTTTTCTGCTTGCTCTGGCTTCCCCTCCTCAAAGCATTGCGCGACATAAGGCACATTTACATTCTTAATGACAGTGCAGGGCCTGTAGAACAATCAATCATCAGATGGATTATGCCACCTGGTGACTAGCTTTTTTACATCCTCTCCACTATCAATCACACTTTATGTATGATGCAGTGTCTGTGATTGGCTTTGGAAGTAAGTACAGCTCCCTACAGGAAAAGAGATGCAGGCCACAGTTTAAGGCCCCATTTCTCTACGCGAGCGATGAAGCATCCGCTCTCCAAACATTGTCCTTGTATGATCTGCCAAGCACAGAACATCATCCTGTTACACATCTGAGCTTATCCCCCTGTTATTCTTAGGGCCAGACTCGTGGTGGCGCGGTGGTGGCGGATCCAGCAACCGTGATCCAACTGTGATCCAGCAACCGCCGTACCCGCGGTCCGACTGCCCGATTACGACTTGGGCTTTCGGACTGTACTAGGACTGCCCGCTCCGCCAGGGAACCGCCCTTCCCTGGCGTAGGTGCAGAGGTCAGAGGCAGCAATATGCTTGGCGGGACCGCCACGGTCCCGCCAAGTATAATACTAGTTTCCTCTCAGCCAGGCTTTTCATGGCGGTTCAACTGCCATGAAAAGTCTGGTGGAGAGGAAACAAAGGAGGCCCTACAGGGCCCACCTGTGCCTCAGACATATGTGGATACACACAGGGGGGCATATTATGTGCCCCCACGTGTGCATGCACATCGGTTCCTGCACAGCATGGACTTACGAGTCCATGCTGTGCAGGAACCTTGTGAGGCGTTCCCTTTGCGGTGCCTTTTTAAAAGGCACTGCCGCCTTTTAAAGAGCACCGCAGGGGGAACTGCCACGCCACCCGCCTGACAGACTACGAACAAGTCATAATCTGGTGGGTGGGCAGCACGAGCTTTGGCAGAGTGGTAGCACAGCAGTTTGAACCACTGCGCCACCGCTCCGCCAAAATCTCATAATAGGGCCCTAAGTGTTCTTAATGGCGTCACACTGAACTCCAGACCCGCTGTCTTGCACTGTGGTTCATAAACATATTTTGTACGAAAACATGTACAGTGTGTATTTCAGATTTTTGGTACCGCTCAGATAATGTTAAAGATGGCCCACAGTGGGCTTTTTTCATTCTTCAGTACATCTAGGGGTGAAGGAGTAAAAAACTACACATATTTAAAGTACTTCATAAAAGGTCAGCATTTTTAATTCCCAGCCATGTTACTTCTGGAGAATGTTCATTTGCTGGGAAGTTTGCTTTATTGTTCTTGTCGTTTATTATTCTTGCTTGTTCTTGATCCAGTTTTTTATGTGTGAGTAGGTTTCCTTTATCCGTACCCATTTTCACCCTCACTGATTCTGGAATTTTGTCCGCAAATTATGTCCAGATGGAATAGTGCATTAGAGAAGCTGCAGTACCACACAAATTCCCAGATTGCTTTCTCTTTGGAATGTGGAAGATCTTTTCATCTTACAGTCTGCAGTTTGTCTAAACCAGTAGTTCTTAACCTGTGGTCCAAGGACCCCTGGGGTCTGGGACTGTGTTAAAAAGTTAAATAATATTAAAATGAATTCTATAAATTAATAAAACATATACAAATAAAGAAGTAACATCGAAAATTTGAAAAATCTTTTATATTTGATTGTGAATTAAATGAAATATTTCAATATTCAAACATTTGTTTGGTGTATGCTTGCTTTTGTGTGTTGATTTGAAGTTAAAATCATAGAAATTGCTTGGATGGGGACGGGGGCAGCTTCCAATATTGACTCAGTGGGAGTACCCGGATTCCAGTAATGAATAATTGGAGGACCACAGTAGTCAAAAGGTTAAGAACCGATAGTCTAAACAATACAATTGGTTGTGAGCCTAGCAGTGGTTCCTACTCCATAACTTCTGTTTGCTGTATAGAAACATGTTGATTGGTGGTGTAATACAGAAGAAAGAAAGCTGCTAGTATGATGCATACTCCTCCACACCAGAGACATGCACATGAAGGCAGGCAAATCACAAGCACATCTGTACATGGATACATGCCTATTCACACACTTTCACATGCTCACTTCATTTGTACCCGTTATGGCTTTCAGTCTTGGGGGCCGATTCCGATCTCGGCCGGTAGCGCTCCGAATCGGATTCGGCTTAACCGGATCCGATTCGGAGCCCTATTTCCCGACCGATTCGTACGCGCGTCCGGGCGAGCGAGTACGATGCGTATTCGCCGACCGACTCGTCTGGGCGTCCCGACCGCTCCGACCGACTCGTTCCCGGGTCGAACCGCACCGACCGACTCGCACGGACCCGACTCGCACCGCGCAATGGAGACGTTCCCCGGCCGGGTAAGTACGATGCGCGCCGCGAGCAGTCCGACCGAGCCGCGCACTCCGGCTCGAAAGAGCTGTCGGAGCCGTACTTTGAGGGTCCGTGTTGGACCCCCCTGTACGCGTAGCCGCGCGAGTCGCACACAGGGAGGACCCATGGGTCCCCCCTACCTGTGCGTGTACGGCGCGATCGCTTCGCCGCGTACACGCTGTAGGGGGTGCACTTGTCCGCATCGCACCCATTGAGTCAATGGGAGCCCGCGTACGCGTTGTACGACCGGCTCCCATTGACTTCAATGGGAGTCCGACCGACTCGAGTCCGATGGCATACGTGCGCATCGTACTCGTTCGGTCAGACTGCACGGGTCCGATTCGGTCGGAAATCTCTCCGGGTTCGGCTCGGTCGGAGAGATTTCCGGCCCGAATTGGAATCGGCCCCTTGGTGTCTCGCTTGTGGGTCACTACAATTTTCCTTTCTTGTGCCATTCTTTTTTTTATGTATCTTTGCCCCCTTTTCATTTTTATCCACTTCTGCGGCTTCTGGTTAACACTTATGCTAGTAACATAATAATAGGGCTCTCCTTTAAGATAGCATTTTAACCCAGCCAACCCCTCACTTTAAAACAAAAATGTTTCTGCCTGTTAGGTACAGAACAAATTATTATGAGGGTAAAAGGTATGCGCCAAAATATCGAAGTCACAATATCGATGGTGCTTAATAGCGAAGACAGAATATCGACTGTGTTATTATATTAAGGTAAATAATATCTTTGGTAAGTATATAGGGCCTGATTACGATGGCGGGGAGACAGTCCCCTGACAGGCTGTCGGTGGCGGTCTCCCCACCATCATAACCAAGTTTACAGCCCGCCACATTAGGATAGAAGGCGGTGTGTTGGCGGTCGGAAAGACCAACCGCCACACATCCGACGGGCTCTTTGAGCCTGCTTGTGCAGTGGAGGGAATTGTATTCCCCACAATGGTGGCGGTGCCTGCCAGGGCATAGGGATTAAAATGTCCCTTTCCGCCCGCCTTTTTATGGCGGGTATCCCGCCATGAAAAGGCAGGCGGAAAGGGACTTTGTGGGCCCATAGTGGGCCCCCCTCCCTCCCAGACATGGGACCTGGGGGGCCATATCCCTGCACCATGTGGCAGGCACCGCATGGTGCCTGCAACGTAGTTCAGGGATATGTGCAGTGTCCCCTTTTTGTCTTGCGACGTGTGCTGCAGCCAGCAGTACACACAGCAATACAAAATATAGGCATTGTGACCGCCGTCGTGGCGGTCGCATTGTAATGCCTATGTCAGGACATCGTAATCAGCCACATAGCTTTTAGAGTTAGTTTATTTATTATTGAAGTTTAATATATCGTAGTTTGTAATACTGTAACTGTTAATATCGTTTTTATATGTTTTATGATTGTACTAGTGTTTCTCTAATTCTGGCTTATATTTATATATTTTTTTATATTGTTCAGTTTTTTATGTTTAAACTAGCAATTTTAAATAAATTAAAATAATTTAAACAAATTGATAAAATAATTTACATTTTTGAAATTAGATAAAAATCATTTTCATTGCATTTTTTTTGTTTTTGCTAGAAGTGTTTTTATGGAAAACATTTCTTTTACGGAACAAAAAGAGCAATGAATACAGTGTGTGGGCAGCAGGCAAATGTATCCAACAGAACACAGCACAATGTAATTGCACAACTGATTAGACAAGCAAAGACTGTGCATGTTCGATAATCAAAACAATAATGTAAGAAAACACCAAACAAGGGGGTCCATTCAGGTTGAAATTTACATATATAATTGCTCGGAAATATTTTTTATTTTTAATGTTCAGGTGTATTGGGAAATATAGGGGTTTAGGATGGGTAGTAATTTAAAAAATGTTTTATTAATTTTAAATTGTTTTATTTTTAATATAATTAAAAAATCATTATTTAATAAAATGTTTAACTGTATTTAGATTTGTATCCTATTTTTAAGGTTCAGGTAATTGGGAAGTATAGAGGTTTGTAGGGTCAGTAATCTAAATATTTGTGTAATTTTATATAGTTATTCTAATTGAAATTTAAAAAATTTATTTTGTAATGAATTATATATAGTTAGATAATTCAATATGAATTGAAATTAAACCTAATTTTATGATAGTATCATTTCAAACTATTTTAAGTATTGTCCTTGTGTCATCATGGTATGTGTGTTGTGTAGGTTTTGTAAGAATTTTAAATTTGAAAATATATATATGTTCTGTGTATATAATTATTAATATAATAATTATCAATTTCTATGTAATAGAATTAAAATGTTTGTTTCTTTTGATATAATGCATACAATATTTAAAAAAATTAAAACATTTTTATTATTTTAGATGGTGTAAAATTGTACAAAATGTTCTAATAAATGTTACAATAAATAATAATACTAATATTTTTTTTATTGTTTTAAAATTTATTTTTTAATAAATATTTACATCATGTTTTTAAAAAAGAATTTGTAAATTGGGATGGATATATTATCATGCTAATGAATACAATGTTTCAGTTTTTTTTATTTGATCATTTTAAGGTATTACATTTTCTTAAGGGTTGGTAGCTATGCTCTTTTTGGAGTAATTCAAGAAATTGGTATATGGTTGGATGGTGTCTGCCAATTGTGGGTTGAAGTGAGTTGCGTCACTGTTCTGCTCCATTGATTGTTTTGAATTCTTTATTAAGGGTGCTTTCATATAAATTCTACCAGTTAATGTTGAACCTGGCTTGGCGTCTGTTTCCAAAGCGGTGGAGCCGATCACCCCAGGTATTCTCAAAGAAATCTAAAAGTGGTGTTAGATTTTCTTTATAAAATGTAGACTCTATTCGTAGGTCTCAATATGTTGTAACTTCTTTGGATGGTACAAATGCTAATGCAAAAAGTTTTTTTTAATTTGGAATTGAAATGCGCTATTTGTGGAGTACTAAACTTAATGTAGATTTTTTAGGTGATGCCATAGGGCTCTGTTATGAAGCAAATAGCTGAACTGTATTCATGTATTTGGATATAAGTTTGATGTTGTGTGTATCAAAGCAAATTCTAAGTCTATGATTATTTTAGTTGGTGCATTATCTGCTCATTTCTTTTAATTATATTAAACAATTCTGAGTAGGTGTTTGAATGTTTTTGGGTAGTAACGTTAAAATTCATTATATATTATTGTCATGCATTTGTTCATGGAGGATGGTATATAATTGGTAGAAATTGGACATGTTTTAAAGGTGCAATCAATTAGCCACGTGGGGCATTGCTTTAATGTTCACAAGTTTTGTTCTGTTGCAAATGTGAAAATTTGTTTTTCTTTATTTTCATTGTTATGACTTTTTGTTTGTGTTGGTAGGGTGTAGATACTCAGGCATGTGTATGTCAGCAAAGGTTTTAGGTGCTAGGTTTGTTATTTTTTCAGCAAGAGTTTTTGGGATATGTTTTTTAAGTTAGGCACAGCTGTGAGTTGTGCTGTTCAGTGGGTTGAGATTTTATAGGCGTAATCATTTAGTACTGTACTACTTACAGCACTAGAGCTCGTAGAAGCTTCTTTGAGATCTTTTACTATGTTTCTGACCTCTATTTCAGCCATATTTGGCAGATAATTATGGTCAGTGGTGCTTTCTTCTTTTTCATTTTTTACAATTGTTCTCTCATTGCAGCCAGTTGAATAGTATTTAATGCATTTCCAATGGCTAGGTTCTTCGCTGCTATGTTCTTGGTTGTAGGTGTAGCTGAGGTAAGTTAGCAGTGTTTTCCCTTCAGGGAAACAGTATGTGCTGCTTCTTTGGATATGGTCTACTCTATATTAGCAATATTATTTATCATGTTTTGTATGTTGAAGACATTTTTCACACAGTTTAACTACAGGTGTTTTTATATGTGTTTTTTTCATATATAGATGTAGCATCAGTTTTCTTTGTTTCAGGTTGGTTGTTTTCTTCTCTTTTTATATTTTGTTTTGGATTTGCTTCTCCTTTGTTCTGGTCTTTGTGGTAGGTTTTTGCTAGTATTTTTGTTAATTTGTTTAAAAAGCCCTAAGGGAGTTGGCAGAAGGGAGATGTGAGGTGGGCAGTTAGGTAATTATTGTGTTTTATAGTGGTCTTTAAATTTTTGGTCAGCGTGACTGGCTTCTTTTTCTTCCTTGGGTGCAAGCACAAGGGTAGTGAGCATTTGCATTCCTTTATAGTGTTTTGTTAATTGCTTGTTGGATGTGGTTGGTTGTATTTGTTATGAAGAGTTCTGATTTATTTTATTTTTTTAAAGTGAGTTGTAGTTGTTGGTAATTAGCAGATATTGTAGGTTGTCGATATTATTGTGGTGGTTAATAATAGATATTGAAGTGCCAATATTGTATACTGTGTTATTTTAATTCTCAATACTTTAATTTTTTGATAATGTTTTCTATGTTTTTTTTTGCACTTTACATATTTGCTATATTGTGGTGTTGCTATTTGTATGTGGCGATATTTGTATAATCAATATTCCATACAATAATTAGAGTAGAGATGGGGCATCCACCAGTAGTAAACAGAATTTAAATATTTTGGAGAACTGAAATGGATCATGTGAAGGACAGTGCTAGATTTCTGAAAAAGAACCCATCTTGAAGCATATTTTATTTTAATATGGCATGTTAGCTAATGTATAAATGGCTATTTCATTTCTTTTGTTTGGTATCATCATTATAGCATTATAGCTAATCAGCTAGTATTGTGAGGCTGCAATCACACATGTTTGAGAACCAGGCCAAAATATTCGGAATTGTTTACATTAGACATTATGATCAGCTATTTTATTATTTCCTTTCCTTTGTTTATTAATGTATTACTTTGCTTAGTGTAGACATATTACTTTGAAAATTACATTTCATAAAGTCACATATAATTATGAACCCATTCCATGTGTCTTTTTGTATAAGTGGTGTGCCCTGATGAACCTGGGCGACAAGCTACAAGAACAATTAGTGGAGGACTTGGCGTATCCACAGAAAGACCAATGGCATAGTTCTAACTTTCAGGTCATGTTAATTTTTGAGATATATTATTAAAATGATTGCTGCTCACCTTAACTGATCACTACATAAACATGATGTGCACACTTGGTAGTCATGGAACAACAACATACAGCAGTACATATGTCTTCTTCACAAGCCATTAGATATATGTTTCATGAAAAATTATAAATAAGGCTAGCAGTTGAATTTTTTTAATAGAACACTGTGATTTTCTGCTGTGTGTGCCTCTCCTGGTGATACTACTGTTAGCGGGACATTACTCGTTGAATTGAGAACTACAATATTGGGCATGGTAGGAGGGATTTACTTGATAAAATACCGTATAAAATTCCAAATTGCATTAAATTTAATAGTATTGGCAATCACAGAACACTGGTGTTTAAAAATAGGGGATGTTATGTGATTTGAGGCAACCAGTGTTCTTATTGCTTTTGCGCGATGGCTTTTTAGAGTTCACACAACAAAATTGGTGAAACTCACAGCAACAGTGTGTAACACACCTGAATTTCTAGCCTCAAGACTGTCAAGAAAATTCTTGTCTTTCTCAATTTTCCACACTTTATTATCTTGAATGTAGTGAGACATAATCTGTGCGTGGTAATAACTTTTAACTTTTACGTGGTGTAGGAAATCGGAGTACTGGTTGAAGAGAGTGAAACCCTACCCAAGCTCAACCACAGTTCTTGTCAGGGTGAAATCACAAGCAAACACCAAACTAACCTGTGCCTAACCCTCTGGTAGCTTGGCAAAATTTAGAGGCAATATGTAAGGTATTTATGCAGCACTTAAAACAGTAATCAAGTGAAAACACAAGAAGAAAAATCTAACTGTAACTTAGAAAAATAGAGTAAAATGTATTACATTATTTGAGAACAAAACAACAAAAATCCAATCAGTAGACCCGGAGATATGCAATTTTAACAATTTATTTGAAAATAGTGTCCTAATTGTTTAGGCTGGCCGTGATGGTACACGGGCCAGATACAGGGACCAAGTTAGGCCCGTTGAACAAAGTACCTAAAATCCCCATTGCGGAGTGTTCCATGTTGAGGATGCATTGCGCAGTGGCAGTTCCAAAGGGCTTCAGGCGGTGATGCAAGATCCAGCGTCTGAGATGCATCACACAGCGGCAGTCTTGCGATGCGAGGTCCTGTGTAGTCAGCAAGGATACCGTCGACAAAGGCGTTGTATGTGAAGTCCTGTGTCTATGATGCATCGTGCGCCTACGGTTCCAAGGAGCTGCAATGTGAGGTTCTGCATCAGAGATGCATCATGCAGTGGTGGTTTGATGCAGAGCTGCAAGAAAATGCATCATGCTGCATCGGTTCTTCCCAATAGACCACAGCTGGGGTGGCAGAGCACATTCAGGTCCAGGACTGGGGTGGAACACTTGGGGGGCAAGACTCAAATCAGATAGAGTCCAAGTGATGGGTTCAAAGTGGTTGTAGCCTTTTCTGTCCCTGAGGCTCTGATAAGGAGGCCAGCCGACAAGCCCATGGAGTCACTCTGGTGGTCCTGGGTTCAAGATGCAGGTCCAGTCCGTCTCTCTCAGGTAGCAGGGCAGAAGAGTAGCTGTCCTTCTTGCAGCAGAGCAGCACAGCAGTCCTTCTAAGTCTTCGACAGATTCAGAGGTGTACTGAAGAGTTGGATCTAAGGGTCCAGTATTTATACTTGGTGCCAGCTTTGAAGTAGGAGAAGATGCTAGAGGTTTCCACCCCAAGAGGTGTTTGGATTTTCCTGCCTCACTGTTCTGGGCCCAGCTTGTCTCAGTGCAAAATAGACTGGTGTGAATCCCTTTGTGAGTGTGCTGAGGCAGAGCCTCTGTGATGTGCAAGTGTGGTGGGTGACAGCTCCTCCCCCTCATCAAGTCAGAAAGGGCCCATCCTGCCAACACCCAGTCCCCCTTTGTATCACTGTCTAGGAACAATACACAAAGACCAACTGCCAGTTACACCTAGTCATTTGAACCAGGATACAGGCTGCAGGCATCAAATGGTTAGGACAAGAAAGTTCCAACTTTCTAAAACTGGCGTTTTCAGAATTGTGACTTAAAATCTGACTTTACCTTTAAAGAGCGTTTTAAATTACATTTAATCAGACATCAAACTCGATATTCCCACCTTCTCCCAATTGAAAGTTAACGTTTATTAACTGTAATAAGGTAACCTAATGTTATCCTGTGGGAGAGGTAGGCCTTGCAGAAGTGAAAAAATAATTTAAGAGTTTTTCACTACAAGGGCATGTAAAAGTTTAAAGTCCAACTTTTTAAATACACTGCACCCTGCCCTATGGGCTGTTTAGGGCTTACCCTAGGGGTGTCTTACATGTATTAAATAGGAAGGTTTGGGCTTGACAAAAGGTTTATTATGCCAGGTTGAAATGGCAGTATAAAAACAGACTACACTGGCAGGCCTGAGACATCTTTGAAATGACTATTTAAGTGGGTGCAACAATCAATGCTCTCGCTCCACTAGTAGCATTTAATTTACAAGCCCAGGGTACATGCAGTACGACTTTACTAGGGACTTATGAGTAAATTAAATGTGCCAATTGGGTGTAAGCCAATGTTACCATGTTTTAAGGAGTGAGCATCTGCACTTTAGCACTGGTTAGCAGTGGTAAAGGGCACAGAGTCCAAGGCCAAGAGAAATAAGATCAGCAAAAATGGAGGTGTAAGGCAAAAAGGTTGGGGGAAACCACCCTAAGGCTGACAGGTCTATCACCTATGTTAACCAGACCGTCTTATACAGAGACTTTGGAAGAGAATGCAACTGCATGCCTCCTTAAAGAATCACATTTCATAAACAACGAAGAGCCTCCAATGACTGTGAGCCACTAGAGAATATCTTTCAAATCTCTTTAAAGCCTGGCTGGTTCCAAGGTGGTGCTCTGGCATGTTGGATACGTTTTGGAAAAATATTTTTGGACTCTTGTACCTTGGAGGCAATTGCTTCACTGCATTAATAAAACAACATAACACTGTATACAACATACTTTTTTACTCGTATAGCATAGGATGATTAGAACTACTTTTTTATCTTTTAACTGCTCATGATGGTTAAATCTATCCCTCCAGGCCTATTCTAATTTGAAATGTAAGCATAATAATTGTGAAATTATAATATGCTGTGACTAAAACAAGATTTGGCAAATCCAATATATCTTTCTTGATTAGGTCTAATGTTCCTTTGTTGTAATGGAAATATGTTGTTGAGGTTTAGGGAAGTTGACCACTCCACCCACTCCCAGAATGTCTCTAACACAACTTGTTAGTTCTTTGATTCTTTCAGATGTTGCATCTTCATGACTTGAAATCCTGCTGTGACCTAAAATGCTTTGATTCTGCTTGTGTTGTCCATCGACTCTAATATTGTCAAACAAATAACAAACATTGTGACCATTTAACACAGACAATATCTAGATTTAGTTACAATCCCCTTCAAAGGAGGAAGTAAGAGCACTCCTCACCATATAAAAGTCAGAAATCTTGAATGTGATCAGACCAATGAGGGCTATTACATTTGTTTTCTGACACTGCTGCGCATGTGTCGAGAAACCTTGCTCAAACTCGCTTAAAAGGGCATTTACAGTTCCTCTTCTATAAATCTTTCACTTGCTCCCCAGTACTCCTCCCCTGGGGGCCGTTTTTCAATTATAATTCAGCAGGAGCTTCTAATATCATTCATTAGATGTCATGAAGGTGAGCCGAGAAACTGCGTCCTTGGAGTGGGAGGGTAAGTAAAAACATTATACTGCCATTGTTTAACTAGGAGATGAAATAATTCCTACTTGATTCACTCCATGCACTAAGCAATTACAGTATTTGCTTTTTTTAGTCAGAATTTCCACAGAAAGAGTAAACTGATTGGTGTTAGAGAAATAGTCAGAGGGAAAGAAGGACATCCCCAGGAATAAACACTTGCTGTTAGAAATGACAATCGTTTGCCTGGTGTACCCCTAGATTTTTGACTTGACTATTTTTGCTGGCTGTAGTCCTCTGTTCACCTTACCCCTTCTAGCCAGCGGTAAAGGGCCTGTTCTCCACCTTTCAACATGATTCAATGGGCACCTTTAACTTACCTATATGTCCCTAGTATATGGTACCTAAAGTGTACTCAGGGCCTGTAAGTTAAATGTCACCAGTGGGCTGTAGTACACATTGTGCCACCCACTGCAGTGACAGGGTAAACTGCCCTGCATACTTGCCATGTGAAGCACAGTGGTGGACGTTTTAACTGCAAATATGACCTTTCAGAATAAACCCTTTTCGACAGGCCTAAAATCTCCTTTTAAATCTTAATATGTCACCACCAAGCAGGCCTTATTGCTCATTAAGGAAGGGTGCATGGTTTTAAGAGTAGGGCATGTACAAGTTAATGTTGACTTTTTAAAATATGTGTTACAAACCCAATTTATTTGTAATGTCAGGTTTGGATTAAATATTTTAGAACAGGTACTTTTAAAAATGTGGCTGTTACCTGCCTAGAGCCTCTATAAGCCCATTTGCATGGGCTTCCATCTGTCACCCAAGAGCTGTATAGCTACATTAATGAGGAGTGAACTAGCTCTTAGAGCTGAAACAAAGGCCTTGGGTATGGGGACCTTTCCCTGGCAGGTAGTCTATCTGAGCTGTGCCCAGGAACTCAATCAACTTCAAAGGGACCTTCCCTGTCACAGGCAGATGTAACTAAAACCTATGCCTGCCACTTCCTCTGTCCCCTTAGCCAGTGAGGGGCCAGGCCCAATGGGAGAGAAGCTACTCCCAGAAGCAGTTTTGAGTGACCACAGAAGAGGGGTTGCTCATTTCCCTGGCCACACGTTTAGGGTGGGCACAGGATCTTGGCACAGTGATAGAAAGGTGCTGCCATGGTTTTAGGCAGAGAAGGGTACTGTGGGACTGTTTGCAGTAAAACACACATGAAGTGCTGCAAAATTTAATAGGATCACCCTGGGAACTTTTACCCAATTGGCAGCAGTTTCCCCTACCCACAGGCTAGCATTGGGCATACATTTAACATCCCCAGCACCCTCCTTAGATCACTTCTAGACCTGTGCAAGAACAGAAGAGGACTGGACCTGCCATCTGGGACCTGAGAAGACCCCTGAAGACTGAACCTGCTCCTTCTTGTAGCCAGTACAAAGAAGTGCCAGGACAAAGAAGTGCCAAGATGCTAAGGGTCATAAGACTGATCTCCTGTTTGGACTCCAGAAATAAAACTAGCTTAAAGAGGCCTTTTACTGCATTCCCAGTTGATCATTTCCAACTGGGCCTGCCACAGACCCTGCTGCAGGCTTCTGCTGAGGTGAATTATGACCCCAAGTGCTGTCCCTAAGGTTCTGGAAATTTGGTTGGTGTCAGAGCATAGTCCTACTAAAGTTTCCTGACACCTGGAATTTAAAAACTTTTAGGCAACTTTCTGTTCTGAGATCCGGCGGGGTACTGGGACCAACCAAACAAGCTGATATGACAACGATGTGCTGCAGTCAGACCAAAGATTCAGACTGCTCCTGCTATGTTCTTCTCTGCAGCAGCAAATCCGATCCAATGGGATCTTGCGGAGAAGGTATCCGGCCCTGTGGAGCACTCTTAGGGGCACATTACGATGACGGGCGGACAAAGTCCGCCCGCCACCGTAGCGGTGAATGGGACCGTCCGCCATAGGAGCGGCGGTCCCGCCGTGAGTATTAGGATGCCACCGCCACGGTGGCGGTGGCATCCCCTATTCCCAACATTGTGGCGGGCGGTGTTCACAGCACCGCCCGCCACAATGCTGGGAATGCAGGTCGTGCATTGGCATGCACAAGGTGACAGGCCCCGCGCGGTGCCTGCCACCTTGTCCATGCCAATGCAGGGGGATACCATAGGTACCCCCCATGTGCACCCCCCACCCCCCAACACTCTGGGGGCCCGCAACGGGCCCCCAATAGCGAAGACCGTATGCCTTTCCATGGTGGCGTTGCCGCCATGGAAAGGCTGCTCTCCGCAACCATCCTAATATGGATGGCGGTGTCTTGCAGACACCGCCACCATATTAGTGCCCTTTTCCGCCCGGCACCTGTGTGACCGGTGGAAAACCGGCGGACGGTCTTTCCGTCCGCCGGGCTCCCCCCTGCCATCGTAATGTGGCGGGGGGAAATGGCATGCGGGCGGAGGGGAATGGCGGGTGGATCGCCACCGCCATATGGGCGGTGGCGATCTCCCCGTCATCATAATGACCCCCTTAGAGTACATCCTGCAGCCCTGCTGAAGGAATTTCCCTTCAAAAAAAGTGCCTAAGTCTGCTGAGGATTTATGACTTCCATTCCAGAGACTTAGTCAGAAGGTGAAACTTTACTCCAGGACTAACTTTGTCCCACTCTCCAACTCACGTCCCATTGCGGTCGGTGTTAAACCTTACCCCTGTCCCGATCCAGGGTGACCAGATGACACATGAATACATTTTGGTGCTATTATGAACCTTAAATTAAAAAAATTCATAACTCCAGTTCCACATATTTTGTTTTTGTCTTTTTGGTGTCATTTTGTTCATTAAAATGTACTCTATTTTTCTAAATTGGTTTGAGATTTTTTTTGTGTTTTGGTTTGACTTTATTACTGTTTGAGTACTGCATAAATACTTTGCACATTACCTCTAGGTTAAGCCTGCCTGCTTTGTGCCATTGCTAACATGATGTTGAGCCCAGGTTAATTTAGTGACTTTAAGGGATCACCTTAATGAGGATTGTAGTTATTATTTGAGGTGGAAACTCACCGACCCTCAACTAATACGCCAATTTCTCACATTTGCCATTGAGGCCACTGCTGTGTCCCTTTTCCTCCTTGTCACATGGCAGTGACTATCTCGACTGTGCTATATAATACTGCAGCCATTACTGTGCTTGTGATCAGTGCATTTTGTCATGTGGTTGCATTCATGGCAGGAAATACCAGGGATGGAAGCCATGCTTTCACAAAGAGACTCACGTCTCCACACTCAAAAGCCTGTTACCCAGCAAAGTGACTGAGATCACAAAACCAATAAATCCCCAAACAAAACGAAATGGCTAATAAATAGTATACAGTACTGGAAGATTAGTTATACTACATGTAATAACTGTATTTCTGGGAACCGCTTTTAAAGTTTTGGAAGCATAGAGTTGAGAGGTTACGTTGGAAATGAATTATAGGAAAATGGGAATACAAACTTTATTTTTTTTTCTTAGGGCCTGATTTAGAGTTTGCCAGATGGGTTACTCCATCACAAATGTGACGGATATCCCATCTGCCGTATTACAAGTGCCACAGGATATAATGGACTCATAATACAGCGGACGAGATATTAGTTACGATTGTGATGGTTTAACCTGGTGTGCCAAACTCTAAATCAGGCCCTAGTCTAATTTGTTCTCTTGTAGTACCAAAACTGATGAGGTCTACGAAGACAAAAAGTCAGAAGGGAGAAATTGCCAACCGTGCTGTTAATCCTGAAAATAATTTGTGGGATCTGTGAATGAGGTACTGTTGCCTTAAAGTAGATATCCAAAAGTGGAAAAATGTCTGAACTAACATCAACAGCAATGCACGTGGCAACACTATTTTTGTTCCCTCATATACAGTAAAATCACCATGACTCATTTTTAGTAGCCCTGCTGCTTACTAAGAATGAGTGGATCATGTTGCTGGGTGGCGTCTTTGTCATAGCACTGGCAAACTCTAGTGAAGGTGGCAATACTGAAATGCCAGGCTTTATTCCCTACTTTACCCCTTTCTCTGGTCATGTATCATCAAACTTACTCGCAATTTCACCGTGTTTGTTTGGCTCAGAAATAGCAGTTTTTACATGCAGGAGATGGCGTAGCTCCTCAAGAAGGTGTTTCAAATCATTAAGACAAGCATCCACTATGACTGAAGTGTGAAGATGTCCCTAAGACTGTGCATCTCCTGACGGCCTCTTTGCCATGTCTTCACACCACTTAAGGCAGCACCAGCGTTATACATGTAGCGGTGCTATTTGTATTACAGAAGTGTCTGTGACCCCTTCTGTTATGCTACAGTGCCCCAAGATGCAGAAAACAGGCACACACACCAATTTCGCCATGAGACACTGTATGTAATACGTCCAAAGGTGCCATATCATGATGGGCACCGCTGGTGCAGCTTTTCTCAGGTTCTTACCCCCATGAAGTAGTGTGTTTTTTTCAGTCCTTTGCATAGTTATGGTGTGAACTTGGTGACTCAGTCCCACTGCTGATGGAAGCCCATGGTGATGTTGTGCACTTCTTTCAGGACCTGCCAGGGAGGCTTGACTCACCCTGTGTCTGTTGTGAACATGGCAATACTGAAATGGCAGGCTTTATCCCCTACTTTACCCCTTCCTTCTGGTCCTATATTATTAAACGTCCCTGTAATTTCACCATGTTTGGTAGCCTCAGAAACAGCAGTCTTTACATGCAGTATGTCTTTACCTGCAGCAGTCTTTGCATGCAGCCTCCAGGTTGATCTGGTGTGAGTTGGCAGGCCCTGGCACCACTCTGCTGGCACTTGTCATGGCACTTGTAGGCCAATTCATTCCACTGAGTAGGTCAGGGGAGTTGCATCCCCGACCCCAGGCTAACAGCAAGGCAGATGTAGCCCCTTCCTGTGTTGAAAACAAGGTAGATACAGCCCCAAGCTAGGCTGAGAGCAAAGCAGATGCAGCCCCCACCAGAGCCAACAGCAAGTTATATGCAACCTGCCACAGGCTAATACATAAGACAGGGAAAATGCAGCCAAACAGGGGCCAAAGTACAGAGCTACATAGACTTTCCCATTTTTTTCCCTGGAACCTGTGGAGAGACATGGAGACCCTATGCAGCATAGGTCACTCTTGACTTCGCTCTCATGCAGTACACTTTCTCTGAGTGTTCCTCTGAACAGGAACATGCTGGATCTCTCCTGGAAAGTCACGCCTCTTGCAGGGCCAGGCAGATTACTTTATTCTCTCAGCAGGCAGGCTTCTAGGAGGTAGGCAGACCCTCACCTCTTTCGTCAGATAGTGCAATCTTCAGGTGATATCTCCTAGCTGCTAGGAGACTGGCTGTCAGGCAGACACCAGTATTGGTTGCACAGCAGTCCTCAAGTATTCTGCAGAGCACTCCCTTCCTTGGTCACAAAAAACCTGCAACTGGAACAAAGTGGGGTGTTTTGGGTTCCAATGTTATACACATTTTCTAGACAGGTGATGTGGGCCAACTGTCTCAAACTACACAATCTGTTTTGGATGGTTCTCTTTCTACTGTTCTTATCAGGCTGTTCTCTAAACACAGCCTTTGTGTAAAGTGATGCTTATCATAGAAAGTAGCCTGGGACTGTCTTTAAACTGGTGCACCCACAATATCTTTACCATGAAGAGTGAGGCTTGTGCATCTGGCATCATTGTCTCTGGATCCGTAATCAAGGATAGACAAAAGGGGAGGCCTGACCTAGGAACTTTCTCATCTTGAAGAACAGAAATTTCAGTGTGACCCTTTTCCCCTACTAGCTACTGAATGGCAGGTCTTCTGAAGATCTAAGCAGCTGCTCCTTTCTAACAAAGTTTTCATGACATTTGTAAAGTGTGCCCTGTCCCCATCCTCCTCACTTCAGTGTCTAGGTCTCCAGCCTCAGAAATACAGGCAATAAACTTCCACTGTCTGGGAAAGCTATCCTCATCCTCCATCTTTTGCCAAAGTAAACCAATGGCATCCAAAATTAATCCCACTAGTTTCAGAACTCAGAAGCATACATACAAAGTCCTACTGCTACACATGTGCTACATGCTCACTATACATGTGCACGCTTTCGACATACAAAATATCAATGCAGGGATCTGGGTACTCAAATAACATTTGAACTTTATATCGATGGGTTAGTAGGCTGTCCTCTGCCTCTGATAAAATGGTCTGGTCACACCTAAAATCACAAAACACAGTATGGTGCTACCACTGCTTTATGTGACAACCCTAGGAGAGGGATAATAGTACTATGTCCACTATGAGGATACACCTGGTGTACCCCTCCAAGTCACAGGGCGGGTCTGGTTCTTGCACAGGCTTTGGACATTGCACACACACTAAATTTGTAGGACACTATGGTCAAAACGTGAAGACAGTACACCTAATATACAAGTAGTCGGGCACTCAGGGAAGTGGAACATACCTGTATACAATGCAGGCTATATTCCTGTCCCAGCACTTGAACTGTGATCAAGAGAAATATGTAAGCAGAATATATAGCATATCAAGTAACATTGTTCAATAAAATAATATTGTTAAGTTTGGCTTCCCTGGGGGCCATTAGCATGAATAACCATATTCTAAACCTGGTTATTCACTGTTCAAAAACATTTTTTCCCACTGTTGGTACGTAATAAAGGAATTCCAGACTCTCAGAGAACTTAACTGCCCAGCACGGGCTGTCTACTTGAAGGAGAGCAGAGAGCACAGCGTCACCTGCGGACAGGAAGGGAAGGCAAAGTGGGGCATATTTACAAGGGCATTGTGCTACTGGAGTGTCACTTTTTAGGAAGCTCCAGTGGCGCGATGCCCTGCTCCATATTTACAATGCAGCACTTAGCCACTTTGCAAGACTTATTGCCGCATTGTATATATTGTACCCTTTCACGCACTTTTCTGTGCCAAAGGGGCATGCAATGGGTGTTGCTGTGGGTGTTCCACTGCAACACCCATTGCTTTTTGATGCTGCCCCAGATTTACAAGGATCTGTAAGTCTGAGGCAGCTCTAAAAACTAATGCCATTGAAAAGCAGGTATTAGAGTTGCGCAACGAGGAGGAATACTTTTATTTCTCCTTGTTTTTTTTCTCTTTCTACGTGTGCTGCATTCTGCAGCACACATAAAAACAAAGTTACAGGGACGTTATAGTAAGGTTCAGATTTCACTCATACATAACCAGTGAAATTCAGCAGTTATAGTTACCTGAGCTAACTATAACTTATGCCCCCTCAATGTACTGCTGATGACCTCACATATTACATCACTGATGACATGTCAGTGACATCATTGATAACATCTCAAATGACATCACTGATGACATCACTGATGACCTCATCACGACACCACTCACATACCCATAGAACCTCTCATACACCCACTTCTGCTCTCACACAACCCCTCACATACCAGTTCACAGACCCACGCCAGTACTCACACAACCAATCACTCAACAATACTGCCACTCACACACCCACTAACTCACCCATACAGCCCCTTATGCACCCACTCACTCACCAACACAGCCTCTCACACATCCAATCATATAGACAAACACTTACACACCCACTCATACACCCTCACATACCCACTCAATCACCCATACAGAAACTCACACAGCTACTCACTCACACAGGTACTCACACACACCCAGACACTCACCCATATAGCTGCTCACACTGCCACTCACCAATACTGCTACTCACACACCCACTCACTTACCCATACAGTCACTGACACAGCCACTCACTCACCCATACAACCACACACACACTCACTCAGACACCCACAGAGCGACCTACATACCCATTCACACATCCATATAACCACTCACATACCAACTCACTCACAGCCACTCACACATTCACTCTCCAAAACAGCCACTCACATCCACACACTTACCTATACACACACTCAAACAGCTGCTCACTCACCCATACAGCCACTCACATACCCACTCTTGCACCCATACAGCCACTCATACAGCAACTCAGTCACTCATACAGTCACTCACATGCCCATGAAGCCACTTCCTACACCCAAGGGAGTTGTGTTTGTGATGGCATTAATGATCCTTCATATTAGTCCCAGCTATTGTGTACTTGCTTTCAGGCCTCTAATGCCATACTAGTTTATACAGTAATGTGTCCAAAGGAAGCTTAGATGATGTAATCAGTGATATCATCAATGATGTCATTTGAGATGTCATCAGTGATGCCATAAATGATGTCATAGAATATGTCATGAGTGATGTAATATGCGAGGTCATAAGCAATGCATGGCGGGGGTGCAGGTTATAATTAGCTCTTATAACTGTAACTGGTAAATTTCTGTTGTTTTTTTAGTCCAAAATATTAATGTTGTCACTGACATATTCACCTAACTATAACGTCACTATAACCTTTGTTTTTTTCAGTAAATGTCTAAGGTTTTTCTCAAACAAAAACATATCTTTTTCTCACACCTAAATATAACATTACTTTAACCTATGTTTTTCAATGAATTTCTAAGGTTGTTTTAAAACAAAAACAGATCTTTTTATCACACCTAACTATAATGCTACTTTAACCTTTGATTTTTTTCTAGTGCATACTCTATACTACAGCTGCGTAAAAGACCATGAGGATATGTCTCCAGTAACCTAGCGTATTTGTAATTTTGGCAATGTGATTGTTCCTCAAGTATCTTCATACAGAAATCAGTGACAAAATGAACCCTCGTATAGAGAAGATGACGAGACTACAGACAAATGAATTGAATCTCCACCAAAAATGGCTACTTCCTCTCAATTATATGACCTAAGTGCTTCTTTGTTTGGTGGAGTTGTCCTCATATTCCTGTGCATCAAGAAGATGCCATCAAAAATTGGCAGGAAACAAGCTCATATCCCTTTGGTAAATTGAGCTGTCTATCAGCATGGAAAATGGTGCGAACACCATTGCATACTACTAACGTGGAAGGGGCGGGAACAAATGGGCAGGCTTGTAGGCGATTTGGCTCCTTTGCATACTCAGCAAAAATTAAAAGGGAGAACCGTGGAATCTGCTTTCAGACCAGGACACAACAAGAAAGAACCCATTCATATTGGACAATCACTACAGAAGAGATTGCACTCCAATAAATCAACGATGCATTCACCTCCATCAAGGATTCCAGATCGTTTTTCAATGTGCGATTGTGAAAAAAACACACTGTCCATCAGCCTGGAAAATGGCTGGAATGCCGTTGAATACTACTAGCATGGATGAGGTGAGGCCAAACGGGTGCAGCTTGTAGGTAATTTGGCGCCTTTGCATATTCAACAGCAATTAAAAGGGAGAACTGTGGACTCTGCCCTCTGACTGGGAGATGACAAGAATGAGCCCACTGGTCTTGGACAGGCACTACAGAAAAGATTGCACTCCAATAATTCCACGGTGCATTCACCTCCATCAAGGATTTCAGATCTTTTTTCAATATTCAGTTGTAGAGAATATACACTGTCCATAATCCTGGAAAATGGCGGGAACACCATTGCATACTACTAACGTGTAAGTTGCTTGCCCAAACGGGTGGAGCTTGAAGGTGATTTGGTGCCGTTTTTTAATAAAGGGGAGATGATCACCCAGCCTCTCTCCATAGCCATTAAAAGGCCCTTATTAAATGTTTTTGCCCCCGGGGGATGTGCCTGGGGCAAAAAGCGGCTCGGGGTAGGGTACCACACTCCCCCTCCCCTAATTATTTAAATCAAGCCCTGGGGTATGGGGTCCCTGGGGCTGAATGCAGCTTGGGGGGGCATGCACACCCCTTCCTTGATCAGGCCCCTTTGGATGGTAAGCGTAAGCGTTGCACAGAATTATTCGTGGCTAGGAACAAGATCTAGAGTGCACTGTTACTTGCTGTTGCTGTTAACCTGTTAACTGTGATGAATTTGTGATGCCATTTATTAGGAATTCTACTTTAAAATCAATCTGCTAATTTTATAATTTTAATATTCACCATTTTACACTTTGAATACTTGGGACATTGGCAGGCGCCAGTTTTGTTAGCGCTCCAGAGTTTCTGAGCCTCCTCTACTTAAAGAGACCCGCTGTGTGGAAACACAGTAAGCGTCGCACAGAATTATTCTTGGCTAGGAACAAGATCTAGAGTGAACTGTTACTTGCTGTTAACCTGTTAACTGTGATGAATTTGTGATGCCATTTATTAGGAATTCTATTTTGAAATCGATCCGCTAATTTTATATTTTTAAAACTTACCATTTTGCACTTTGAATACTTGGGACATCGGAAGGCGCCATTTTTGTTAGCGCTCCAGTGTTTCTGGGCCTCCTCTACTTTATGAGACCCACTGTGTGGGCGCGCAGTGGACGTGCCAAAGGCAAGCCCGTCTGCGCCCGTCCGCGCCCATCCGCATCCGACCAGGCCAGGGGCCAGGAACCCTGGCTCTCTTCAAGGAAGTAGAACCTCGTATTCCTCTATCCAACTTCGGGCACTGTGCAGACCATGTAATGAAACATGCTTACACTCAATATGTTTAGACAAAGATGATCTGTCTTGTAATCATTGTTCTTTTAGCCCTCGTTCTACCAAAGGGACCCAACCTCAATCTAAACCTAAGGCCTCTCACCTTTACAAAATGTTTTGAATTAACTGTAGGTCATTGTCAAAACATTCCCCGAACCTGTTCATTTTTATAGAAGAGGAGCAACCCGATGCTGTGTTCCTAGCGGAAACCTGGCTCCACAAGGACTCAGGTCCGGATATTGCACATACCCTTCTCCATGGCTATTGCATAAAGTGAAGAGATCATGGAACTAAGAAGGGCGGAGGTATTGCTATCATTTTTAAAGACACCTTTAAATGCCGTATTAAACCTGATATAGTTCCTGATTGCGAAAGTTTGACCTTTGCAATCTCTATTTCTCCTACATGCACCTTTTCAGGGACTCTAATGTATAGACCACCAGGAGTGTACGGACAGTTCCTTAAGTCTATCCCAGAAATAGCTTCTAAATTGGCTAGCATCACCTCAATTTTCTCCTTGGTAGGGGATTTTAATTTACACAACAATGATCCATTTTGTTCCCAGGCCTCTGAGCTTCTTCAAGATCTAGCTATTCAGCTAACACAAAAAGTATTAGGCCCTACCCACTGTAAAGGACACCTACTTGATCCTATCTTTTCTAATGACAATAAGTTAAGAGTTTTGTATCCTATCCCGGTGTCCTGGTCTGCTCATTATCTGATTCCAGCTACCTGGGAGAAGGAGACTCAACTCTCCAACCCTAGTTCTATTAGCAGCTCACAGCGTCCTTGGTCTAAACTACTACTTGAACAATGGATCCCTGTTCTTAAAGACACTAAGCCTACTCTAAACCCTGATCTCACCTTTGCCAATGATGAATTCAATCACTGGTTTGAGCGTCCCTGGGAACAAGCCAATTCTAAGAAAACTGGCAATAAGAGAGCGAAAGAGAAAGTCACACCGTGGTAATCCCCCGTGCTCCGGAAACTCAAACAAGACTGCAAAAGAGCCGAAAAGAAATGGAGAAGAAATTATGATGAATTAAGTAAACAGGAATATACGGCCACCAAAAAATGCTATCAGGCCGAAATAAAAAAAGCACAAGCACTTTATTTTAAAGAAAAAAGTACTCAGGCAGCTAACTCCCCTAGGGAAATCTTTCGACTTGCAAAAAGCCTTCTTGAGCCACCAGCCTCAGATATCTCCCCAGATATCACAACAACACAATGTGACGAACTTCCAGGATTTTTCTATAAAAAAATACAAGATATCTATGATACCTTTTCCTGCATCCCATCCTCAGGCAGCCCTCTCGCTAATGATAATCCTTCAACCCACGTTGAGCATCTGATGGAGGAATTTCCCGTCCTCAATATGGACCAGCTAGCAGAAATCCTTTACCAAGTAAAATCAGGCTCCCCCTCGGATTCCGCACCGCTCTGTTATTTAGTTAAGGCTGCAGAAGTAGTATTCCCTACTGATTAATCTCTCTATTGCTACAGGTCAAGTACCTCTACTTTGGAAACGCACCATGGTAAAAGCTCTTTTAAAAAAGCCTAATTTAAACCCTGAGATCCTGGCCAATTACCTCTTTCCTGGGATTAGTAAGATTTTAGGAAAACATGTTAACCGGACCCTATCAGATTTTTTAGAAACTCACAATCTACTTCATTCAACCCAAACGGGATTCTGACCTCTTCATGGTATGGAAACCGCTTTGTTTACCGTGGTTGAGGAATCCAAGAGACTTCTTGATCAGGGAGGTTCAGTAGCTATTATTTTGCTTGATCTAAGTTCCGCATTTGATACAGTCAATCACGACATTCTTATAAACAGACTAAGGAATTTCGGAATTGCGGGAAGCGCTATCATCTGGCTGCAATCCTTCCTAGCGGATAGAACCATGGAGGTCTTTGAAGGAGATAAGGTTTCCGATAGCCTGCCGCTTAAATGTGGAGTGCAACAGGGCTCCTCACTGAGTCCTACCTTGCTTAATGTCTGCATGAGGCCACTTGCAGATATTGTTCTACCTTATGGGATCAATATAGTCACCTATGCGGATGACACCGAACTGGTGCTCTCTCTGAATCACCCTCAGAACACTCCACCCTCCCTTGATGCATGCTTAGAAAAAGGAGCAGAATGGATTAATTATTCCTGCCTTAAGCTCAATGGAGCCAAAATGGAGCTGATGCTCCTCGGCAATACACGTACTCAAGAGTTGGGACCGGTGTGGGCAATATGTCTTCGTTTTCCTCCTGCCCCTAAGGCAAGGATTAAAAGCCCTGGCGTGTGGCTTGACGAATCTTTCAAGTTTGACCACCAAGCAGTGAAATTAGCAACCACATGCTGCAGCATGCTTAATATTATGAAAAATCCTACCTCTGCTTTCTTTCACCGCTAGAAGACTGATGGTCCAGGCCCTAGTCCTTTCCCGCCTGGACTACAGCAACTCTATTTATTTAGGGGCACCCAAGGATAACCACAAGAAAGCTGCAAATAACTAAACCTGGGCGTAGTTTGCATAGTAGCACTACGCAAAGTACACTTTGAACTACGCTCAGCTACACAAATTACGCAAATTGCGTAGTTGTGTGCTTGTCTGCACTGTACAATAATTGCAAACAGCATCTTGCACAGTGCAAGTTATGATAAAATAAGTATCTCTGTCTTTATATGCTAAAATGCATATAGTCATTTCACAAAAATGAAAACGCTAAATTAACAAGCAGTGAGAGAGGTGATGATTTTGGGATCCTCCCTAATCTAGGGAGAGAATAAGCAGATGCCTTGAAAACAAAAAGCACATCTTGTAGAACGATTCGGTGGTGGTCCCATCCTCTTAGGACCACCCCAAGCACAGTTATTGGCAAAAATACAATCCCAACCAAAGGCCCTGCAAAGCATTATGGGACGAGATTAGCAGTGGGCAGTGAATATTATAGTATCCAATATCAAAATAAATCTACAAAGAGCTGCAGTTCAACTAGTCGTTACTAGATGTCCCTCACAAGTCAAATGCAAAAGCATTGAAATTATTATTACATCAAGCTGCAGTTCCACTAGTCTTTACTAGATGTCCCTAACGAGTCAATTGCAAAAGCTTCATGAAAGGGTTTCAATGCTTTTGCATTTGACTCGTGAGGGACATCTAGTAACGACTAGTGGAACTGCAGCTTGATGTAATATTAATTTCAATGCTTTGCATTTGACTCGTGAGGGACATCTAGTAACGACTAGTTGAACTGCAGCTCTTTGTAGAATTATTTTGATATTGGACACTATAATATTCACTGCCCACTGCTAATCTCGTCCCATAATGCTTTGCAGGGCCTTTGGTTGGGATTGTATTTTTGCCCATAACTGTGCTTGGTGTGGTCCTAGGAGGAAGGGACCACCACTGAATCGTTCAGCATGATATGCTCTTTGGGCCCGATTCACAGAACTAACTTACGTCAAAAACGTAAGTTAGTACCTTTTAGTATTCACAGAATACACTTACTCATTTTGGTATTCACAGAATACACTTACTCATTTTGGTATTCACAGAATACACTTACTCATACTAACTTTATGTCCGCACTCGGGCCGGAGATTCCGGCCGTTTGTGGAGATTCCGGCCCGGAGGTGGAGATTCCGGCCGCTTGTGGAGATTCCGGCCGTTTGTGGAGATTCCGCCACCGGCCGGAATCTCCACAACCGGCCGGAATCTCCACAAATGGCCGGAATCTCCACAAGCGGCCGGAATCTCCGGCCGGAATCTCCACAAACGGCCGGAATCTCCACCTCCGGGCCGGAATCTCCACAAACGGCCGGAATCTCCACCACCGGGCCGGAATCTCCGGCCCGAAGTGCGGACATAAAGTTAGTATGAGTAAGTGTATTCTGTGAATACCAAAATGAGTAAGTGTATTCTGTGAATACCAAAATGAGTAAGTGTATTCTGTGAATACTAAAAGGTACTAACTTTACGTTTTTGACGTAAGTTAGTTCTGTGAATCAGGCCCTTTGTGTTCAAGGCATCTGCTTGGTCCTCCCCTAGGTTAGGTGGGACCCCAAAATCATCACCTCTCTCATTGCCTAATATTTTCTTTCTCAAAGCTCAATTTTGTGAATTAGTTATATGCTTTTTAACATGTAAAATTGATTTATCAAAGCATTTGTAGATGTTGATGATTTTGCTGCTACGCTATGTGTTTTAGTACAGTTTTTGCATTGTGCTACGTGCAATTTGCGTAGTAGCGCAAACTAAGCATGCTCCGTGAGTGTAGCGTAGTACTATGCCCAGAGTTACAAATAACACAAAATTATGCAACCCGGCTGCTACTGAACATTCCCAGAACCCAATATGCCCACCAAGCATTGAATATTCTACACTGGCTGCCAATCATCGAAAGAATAAAGTTTAAATTCCTTTGCATAGCCCATAAGGCAATCTGGGGCAAAGGTCCCCAGATCAACCACTCCCTATCTCCTTCTATCACCCTAGGAAAAGGCTGCGATCAGCCAATCTATTTTTGGCCGTAGGCCCTCGTATAAAAAAGGAAAGATATGGAGGCCGTTCCTTTTCATTCTAGGGGGCATATTCTCAAGAACGTGTGATAACTACCGCAAGTGTAGCTTAACGCAACCCTACACATCGCAGTTCATCACGGGAAAACAACTCCGTGTTAACGTGGTATTCACATCGGCGGTACCATGCAATAGTCACAGGACAACACGTCAAATGAACGCGTTAAAAACAACGCAATGCCGCAAAAACGTGAAAATAGTAGCGATGACCCAATCGGGATACAAAAATCTACGAAAACCAGCTACAGGCCTGCAATTCCCACGCGTCATGCGGGTAAATGCACCATAAAAGTAGAAAAAAACATACCAACAAAAGCCAAACAACAGCGAAGCACAATGGAGGCAGCCGGAGCAAGTACAGAGGACAACCAGAACCCCACAAGCCCTATGGAGGACCAGCCTGGGACCTCGGGGTCAGGGAAGGGCAAGGACAAGAAGAAGAGGAAGACGCAGTTCAGTCCGCAGGAGAACAGGATTCTGATAACGGAGGAGATAGAACACCATCAATCACTGTTCGTCACCTCCACTGTGTCACTGGCAACTAAAAATGGAATACAGCAGACCATCGTGGACAAGGTGAATGCAGTCGGAGTGCTGAAGAGGATAATGGACGAGGTCAAGAGGCGCTGGAATGATGTGAAGCACAAAACCAAGCTGAAACTCGCAAACAACCGGAAGGCAGCAATGCAGACTGGAGGTGGGAGTCCAGCGCCACAGGAGGAGCTGGACGAGATGGAGGAAATGGTGTCCACAGTCATCAGTGGGGAGACGGTGGCAGGAGTCAGGGGACCGGACACTGCTCAATATGACCGGACACAACAGCAACAGGGTGAGTAACCACCAGGGACTGGGGGGACAGGGGGAGATGGGCACAATGGCACACATGCACAATTAAGCATAGCACTTCTGCGGACAAACCATGCCCCAGAACCACAACTCCCACCAAGAGACCAATGCACACAGGTATGCAACATCTCAGCACTGCATAAGCACAGAACCCAGAGGCACACTGCATGTAAGGGATAAGGGCAGCTAAATCAGAGTTGCAGGGGCGACTCCCCCCAAATGCGGCACACACACATAACATGCAGAGCACATCAACATTGACAACGAGGTGGTACAAACCGCAACACGTCCACAACAGAACAGAGGACACAACAGGTGCCACACGTGCGTAGAAACTGGCCAATCACATATGGCACTGCAGAGAAATGTGAGTTGACAAGGTACAAGTACAAACTCACATCCGTGAGGTAGTCGGAATGTCCAATGTCCCTCATCAAATAGGCAGCTCCCCCCAGTCACAATGTACATTGTCATGCAGTCTGAATGCAGACATGTACAATGCGTCATCATACATGTGTACACGATGTTAAACTGCATCTCCCCTTCACATTGCAGGGGGAAATCCAACACCTCCTGCAGAGCAGTCCGAACCTCTCTTCTCTGATGACGAAGAGGACCACCACACATTCGACTCAGACGCCCTCGAACAGCTCGTGGAGAGCCTCTGCAGCCCACTTCCAGGATCAGGGCAACCCAGCTGCCACGAGGAGCCCCCCCCTGCACAGTACACACAGCAGGCAGCACCCACCACCACGGCTGCCTCCCAGGACCCCCATGATGAACAAATGGCCTTCCAACGCCGTGTGTTGGGGTGCCAGGAGAAGCTGGCTGAACAGGTGCAGTTGGGGTTCGACCGCATGGCAGCCAAACTAGACGCCATACGTGGGTGTCTAAGTCCCATCAGGGACCACTCACAGTCCCTAACGGACGCCCACAGTCCACTCCATGCCCTCCAATGGACCATGGCTAACATCACCAGAGTCCTGACTCTGCGACAAGAACGACTGTCTAGCCAGAGTTCCTCCAGCGATCTCGCCCGGGAGTTGGGACACATGCGGAGGATCATGGAGAACATGGAGCGGACGCAGGCGGAAAGAGCGGCTGCCACGGCTGCACACCAGCGAGAGCTAGCTGGGTCCCTCAATGCCCTAAAGACCTTCCTCATGGCATTGCTGCTGATGCAGCGGTAATTTCACGGTAATTTCTCAATGCAAAACCTCATTTACCTTCTAATTTACCGCTGCAAAGGTACTGGACCCTTGCCACTGTATATTACCATCAGGAGATTTTACATAAACATGAAAAATCAAAATGCAATTAATATTTAAGCCAATAAAGAGAGTTGTGAGTATTTTAAAGGGTTTTATTTTCTAGTTAAAAGTTAAGGTTCTCTGACCCTTTATTCATTAGTCAAATATCAATAAGGTTACAGAATTTGGAAAACAGGAAAAATAGAATTAATACAAAACATATTATAGGTTGCATACAAAACATTCCATAAAGGAAGGGAATGAGGCAATCAAATGTCAATCAGAATTCTCCAAAGAAAGTTCAGGAAATATAATTCAAGAGTGAATTATGCAAGGCTAATCAATAATTAATAATTGGCAAAAATCTCCCATAAAGAGAAATAAATGCATAAGACAAATAAATCTTTTCAAAACTAATTAATTAGTCAAAGCATGAACTTAAAAGTTTTAGCATCTAAATCTAATCCTGTTCAATCCAGTTCCACTCTCTGCCCTGGTCTGTTCAATCTGTCCTCTCTGTGTTCACAGAGAGACGCTGCTCCTGAAAAGGCCCCTCCTTCACAGACCACAGAGGAATGTGATCTGCCTTGCCAAAAATATGACGTGCAAGGCTAGCCTATGCCCCCCACCTCCCTCTCAGACTAAGGCCCTAAAGCTTAAGGCTTAAAAAGCGAGCCCCCACGCCCCCTAAGAGGTCATTATTTATACTCTAATTCTTGGCTGACTATTCTAATAATGTTGCAAATTTTCAGTAAAGCTTGTACCCTGATTGGATAGCTTAGATGACGAGGGTCTCACCATCCTGTTCTCATTGGCAAATCCAACCCACACCAGTTTTAACAAAAGAAGCGTTAATGATTAATACAATTATATGTTTTAGCAACATTTACTAGGAAAAATGTTTCAGTCTATTTCCTCCTTCCTGTCACATCGCACGCAGGAAGGACACATTCCACAAACACTGATACATTGGCAGGGTAACAAGAATGTACAGTTCATGGTGGCCTTGAACCAGGTCTTCACTTGAGGCACTTGGCAGTATGTAGCTGGTTCTGCGCATGCGTCTCTCAGCACGATTCTCAGCCATGCTGGATTCTTAGGCAGCCATTTAATGGTGGGCCCATAAACAAAACAAACACAAAATAGTATTAATTTACTAAATAAAACCCATTATGTTTTACCTTCCCCAAACTAATACCCTGTATAAATGATTACTTAGCAAAAGCTATTAGTTTAAAGGAGCTTTTCTTATTATTTGTGCACAACATGCAAAAAGGTGCAATGTACAACATAGCATAAAACATGCACTAGTGTAAATTTTGAAAGCGCACACAGTTAATACATACTCATAGCAACATGCTCTAATGTTTTAGATAGCTTTTCATGCAAAATGCGTTTGCCCCATGTGTAGTGTTGGTGCATGGTTGATTAATTAATACACATTATAAAAAGATGTGTTATGAACTGAATATGCATTGTCTAAATATGCAACAAAGCCAAAGTCTCTTGAGACAGGAACAGGGAGTGTAGATTATAAGGGAAAGGATACTGGGAAGAGAGAACACATTCCATGATTCAAAGCTAAAGAGGCCACTGAAATCACGAGTTTTCGCTATACTGCAAAAACACATGTTAATTCAGCACAAGCATTTCAGACTGAAAGCATTTATGACCAAGCCTCATTTTATGTTTTTCACTTTGCATGCACCAAAAGTGCCACTTTAAAAAAAAACTTTTGACTAGGCATGTGCCATGTGTTTTCACTTGCACCAAAATTTGTGTGCCATTTTAAATGCAGTCTGTCTGAAACATAAAAATAAAGCAATGCTTAATTTGAGAAATCTAGCTCTATCACTGCCACAAGGCCTGGCGCTGATGCATGCTGCTGCTACCACCCCATCCACATCTCCGGCCCCTGGTGTGTCTGTGCCACACAGTGCTGGAGACAGTACACCACCACCCACATGTGAGGCACATGCAACAGCAGAGGATGAAGATGCGGATGAACCTACCCTCATGGTCAGGAGGACGCAGTAGCATACATCTCCGCCATGTGGCCTGTTTCTGCTTGGTTCTGCCCTCTGCATCATCACCTTCCACTGTCCCCCGATGCACTCTACGACACTCACCTCGGACCTCGACATGGACTGCCATATTCTGTTTGGTCACCAATGACACAGCTATCAGACTGCGGACTGAAGTCCTCCTCTCTTGATGTACCTGTCATTCCCTGAAGGACTCTGGCTGGCCCTCCACGGGCCGACAATGTGAAGTGGGGTTGGCATGGCCCTGTACTGCTCCAGCTGCAACACTCCCTTGAATGTGTGATAAACATTCATATCCACACAGATGTGTCATGTCTATGATCTTTCAAGTGTGGAAGTATGGATGAATGTAGGGTCAGTGATTCCCCCTTACGTCCATGTTGCCCATGTTGTGGGACTATTGTCACAGGGTGACAGATTGCCAAATCCGGTCCGGGTGGCGCCGCCAATTCAACGAAGACACATCCATTAGTCACTTCCTTGTCCAGCTCAGGATGGAACCACGCCCAGAGCCCCGGGGTCATTGTTCACACCTTTACGCTGGACTGGCATACGCCAGGACAGCCCACTCCGATTGCGCACACAGGGGGGGATGATAACGCTACATGTCCCAGGTCTTCACTGTGGGGATCTGCAGCTCACAGGTCTAGTTGCCAGCATGCCACAGCCACTCCCTCACGGCTGGTGTACACCCACACCACACCCATCCAGCACTGACGTCACAGGACATGTGACCCTGGCAATAAAAATGGCCTGGCGCACGTGCTGGATGCCATTTCCACTCTCTCTGACTGGGTGTCTCCGTGTAGTTCTCATGTGTGCATGAGGTCCTAGGGCCCTGCCACCTCACATTGCCCAGTGCCGGGGGTGACATGATGGTGTCCGCACAACGGGACTCAATCATTAAGGGTCCATGGCTAGCGGGGCACAGACTTGGTGGCACCGGATACACCGCGGCAGGCACAGGCACCCCGCCACGGGACAGTGTCTTGCGGTGCAGTGAGATAGGGGCACCTAAAGTGCTGAGCGGGTGTGCAGCCTGCGATGATGCGCCGTCCTGGCAAGGATTAGTGTGAGCCCTGCTGGACCGCAGTGTAGGCCTGGGCCAGCAGGCAGTGCGGCCCTCCCGCCACGTGGCGTTGCATCGCGCTTCACAGAGTTAGTGGCACCTCAAGCGCTGAGCGGTTGTGCATCCTGCGATGATGCCGTGTGCACTGATGTGGTCTCTGCCATTGCGTAATCAAGACCCAGAGTCAGGTGTGTGACCTGGTGGCCCGCGGTGCGGGGCTGCATGATGTGGAGGGTGCCATGGTCGTGGGCACCGGGCTTGGAGATCCCTCCGGAACATGGTGGGCCCTCTTGGAGACAAGCCGGTGGCGGAAGGTGAGCATTGAGGCCTGGTTGCGCAGGGGCGGGCAATCACCGCTGGGCGGCGGGAGGGGCTGGGGTGCAGCAGCCTGTGTGCGCAGGGGCGGGCAAGCGATGATGGCGTGTGCAACTGTATGGACTCTGCCATTCATGTCTCTGGAAAATGTTTCAGATGAGGGACCTGGGAGACTGCTGTGAATACCGGCACGTGGTTGGAGACACACCGGTGGCAGCAGGTGAGCAGTGAGGCCTAGGTCCGCAGTGTCGGCACTCTCTCCCTCTCTCCCTCTCTTTCTCTCTCCCTCTCTCTCTCCCTCTCTCTTTCTCTCTTACTCTCTCACTCTCTCCCTCTCTCCCTCTCTCTTTCTCTCTCCCTCTCTCTCTCTTTCTCTCTCCCTCTCTCTTCCTCTCTTTCGCTCTCTCTCTCTGTACTTTGATAGACGCATGGCACACCTTCTGAACCAGATTTCTGTTTTGCAGGCTGTGACTTACAGAATGTCCTGAGACGACCCGCCATGCCTCTTCAGAATTGTTTTTTTTGGTTTGTTCTGTAATAAACGTATTGTTTGGATATTTTGATATGGGTGTATGATTTCCCTTTTTCTGGCCACACATGTATGTTGGGTGTTGTGATTGTGCGACTTCAGGCGATTTGTTTGGTTCATGATTTCGTGGAGTTGATGTGCAATATCTTTGTCCATAGGGGTGGGGTGTGGGGGTGCCCGGGGTAGGGCCCTGGGGGAGATGGAGGGGTCCTGGGGGTGGTGGCGGTGGGTGTTGTTGACCTATTGGGGCTCAGGCCTGCATGATGGGTTACTCCAGGGCATCTGTTGTTCTTCATGTGTGGCTTTGGGCTGTGCTCCCTTGTCTGGTGCCGGTTGTCGTCCGACTTTACACCAGGTAGGAGCAGGTGTTAGTTTCCTGCTGCTAACGCGCCTTAGCGCATGTTTTGTGATCTTATCGCCGATCTGGCTGGTCGTTGAGAATGTTGTGGAGTGGTGTTGTCACAGCTTTTAGCACGGGAACGCCTACTCTGCATATCATTAGCGTTAGTTGCCGGGCTCCTCTGTGGCGATGTTTTTTGAGACTGCTATCACAGGTAAACTGGTATTATGGGCTGTTAGCACCAGCTTGGGAATGGGGTGATAACTTTATCGCGGATTTGGCTGCGATAAAGTGCCGTTGGCTTGGCGATAGCTCCTTGAGAATATGCCCCTATGTTGCTAGGCTTTGGAATACCCTCACTCTTCAACTTCGTTCTGTGACACAACATCTTTCCTTTCAGAAGCTACATAAAATCTGGCTCCACCAGAATAATGCTCTTCAATCATAAGCCATCCTAACTGTTGTTTTTGTGCCACACTACTAGCGCTGGGATGCCTACGGGTAGCCATGCGCTCTACAAGTGTTTTCATAATAATAATAATAATATTAATAATAATGGTGTCCCCGAGGCTGAATGTGGCTCGGGGAGGGGGGGTAGCAGGTACTCCTCCACTTATTAAATAAATTGGGCCCCGGGGAATGAGGTTCATGGGCCCAAAAATGGCCTGGGGAGGGGGGCGCACACCCCCTCCCCTTAATTAAAGGATGTGACACAGGCTGCTATTTTTTTATTTGGACGTCCGCTGGATCACGGCAAAAATTGCAAGTTGTTTTTCAATTTTGGCCCAACGGGTGGTCCCTCTGGATCCCCGCTCATGGAGCATAGGGGGGGAAGAAGGGTATCCCTACCTTTCCCCTTTTATTTTTATTTTTTTTCCACGTTCAGGACATTTGACTAAGTACCCGAGTCCTGTAATAGCTGGCAACATCATTTTCCTCATGTTGCTGGTAGCCAATCAGAACGTGCGTGTCCTGCAGAAGCGAGCTGGCCCAAGGGAAAAAAAGCTTTCTGGGCCAATCTGAGTGCTCTATTTTTTAATCCTGGGTTTGAGGGACTCTTGCGACCTACCTCCTAAACGGATTTAAACCAAATCACAAAAAGCACAATCTACGGACCAAGAACTAGCTTCCTGCCAAATTTGGTGAAATTCCATTCAGCAGTGTGTGCTGTAGCCCTGCTAAAGAAGTCTATCGATAATGCAAGGGGATTTTGCGTTTTGTGACCCCCTTTTTTCTCAGCCCCCTCTTGACGGATCACCCCGAAACTTTTCATGCACAAACTAGTCAGAAAGAAGCACCCTTTTGGAAAGTTTTGTGGGGAATCGACAAATGGGGCCAGAGTTATTACAACACGAAAAAAACGCTTTTCCTATGGAACAGTTGACCTAACTATTTTTACCCAATTGCGACCAATATTTAGCATCCATCAGTAAGGATTAAACTAGCAAAAAAATCAAATACAACATGAAACAAGCAATAAAAGTTTAAGGATATTAACCAATACAAACACTTTGTTATTAAATAACCACTATAAAAAGGAAAAAAGGACAGAAAAATGTGCATTTACTTACAGAAAAAATGGCAACACATGCAGAATACAACTAAAGAAAGCCAAATATTTAACTTAAGCCCAAAAATGAATACATTGCTTTTATTTATATGTATTTATATTTCCATAATACAGCATACACAATTGCAGCAAAGACAAAAGTATCATCTTTCCAAACCCAACAAACAAACATTAAAAAGCAAGTAAATATAACCTAATGTAAAACAACACAAAACATTATATATTTTTAAAATAAAAAAATGCAACGTTTTTTCAAAAATATAATTTCTACAAATGTTATTTTTTATGCAAGAAATAATCAAGCACTTGTCCCACAACATTACGAATAAATGTGCAGTGTCAAGTTATACATTGTGAGAACTGTTATGAAACACCCCGATAAACTCAAATACATAACATCACAGTCTGTGTCATTACAGGTACCTATCCGATTCTGGACAGATCTCAGCCCCCATATGTACGATTCATTCCTTTTCCATCATGTAACTATGTAGGATATCGGCATCCCCTTCCATATAGTGTCAATGAAGCCAGTATCCTTAAAGGATCAGGTATTTCTCCCTCCCTGATACTGTGCACGCAGACACTTGGTAGTGACCTGTGTTCGTCTGTGAGCATGTTCTGGCCTGTTTCCGATGGTATAGACATTCAGTAGCCATATTGCATCATGCTCCATATCTCATGGTGGCCTGTCATCTGATTTGGCCTGTAAAGCAAACAGAAGAGTTTTCCATTCTGTGGTTGACAGTCCCTTGCCCAACTGAAGGTGGATGACATTTATTTTCGCAGTGCACCATTTTATCAGTACCTGGCGTCATGTCGCAATTGGTGGGGCCGTGGCAGCCTTCCAGTTCATCTCGATGTTACACATGCCAAAAAGTAGGGCAAATTCATGATGTGTGTTTAACTTTTTTGGGCCATGTGAATTTGCCCAATAGTAACACTGCCATCGTCATGGGTAACTGTCTGCCTGCCAAGTCTGTCAAAAAGTCTGTCAAGGATTTCCAGCAAGTTTGTATGTGGGGACAGTCCCAGACCATATGAAAAAAGTCTGTGTGCCTCGCATGGCATCTAAGACACTTCAATGGGAGTTCTGGGTAAATTTTGGCAAGTTGGGCCAAGGACGAATATGTACAATGCAGATAATTAAGTTGGGTATATTTGAAGCAGGATTCCTTTTTACTCCCTTTGTGTATTCCAATATCTTAGCCCATTCTTTAGTGGTGATGTCTCCTCCCATCCTTTGGTCCCATTTGGTTTTCAAAGCAGCACCCTGTGCATACAGGTTACCGCTTTCCTATGCACCCCATGTATTAATAACGTGGATAGGCCCTCAGCTCCATCTGGCTCCTGCGTTCCCACTCCCTTTGTGTCAACAATTGCCCTTCTTAATGCTCCATATAATATGAACTTTCCCCCAATGTGTGCTGTAATCAAATTCAGGGTCTCAAAGGCACGGAATTCCCCTCCATTGTATAAAACTCCCATGGTAGTGATACTTGCCTGGGCCCAGGTCTTTGTGACATTTTAATCCGTCACTTGAGCCATAGCTGGCACCATCCATATCGGGAGTTTGGGAGAGTATGGGAATCTCTTACCTGCTTTCTTACAGTAAGTGTCCCAGCATACTTTTATCATTAGCAGCACCCTGGTCTAGGGGGCGCATGGCTTGGTTATGTGGTACAAGGTTCTTAGGAGGTCCCCACTGTCTAGCATTTCCATAAGATCTTGACTTTTCAGGGCAGTGTACATCACCAACTAGCATGCTAGCCATACCAGTTAAGCCGCTATATAGTACATTTCTGGATCGGAGGCTCCCGTGCCACCCCCCATGTCCAGGAGGTTTCATTGCTTTTTCTATGGTGAGCCGTTGTCTCTGGGTTCCCCAGATCAACCCCGAGAATAGAGATCTCAGTTCCTTGGAGAACGACCCCGACAAGGTAAGGGGAAGAGCCAGAAAGAAATATTTCAGCCTAGGGAGAACAATCATCTTTAGTATGGCCACCCTTCCTAAAGGGGACAGTGGAAGGCGAAGCCAGAAGGGCATCGTATCCCTTATACGAGAGACACATTTGTCTATGTTGCCTTCCTTTAGGTCTCGGTCTGTATGATAGATCTGAAACCCCAAATATAGATGGTTTCCCAGGCCAGAGGGCCCTCCAGAATTGAAGGACGTTCCAATAACAATGTGGGGAAATAATGGGAACAGGCGGGACTTATCTCAAGTCACCTATAGGCCTATCA
Source organism: Calotriton arnoldi (assembly GCA_963921515.1). Taxonomy (NCBI): domain Eukaryota; kingdom Metazoa; phylum Chordata; class Amphibia; order Caudata; family Salamandridae; genus Calotriton; species Calotriton arnoldi. The sequence goes on from CAWUFW010006584.1 coordinate 415,601, forward strand.
ACTCCCCAAACTCATCTAGCAATTGTCCCAGTCCTGGTAGATTGGCTACTGGGTCCCTAAGGAACAGCAGTGCATCATCTGCCTACCAAGCCGCCACTTGGTATCTGCTCCCCATTTTGAACCCAACTCTGAACGGTAATGTTTCTAGAGCCAGTACAAATAGAATAGGGAATAGAGGGCAGCGGGTACCTCTTTGCAGTTGCCACTTATCTGAGTAAACCCTTCCCATGCATACCCTGGTGAGGGCCCTTGTGCACAGAAGTTTTCAGGATGTTCGCCTTGATCCCCAAAGCCTGAAGAATCGCAAATAGGTAAGGCCATAGGAGGGTGTCAAAGGCTGTTTCTATAACCAGAGAGGCCATGTATAGGGTGCCAGGATCCCAGGCCACTATATCCATAATATGGAATCTGCTGGTGAAGATTAATATGGGTATTCCATCCCAGGATGAACCCACATTGGTCTGGGTGTTCCAGGAATGGTAAGTGGGGAAGTAGTTGAGTTGCAATTGTCTTCTCCATTATTTTATATTCCATTTGGATAAAGGACCATTGCCTACTCTTAAAAATTATTTTGTCAACATTCACAAAGAGGAAGGGGTCCTGTGGGGACCCTTCCCGTTTGCAAATGGGTTCCCACCTCCTTTAAGATGCTCGTAAAATATTAATGTTTTTGCGAAATGATTTTGGTTGCAAAACATCAATATATACAGTAAGGAATCGGTAGTTGGAAGGGTCTACCTAATCATGCCCCTTAAAATTACCTGTTTGGTATGGTGTCCTAATTCCATTTAGCAATTCGGTAACTGTTAGACCTTTCAGCTTTAGGGTAGTCTTCCCCCAACCTTTTGTCTTCCTCCTTAATTTTTCTGATCTCTTTTTTGCTGGCCTTAGGACTCTGCATACTTTACCACTGCTGACCAGTGCTGCAGTGCTCACTGTTTAAAACATGGTAACATTGGCTTATCCCGAACTGGCATATTTAATTTACTTGTAAGTCCCTAAAAAAGTGGGACTACATGTGGCCAGGGCATGTACATTCAATGCTACTAGTGGGCCTGGAACACTGATTATGCTACCCACATACGTAGCCCTTTAAATATGTCTGAAACCTGCCATCGCAGCCTATGTGTGTGCAATTTTAAATTGCCATTTCGACCTGGCAAAATAATCTTTTTGTGAGGCCCAAGCCTCCCTTTTTAATATATATAAGTCACTCCTAAGGTAGACCCTAGACAGCCCAGAGGACAGGGTGCAATGCATTTAAAAAGTATGACATATACATTTAAGTTTTACATGTCATGGTAGTGAAAAAGTCTTAAATTCGTTTTCACTACTGCAAGGCCTATCTCTCCCATAGAATAACATTGGAGTTGCCTTATTACATTTTATACGTTAATTTCCATATGGAAAGAGATGACACGTTCATATTTGGTGTCTCTGGAATCACAATTTTAAATCCTAACTTATGGTGAAGTTGGATTTTAACTTTTAATGGTGAAAATGCTACTTTGAGAAAGTTGGCATTTTCTGCCTTAGCCATTTAGTGCCTTTTGCCTGTCTCTTGTTCCCTGAGTGGATGTAGCTGACAGTTGGGCTTTGTGTATTACCTCCTATACAGCCACACACAATAGGGAGCTTAGGTGTGCCTGGATGGGCCATCACTGGCAGGATGGGAGGGAGGAGCTGGGCACAGCCTCACTTACACCTGAAAAGGTTGTGTCCTGCCTCCACACAAAGGGGCCGATTCCGATCTCGGCCGGTAGGGCTCCGAATCGGATTCGGCTTTACCGGATCCGATTCGGAGCCCTGTTTCCCGACCGAACCGTACGCGGGTCCGGCCGAGCGAGTACGATGCGAAATCGCCGACCGACTCGTCCGGGCGTCCCGACCGCTCCGACCGACTCGCTCCCGGCTCGAACCGCTCCGACCGACTCGCTCGGACTCGACTCGCACCGCGCAATGGAGACGTTTCCCGGCCGGGTAAGTACGATGCGCGCCGCGAGCAGTCCGACAGAGCCGCGCACTCCGGCTCGTAAGAGCTGTCGGAGCCGTACTTTGGGGGTCCGTGTCGGACCCCCTGTACGCGTAGCCCCGCGAGTCGCACACAGGGGGACCCATGGGTCCCCCTACCTGTGCGTGTACGGCGCGAGTCGCTTCGCCGCGTACCCGCTGTAGGGGCGCCCTTGTCCGACTCGCACCCATTGAGTCAATGGGAGCCCGCGTACGCGTTGTACGACCGGCTCCCATTGACATCAATGGGAGTCCGACCGACTCGAGTCCGATAACATACGGACGCATCGTACTCGTTCGGTCGGACTGCACGGGTCCGATTCGGTCGGAAATCTCTCCGGGTCCGGCTCGGTCGGAGAAATTTCCGGCCCGAATCGGAATCGACCCCAAAGGGATGCATACCCCTTGCAGTTATTCTGGAGCCAGGACAGGGAAGGCAGAATGCCTGAGGACTTCAAAGGGAAAACTCTAGAAGCTTCTCCCCCAGTTGAAAGGCACAACTAGGTAAAATACTGGACCTCAGACACCACTACTTCAGTACACTTCTGGACCTGTGGATACTCTGCCAGAAAGAACGACTGCTGTGCTGCTGAAGGACTGCCACACTGCTCAACTGCACTCTACTGTACTTCTGACTTGCTATGCTGCTGCTTTGCAGCGCTGACCTCATGCCTTTTTGCCTGGGTGAGAAGGACTGGATCTGCAGAACCCAGAGTGACTCCAAGGTCTAGTTTGCTGGCCTCCTGATCTGAAGCATCAGGGACATAAAAGGCTTCCAACAGCCTTGCACCTGCACCTGGACTCTGCCATCTGTGAGTGTACCCTACCAAGTGGTGCCACCCCAGTCCTGGACTCTTGGAAGTGTGCTTAAGGTGCTTACCAACCTCTGTGGATCCATTGGAACCGACGCATCTCCTCTGCTACATTGCGCAAACCCGAGTGGAACTGTTGCGCTCCACTGCTGCGTGGATTGGACTAGTCGCAAAGTCCCGCTTGGCAGCCCTTTGGAACCACCGCATTGCCCCAACTATGTGAAGCATCCTTGGCTCAGGCACCCCCATCCCTCAGTGACTGCTGGCTCGATGATGATGCTGGACTCTGTATCTCAGCCTCACAGCTCTTCGGAACCGACGTTTCGCCACGACTGTGCGTCGCAGCCTGTACTCTGGACTTCGCATCGCAAGCCCCTTCGAAGAGATCCTCGATGATGATGCAGGCCCTCGCATGGCAGCCTCACCGCATTTTGGAACCGACGCATTGCTTTGGCTGCACGAGTCTTCTTCGACGCGGATCCTTGCAACGCCTCGCAAACCAGTATATAAGGTACTTTGTTCAGCGGTCCTAACTGGGTCTCTGTAGCCGGCCAGCGCTCTAGCGCGGTTGGCCTGAACTTGTGGCTTTCTACTAGTCCGACACAACCTGATATATACAGTTGGCGCTTTACGCCTTTTGGTGCTATTTTTACTAAAAACCTTTCAAATTAAATATCTCTGGTTCTACAAATTCGATTTTTGTTGTTCTGGTCTTGTCTTATTTATTAAAAATCGAACTCTGTTATGGCCTCCTTTTGTGGTGTGTTTTCACGGTGTTACTGATTGAAGTGTTGCATAAATACTTTACACATTGTCTCTGAGTTAAGCCTGACTGCTCTGTGCCAAGCTAACCAAGGGTTGAGCACAGGTTAATTTGGGTTCGCTGTGACTTCACTTTGAGAAGAATTGTGGTTGCTGCTTGAAAAGGGTTTCACCCTCCTCAACCAGTAACCCTAACCTGTTAGCAAATTGCTAAATGGAATTAGTACATTTAAAAAACACATTAACTGGTCGCAAACCCTGAAAATCAAAAACCTGAAAAACAAAATATAAAAACCACTCCAGGAAACCCAAAAATAAACGAAATTAAAAATAATATTGCTTAACAGATAACCATCCTTATTTCCTTTAAAATTACGAAATGGATCCAAAATCTAAAAATAAATCCTGGAGCCCAATGAAAAATCTGTAAAGGAACACAAAGTATCCATTCACACAAATAACCCCTTAAACATAACAATTAGAAAGCATTAAATAACAAACATATATTAAACTGTACAAAAGCATTAAATTAAAACATTCATAAGACATTCAGGTCTACCTCACTACAGGTCCAATACTAAAACTGAAACCTAACACTTAACCAGTAAACCACAACAAAACACTAACCTATACTAATTATACTAGCATTAACCACATACTCCCAATTACAAAATCCCCAAACAGTAACTTAAAATGAATCTTAACTAATCCGTAGAGCAGCAACAGGGAACCAACATTGCGCGAAAGTGGGAATAGCTGAAAATTAGGTTGAAGACTAAAAAGATAGCGGTAAAAAAACAATTGTCCGCTAACTTAACATTAAACACTACCTATCTATAGAAAATAATGAAAAAGACAAAAAATTCAATATAAATTTTTCCGATGTTGGAAAAATGTAATAAACATTTTTAAAAATGTTGTTAAAAATGTGCAAAATGTACCAAAGTTGGAAAAAATATATTAAATAGTATCGACATAATTATATTTAATAATTTACAGTACTTAGTAATATAAAAATATACCATGTACTTCTCAAAATGTCAGAATAAACATTTTTGTGAAAAAAAAGTTGTTTAACAAAAAAGTATTGTAAAGAAATTGTTGTAAAAATTGTCCTATATGTAAAAATGTAAAACGTACAATGTTATGTTTAGAAAGTGAAAACACGAACATGTAACAAAAATATAAAATAAAGTAAAAATGTTTATTTATTAAAATGAACCTTGAAATAATTGCTATAAAAAGATATTGCAGAGAATAACAAATATGTACAAATTAATATAATGCAATAGTGCCTGTGCAAAAAACTGCTTCTGTAAAAATAAAGGTCACATTTAAAAAACCAATGTGTTACAATTATTTTCAATAATGCAAATACATTGCACACTAACATACATGGGGAAAACCTTTGCACTTCCAGAAAGCTTCATTTACTATTGCCTCTTCAATCTAACCTACATTAGGATAGAAAGCATTGAACATTGAAGGGGTTTGAACTGCTATTATGACTCCAATTAAGCTACATTGAGGCCAATTGATAAAAAATTATTTTTAAAATGTAAAATAAATGAATAATAAAACTTTTAAAATGTAATAATGTTGTTATAAAATGAAATTTAATTTAGCCCATGTCATTAAAATATTTTATTTTGTAAAATAATTATACAAATTAAGCATATTTCATTTTTCAGGATTACTGAAAAAAAGAATGTAGTAAATATCTTTTTAACTAAAGATCAAGATTTACAAATAAAAAGAGTCTCTAAACAATAAGCCTTTTAAATGCTTTTTTTAACAAATAATTTATTCAATTAATCAAAAACTTTATTCAGACTTTAAAGTAAGACCATGAAAGTACATAATAAAAACAGTAATTCATACGATAATATACATTCCTAAAAGTTATAAAATATTTAAAACAATACATTAACCATCATATGACATTTTTGGGTTCTTCCACACCCCATGATTGATGCCCCTTAAATTCAATATCATACAGTAGGAAATACATCATTAAAATACAAGGCATATAAAAAAATTTATTTAATGAAATACATCTCATAATATATTTTCAATAGATAAATAGCGAGCAAGAACAATAGGGCAAAAACCTTGTACAGCGAATCTGTTATGCTATAGTAGACAACCAGCTATAATAAACCATTTCCAATAACAAAAGTAAGAGCTGAACCCTAAGTCTACAGTTTCAAATCCTCTGCTCTCTTCATACGACTTTCTCAACTTCAAAGATGCTGTTATAAAACAGGCAACATCAAAAGATACTCGGACACCCGGAAGTAACTGGAGAAATCCTAGGGCAGACTTAACCTGTACAAAATTCTGAGATTTCAACAAAAGCAACAAAAAAAATCTAATGGGGAGCCTCATAAAAACCACAAAAAAACATAAAATGGATGAGATCCTGGGCCAAAAAATAATCACATGTGCAGATCCAGCAGCAGATGTATTTTATTGAACTGAAATCTGGTGAGGAGAAATCGGTAATGTCTGTTATGTACATTCAGTAGATAGGGTTCAATGGTATTCCCCATGGGCATGCACTGAAGGTTTTTAAGTTCCTGACCCTCTCTCATTACATCCCGCCATAGTAAAAAACTCTTTCACGTCCAGAGAATATCAGCCTTCACATTGTTCATAGGTGAGTCAAATAACATTTCGTTTCCCAGTTTAGTGAAAGTGTCCCTTATATAAGATCACCATTTAATTGACATCCAGCCATGGGGCTTCATGCAGTCCTTGATTAACTCCCTGTTAAAGTGACTCTCAGGACGTGTCCAAATAAAGAGCCACTTAAGCAAGGGGCGCAATGCAATGATATCCGAAAGATAGGACATACTCAGCTCCTTGTGAACTATAAATGCAGGAGTGGATACCGAACCTCCAGGAGGCGTCTGCAAAAGTTATTCTCCTCCATTTGGAGTGCAGAAGTATCGAAGTAGCCCCTACACTACATGTTTAATTTAAAATTAATTTGTAAAAAAACAAATCATCAAAATGTAGAATATTACAAAAATTCATACCCAAAAACTATGTTTATGTGAAATACTTGTAATATATTTGACACAATATTTTAACAGTTTATCATTTATGAAATTTGTCTCAACAAATATTAAAAATAAAAAATATATACAGAAAATAACATAATATTTCCAAATTTGTTTCCTGAAAGTTTCAGAAAAAATATTTAAAATACTCCTCACCCTTTTCCCCTACAAACGCTACATCCCACAACTACAAAAAACAAAACAAAAAATGTAAAATTACATTATCTGACTACAAAAATACATTAAAAACAATTCAACATACATTAAAAAAGAAATTGTTAACTTTTTAAAAAGTGGGGAGTGGTGTGGAGTGTTAAGATGGCGGTCGCAGTCTAAGAGTGCTCCAGACCCTCCGTCATCTGCTCTCATCCACTGCCATCAGACTCCTGCTGCTGAGCCCAGGACTTGCCTCGGACGGATCCCCAGACTCCCATGCCACTTGACCCAGCCTGAGGTGAGAGGAGTGCCCTGAATGTCTGTCATACCTGAAGGGCCTGTGTCTCTACCATCATTACGGCCGGCACCATGCATTAGCTGCCACAGTCGCCCAACCCTATGAGCCGCCTCCGTGTAACATCTCCACCTTCTGTTGGACCTGAGTAATCCTCATTGTTCTCCACCCACCTGTATCTGCCTCCCCCTGAACTAGATACCATTGGCATTGTGAGAGATGGGGGTGGCCCACACTGGCCAAGCAGTAACTGGAGGTGCGTGAGGCTCCCTTCTCTTGCTGGCACGACACTGGACTAAATCTCCGCAACACCTTTGACATTTGCTGACCCCCCCCGGATTGCACCCTGATGGCCAGTGAACCTGCATGCTCCCGGGGCCCAGGGGAGAGACCTACTGCAGCTGCGACTGACCCATGTCCTCTTTGACCTGCCACAAGTCTAAGAGTAGGGGGCTTGGTGCCTGCATTGATACACAATGCTCTACCACCCTAGATACTGTAACTTCTGAAGTCAGGGTCTGAGGCTGTTTGGGGCCCACTGTCCTCCTACCTTTTCTTCTCATTCACTTGTGTCCTGGAACCGTGGATCTGAGCTGAGTGGTGCCCGAAGAGGCGCTCTCCTTTCCACTTTTTTCCTGGACCAGTGCACTTCTGAACACTGGTGGAGGGCTGGTGTTTGACAGGGACAAGACAGCTTGGGATCAGGAGTGATAATGGTGCCTAAGTACCACTCCAACTGGCTTTGGGTGGACCTTGAACGGAGGAGAGATGAACTGGAATTTAGAGGATGCGAAATGGGAATGCAGGTGTTGTACCCAACATCACTGAATAGGTTTGACTCCTCACCTGCTCACTTGTGCTTCTTACTGCAATCCCATCCTCGCATCGAACTTGATTCATCATCAGAAAATGGGTCTGTGAATCTCGCCACCGCCTGCAGTTGCTCAGGGTGACTTAACTGCAGTCTCCAAGTGCTTGACTGCTCATGCTGCCACAATCTGGGGCAAGCGAGTCAAGTCTCAGATGTACCAGCCTTGATCAACCAGCATCCGGCCATGGGTAAGGACAAAATAGCTAAACCTCATCCCTCCCAGCCATGCATTGATCAATTTACACCAACGCCCGGGGCAGCGGGCGGAAATACCTTGGACAAAACTAACCCAGCAGGGGGAGCCCTAGACAAGATTTTCCAAGCTATCCATGCCTCTCAGAATGCAATAGAGTCAAAAATAGGAGAGGTAAGATGTTGCCCTTCTTCGCCAAGACTTATGAAATGCTACTAGCCATAGAGGAAGTCTGTCTCTCACGGGTCTTGAAGATGAATTCACAAATATCAAAACCACAGTTGCGCTTCTCCTTACTCGTACCAACAAACTCCACCACCGAGCCGAAGATGCGGAGAATCGGTCCAGAAGGAATAATCTATGTCTGGTGGGCTTCCCGGAGGACACGGAACACAATTGACCAGCGGAATTCTTGGAGGAATGGCTCAAATCATGGATGCCGGCGAATAAACTCTTGACTTAGGGGGTCATTATGATAACGGGCGGATAGCCACCGCCCATATGGCGGTGGCGATCTGCCCGCTATCTCACACCGCCCGCCTAACATTTTCCACCTGCCATATTATGAAAGACCGTCCGCCGCTTTTCCGCCGGTCAACTCGTCGACCGGGCGGAAAACATACATAACATGGTGGCGGTGTCTGCAAGACACCGCCATCCATATTATGATGTGCGGCGGTGCAGGGCTTTCCATGGCGGAGACTCCGCCATGGAAAGCCAGGCAGATTACACTTTCGGGGGCCCGTTGTGGGCCCCCAAGATGTTGGGGGGATGGGGGGTGCACATGGGGGGTACCTATGGTACCCCCCTGCATTGGCATGGACAAAGTGGCAGGCACCGCTCGGTGCCTGTCACCTTGTGCATGTGAATGCCCAACGTGCATTCCCAGCATTGTGGCGGGCGGTGCTGTGAGCACCGCCCGCCATAATGCTGGGAATAGGGGATGCCACCGTGGCGGTGGCATGCTAATACCCACGGCGGGACCGCCGCTCCTATGGCGGACGGTCCCATTCACCGTTTTGGTGGCGGGCGGACTTTGTCTGCCCGCCATCGTAATGTCCCCCTTAGTTCGCAGTGCAGCGTACCCACAGAGCACTCACTCCTAAGCCCCCTCCTGGCACAAAACATAGGCTTATGATTGCGTGTTTTTTAATTTCAAAGACAGAGATACAATCCTGAGGGAGGCTCGTTCACATCCGGACCTCCGCTACCAGAACGCCAAAATGTTTATCTTCCCAGAAAGTGCAAGCCCAACGTAGATTCTACAAATCTGTCAAACAAAAACCACAGGCCGTGCAGCTCTCAACACGCTCTTTTATTCCCTGTGCACCTCAAAGTGATATTTGAAGGCAATACTTATTTCTTTGACACCCTTGAAGCTGCATGGGAATGGCTTACAGAAGAAAAAAAGATACCACATCCGACTGGAGCTTTCCTTCCTTCCACTGGTTGCGTTACCAGGGAAGATGTCACCGGGAAAGCCCGTCGATGACGGTTCCGTACGAGATCCCACCACCAGAGATGCAATACGAGGATTGCCTTCCCCTCTGGAAGCTCATAATCATCGATCCCGCCGCCTACAGGAGGAGCTGATCAACCCCAGAAAACCACCCATATGCTAGCCTGGGTCACTATGAGAGACTGAGCTGAACACCTTCTCCTATTTGAAATTATAGGGTCTAGGGTTGGGGCATGCAGCTCCGGGGACCCGAAATAGGGTTACACAGTGGCAACAAAAAAAAAGCATTTGTCTGTTGACCAATGGTAGACGCTGATTTCTATTGATCCAACTATTTGGAGGGGTCCATCACTCCACGCCTACTAATAGGACTTGGCAGCACATGCATCAAGAATTTTTGTCTTCACAAATGGGCCGATTTGCAGAATCTTAAAAAATGAAAGGAAAACTTTTCATTTTTATTTTTGTAAAGCATCTCGTTTTCCTTTAAGGAAGATGGGCTGCTTTACAAAAAAAAGATTGCTTTATTTAAAAGCAATTACGGACATGGTGGTCTGCTGACCCAAGCAGACTACCATCCCTGTGATTTTTGCGATTCCTAGGGGGTCGCAAATTGCAACCTACCTCATTAATATTCATGAGGTAGGTCATTTGAGATTCCCTAGGAATCGCAGAAAGTGTTCAAAACACTTTCATGCATGCCGTTTTGCGATTTCCTAATTGCAAATCGCAATGATTCACAATTAGGGAATTGCAAAACAGTGTATTGATGCATCTGGCCCCTGGTTTTCAGTTTGGGATTATTGTTTAGGGCAACAGATGCTTCTTGGGGGGAAGTATGGGGTGGAGGGTTGTTGTGGGGTAATGGGTTGCCTCCATGTTCTATGGGGGCCTTATGTTTTTATTTGTTGGTTTGTCTTTCTTTTTAGGTTGTCACTGAGTCCTAATACAGCCACAATATTCATAGCTTCACTGCACCACATCATGTACACACCAATTTCAGTGCCTAACCCTATCCATGATCAGGATATATCCTTGATCGATACATTGATTCGATTTCCTGTTTTGTCATGGCCCGTAGGATGTGCTATCTTGGAATGTAAACATTCTTTTAGATCGGATTAAACTTATAGCTGTACTACGATATGCCCGGCATTTCTTCCCTTCAATCTTAATGCTCCAGGAGACACATCTGATGGACACTAAATGTTCCTGGTGCGATATGGTTTTGACAGGGTTTTTCATGCAGGATATACCGAGGGTCTTGTGGGGTGGCAATTCTATTACGGCGCTCCTTTCCTCTAGTGGTGACTCAAACTTGGGCTGATCCACAGGGTGAGTATCTGGCTATCACAGGGACGATTGAGAGTAGCCCAATAAATATCCTTTGCATTTATGCTCCCACTACAGCACGTGAAGCTTTCCTCACCACATTATCCAACTTATATCACAAATCCCTCAGGGTCACACTATCATAGCAGGCGATTTCAACATGGTTATGGACCCGGCATGGGACTCTACAGGTCCCCCCCTCTGAGTCCAGATGACAAGGGGCCGCCTTTTTACAAAGATAGGTGTCCACTATAGATTGATGTGACGTGTGGAGAACTTGGAATCCTAGAGCGAAACAATACATGCACATTTCTGCTGGACATCATACACACTCTCTCATTGATTTGCCATATCTGCCAGCCACAGACATCCTCTCAGTCCCACAGATCCAGACACTTGCAAGAGGCATATCTGATCATGCCCCTGTACTCCTGTGCATCGGCGACTCAGACACCACCAGGCACCCTATGTGGAGACTCAATGCCTGGCATCTCCAGGACGCAAAATATACCCACGCTGTCAAGAAAGAGATTGTGTCTTACTTCCACACAAACACGGGTTCCGTATATTCCTCGGGCACACTCTGAGTGGCATGTAAGGGCACCGTGCGAGGACACGATAGGGCACTCCTCAGACAAAAAGAAAAAATACGACTAAATGACCCAATTGGAGGCCTGGTCTTTGCGTATTGAGCTGCAGCTTTCTGAGTCTGACCATGAAACCATCATCAGAGAGCTGACCATGCTCTGAGAAGAGATCGGGCCCACTTCCTTGAAACGGCGAAGCAACTCTGGCAAGCCTCAACCGCTAGAATATATGGATGGGGAGATAAAAACAGTAAACTTTTGTATTGGTTAGCCTCTAGGCTCTTGACGGGATGGATTATACCCGAAATAATGGATCCCCAGGGTGATGTACACAATTCTACCTTGGCTATTACCCAGGTCTAGGGTGGTCCCTCGTCCCCAGGCTGAACAAATCTAGGCCATTCTTGATTAAATACCACTGCCCACTTCTCTATCACTGATCGTCATGTCCTAGATGAGCCACTAACTCTCGAGGAGATTGGAGACTCAATCTCGTAGATGGCCTCTGGGAAACCAGCAGGCTCCAATGGTACCTGGCGGAGTTTTACTCCAAAAACAAAGATCTTCTGGCGCCTCATCACTTGGCGCTTAATCAAGAAGCCAGACAAAGGGACTCCCTTCCCCGAGAGCTCGATCAAGTTACAATAGCGGTCACACCAAAGACACACCCGCCATCCCTCTCCTGCATGGATTATCAACTTATCTCTCTTATCAACTGAGAGGCATTCGCCTGAGGTCAGTCATTCGCTCCTTAATCCACCCTGACCAGTGTGGCTTCATGCCTACCAGAAGCACGAGACACTGTCTGAGATACCTGCACGTTGCACTTGCCCACCGACATAAATTATCAACTCCATTAGCTTTGCTGTTAATTGACTTCAAAAATGCATTCGATATGGTAGATTGGACTGACCTGACTAAGGTGTTGAACAGGGTGGAATTTGGGCCATGTTTTAGTAGACTGATGCAAATCCTCTAGTCCAACCTAATAGCTCAAGTGCAGATTAACAGAGTGGTGTCGGATCAGTTTCCTATTGGTCGGAGAACCAAGCAGGGGTGTCCCCTTTCCTCCCTACTTTTTGCATTGGCTATCGAACCTTTGGATTGCCTTCTACGATGCAACAAGCAGATTTCTGGTTGGTGTTGGGATTGGGGGCACGATAACAGGAATTTCACTTTATGCAGATGATATGCTGTTATATCTTTCAAATCCACTTGATACTGGCCCTTGTTGTCTCAGCATTCTGCAATTGTTTTCAGAGGCATCAGGCTTGACACTTAACACAGCTAAGTCGATTCTTGTCCCACTCACACCCTCTAGGGACTGCATAGCCTGGCAGATGAACATTCCTATACATAGGCTAAGCTTCCGTTACTTGGGTATCCACGTGGTAATGGACCCAGCTCTGACTTGGTCCCTCAATATCACTCCCCTCACGCGCAAGATAACAACAGACCTTAAGAAATGGCAAACCTTACACCTGAACCTTATGGGATGGATATCACTCTATAAGATGATGAAGCTTCCCAGATTTTTATATCTTTTTCAAAATTTCCCTCACACTATATCTCGGCACTGGTTTTGGGAGATGGATGCACAGGCAATTTCCTTTCTCTGTCACAACTCTCGGCCCGTCTCCCCCTTCCTGAAATGTCAGTGTGCTCCCTATAACGGAGAGCTTGGTATGACTAACCTTTGCTTATATTATCTGGCGTCTCATCTCCTGATTGTTAACTATTGGCTCAATGGAGGATGGTCGGATCCCGCTTATAGATATGAACTCGTAAAAATTACTTCCCCAGAATTCTAGACTGGCTGTATGGTTGCGCAATCCCTCAAGCGCTTTCTGAGGTGTCTCTGCAGGTCTTCACAGGGTGGAGGGCAGCCCTGCGACATACAGGATTGTGGAAAATGATTACTCAACAAACCCCCCTTGTGGCACAGTAGATGGTTGGGGGATGTGGCGGGCTTGGAAGGCTTTGCGCATTGCAACACTATTGGTATTACTCTACTGGCTGACGTTTGGTCAGGATCCCACATGGTCTCCTTTCACGAGTTACAACAAATGTATATGTTATCCAGGACACAATACTATAAATTTATGCAACTACATCACGCCCTCCAGGTTCAAGTCCCCACCGGCACGACTGTCCCTGATTTTAACACCATTGAGGCCAAATTGATGATGGGAACCCTGGGTAAGGGTGGTGTCTCCCAGATTTACCACACTTTAATTAACAATACTCTAGACACACTTTGCAATCTGAGAACCCGTTGGGAGGCATGGTTAGGGCCTCTGGATGATAAAGACTGGCAAGATGCTTTGATGGCCCCCAAAGTCCTCACAATCTCCTCCAAGCGCCAATTGATACAAAGATACTATTTACACTGCACCTATCTCACCCCAGAAAGCATGTCCCGAGCAGGGCTAAGACCCGGTCCTGACTGTAACCGCTGCTTAAATTTCCCAGCGGACTTCTTTCATATGGTGTGGTCTTGCCCCATTATAGTGCGGTATTGGGAGGAAGTAATTGCTGAGATCTCTGATGTTTTCGACCTGTCAATAGAACTTTCTCCCCGTCTGATTTTACTGAGAGTGGACTATGGGTGGGCGGCACCTGAGCAGAAAAGGCTTTCCTGGGCACTGCTTTGTTCATCGCTAAAATGGACCTTGCCTCTAATTGGAAGGCAACTACAGCATAAAGCTGTCAAAATGGAGAACTGGAGTAAACTGGTGCGCTCAACAAGACAAAGCTGTTTATGAGGCATGCGGATGTCAAGTACACGAAGATTTGTGGCAAATGGATATGGGGTTTGGGGGGAGGCGCTGATCCGTTGTTGTGATAATATGGGCTGTATGCTTCTTGACTTCTCATGATGTACTGACTTGCATGTTACATTGGCTCTCATTCTGATGCTATGTGATGTGGTTGGAGTCTTCTTCAGGATCATTAATGTGACTTGTTGTTCAGCAATTACAACAATAAAGCTGTTTATCAACAAAAAAAAAGCTTTCTGAAAAATCAAAAAATATTAAAACCTACACACTCCAAACCCCTAGAAAAACAACATCCTGCTCTAAAATATTTTAACACTTAAATATAAAAATTAATAAAAAACATAGAACATTTACAATACTTCAGTAACATAAAAAACAATATTACAAACATCTATACAACAATATTTTTAATAATAGTATTAAATACAATGCTAAAAAAAAAACATATTCTTACCTATAATATTTCAGACAATATTTTGATATGATATAAAGACAACAATATTATGGTAAGATCATATTTCCAGCTCGATATTCCACCTGGTTCAAGAGGCTGGAGGGCTAGTGAGTATGATTTATTTTTAATTTCCTTATTTGTAGGTGTGAATTACAAGCTCAAGTGAGTTTAAAAGCATAATCTAAGTTGCATAGGGAGTTAAGGAGGGTGTGGTGGTAACCACTTTTTGCCTCAGGCTTTGATGCTGTATAACCACAATTAAGAAGTTTGCTTCTTCCTTTAGTCTCAGAGTTTATGCAGTTTTCTAATTTGAATCCATACCTATAGGAGAGATAAGTGAAGTGTGAGAAGGGCAGCTGAAGAGATCTTTGAGAAATGAAATGCTGCAAAATTATCCCACTAAATCCAGCATCCATATAAACATAACACTGCTTAGCAAGTAAATAGCAAATACAATATGGTAGCCACGCACATTTTAAACTTAAAAATAATTCACAGAAATCACTCCTATGACCTTTGCCATTATCATTTCTAGGCTAAAACTTTAGCCTGCTAATAGGCAGAATAAAACATTTATCTGGCAATGGACTACCTTGTAAGTGTACCAACACTATCATTGATCTTCTTTGTGATTCTGATCTGTTCACAGAGAAATCAAGGGTCTAAGTTGTCAAGTATTCTTTACATGGACTAGTATGAGCACACAGGAGCACATGCTCCATCGAGCTCAAAATTAGATCACTGAAGTGGAGTTTGCATAGGAGCAACAAAGAGTTTGCTCACTAGACCAAAAAATGTGGAGAGTTGCTTAGTGATTAAGTCAGAAGCTGAGGTAACACCATACACATGCATGGGAAACGTTATTGGGTGGGAACAACAAGAGTGGAACCAAAGATGCATCTGTCAATGCACATACATTTTTATAGTGGCATGTTCATTGTCAAGTATCAGTCATCATGCAATACCAATAACACACTAAAAAATTCTAAAAGTACCCAAGGTGAACAGAAGTGCGTTGGGATAGGAATGCATCTTTCACCTGTGACTGAAGCAATTGAACAAGCAGCCATGTGTTAAAATTTTTATAAATCTAGTCAACTTAAAAAGAAATAGAAAACCTATCTTTGCTAAAGCATTCTGGCAGTAGGTGGTTGACACCAATCTATGCAACACTGTTCTATTACAGTGCAATTTGCACTAGTTTGTTTGTGCAAATTTCATGCTTTCACTGGTGTATATATGTGCAAACTACACTGTACCTTGTATAAAGGTGATGTGATAAGGCCCTTGATTCCAATCAGCTTGCTACTCTAGATAACGTTCTTGGATTCACCAGGTTGTAAAAATAACACAACACAAGAGTAGTGAATCCTTTCAAAAACGTCTCCTGCTGATTTTGCTTTGACATCTGTCCTCCTCACCTTGTTTGTTCCTGTTTAATTTGTGCTCCAGTTTGCGAATGTGGTGTCCTTGTGCTGAAATATGTGATGGTACACCTGCTCCTTGAGAAGCAGGTATGTCTCCACTCTATTCTCTGGACCTTCTCCTTTATATCATGTATTGATGTCAGTCTTCACGCCATCTTCATGAGCTGTTGATTCGGAGGGCTGGCCAAGAGATTGTCAAACTATACTCCGTGACAACTATTTGATGGCTTCTCTGGATACAAGATTCAAGGCCTGATTATCATCTTGGCGGATGGGATACTCCGTCCCAAACGCAACAGATATCCCGTCTGCCATTTTACAAGCTCCATTGGATATAATGGAATTGTAATTTTGTGGACGGGCTATCCGTCACATTTGTAACAGAGTAACCCTGTCTGCCAACATCGTAATCAGGCCCTCAGTTACTGACTTCATATGTAAAGCACACTTTCCTGCTGGCGGATTTACCTCCTCCACTACAGAAGAGATGGAAAAGTAGCCAGGCGCAGAATCCAGGGTGGCAGACGTCCTCCTGCCAAAGTCACTTTGTTTATCATGGGAAGGCCACTTTGGTGAAAATCACTTCATCCATAATGTCTATCACTTTTGGCCCAATTTCAAAACATCTGGCAACGTAAATATACCCCCAAAGAGTGGTACATTGTCAGTGCTTACATAGTGGCCTCCCTAATAGGCTTAAGGGACACTTTTCCTTACAGCCAATATTTCTGTAGTGCCTTTCACAGATTTATGTGAGGCATGACGGAGGACCAGTCTATCTAGAGCGACTAATCCACTGAAAGTGCTAGGTTTAATTAAAATGTGTACTTCAATAGTGCATGTGTTCAAATATATTACTTCGAAAATAAATTACTTTAATTAGCTATTTACTTCAAAGCTTTTCAGTTTGAAATTTCATTCCCCTACTTTCACCTCTTCCAAATTGCATGTCTCTTCTCCCTTTGTATTACTTCTCTGTCCTAAAACGCTCCTTTACTTTTTTGTTTTGGACCTGTACTATGGCTGATATTGCCTGACCTTTCATGGTGTCCGACCATCTTTATTCCTTGAGTATTTTCTTTTGACTCCAACCCACTTTTGCATGCTCTGTCTTGCGGTAGCTCTTATTCACCCTGCAATTCCATATTCAGAAGGGCACTCTCAAGGTCTGTGTCAGTAATATGGTATTCCTGCCTCCTGAAATTGATGATACCCATGGGAATACTGATGTGCTATGCTCAACTCTTTTATAAACAGGACCTAAAGAGTGCATTTATTTCGCTGCTAGAAGGGAGTCTCCCATTTTTGCAAGATTCTTTCTTACTGTACTCTCCTACATCAAGCCATGGGTATCTAGACAGTGTGACAGTAAACTTCACCATCTCCTGAACTTTGCTATTGTTGTCCTGGTGCTTTATACTTTCTTGGTCCATGCCCAACCTATTGTGCATCAATGACCTTTATAGTTAATCTTTACTTGCACACATTGCAAGGGCCACATGTATAGTGTTCAGTGACCAAAGTGTGTGACCATATTATGATTCATGGGAGACTTAGGGCCTAATTCATATGTTTGAGGTATGTATACTCTGTGGCGACGGAGCATACATATCGCCAACATAATAATCTGCCCACCTGATTTAAATGTGGGTGGCCCTTAGGTATGGCTACGGCGGTGACTACTCCTTCACCGCCTGTTGTAAAACGAGTTGCGCCCATTTAGCACACCCATATTTTGTTTTCTTTTCAGATCAACCGGTTTTGGACTTTTTACTGTGGGTGAATCTCACTACATGTGTCTCACCCACAGTAATAACATGGCAAACGCACTCTGCGTGTTTACTGCTAGTGTCCACCTTTAAAAGATACTGTTGCTGTGACACAGCTAGGATAAGGAGCACTTGGCTGGTTATGTGTGAATAAGTACGCACATGCATGTGCGCACGTATGCGGGCTGCATGTGTGAGACTACAGTTGTGCGCAGCCCAGGAACTGGGCACAGGTAGCCTGGCACAGAGGGGACTGTAAAGGGTTAGATACTTTCCTGGGACAGGTCCTATAATATTAGTGGGCACACATAGGGAAAGTCAGTGTGATTTACTGTTTTGTCTGCAGTGACACTTTATCATACACTTGGGGAAAATCTGCCTTAGAGTACAGTTTTGCTTCCCATAGGCCTACAAAGTCCTGTGGGGTATGAAACTGGGATGGAAAGTATGCATACAGTACATATATGCAAGTCTCAAACACATATCTGAACATCTTATGGGCCAGCCAGAATTGTCATATTTCTCTCGATCAGCTCAGGATCAGAGCCTTTCTGGGCAAAGTAAATTACATCTCTCCCCAGCAGAGGAAATAGAGGCCGCCCCACACAAAAAGAGTAATTAAGAGTGCTTCCTTCAGCACCTGAGGAAGAAAGGGTGGTGGAGAGAATCTGTATCTGTTAATTACCTGTCACATTGTGCCAGGGCGAGGAACAGTCCGGGCCCACTGATCAAAGGTGGAAGCCCAGCCAACCTGACCCAACACAGGAAGGGACTCCTCCTTGATGTTTTGATAGGAAAGGCCCTGGCAGTGATGTCAGCGAGAGGCGGAACTGAGACCCTAAGAACAGATGTGGCCAGTGACTGTTGGATGACACCATCTTGAACTGTTCCAGCATGCTGTGCAGGAGAGTTAGGACAGGGGTGGAGAGGTGATGTGGCACCCTAGGATTGGCTAGGGGGGGCTGGCTTTTAGAACATTCCAAAGCCTTTTTAAAACGTTTGCATAAGGGAAAGAGAGGGTTGTTGGTGCTGTTTGTGCTTTTCACTGCTGGACCTTGAGGCTGCGACAGCCATGGTCAACTGGAAGGTGTCTTGCTTCGCACTTCCAAAATGCCATAAGAACACAAAAGATGAGAGAGGCATTATTGTAAAAACAACATTCATAGGGTTTAATCCCACAGAGGAATAAGGAAGGCGATGACAGAAATAATCATTCTTTCTCTAGATGGTGTTGTAGATCCTTTTATTCATTATTTCATACACAACAGCCAACGCGTTTCACCCTTGCGGGCTTCTTCAGGGCAAGTAAATGGTCCACAAAACCGAAAAAAAGGGATTCCACAGGGTATTAGCCCAAATCGGTCGGCGATTTCTTAAATTTATTTCTGATCACGGGATCTGAGAAAGGATATTTTTTAAATATATATATATATATATATACAAGCAATAATAACACACTTGGCAAATGCAACTGCTAAATGCATGGATAATAATAAACACAAGAATAAGCAAGTTATACTGGATGTCCTGCAAGAAATCAGAACGATATATATATACTAAATACATCAAATGATTACTTTGGATGTGCACTCTGACTCACTCACACATCACAAAGAAAACACATTGGATGATTATGGCCACTGGAAACTGAATATGCACACATAAACAGCCACGCATCACAATGGCACTAATCAAAAATCAAACACTTCACCTGGTGCAATCTTCATCCTGACCCACTCCAGGCTGGGGGACTCACAGCCGAAGTCAGGAGACTCAGCAACCAGATGCCTGCACTGACGATGCGTCCACCATTCAGGCTCAAACAATCCCAGTTTCTAAGTCAACAAACCTCAGCTTTATAGTCTCAAAACACACTAGAAGATTCGTGTCTTTCCTTCCTCGCCAAGGAAACTTACTAGAATTGGCCACCTTCCATGCAAGCATTCCAGGCCAAAAAGAGTTCCCATGTTCTCTCTGCATTCTCACATGTTCCAGCCTTTATCTTAACGAAGCTTATGAAAGTCTCCGCCGGTACATTGAACAATCTCCTCTCCAAAAACAAAGCAACCTTGAACGCGAATAACCCAAACAACTTGAGCACTCTGGGGGCCTGCCTGTGCGCACAAAAAGACAGAGTTAGATTTCAAGATGACATGAGGGCATGTCAAAGCCAATAGTAAGAACTTCATAATACTTCCCAATGTACAACATAATGCACATTTGTGCAACACTGCCTATAGCATCACATACTTCATCTCTCAATGTACAACATAATGCACATTTGTGCACCACTGCTCATAACACTGCACTTAGAGACCAAAAAGTACATTCCACACCTCTCTCTCTCATGCTTTCAAATGCACATCCCACACGTTCTGTTCCCAATGTACATAACAATGCACATTTGTGCACCACTGCCTATAGCATCACATACTTCATCTCTCAATGTACAACATAATGCACATTTGTGCACCACTGCTCATAACACTACACTTCGAGACACCTCTCTCTCTCTCATTCTTTCAAATGCACATCCCACACGTTCTGTTCCTGGCAAGGCTGTTCTACTCTGTGACAGCTCCCACTTTACTAAAACTGCAAGATTACACGAAAGAAACCTTCAAGGAAAAAGGCATATGCAGGACGTACATTCATGCTAGGATAAAATGAAACACTAAAGTCAATTAAAATGATGGTAGTCAAAGGTCATCACGTGGTGTCAAACCATAAGAGTGCCGCTAGCACTACAGAAGGACAAACCCCCTGATGCTTAAAAGTACTGAGGGCTCTGCCCCTAGTTGACCCCAGGACCAGCGGGCCTCTCCAAGGCCAAGTGAGGCTGGCACCCTTTAGGGAAAAGGGTTGGGCTTCTGCACCCAGAGACAAAGACCAGGAGGAAAGCTGGTACAGGGAGCCAGTGGAACCGGTTCCCTGGAAGGGACACCACTTTTTAGGCCAGGAGGCCTGCTGGAACTGCTGTTGGTTAGAATTCACAACAAGGAGGACAACGAGCCCAGGATCGATGAAATTAGCCCAATGGAGACCAAAATAGCTACGTATTAAGGTTGGTGACCTTTAACCTTTTTGGGAAATGGAGAACATGGAGCTCCGCTTCATTAGCTGAAAATACCTCCTAGGTGCGGCAGGGCCTGGGAGTCAGTGCATGATTTAATTATATATTTTCAGGGAGGGGGCATGCATGGAGCCCCCTCCCTGTTTCCACTTTTGCCCCCTAAGGCCCACATCTCCCTACAGGTGATGCAAGAAGGTGTTTGGGACCCCAAATCGAAATGAGCAAGAGGGAGCACAGTCGCACCCCCCAAATTGTGGTGGCATCGCAATGCAGTATCCTTCCCTCACAGAGTGGGCAGGGAAAAGAAGTCTGCCGGCTCCTGCTCCTGAGGAAAAAGGCCAAGCATGAGGGAGCTAGCTGGGGTCACAGAGGCCTTGAAGTTTCCCCCACGATCAGTGCAACACCAATCACCTTGCAGTTGTCCCAGGTGGGACTGGACACACCCACTTAAAACAAAAAAAGGAATTATCAAACGAAGAATGAAAGCGCCTCTCCCCGAAGCAGCAGAAGAGCCGCTTATAAAATATTCACTGCTCCAGAGGGAGTGCCCCCTAATGCCCTGCAGGGCTTGAAACTGACCAAGTCTCTGGCTGTTTTGTGGTGGCAGTGGGATGGCGGTGGGATGGCCGGTGTCACCACCAAAGAGAAAAAGAGAGTGTGGGGGAGCTGCAGGAGTACCTAAAGGATTTTTTTAAAGGTGACACAAAAAGATGACTCACCTGGCTTCCCAGTTGAATTCTCATACACTCCCAAGGTTGGAGCTTTTACTCTACAGCTGGGAATGCAGCACCTTATAGGGGCAGGCTCTATGGCTATATCTTTTATGGCCTACAGGGCCTGCAAAGCAATAGAGAAAACACATAGGGCCCAATTAAATGTCGGGTGAAAAGCCTCCGACTGCTGGTCGGAGGCTTTCCACCCGACATGGTAGGTTTAAAGTCCGACCGCCATATTAGGATGACTGCGATTGGAGTTTAAACCTACGGGGGAATCCGACGGGCTCGTCGATCTGTCGTAAAGACAGCATAATCCTTGAAGGATGACGTTTCCACCGTCTGGATTATGATGTCGGTTTCTGACAGCCAGTCCATGTTGGTCTTTCCAACATGGAAAGGCTGTCATAAAGTGACAATGGGGCCCCCCCTGGCCCTCCGCATACTACCCTGGGGGACAACATCACTGCACTGTATGGCAGGCACCATGAGGTGCCTGCCACTGTCACATGGCCCATGGGGACATTGTCGTCTTCTCAAAGTTAGCATGAGCACGCTGCAGATTGTCCGCTGCTTTGCACATGCTACTACATGAGATTATTTTGCAAATGCCTCTTTTGCCGTTTTCACATGAGAACCTATCGCTGTGTTCACACTCTGCAGGTTCCTGGGATTTAGTCTGAACATTGTGAGAAAGGTCGATCAACAATGCCCCTTGTTATTCTGTTCTGGTCAGGCCCTAGCACCTAGACAAAACATACTGATGCAGCTGTTGTTTGGTAATACGTACTTTGGTCTTATTGGAATACATGAATAGGGAGGCACACTTGGAGAGGGACCCTTCCAGGGAGAAGAGCAAGACAGCACCTATGATGTAGATCTACCATTTATAGACTGAGGTATGGGGTCTGCAGATCTTCTAACATATCATCATTCTGCTTCTATACAAGGGGAGGGAGGTTAGGCTATACAGTCTTTTCATAATGACAGCTCCTTTCATGATTTACGGACTAATTGCTATGCTTACCATATTTGTGTTATACATTGTCTTGCTTATTGTGGCACGTATACTGCACATTAGAGCATGTTAGTTAAAATAAATATTTTAAACTTATTTGTGTGTCTGTCAGATCTTATTGTGGACAAGTACAAGAGTGCGAGCGAAAGGGTGTGTCTTGCAACCGCGATTCCTGAGAGAGTCGGGAGTGTTGTGTTCTGGGGTGTCTAAGCATTTGTTTCTCTATGAGGGAGTAGGAGAGCAAGTGAGACACTATAGCTAGTCGGTCCTGGGCTCATGGGTACTAAGGTGTTAGGATGACCCAGACCCTATGCACTACTGTCCCATAATCCTACGCATAGTTCTGTGTTTGTGCAAAATCCCTGCAACACCACACGGTGCTAGGATGTTTACAAACTTCCATTTTTCAATGGGAGCTTGTACTGCAGGCGTTTTCAGCCCGCTGCACAAGCTCCCATTGAAAAATTGAGGTTTCGGACTGCACTATGTGCGGTCGCAACCTACTTGGGATTGCGGAACCACTGACCCATGGTCGAGCGGTTACTTTCCCGCAACGGTGCGCCCGCCTGACATCATAATAAGAGCCATAGGTTAGACACCCTCTAAGGGCTGGTTTAATGACTGCATTTTATGCAGCCTAAAAATGTACAGAAAAGACCCAGACAAATGTTATGTTTCTTTTGAATGCTTTATTAACCATTTATGTTGGCAGATGATTGTTGAGCAGAAGTGAAAATGTTTTATTAACAGTAATTATTGCATTTACTCAGGGTTATTACTGATTACAGTGAAATGGTGTTTTCTTGATATGTGGAATAATTGCCTTTTAATGTGATGAAACCTTGACAAAGCCAATAGGCTGACCTTATTTAAAGTGAGGCCCCAGTACATTGTGATGTGCTTTCTGGCATAGGTGGGGAGTACTGTGATTTTGGGGGTCATGACCCTTTGTGTTCAAATGTGATTTTATAATGTAAACCAGGGTATTTTTGATCTGACGTATGTATATATTTGTAAATGAATGCATAGTATTTAGTAGTGTGTGTGTGTGTAGTAAATGTACTTTTCCTTTTCTAAACTACTGGAATTTAGAATCCTTCAGTTTGCGTTAATGATTTTCGAGACATTTTTCGATGATTTTTAAATATGGCTCCCAAAGGGCCTCTCTGTTATTGTGCAACCTTTTCTTAGCCTTTCCCATGATGAATTTGTCTAGGATAGTGTCTGCCCTCTAGTTTATTTGTTGGGCTTCTGCTTGTTGTTCAAATCTGGTTATGTCTGTACAGATTTGTCTCATTTCTGGACACTTGCCAAATTGTAGTTTTCATATTAGGCCCTTGGGTGTTGACTATCAAGTTGTAGTAGTGAATTCCAGTGTGTGTATTTACTATACAACTACTGGATAGTTTGGCAACTACAGCAGTGGTAAGGAGGTGTCGTAAAGCCTTTTACTACTGGCTCATAGAACTCAAGAGTTATAAATATGGGTCTTATTTGTTCATCAATAGCATAAACTGTGCCAAGTTCTCCTCATCACTCATCCAAATAATTAGTATATTATTCATATATCCATGCCCCAGTCATATGTTAATGTTGTATGGTATTTTATCTTATTTTGAAAGAATGGACATACACATTTTTCAGACTCAGTGTGAATGTACTGCCTATCGTAGTCCTGCATATATTGGTGGCAGAACTTTTTTTTTTCAAAGCATAAGACAAAATCTTTGTTAGGACAAATCCTGTACATTCAGCAACAAGCAATATAGGAGTATCAAATGGCTAACCAGTAGATCTTCAACCACTCTCAAAGTTGCTTGATATGCTGTCTAGCGCCAACGCAGACACCCTTGCGCCATGGTGCAAGTGTGCCTGTGTTGCAGGCAGGATTGCTTTTGGCTTCTCCACAGACTGGAACAACACGGTTGGATTTTTACCAGTCGGGACAGTTTTCTGTTTGGAAATTGTCAACTGCATACAGAATTTTCGATAGAATTCTACAGAAGTTGATTAGGTTGTATTATTGGTTAAATATTTCACTTAACCCTACTACTGAGGAGACATGTGCTTCTTGTTGATGGAAATCATCTTTAAAAATCTTTCACTCTGATCACAAATATGGTTTAAGGAATATATCTTTTGCATGCATTTATTATCAGCAATTCAAACGTTGCATTATTTTCATTGGTCAAAAAGATTAACCTGCTGAGACTCATTGGCCCTCATTGGTGCTGGGAAACCTTTTTAGGTAGCCATGCACTATACAAAACATGAATAATAATAATAATAATAATAATAATAATTATAATTATAATTATAATTATAATTATAATAATTACAAGTGGCCAGTAAAAAAAATGCAATAGTACTGCACCCGCTAGTACCGACTCTGGCAGTATTGTGGCTCCTTTTATGGGTCATTTCAAGTTGAGCATCTAGAATAGGGACTGACATGTAGAAAAACTAGTACTTCACCAGATTCCTCATAAGATGGTGGCCCTTTTTACGTGAACATGCTCAACCAGGTGTGACCTCGAATACTTACCACTCATAATTCCAATCTGAGTTTTTGTCTAAATCACAATTAAGAGGCTACTCATAATCAGTGTCATTGATACAAATTTGAATGTGCACTGTAAGCAGCAAAAAGATGCCAGTATAATAATTTGATCTGCTGTGGTACCTCAGCATCCTTAGAATAAAATAGATATGCATTTGCTTCTGATACAACCTACGTTCACCTACAATATATGAAAGATTTTTATACTAAATAAGTTGCTGCATTTAAAGGGGTGGCATTCGAATTTACTCCTAGTTCGTGTGCTATCAAAGATTGTTCATATATTTCATCAAGAACTTTTTGATTGGTATTTTTTTTCATTATAATTGGATAAATCCCCATAGCATTTTATAATTAGATGACAATCTGATTGAATTTCATATTCTAAAAGTCTAACTAGGTCTGACAAAAAATGAAATAGTGTGCCCTGAAAGCAGCATGTTGTAGATAAAAAGTTGGCTTACAAGTGGATGCAAACGGGGTCCATGTTATTACATTGAGAGAATAGGAACTCTACAGCATAGGCTACAGGATAGATTCCAGTATGTTTCTATGATCAAAGGAATCTTTACTAGACATCAGCAATGAGATATGTAAATTGCTAATTTTAAATAGCATTAAGGTGAATAAAAAACAAATTGCAAAAAAAGTAAACCATATGATCAAAAACAAAGTAATGTTGATTAGTGAATGTCAAGAAAAATATAATTAAAGTAAAAGCAATTGTAAAACATTTGAGACATTTAATAAGGAGAAACGAATAAATGCAAGGTGAAAAGAAGCAATGACAAATCCAAGGGCCTCATTACGATGGTGGTTGGACGAGCATCTGACCGTCATTGTTTCGGGCTCCAGACAAGGAGTCAGCGGTCCTGACAGCAGAATTACGATATGACCGCCATGCAGGCGGTTATAAACATCCCTTTTTCCGTTGCGGGTTGTGGTGCGGCCTGGTAAAGGGTCGCAGCACAAGCCACAACGGAAAAAGGGATGTTTTTGAACATCCATGCACTGTGTGCCAGGCACAATGTGCCAGGCACACAGTGCATGGATGGTTGGGGGGCACCACATGTGCCCCCTGAGCCCATAGCAGAGGCCCCCAGGGGGACGGGGTCCCTGTTAGGGGCCCCCAAAGTCCTTTTCCGTCTGCCTTTACATGGTGGTTGGACCACCATGTAAACGCAAAGGGTAATGGACATTGTAATCCCCACGGTGGTGCCTGCGCAGGCACCGCCCCCATTGTAGGGATATGGTGCGACTGCCACTCTGCTGTCTTTCCTCCCACTCAAATTGCTCCGACCGCCGGCATTGTAGTCTGGCGGTCGGACCGATACTGTGAATGTCGGGCAGACCTCCACCAACGGCCTGTCGGTGGCGATCCGCCCGACATCGTAATCAGGCCCCAAGTAACTTCAACCTCCACAAGGTTGTCTATTGTTATGTTTTAAACATTTGTATTGGCAGCATATGCTGCAAAAATAAAATAAGAAAAAAATGTGAGTATTTGTCTTAACCTCTACTAGTAAATCTGTCACATATGCCCTTCAGGTTATCAGGGAATTCTGGCTCTTCGCTGCAGTTCTACCTGGCCTTAACCATTTCCCCATATGGTATTCCCCTCATGTGTGATGTAGGGCGTGAGTAACTTGCATGTAATAGGTGATGGAATGGTGTTGTTAAAATCAAAATATTAGAACAAATCTTGGATATGTCTTGTAAAATGTAGTATATGACACAACTTAATTAATTGTAATATTTGGCATGATGTTGTAGGAAAATGTCACTTTTGCATGATCACCCCCATTAATTTGCACTGCCACTGCTGTTTTTTTCTTTACTCTGTGCACTGGGACTCTACTAACCAGACCCCAGTGTGTATGCTCTGCTCCTAAAACATGTTGACCTTGGCTATACTCCTAATTGGTGTATTTACATTACATGCAAGCCTCAGGAGTATAGAACAAAGTGTGCCTACAGTCTGAAAGTTAAATGTCACTAATGGACTGCAGCACACATTGTGCCACCACTAGAGTGACAGTGCAAAACTTGACTGTGGGCCTACTATTGTAGCCTTTTAGTGCAATTTTAAAACTACAATTTCAACCTGTTAAAATAATCCCTTTTGACAAGCCTAAACATGCCTTTTAAATAATAATAAATTACCTCTAAGTAGGCCTTAATGCCCAACAATGCAGGGTGCACGGTATTCAAATTAGGACATGTAAAAGTTTAATGTAAAGCATATCCTTACAGTGACAAGGCTCCAACAGCTATTTTCACTGTAGCAGGGTTAGCTGTTCCTTAGGGTAGCATTGGGATATAATAGTAAAATTAATTAATGATAAATACGCTGCAAAGTTCCTTCTAGTAATTTTCTAAACTATTTAATACAAGCGCAGTTCATTGGAAAAGTCAGTATGTACTACATATTTTGCAAAAAGTACTTTTGCAAAATCACCTTTTGTTCACCAAAAGCCTCTAAAAGCCCATTTATATGAATATCCAATTGTCACCCAGAAGCTGAATTGCCTCTTTGATGAGGTGTGTAGTTTCTCCCAACGCTAAGACAACAGCCTTGGGTGAGGAGGTGTTATGTTCCTCTGGCAGGATGGCCATCTGGGTAGTGCCAAGAAGCTTTATTAACTTCAAAGATGCCTACACTGTCATAGGCAGATGTAGCTAAAACCTGGGCGCACCCCATACTTCATCTCTTAAGTCAGTTAGGCACCAATCCTAGTAGCAGAGGAGCTGCCCCCAGAACCTGTTTTGAGAGATCAGAGAGGAGGGGTTGCTCATTTCCCTGGCCATACCTCTAGGGTGGGAACATCAGTTCTGCACAGGGGAAGAAATATTCATCCATATTTGATTTAGGTAGATAGGAGAACTGTGGCATTGTTTGAAGTAGGGCACACAGAAACTGCTGCAAAAGTGTGTATGGCTATCCCAGGGAACATTTTCCTTACGGGTTAGGGAGCAGCCACAAGTCAGCCCCACCTACAGGCTAGTGCCAGGTTTGATTGTGGCATCCCTGGACACCCTCTTCAGAACATTACTGGACCTGTACAAGATAGAAAAAGGACTGTATTTGCTATTGAGACCTATGAGGAGAACCCTGAGGGCTGGACCTGCTCCTTATGGTACCCAGGAAA
This sequence comes from Calotriton arnoldi, assembly GCA_963921515.1. Lineage (NCBI taxonomy): Eukaryota > Metazoa > Chordata > Amphibia > Caudata > Salamandridae > Calotriton > Calotriton arnoldi. The sequence goes on from CAWUFW010006584.1 coordinate 444,086, forward strand.
AAGAACTGGAATCCAAGGATCAGTTGGCTGACCACCTGTTAAGCTACAGAGACACAAAAGCTGGAGGAAACCCTCCTTCCTGGAAGAGCCCAGCCAACCGTTTTCCACAGGACCTTCCCTGGACCCTTCTGGTGGCTTCAGTGGCATGAGTCCTGACCAAAATGTACTGTTCCTGAGGTCCTGGAATCCTTGGCTGGTGTCAGAGTGTACTCCTCCTGCCTACCCCTAAAAAACTGGGGCTTAGATACTTTTTGCTGTTTACCTGGAGAACCGTTGAGTGACCGGTACAATCTCCCAGCCGATTTGCAAAGGGTGGATTGCCGGTGGGCCTGACTCCGCTGTAGTTCCCGATATATTTTTCTCTAGATGTCAGAATCTATCAACGCCAAAGTCCTCCTCGGTTCCCAGCCACAGTTTCATCGTCGAAGGTGATCCAATCAGTACTGTAGCCCTCTGGGGCATGAAAACTTGAACTTCCCCAGCTGGAGCTTTTCCCACCTAAATCAACGGTTTCTCTGCATCGATCTGGAATCCGTCCTCTCTCAGTGCAAGCCCACTGCCTGCTTTCACTGAAGGCTGTTGAGGGTAACTTTACAACTGGTATGAAGCTTGAGCCTTGTATCCGACCCACGCTCAATCATGGTTGGCTTTAAAACATACTCTTGACCTGGTCTAGCAAGACCATATGCTCGCAGTTGGCACTTCGCACTTTTTGGCACTATTTTTATTTAAAACTTTGAAAATTCACATATCTGGTTCACCACATTGGATTTATGTTGTTTTGGTGTCATTTTGTTGATTAAATTATTCACTATTTTCTATTATTTGGAGTGGGATTTTTATTATGTTGAATTTTCAACTTTGTAACTGTTTTGTTACTCCTAAATTATTTACACATTTTTTTAAATTAAGCTGTCTGCTGTGCTTAGATGTAAGGGTTGAGCTCAGGTTTGATTACTGAAATGGTTACTGGATCTAACAATAATAGTGACAGTATTACTTGTGGTGGACTACCTTCTACCCCAGCTAATATTTCACTTTCTGGCAGATGTGATAAGTTCTCTGTTTCTCTTAGTGTATTTGGAGATGGTCACATATCCTTAACACTAAATGGCATACAGCTGAGACACTATTTTACTGACCCAGTAGTTTTGCCACCCTAATGAACTTTAGCCTTAGTACTTCTGATGGTTTAGATTACTTGGATCTATTACTTGCTCGATATGAAGAGCAACCCACTCAGGCTGGAATGTCTTCATACATGACACTAGAGTCTCATCTGGACCAGTTTGTCCCCCCCACTCTTCTTTGTCAAGCACACTAACTACTATTTTTTACAGTATAACTTTTTTATATCCTGCTGTGCCTATCCGAAATATGTTTCCTTTTACATCGCATCCTCACTTTGAGGTCTCTATTCACGACCTAATATATTGCGGCTACCGTACGTACACACTTGTTTATGGTGCTGAATTGCTTTTTTTTGGTACAGTTTTTTTCATTCTGATTGTCCATCCTAAATACGTTTCTTTTCCATTCCATGCTAAATTTGGGGTATTCCTTTACAACTTTCAAATTCATAGTTATCAATCAAAAATATTTCAATATAGCACTGACTTTTGTAGGGAGCAAGTTATTTCCTCTCTGTACATAGTGCACCAAAAATGGTGCCCAGTAGGACAAATCGAGTTTATTGGTTCCCCTCCTCTTCTTTGCCTGGGTCACTAACAGTACCAAGTTTTCAGTATACTTTATTTCCATTGAGATGTGCTCTTTTCAAATATGTTTATTTTGCTTTTCATGTTAGATTTGGGGCATTCCTCTATAATTTGCCATAATTTACAGTAAACATACACACACTACAATATTGTTGCTAATTGGTTAGGCAAAAGGGGCAAGTTTCTTCCCTGTACCTTATCTGCAGTAAATGACACTCAGTAGGACAGATCGCATTTATTCCTTATACTGCATTTCCGCACCAATTTACTAAGAATTACGGAATTTGATCTTCTTATCTCTATTCAGATTTTCTTCTTTTTAGTATTTCCAGTATCTAGATATCATAATATCATATTCCAAGATAGATCCTCCCCTTTTACGTTAGTACTTCTTTTATTTTGGTCAAATTTCTTAACTAGATAAAGATGGTGCTTATGATAGATGCCATTTAACAATGCATGCAGCACTCAACCCCAATAGTAAATATCTCTCTCCACTACTGTTTCATACCTCTGAATTAAAAAAAATTCTAGCTTGTGTGACAAGAATTTTAGATTCTAAAAAAGATACGGAGGCAAGGATTAAACTTCTTTTTCTTTACTGTCATTTTTACAGCAGCCAATCAGAAGAATAATGAAGTTTAAAGACCTACATCTCCCATGAACATCAATCACACACACTCTTCCTCTGCCCACCAATCACAGTCTTTTCCAGCTATCAAACCTGAGCGGCCCCATTTTACTGCCTCTTTGTGTGCTAGACAACAGTAGTTAAAAAACAAACAGTCTTCAACACAAGAATCCAAACTCCAATATCCATCTGTCATCAACTCAAAAGAAAATCCAACAGGATAGACCTGGGCAACTACACATTTGAAATTTGCTTTAACTCCTCCTTCTGTTCAGCTCCTGCAATTAAAGATACCCATTATACCACCTTGAATAGTATATTCAAATAATCTTGGGATGGGTAAACACAGAGAATGCATAATTCATATAATTACAATGCCATGAAGAAAAGACAATTATAAAAAAATGTGAGACAAATCCCAAGAAAATTATATAATCTATGATCCGTGTTTGAGTGGGATACTCCTCGTCTCTGTGTCCTTTAATAGAATCAACAATTCTTGTTGCGAAAGCTAGAATTTTTTTTTTCTATGTCAAGACCGGAGGCTCAGATTACGACTGTTAGCAGCTTATCCGCGTCCATTGAAGCTACATTAATAATAGGTTTATAATAAAACTGTTTAAAAGTGGAATCAGAAGACCAATCAGTTGTCCTCAATGTGTCTTCTAATCCAGAGGTCAAACCATAAACCTTCGAGGCCGTGGCTCTTCGAGCTAAATGAGCTACAAATCTGTGCACATCAATCCCGGATTCTGACATAACCCATCTGACCCATCTAGCTAGGGTCGCAGCTGACATGGGTTTATAAGGTTTTTGGAATACAATCAATAGCTGCCCATTGTCATAAGAATGAAACTGATGCAAACATTCTTCATATACCTTTAAACATATAGCCACACAGAATGTATTACTTTGTTAAAAAGCTGGATATTCAATACAGCTGGAAAACATTTTCGTGTGTTTGGAATTAGAAAATGACACCCCTTCCGGGGAGTATACTCTACCTGCTAGATCCAGTGCCTTAACATCAGACACTGGTCTGCAGGATGCCAAGCACAACAGCAGAGTGAGTTTAGCAGACGGTTGTTTCCTAGATAATTGTGAACTGTCCAGCCACCATTCCAACAGTTTCAACATTGCATTCACATCCCACAAATTTTCATATCGATGTCTCGAAGGGTTAGCTACTTGAATACCCTGAAGCAATTTACAAACCGAAGGGTTCATACCAGCTGGCTTAGCATCCAACTGCACATCACAGAGTGAAAATTATTTACCACCCTGCAGGGCCGGCTTTAGAGCTGGTGGCGCCCGGTGCGACAGTGTTTGTTGGCGCCCCCCAATGACCACCTCCACCACGGATCCCTCAACACCACCCTTTAACAGTACCCAAGTCTCCATAACCAGTCTCTCTCAAAAGCATATATAGCACTCTCGCTCAGGTGCATATATAGCGCCACTCACCAGTGTAGGGTGTCAGAGAACTTTGCATCAGACACACATTACACAGACACAATAAATCATATGTGTGTAACTCAGCGTATAGGAAATGTTACATAAGACAGAGGACTCCAAGTCATGTCATCAACACTGGTAGGCAGTATAGTTTAAAAGTGCTTGGTCTACAGAAGCACAAACTCAGATTTTAAAAAGAAGCACCATAGTTGGGGGTTCTCTTTAATAATGAAAATAGATTTCTGCTGAAATGAAATGAAATGAAATGAAAAAAACATTTATATAGCGCAATAGCTACCCCAAGGCATCCCAGCGCTGTGGACGAAACGCAGACAGAAGGAGGACTCAGTGGTTATTAAAGAGAAAAGTTTTTAGGAGTTTGCGGAAGGACAAGAGATTAGGTTCCGTCCGCATACGGAGGGGGAGTGCATTCCAGATCTTGGCAGAGTTATAGGAAAAGGATCGTCCGCCGCATCTGGCTCTCTTTATAGTAGGCAATAGGGCGAGGGAGGAAAAGGTTGATCGGAGATGCCTGTTTGGTTGGTAGGGTGTTATCAGGGACTGACTGATTAGCGAGCCGGTCTTCCTAAAAGCCTTGTGCGCAATGCACATGGCTTTGAATTGAATTCTCTCCCTGACTGGTAACCAATGGAGACTCCTTAGAGCAGGGGCTGCGGACTGTCGGGGAGGGGTCTGGAGGAGAGTGCGGGCTGCACAGTTTTGGATTACTTGCAGCTTACCAATGGTGGATTGCGGGGCCCCCAGGTACAGAGCGTTCCCATAATCCAGGCGCGATAGGAGTAGACCTTGTACCATGATTTTTCGTGCTTGAAATGGAAGGAGGGGAAGTATCTTGCGTAGCATCCTCAGGAGACCAAAGCAAGTGGCCGAGAGTTTCGCAGCCTGGTAGTTAAAACTGAGGGAGCGATCCAGCCAAATGCCCAGGCTTTTGATTTGGTTGGAGGGTACTGGAGCGGGGCCAAGACATTTTGGCCAGAATTGCTCCGTCTTGAGAGAGGGGGAGTTCCCGAGAAGCATAATCTCCGTTTTATCCCCGTTAAGCTTCAGGCACGAGTTTTCCATCCACTTAGCCACCTCGATGAGACAGCTCTCAAGATTATTTGCAAATTTTTTGGGGTCGTTTAGTGCCACCACCAGCTGAGTGTCGTCAGCATAGGTGATGATTTTGATGTTAAATGGGGAAACGATCTCTGCTAGGGAGCTCATGTAAATGTTAAATAATGTGGGGCTCAGGGAGGAGCCCTGAGGCACACCACAGCTTAAAGGCATTTGTTCGGAGACCACGTCGCCATCAAAGACCTGAAAGGACCGATCACTTAAGAAGGAATGTAGCCAGGCAATAGCATTGCCTGATACACCCATGTTTTTTAGTCTCGAAATCAGCGTGCTGTGGTTTACAGTGTCGAATGCGGCACTGAGATCGAGAAGGATGATGGCCGCAGAGCCTCCCTGATCCAGGATCCTCCTCGCCTCCTCTGTTACGGCAAGGAGGGCTGTTTCGGTCCCGTGTTGGGCACGGAAGCCAGTCTGAGAGGGATGCAGTAAGTTGTTGGATTCTAAAAACTCTCCCAGCACTGAATTGATGTGCTTTTCTAGTATCTTGCTCATCCATGGGAGTAGGGAAATTGGGCGGTAATTACTCAGGTTATTCTCGTCTAGGTTTGGTTTTTTTAAGAGGGCCTTTACCATTGCACATTTCCAAGCCGGGGGAACCACTCCGGCGGAAATGGAGGCGTTCAGTAGGTCAAGGACCGTAGGTAGGATGTTTGCTGTGACTTGTAACAAAGCGCAAGGAGGAGCTGGGTCTAGGGGGGAACCTGATTTTACCCGGTGCATGATGGATTCTAGGGATGTGGAGTCTAAGGGAGGAAAAGAATTCAATATGGCTTGAGTTCCACAGACTGACCAGTTAGTGGAGTCAGGCTGGATAGGGGTAAAGGTAGAGTAAATGTTTTGTACTTTCTGATGGAAAAATTCCACCAGATTGGTGCACCGGGATAAAGCATCATCAGAGGTGGGTTGCTTCTGGGGCAATTTTAAGAGAGTTTTAGCGATCCGATAGATCTCCTTAGGGGAGTTGGAGGCTGCCTTAATTTTCTCTTCATAAAAGGCGGCTTGGGCGAGTTTAATTTCTAATTTATAGGTTTTTATAGCTTCCCTGTATTTGGTTTTGCTCGGGACTGCATAGGTTTGTCTCCATTTCCTCTCAAGCTTTTTACAATTTTGCTTGAGCTCCCGTAATTTCGGGGAGTACCAGGGGGACATCTTTGCTCTACCTTTAAGATGGATGTGCCTTATCGGAAGAATAGCGTCGAGGGAGCTTTGGATCCAATAATTAAAGTTCTCATTGGCTAGTGTAGGGTTAGGGTCTTTGTTAGGTCTGGAGTTTTCAAGGACTGAGATCCAGCATTGCCTGGAAAGCTTGGACCAATTACGTTCCCGTCGGGAAGATGAGATGGAGGGAAGAGAGTATTTCGGGATTTCCCAAGTTATGGGAATCAAAAAGTGATCGGACCAAGGAAGCGGCGAAGGCTTACCAGCTGTAAGTTCAAGGCAGTTGCTAAAGACGGGGTCAAGTATATGTCCTTTGATATGGGTGGGAGAGGTTACTAATTGCTTTAGCTGAAGTGCGGAGAGGCTCAAATTAAGTTCAATTGTGGTGTGATCGGAGGTTTTGTCCAGATGAATGTTAAGATCTCCCAATATTGTGAAGTTGGACGATGAACAAGCTAAATTAGCAGTAGTTGTCGGAAGAGTGTTAAGGAAATGTCCTAGAGGGCCAGGTGGGCGGTAAATTAATAGCCCAGAGAAAGTGACAGTGGGGGAGAAGTCTATGGAGAAAAGTAGACTCTCACAGTCTGAGACCTGATCTGGGGAGATGCGACACTTAAGGTGGTCTTTGACGATAATTGCTAAGCCCCCCTCTACCTTCTTTGCGGTCTTTTCGTTGTATAAGGTAGCCGCCAGGGAGATTTTGTGCGAGGACTGGCTCAGATTCATTATTAAGCCACGTTTCCGTGAGGAAGAGAACATCCGGTTTGAGTTCTTCCAATAGTAGTGCAATTTCAATGGCATGTTTAGGGTACGATCGGCAGTTTAGCAAGAGCATTTTTATGTTAGCAGGGTCTATAAGGGAGTTCTGTGTTTTAACAACCGGCCGGAGGTTAAACCCACAGTGGGGGCAGTCAATGTATTCATCTGCTATATTCCACGAATGGCAGCACTTGTCGGATGTCGGTCCTCTTAGATTAGGTAGGGTAAGTGGGCTATAGGATCTGAGGTGGGACATGGGACGGGCAGGGGTTCTGGCCCCTGGCCTCGGCTGGCCGCGGACGGGCGCAGACGGGCTTGCCTTTGGTGCGCCTTTGGCGCACCGGCGGCGCGCCCGCTGCGCGCGTCCGCTGCGCGAGGTTTGTGTCATGTGGGCTAAGTAGCCACGAGGCTCCGCCCCCTCCGGTCTCCTGCCCGGAAGGGAATGAGTAACGTTGCCGGATACTCCCTCCACGCAATCGGGACTTCCCGTGGTGGACCGGGGAGCAGTGCGGTTCAAGAGGACAGGTGAGTAAGGTAAAAATGCGGCGCAAATAGAACAGGTATAGTGAGATTAAGATATTGTTTTTAAAAATAGATATAGCAGCAAGTGGTTAAAAAATTCAGTGGCAATCAGGTCAAACCAACCAGCAGCGAGTCAAGTCAGCCTGTTGAGGTAATTAGCAGCGCTGTTGCCTGCCTTCAGCCTACGCGCGTCCGCTGCGCGAGGTTTGTGTCATGTGAGCTAAGTAGCCACGAGGCTCCGCCCCCTCCGGTCTCCTGCCCGGAAGGGAATGAGTAACGTTGCCGGATACTCCCTCCACGCAATCGGGACTTCCCGTGGTGGACCGGGGAGCAGTGCGGTTCAAGAGGACAGGTGAGTAAGGTAAAAATGCGGCGCAAATAGAACAGGTATAGTGAGATTAAGATATTGTTTTTAAAAATAGATATAGCAGCAAGTGGTTAAAAAATTCAGTGGCAATCAGGTCAAACCAACCAGCAGCGAGTCAAGTCAGCCTGTTGAGGTAATTAGCAGCGCTGTTGCCTGCCTTCAGCCTACGCGCGTCCGCTGCGCGAGGTTTGTGTCATGTGGGCTAAGTAGCCACGAGGCTCCGCCCCCTCCGGTCTCCTGCCCGGAAGGGAATGAGTAACGTTGCCGGATACTCCCTCCACGCAATCGGGACTTCCCGTGGTGGACCGGGGAGCAGTGCGGTTCAAGAGGACAGGTGAGTAAGGTAAAAATGCGGCGCAAATAGAACAGGTATAGTGAGATTAAGATATTGTTTTTAAAAATAGATATAGCAGCAAGTGGTTAAAAATTCAGTGGCAATCAGGTCAAACCAACCAGCAGCGAGTCAAGTCAGCCTGTTGAGGTAATTAGCAGCGCTGTTGCCTGCCTTCAGCCTACGCGCATCCCCAAATTAATACTGCCCAAATTAATACTTTTTGCAGCATAAATCTTTTTCAAATCTATACTGTGCAGCCTGCATGCAGTTCTTTGATAAAAGTTAATAGTTCAGTACAATTACAAAGTGAATAGAATGTAAATAGGTCCGTGGTTTACTGCTTTTAAAAGAGATATCATTTTTTTACTTGCAATTTATAAATTAAAAATCCTAATATAGGATTCGAACTTATAAATTGCAAGTAACAAAATGATGTCTCTTTAAAAGCAGTAACCCACTGACCTATTTACGTACTATGCACTTTGTAATCTGCTCGGTACTGGTTTTCTGCTACAGGTGTATTAACCCTCTGTGCTACTTTATAGTCAGTCAAAACCCCAATTAAACAAAACTACAAATCTTCTTCAGGAAGAACAGTAATCACAGGAGTTATCCTGACATTTGTTTGTTGGCTGGAAATTACTGGGGGAAACGAATGCGGCAGCAGGTGCTTTAAAATAATACTAAACTTGCAAACACGTCGCCCCCCGGAAGTCAGCACCCGGTGCGGTGGCACCGGTCGCACCGCCCTAGAGCCGGCCCTGCCACCCTGTAACTTAAACTCTCTCCTGCTGTTTTGGAGAGGAAATGAAGTATATCCTTCAGATTCGCCTCCAAATGGATGCCGATGTCATTCCACACAAAAACCCATCCATCGTTTCCATGCTAAAGTGTATCTCTTGTCTGTGGAGGGAGCCCAGGCTTGTTGGATGTAACCAACATCTTGGCTTGAAATTCCTGGCATATGCCAGATTATTCTGTATTACCAGAGGATGCAGGGCTCCTAGGGGATCCTAAAGAAGTTCCAGGACTATCAGTAGTGTTACTGGAAAATCCGCTGCCATCTCCAAAAGGACCGGGAACCATGGTTGTGCAGTCCAAATCAGGGTTATTAAAACTATGGTCACCTCTTGCCTTCTCACTGTGCTGCGACTCTCGCTATCATCATAAATGGCTGAAAGGCATATTTCCCTCTCCCTGACCAGTTTTGAAGGAATGCAACCATCACTTTCACTAAGGGATCTTGTCTCCAGCTGTAGAATTTCAGCAACTGACTGTTCAGTCTGGACACAAAGAGATCGATTGTGCAAGGACCTAAAATTCAATGAATGTCTTGAAACACTGTGGGTCAAGTCTCCAGTTGGTTTCATCTGTCAGGAACCTGAGGTTCTATGTCACCAAGACCTTTCTCTGGCCCGGAAAGCACTCTGCTATCACTGAGATCCTGTGTCTCAGACATAAGTGCCAGAAATCCTTGGCAATCTCTGACAAAATCTTGGATCTGGTGCCGCCCAATTTGTTGATGTACCTGATTGCAGATATATTGTCAATCTGCAATAGGATATAACAGTTCATTTTGGGGGAAAGGGTCTTTATGGCAAATGACCCAGCTAACAGCTTTAGGCAATTGATGTGAAGAGCCAACTCTTTTCTTGCCCGGCAACCTCCAGTGGAGATATTTCCACATCTGACACCCCAACCCCACCTGCTGTCATAAGATTTGATTATGACACCAAGTTGAGAGTGGAATATGGCCTTGCCATTTCAAGCGTCCTTATACATCGGCCACCAATTGAGCTCTGCTTTGGCTTCCTCAGAGAGAAGAATCTGATTGGTGTTGATCAATCTGTTCCTTAGGTGTGAGATCTACAGCTATTATAGGGCCTGGAAAAAATCACTTGAATCTAGTACACCAGGAGACCGACAATCCTCGATATTGCTGTCAACAATATGGACTGTCTGCTCCCAGCAGATTTCAATTCTTTTTTGATGTCCTTCAACTTCAGGCTGAGTAACTGCAGCAGGGCTTCGATTGAGTCAATCTGGAAGCACAAGAACTCTAGTGATTGAATTGGTGTCAATAACATTTTCTTCTGGTTTATAATGAAACCTAAACCGTGTAGCAAATTAAGTGTCTTCAGGGTCGAATGCCTTAGTGTTATGAGATATAGAAAGGCCAGCATCAGCTGATAGAGTGTCTCTAGACCTCTTGTGTTTCTGACCCTTGGGTTTAGCAAGATCAGAGTGTGAGGAGTGGGCTGAATCTGTGTCTGTGCCAGTATCAACCGGAGAAGCTGCTGGCTTTGGGGTTCAGGAAGAATCATCCACACTGTATCTATGGTCATCCAAACAATCTTGTGATAGTTTTGCTAAGGCCTCTGCATAAGGCCAATTCTGAGGCTTGGCTGTTGTATTCTGGGGGGCAGTAGCCCCGGCCTGCGTGGAAGTCAAAGGTGAGGCCTGAGTCTTTCTCTGACTCTTGGCATATCTTTTGTTCTGTAAACGGTTGCAACACCGCTGCAAATGCCTTGTTAACTCACTGAGTGATCCAGGGCCTCGACCAGGCCATTCTCAAAGTAATACTCTGATGGATCCTCAGGCTTATAACTTCCATATTCATTAGGGTTGTTGTGTTTGCAGTCAGACATAATACCGTCACATAAGCACCAAGGGGCATATTTACAAGCCCCTGGCGCCACTTTTGCGCTGCCGTTGCGTCACGCAAGTGACGCAGCGGCGACGCAAACCATGCGCCGCGTTGCGCTATATTTACAACGTGACGCATCTAGGAGATGCGTCACGTAGTAAACCCCTGCGCCACATGAAACCTGCGTCAGGTTTCATGTGGGCGTACCGGCGCAGGGGGCGTTCCGGCGCAGGTACGCCTCGGAGAAATGACGTAGTGAAATCTACAAGATTTCACGCAGTCACTTTTCTCGACGCTGAGTGCGCCAAATCCTTACACCTGCTTCAAGCAGGCGTAAGGATTGACGCACCATGTTAGGGATAGGGAAGGTTGGGACAATGCTGGAGTTGCGTCGCGCTTGCGACACGACTTCAGCACTGCGCCAACCTTCCGCCGGCAGATGCGTCACGCATCTGCTTATCCTTGCGCCACGTCCGATGCGCCGCATTGTAAATGCGGCGCATCGGACGTGGCGCAAGGGTAAACTTGCGTGACGCATTTTCCCTGGCGCATCCCTGCTGATATGCAGGGATGCGCCAGGGAATGTAAATATGCCCCATAGTCACCACAAGAGGAACAAGGAGGAGCAGCACTCGGGATGATGTCCTGAATATTTTCAGTGTAGTATTTGCTCCTCAGATAAGGCTTGTAACTCAAGATTATTGCAAACCTGGTTGGCTGTGCAAGCCTGGGCATCAGGAGGGAACCATTATTACCCAAGCACTTATTCACTGTGTTTGAGTGCTGAAAGATATCACAGCCTCTAATAGAAGTGAGCCGATGCTCTTCTTGTTTTGCAGCCCAGAGCTGGTGCCTTCTCTCCACAGCATTTGGGATGCATAGGTAGCTGAGAACGTCAGAACAAGCTCTGGTGGTGTGGAGACAGAAAAAGAACACCCAATTAGGCTATGCACTCTGTCCTCGTTTTGTGCGAATTGTAGGGTAAGAGCCCTTCACCCTTGCACTTCCTTAATAAATAATGCCCACAGACGAGAAGGCGAGGAGAGGCAGGGGAGGGAGGAGGATGAAGAAATGAGCTGATGAGCCCAGGGGGGAAATCCAGCATCTGCAGATTACTACGCAGACTACTGAGGCTAGAGACACTGCGGTGAAAGCGCTGCTCTGAACAAGTGGTGAAGCAATTAAAGGCAATCGAGCTATAAACAGTTTGGCAATACATAATAATCAATTATAATTCACAATAAGCACTATTTATCAAGACATATGAGAGCATATCAAAACTGAGAGGCTCTTATCTTGACTGCTGAGCAAGAAAGAACGAGGCAGTAGGATGGTATCTCTCAGTTTTGACAGATGGAAATGACTGAGATTGGCGGACAGAAGAATTCGGTGTATTATTGATGGTCATGTGAGTTGTAGTTGTTTAAACTTATTTATTCTTCTTCTGATTGGCTGCTGTTAAAATGACAGTAAAAAAGAGAAGCGTAAGCTGAGCCTCAGTTCCTGACATAGGATCTCTTAATGTTTTACCGATTGTCACAATACTGTCCAAGTAATGATAATTATTTTTCATTTCTGCTTGACACTTTATATGGGCTCACCCAAAGCTCCTTTAGGATTTTGAGACTTTACCTACTTCGAAGTTAAACCCTCACTGTTACCAAGCATATCGGGATTACATGTGAGTCTACTATCTTTATGCATCTGTCTTAATTTAGTGTTCATGATGTACCTTGGAGACGCACAATTTAAGCTCCACCTCTATATGTCACCAAAGAACAATATTTATGTGCATTAGCACAATATAGCTACTGTGTACCTTGTATTAGAGATAGTGAGGTCTGGGAGGAGAACTTTTGACAAGAATGAGAGGCGCTAATGAACTAATAGAAGACTCCTTCCTATTCACGTCCCATCAGGAGCAGGGAGACATCCAAGGTCATCCTAATGTTCAAACTAATTGTATCTTTACAATATGTTTTTGAGATTTATATACATCAGTGTCCCTTAATTTGTAAAAAAAACACACAAAAAAAACGACTTAACCTTACTTACTGATTCCTGGTCCTTAATGTGTGACCCAATGGGCTACACTGTCAATTGAATTGGTTGATTGATAACAACTCCCCTTTACCTCACAGGCAACTAAAAAAAAAGATTAATTGCAGGATAAATGGTAAGACTGTCCCAGTGCTTAGCAACCTGATAGCAGACTTATAAATGATTGGACTTTCCTGTTTATTACACTTATGGTCACTTAATCTGGATTATGCATGATTGCTGTCATTAATATTTAGCAGCATGCAGCATATTTGTGTGGGTGTTATTGACATAGCAACATTAATAGTAGACATCGATAGAGGACTTAAACACTAACCCACTGCTCTTAAATGCCCCTTACATCTTGAACCAGACTGAATATTTGCTAACCAGTTTTCTTTAAATGCCTCCCCATTCCCCTCTGTTTGACTCGGGCCAAATAATTGCTGCATATGATTTTACTAAATAACGCAGAGTCTTGCATAGAGAGGGAGCATACATTAATATTAGATCAGGAAATGTATAACCTTTACTTACTCATCATTCACAGGTGTAGACTATGGGGCCGATTCCGATCTCGGCCGGTAGGGCTCCGAATTGGATTCGGCTTAACCGGATCCGATTCGGAGCCCTATTTCCCGACTGATTCGTACGCGCGTCAGGGCAAGCGAGTACGATGCGAAATCGCCGACCGACTCGTCCGGGCGTCCCGACCGCTCCGACCGACTCGTTCCCGGGTCTAACCGCACCGACCGACTCGCTCGGACTCGACTCGCACCGCGCAATGGAGACGTTCCCCGGCCGGGTAAGTACGATGCCTGCTGCGAACAGTCCGACCGAGCCGCGCACTCCGGCTCCAAAGAGCAGTCGGAGCCGTACTTTGGGGGTCCGTGTCGGACCCCCCTGTACGCGTAGCCGCGTGAGTCGCACACAGGGGGACCCATGGGTCCCCCTACCTGTGCATGTACGGCGCGAATCGCTTCGCCGCGTACACGCTGTAGGGGGCGCCCTTGTCCGCCTCACACCCATTGAGTCAATGGGAGCCCGCGTACGCGTTGTACGACAGGCTCCCATTGACTTCAATGGGAGTCCGACCGACTCGAGTCCGATGGCATACGTGCGCATCGTACTCGTTCGGTCGGGCTGCCAGAGTCCGAATCGGTCGGAAATCTCTCCGAGTCCGGCTCGGTCGGAGAGATTTCCGGCCCGAATCGGAATCGGCCCCTTTGTCTTTCTTCTTCAATCTGGTCACTAAAGTTGATTCCTTGGACTCACGTTTTGGTCATCTCTACTTGTGTAAGTACCTAGGCTGTAGATACTTTCATCATACCTGGAGCTCATGTGGTTATAAAACTTTAGAATTAGTTAACATGACTGCAGTTTTCAAAATTATCATTTGCGATCTAAGGATGCAGAACAGGACACTTTGTAATGGTAGCAGGAAACTATATTCTGGTCTTTAACTCAATTTGATTAAGTAATTTACTGTGTATCTTGCATTTTACATTTAGAATACTATTACCCTTTAGAGATATAGATGGAACTATCACTGAGAAGTCTAGGTTCTTATTAGAAAGTTGGAGGTGTGTTTGACGTTTAATTAAACATATGGGTATCGTTGTTTACACTACCACTCCTAACTAGAGATGTGTGACGTTTTCCTAAATACTAGGGGCATCATTTATGGCATTTTGGCGTAGGGCAGCTGTTAGACCTGGCATCATTTGGCATAGCTTCGCCTGTCTTTTTTCCTCTGATCTCCTGTTTTTGACTGTGTACTGGATTTTGTTTTTGCTGGCTTGAGGACTCTGTGCATTTTACCACTGCTGACCAGTGCTAAAGTGCAATTGATTCTGGTCTAAAATGTAATGATATTTGGTTTCTCCATGATTGGCCTATTTGATTTACTAGTAAGTCCCGAGTACCGTACACCAGGTGTGCCCAGGGCCTGTAAGTTAAATGCTACTAGTGGGCCTGCAGCACTGATTTTGCCCCCGCATAAGTAGAGCTGCAAACATGTGTCAGGCCTGCCACTGCAGTGTCTGGGTGTGCAGTTTAAAACTTCCATTTCGGCCTGGCAAGTACACCCACTTGCCAGTACCAAAGCTTCCAGTTTTATTACATGTAAGGTAACCCTAAGGCAGGCCAGAGGTAGCCCCCTGGTCAGGGTGCAGTATATTTAAAAGGTAGGCCATGTGGTTTTAAGTTTTACATGTCCTATGTCCTGGTAGTGGAAAACTGCTAAATTTGTTTTTCACTACAGCAAGACCTATCTCTCCCACAGGTTAGCATTGGAGCTGCCTTGTAACCAGTGGCGGCCGGCACGAATCTGGGGTGGTAGGGCAGGGGGGCGAGGGGGTAAGGAGGTATAATTAGAAAAATTCACTTACCTCCTCGCTGCTCTGTCCCACGTCGTCTCTCCTCTGTCAAACAGGAAGCAGCCAGGCTCCCCTGAGCCAATCACAATGCTGCAATGCAGGGTTGTGATTGGCTCCCCTAAACCCATCACAACGCTTCAATGCAGCACTGTGATTGGCCTAAGCGCTGTGGTTCGGCGCTCAGAGGGGGACTGGGGGCCTTGGCATGTTCTCCATGCAGGCTGTAATGCAGCCTGCATGGAAAACATGCTAAAGTGCACATGACTGTTTGGCCATTCCGAGAGGGCCAGTCAAAGCATCATGCACACTTTAGTGTGCCCACCACTCCTCCCCTGCTCTGCCAGCAGAGCAGCCCGCCCTCATGCTGCCACAGCAGGGAAGAATAAAATGATAATAACATTGCGTTATGGTCATTTTATTTTTCCTTTCTTTTACTGCTGAACAGCAGCAGTGGGGCAACGCTCCTTCCTTAGTGGAGGAGCTGCCACTGTTTGTAACATCTTACAAGTGTACCTTCCAATTCGGAGCTGATAGAAAATTGGAATTTAGTCTCTCTAGACTCACAATTGAAAAAGACATCTTTTAGTGAAGTTTTTTTTTAAATTACAGGTCTGGAAATGCCACTTTTAAAAAGTTGGCATTTTCTTGCTTAACCATTAAATCCATCTGCCTGTGTCTGAATACTTGCCAGGGTTGGATGACAATTGGACTTTGTGAATTCACTCTAGACAGTCTCACACGAAGGGAGCTAAGGTGTGCCCTGCATATCCTGATGGCCCATCACCAGGCTGATGGGTCTTCCTGAGCTAGAGTGGTGGGAGGAGTTGGCACTTGTACCTGAATATTGCTGTGCCTGTCCCCTCGCTAAGTAGTCTCTACCCCCCTGTATCGTGTCTGGAGCCATCAAGGGCAGGCTCTTGTGTACTACAAAGACCTTACTTTGAAGTTTGCAAACTTCAAAGGCTGAAATGGGTATAAGTACTGGACCTCTGACACCAGATACTCGGAACACTTTTGGGTTGACGACATTCTGCCAGGAAGAAGAGCTGTGTTGCTGTCAGAAGGGACTGCCACTTTGCTGTTTTCTTTGCTGTACTGGACTGATGTTGCTGCTTCTCTCCTGGGAGTAAAAGGACTGGACTTTGCTTTCTACATCCTGCTTTTAAAGTTTCTCCAAGGGCTTGAGTTGAGCTTGCCTCCTGTTGGAAGTCTCAGGGCCATCAGACTTCACCTGCAACATCTGGGCTTTTCAGCTGAGAGCCCTACTCTGCCAAGTGCTGGCAAATCCAGTTCCTGGGAAGTGAGTTTGCTGTGTGCAACATGAAGAAACCAGCAAATCCACTTTGAGTGTGACTTCAGAGCTGGTGCTGCTCTTCGACACTGCGCCACTGCCTACACCAGAGCCATGGTCCCCGCTCAGTGCAACGACCGCGACTTGCAACGCAGGCCCAAATGCCGCTGCCGCGCATCTGAAGAACCATCACAGAGGGAGTCCTGAGTACCCCATCACCGAAGTACATGATGCCCAACTACGACTATGCAGCACCGGTGGCCCCTGGTGTGACATCAACACTTTGAAATTGATGCCACGTGGCTTGACTCTTGACACTTCATCGACCCCACACCAACAGCGGACCTGACGCCTCGCCGACGGTTCTGCATCACCTCTCCTGTGCTTTGCAACATTCCGAGCACTGACGTGCCAACGACCTGCACATTCAGTAAGTAACCGACACCGCACCCGCCATGCCTCATCTCCATGGCGCCTCACAACATCTTTATTTTGTCTTCATTCCCAAGGCACTGT
The DNA here is from genome assembly GCA_963921515.1 of Calotriton arnoldi. Lineage (NCBI taxonomy): Eukaryota > Metazoa > Chordata > Amphibia > Caudata > Salamandridae > Calotriton > Calotriton arnoldi. The sequence goes on from CAWUFW010006584.1 coordinate 461,039, forward strand.
AACAGGGGTCTGTATGACTCCATTGCCGGCCCACGCTCCAACTTTGAGATTCGACTCCGTCAAGCACGCCGTTCTAGCCCCAGTTGGAGCAATTGGGTTTCTAAGTGCTATAACTGCCTCTAATCACTGAGAAATTGTAACTTGACTTGTGGATGTTGAATTTTTTTCATTTTGGTCTTGTTTTGCTCCGATGAATATTGGCTAGTTTTCTAAAATGGTGTGGAGTACTTTTGTGGTGTTTTCACTGTGTTACTGTGTGTGTATACAAATACTTTACACATTTCCTCTGAGGATAAGCCTGACTGCTCTTGCCAAGCTACCAAGGGGATTAGCATGGGTTATTCTGAGGGCGTAACTTGCTTACCCTGACTAGAGGGAGGGTCCCTGCTTGGACAGTGTGCAAACCACTGCCAACCAGTGACCCTATTTCAAACAGCAGCGCAGCAAGGCACCTTGCTGTGCTGCCCTACATCAAAGTGAAAAGGAAGGAATGCACTGTATTTAAGCAATACGGTGTATTCCTGTCCTTTCTGCCAGTGCTGGTGCTGTTTTGACAGCCTAGTGCCAACGTGGGCACCCTTGCACCATGGTGCAAAGGTACCTCCGTTGCGGCAGGATTGTTTTTGTGCAGGAAGGGGCAGCTTCCTGAACAAAAACAATCCTACGAGGCATTTGCAGAATGCAGCACAATGGAAAAAGGAAAACACGAGGAGAGACATATGGATTTGACGCTTCCCCAGGTTTTCATCACTTTGTAAATCTGTGGCTGCGTCAAATTCCATGGGTGTTACGTGGGAAAACCCAACGCAAAGCCCATGAAACACCTCCCGGACACAGAGTATGGCAACGCTGCGATTTGTGCTGCGTCGCCTTACTTATGATCTAGGAAGCCGCTCAAAGTCACGCAGGGTGGCTTTGCGTGGCTTCATAAATCTTTATGAGAGCCCTGCGTCACGCATGAAAATGACTCTGAGGATGGTTTTTTGTGCACGAAGGTGCCCCTTCCTGCACAAAAACAATCCTGCCTTCAACGCAAGCACCCTTGCACCATGGCGCAAGGGTGCCTGCGTTGGCTCCAGTGGCAGCCGCTGCCTATCTTGAGTGGTAAGGCGGCTGCGGGAGGAGGGCAGGGTTTGGGGGGTAAAATAATAAAAGACTTACGTGCCGCTCCGCTGATGGATGCCTCGCTGCTCCTCTCCTCACCATCGGGCCAGAAGGGGATGAGCCTCAGGGCACAAGCTCCACACCCAATCCAGATGCTGCTCTCACATGAAAGCAGGGCCAGGATTGGTCTGAGCGGCCTCGTTTGCCGCTTGGAAGGTGCATTGAAGCCTGTGCCTTTTCTTCAACCCTGCTATGTAACACAGCCGGGTTGGAGAAACATAAGTGAGCATGTGTGCTTGGCCAGCCTAGGACGGCCAGCCAGGCATACATGTGCACTTATGAGTGCATTCTACTCCTCCCTGACATGCCCGGCCTCACCCTGCCCTATAGTCATTGCGGGGTGCGGACAGACGGAATAAATAAAATGACAATAACTGTGTTATTGTCATTTTATTTACCGTCTGCTGGTGCGGACTGTGGGGCGACACTCCTCCGCCTTTACAGAGGAGCTGCGACTGGTTGGCTTTAGGTAGCCAAAAGGGCACCAGCGCAAGGAAAGGACAGGAATGCGCTGTATAATGTTAAATATGATGTATTCCTACCCGCTCATTGTCTGCGCTGCATAAAAGTTTGATAAATATGCCCCTCAGTTTCTACACATGGTTGTTTGTATTTTATCCCTCTTGCACTTGACATGCTTTGATGTTGGGTGATTTTTATTACGGAATCTAAATCAGGTGACAGTTTGATTGTTTTGTTTTTGCTCTGAGGATTCCTTGGTCGTATTGAGCCTCATGAAACACATGTTGGCCAGAGATTCATTGGACAGATGAAGAGTTTGTTCATTAGGACTGAGGAGGAACAGTAATAAAGACTACCCTCATGATCTAATACCTGGGGCTTTGAGCCCTCTGGGCGTTGCGCGCCTGGTAAGCAATATATAAATATTCATACCACACCAAGCCTCTGATACCAATATGTATTTAATATGTCACCATGCATGAATACAAGGAAACAGAGCACACATAAACCAAACATCAACATAAACTGCACGCAGCGACAAGCCTAAATTGAAGGTGACAGTCATAGGGGAGAAATCAAACCCCCGCTACCCACCAGCTTAGGGCATATTTTAAGGCACATTTCAACAATACCACACCACCTACAATGTAGATTAACACCCAACAAGCAAAAGGCACATCTGTCATATAATGGCTGATCATCATACTCACCCCTGATCTGCAGAGATGACTTCTATTCACAACTACACTGCACCAGGGGCATGGTTAACAAAGACACCATTGGCAAAAGAAGCCAGCATCCCAACAGAATCCTCGAAATTCCTACACCATCCACACAGTTGCACTCCAGCATACAATGTGGCCACCCCAATTCAGGAGAAAGGAACTCATCGAGATAAGACTGGCCAACAACCCGGAAGCCACATATGGCTCCAATCCACACGTTGCTTAGAAGTGGTCAATACGGCATGCATAGCTAGTGAACCAGCCCAATGGAAATTAGATCGGGTCTTATAATGAAGCGCATCACACCTTTTCAAAAAAACTGACATTCAGGCCATCAAAGTGGCTGCTGCAAAAAGGACTCCAAAGCAATGGGCACCTCATCACACAACTACAATCCTGCAGGGGGCCTCAGGCAGGAGGCCGCGTTCGCTGTCGTTGTTAGCACTGCAGGTCACCTGCTAAATGTGCAGAGTATTTCAAACACCCCCATGCCACGGATAGCAAGAGACGTGTGAAGGAAGACAATGGGGCATATTCTCAAGAACGTGTGATAACCACTGCAAGTGTAGATTAACGCAACCCTACACATCGCAGTCCATCGCGGGAAAACAACTCTGTGTTAACGTGGTATTCACAACACGGCGGTACCATACGATAGTCACAGGACAACGCGTCAAATGAACGCATTAGAAACAGCGCGACGCCGCAAAAACACGAAACCCCAACGCGAAAATAGTAGCTATGACGCCAATCGCAATACAAAAATCTATGAAAACCAGCCACAGGCCTGCAATTCCCACGCGTCATGCAGGAAAATGCACCATAAAAGTAGAAAAAAACATACCGACAAAAGCCAAACAACAGCGAAGCACAATGGAGGCAGCCGGAGCAAGTACAGAGGACAACCAGAACCCCACAAGCCCCACGGAGGACCAGCCTGGGACCTCGGGGTCAGGGAAGGGCAAGGACAAGAAGAAGAGGAAGACAAAGTTCAGTCCGCAGGAAAACAGGATCCTGATAACGGAGGTGATAGAACACCATCAATCACTGTTCGTCACCTCCACTGTGTCACTGGCAACTAAAAATGGAATATGGCAGACCATCGTGGACAAGGTGAATGCAGTCGGAGTGCTGAAGAGGACAATAGACGAGGTCAAGAGGCGCTGGAATGATGTGAAGCGCAAAACCAAGCTGAAACTCGCAAACAACCTGAAGGCAGCAATGCAGACTGGAGGTGGGAGTCCTGCGCCACAGGAGGAGCTGGACGAGATGGAGGAAATGGTGTCCACAGTCATCAGTGGGGAGACGGTGGCAGGAGTCGGGGACCGGACACTGCTCAACATGACTGGACACAACAGCAACAGGGTGAGTAACCACCAGGGACTGGGGGACGGGGGAGATGGGCACAATGGCACACATGCACAATTAAGCATAGCACATCTGCGGGCAAACCATGCCCCAGACCCACAACTCCCACCAAGAGACCAATGCACACAGGTATGCAACATCTCAGCACTGCAGAAGCACAGAACCCAGAGGCACACCGCATGGAAGGGAGGAGGGCAGCTAAATCAGAGCTGCAGGGGCGACTCCCCCAAAATGCCGCACACACACATAACATGCAGAGCACATCAACATTGACAACGAGGTGGTACAAACCGCAACACGTCCACAACAGAACAGAGGACACAACAGGTACCGCATGTGCGTAGAAACTGGCCAATCATATATGGCACTGCAGGGAAATGTGAGTAGACAATGTACAAGTACAAACTCACATCCGTGATGTATTCGGAATGTCCACTGTCCCGCATCAAATAGGCAGCTCCCCCCAAACAGTCACAATGTACACTGTCATGCAGTCTGAATGCAGACATGTACAATGCGTCAACATACATGTGTACACGATGTCAAACTGCATCTCCCCTTCACATTGCAGGGGGAAATCCAACACCTCCTGCAGAGCAGTCCGAACCTCTCTTCTCTGATGACGAAGAGGCCCACCACACCTTTGACTCAGACGCCCTTGAACAGCTCGTTGAGAGCTTCCGCAGCCCACTTCCAGGATCAGGGCAACCCAGCTGCCATGATGAGCCCCCCCCTGCACAGTATGCACAGCAGGCAGCACCCACCACCACGGCTGCCTCCCAGGACCCCCACGACGAACACATGGCCTGCCAACGCCGTGTTTTGGGGTGCCAGGAGAAGCTGGCTGAGCAGGTGCAGGTTTGGTTCGACCGCATGGCAGCCAAACTAGACGCCATACGTGGGTGTCTGAGTCCCATCAAGGACCACTCACAGTCCCTAACAGACGCCCACAGTCCTCTCCATGCTCTCCAACGGACCATGGCTGACATTGCCAGAGTCCTGACTCTGCGACAAGAATGACTGTCTAGCCAGAGTTCCTCCAGTGATCTCGCCCGGGAGTTGGGACACATGCGGAGGATCATGGAGAACATGGAACGGACGCAGGCGGAAAGTGCAGATGCCACGGCAGCACACCAGCGAGAAGTAGCTGGGTCCCTCAATGCCCTGAAGACCTTCCTCATGGCATTGCTGCCACAAGGCCTGGCGCTGATGCATGCTGCTGCTACCACCCCATCCACATCTCCGGCCCCTGATGTGTCTGTACCACACAGTGCTGGGGACAGTACACCACCACCCACATGTGAGGCACATGCAACAGCAGAGGGCGAAGATGCGTATGAACCCACCCTCGTGGTCAGGAGGACGCAGTAGCATTCCTCTCTGCCATGTGGCCTGTTTCGGCTTGGTTCTGCCCTCTGCATCATCACCTTCCACTGTCCCCCGATGCACTCTGCGACACTCACCTCTGACCTCGACTTGGACTGCCATATTCTGTTTGGTCACCAATGACACAGCTATCAGACTGCGGACTGAAGTCCTCCTCTCCTGATGTACCTGTCATTCCCTGAAGGACTCTGGCTGGCCCTCCACGGGCCGACAATGTGAAGTGGGGTTGGCATGGCCCTGTACTGCTCCAGCTGCAACACTCCCTTGAATGTGTAATAAACATTCATATCCACACAGATGTGTCATGTCTATGATCTTTCAAGTGTGGAAGTATGGATGAATGTAGGGTCAGTGATTCCCCCTTACGTCCATGTTGCCCATGTTGTGGGACTATTGTCACAGGGTGACAGATTGCCGATTCCGGTCCGGGTGGCGCCCACACTATAACGGAAACACATCAATTAGTCACTTCCTTGTCCAGCCCAGGACGGACCCACGCCCAGAGCCCCGGGGTCATTGTTCACACCCTTACGCTGGACTGGCATACGCCAGGACAGCCCACTCCGATTACGCACACAGGGGGGGATGACAGCGCTACATGTCCTAGGTCTTCACTGTGGGGATCTGCAGCTCACTGGTCTAGTTGTCAGCATGCCACAGCCACTCCCTCACGGCTGGTGTACACCCACACCACACCCATCCTGCACTGGCATCACAGGACATGTGACCCTGGCAATAAAAATGGCCTGGCGCACGTGCTGGATGCCATTTCCACTCTCTCTGACTGGGTGTCTCCGTGTAGTTCTCATGTGTGCATGAGGGCCTAGGGCCCTGCCACCTCACATTGCCCAGTGCCGGGGGTGAAATGATGGCGTCCGCACAACGGGACTCAATCATTCAGGGTCCATGGCTAGCGGGGCACAGACTTGGTGGCACCGGATACACTGCGGCAGGCACAGGCACCCCGCCACGGGACGGTGTCTTGCGGTGCAGTGAGATAGGGGCACCTAAAGTGCTGAGCGGGTGTGCAGCCTGCAATGATGCACCGTCCTGGTGGTCCGGACTGGCAAGGATTAGTGTGAGCCCTGCTGGGCCGCAGTGTAGGCCTGGGCCAGCGGGCAGTGCGGCCCTCCCGCCACATGGTGTTGCGTCACGCTTCACAGAGTTAGTGGCACCTCAAGCGCTGAGCGGGTGTGCAGCCTGCGATGATGCCGTGTGCACTGATGTGGTCTCTGCCATTGCGTAATCAAGACCCAGAGTCAGATGTGTGACCTGGTGGCCCGCGGTGCGGGGCTGCATTATGTGGAGGGTGCCATGGTCGCGGGCACCGGGCTTGGAGATCCCCCCGGAACGTGGTGGGCCCTCTTGGAGACACGCCGGTGGCGGAAGGTGAGCAGTGAGGCCTGGTTGCGCAGGGGCGGGCAATCACCGCTGGGCGGCGGGAGGGGCTGGGGTGCAGCAGCCTGTGTGCGCAGGGGCGGGCAAGCGATGATGGCGTGTGCAACTGTATGGACTCTGCCATTCATGTCTGTGGAAACTGTTTCAGATGAGGGACCTGGGGGCTGCTGTGAATACCGGCACGTGGTTGGAGACACACCGGTGGCAGCAGGTGAGCAGTGAGGCCTAGGTCCGCAGTGTCGGCACTCTCTCCCTCTCTCCCTCTCACTTTCTCTCTCCCTCTCTCTTTCTCTCTCCCTCTCTCCCTTTCTCTTTCTCTCTCCCTCTCTCTTTCTCTCTCCCTCTCTCCCTCTCTCTTTCTCTCTCCCTCTCTCTCCCTCTCTCTTTCTCTCTCCCTCTCTCTTCCTCTCTTTCGCTCTCTCTCTCTGTACTTTGATGGGCGCATGGCACACCTTCTGATCCAGATTTCTGTTTTGCAGGCTGTGACTTACAGAATGTCCTGAGCTACCCGCCATGCCTCTTCAGATTGATTTTTTTGGTTTGTTCTGTAATAAACAAATTGTTTGGATATTTTGATATGGGTGTATGATTTCCTTTTTCTGGCCACACATGTATGTTGGGTGTTGTGATTGTGCGACTTCAGGCGATTTGTTTGGTTCATGATTTCGTGGAGTTGATGTGCAATATCTTTGTCCATGGGGGGTGCCTGGGGTAGGGCCCCGGGGGGAGGGGGGGTCCTGGGGTGGTGGTGGTGGGTGTTGTTGACCTATTGGGGCTCAGGCCTGCATGATGGGTTGCTCCAGGGCATCTGTTGTTCTTCATGTGTGGCTTTGGGCTGTGCTCCCTTGTCTGGTGCCGGTTGTCGTCCGACTTTACACCAGGTAGGAGCAGGTGTTAGTTTCCTGCTGCTAACGCGCCTTAGCGCATGTTTTGTGATCTTATCGCCGATCTGGCTGGTCATTGAGAATGTTGCGGAGTGGTGTTGTCGCAGCTTTTTGCATGGGAACGCCTACTCTGCATATCATTAGCGTTAGTTGCCGGGCTCCTCTGTGGTGATGTTTTTTGCGCCTGCTATCGCAGGTAAACTGGTGTCATGGGCTGTTAGCACCAGCTTGGGAATGGGGTGATAACTTTATCGCGGATTTGGCTGTGATAAAGTGCCGTTGGCTTGGCGATAGCTCCTTGACAATATGCCCCAATGTTTTTTTGGTTCATTTACAGAAAATATATCTTCATTCTAGGAAAACTGAATCGTGCCTACCAAACCTAAATAAATGCTCAAATACATACAGGAAAGTAGCAATGTAAACGTGAAATGAAAAAGGGCATGCAAAAATACTTATTCGTTCAAATATTAATACAAATATATCAAAGTCAGGGTAATTACCAAAATGTTGGTATATAAAACAGCAAAGTGGCAGCACAGTGCTCAAATTGGATAAGAAGGGAAGCACAGGGAAAAACGAAGAACCGACCAGAGACAGGCTTGGGAAACGTAATGTACTACACAGTCAGTAGCAGGTGCATACATCTCCTAGCCTAGCCCAGCCCACTGAGAGGGCCACAACACTCAGCAGTTCTCAACGACGAAACTTACATTATTTAGCACACAAATATGTTCTACATTGCTGCGATTAACGCACCAGACAGTAACACTGAGACACCACCAGTCCCACCAGCTCAACGCGTCCATTGACTTACAATCGACTTTCACCAAGAGGAGTAGCAGACAGATCCAAGTGGGAAGCAGAGTGATGCAACAGTTTATAAAATCCAAAATGCTCATCCTTGCTAACGAGGTTAGATTACACTACAAGATGGTATGCCGTTACAGCAAGGCCCAGAAAGCCCTGAATGTCCACAGGGGAGATCATCTGTAGACAACACTGTGCTCAAACACAGCACATTTCAAATCTGCACTGCTCAAAATCAGATGAGACTGCCACTCAAATAGTGCTTATCGCAGAGTGGGGTTTGGATGTCGTCAACTTGGACTGCACTCCAAACTTTCAGGGAAAAGACTGAAAAGGTGGCGGTCCCTGGACACATGAGGGAGCAATTTTGAGGAGACTCCAAATTTCACGCAGATGAACAAGGTGGGCATAGGCACAGTGGGCATACTCCAACACTAGTCGGCTACTAGGACTCATGAGTAGAAGCCAGAAGAAATGCACATGCATTCATACAGGTTACACAAAACAACTGCAAATAAAACAAAATAGTAATGCATTGCCTACTGTAATTGAGAGTAGTTAAAGACCTATGGAAATGTAGCACTTTAGACACGTGCGGTGCAGCATAGATGTCAAGTGGAGAGGGATAGCCCGGATCAAACGACTGCACATAAAAATAGAAATTCCCCTATGTGTAAGAACACATGGAAGATACTGTGGCTATACAATCCTATCATATGCATTGCTAAAGTGAAACATATTCTAAAGTACTTCCGGGGTGCGTACACATGGCCTGCCTGCTGCATGACTAAAGATTTATTATGGCAGATTCATTCTTGGCTGACATAGTAGTGCCCACTGCTTCTGACCACGGTGGAGGTGCTGGCAGCAAAGGATTTAAATATGAATACTGAACAATAGCATCCACTAGGTTACTTCCCTTGCCAAGTGCACAGAGTGGGATGCCCCTGATGGCTTAAAAGTGCTCAAAGTTCCATTGCAGCTCATATTGATAATGAAAGAGGGAAGCAACTTGGGGGCATATGTACAAGGAGCTTTCACCACTGCTGCATAATTTTTTTTAAGCTGCGACGGCGCAGTATTTGCTCCATATTTACAAGGTCAAGAAAGAGTGACGAAGTGCACACCTGTCTTCGCGTTTGTTTTACTGTCGAATAATATTCTGTTTAACCTTTTCTGCGTGCAGTCCGGGAACGTGGGCTGTCCTACCACCATGCGTTGAAAAATGCATCAAAGAGCTGGAGCGCATTAACACTGTGCGTCCGGTATCGGAGTGTTAATGCGCTCCAGCTCTTTGATGCATCCATATTTACAAGGTGACACATCTCAGCAGACGCATTACTTTTCGGTGGCCTGCGTCCGTTTTTTCCTTCGTCAGAATCGGCTGCGTCACGCCAGTTTTAATATTTGCATGGTAGACATTCCCACCTAAAATCTCCCGTAAAAACTGACACAGTGGTATTTGTGGATTTTTCTTAACGTGACATGTCTTCAGGAGGCGGGCCACTGAGCTTTAGATGCGTCAAAATTCCTACGCCTATGAAACCACGCCGTAGGAATGAAGCATTGGCTGTTTCAGAGGAATTTGACCAGATGAAGTGACTTGAAACCGTGTAATCTGCAATCAAGTCACATCCCCTCAACAGGTAAGCATACACATAAGGTAGATAACACAGTAAATTACACACCATTAATGACTTATGTCACACATACTTAGGCATAGTGGTACACATAAGTACACTATGCCCACTTGTATGCGTGACATCCAACATCCAGGACCAATGTAATAGAGTGCAAGGTGAATTTTTCAGCTTTTGACACTCCATTACATTGGTCCTCATACACCAGGCTACTTGCATCATACCAAAACTGATGCATCACCTCTGTTTTTTGATACGTTGCTGTAGATGAGTCAGTTTTATGACCAACTACAGCAATGCACCACTTTTGGGTTGGATACATCAGAATTTCTGACGCATCCTTGGGACCTTGCGCCATGGAGCCCCATATTGCAAATACAGCACATCCATGGCATTGAAAGGATTTTTCACGTTCTTGTAAATATGCCCCATAGTCCCCTACTTAAGGTGACCGGGATGTGTATGCCCCTCCCCAGCTTAGAACATTCTCTGCATAACATGGGAGTCTCCCAGCACTAGTTTGTGCCTTTTCTTTTTGTGCTTCTTTTACATACTGTGTCACTCTAATTTACTAGGGGCCTCATTTATGGCATTTTGGTGTAGGGCAACGCAGCAAGTTTGCTACGCTGCCCTACGCCAAAGTGAAAGAGCAGGAATGCACCATATTTAAGCAATACATGCATTCCTGTCCTTTCTGCCTGTGCTGGTGCCGTTTTGGCGGCCTAGCACCAAGGAAGGCACCCTTGCACCATGGTGCCAGGGTGCCTCATTTGCAGGCAGGATTGTTTTTGTGCAGGAAGGAGTGCCTTCCTGCACAAAAACAATCCTATGAGGCGTTTTCCTCTTTCTATGTGTGCTGTGAATGCGGCACACTTGGAAAGAGGAAAACACGAGGAAAAATTAACATATTTCTCCTTCTTACGTGTTACCTCGGGAGGCGTATGGATTTGACGCTTCCCCAGGTTTACATCACTTTGTAAATCTGGGACAGAGTCAAATTCCATGGGTGTTGCGTGGGAAAACCCACCGCAATTACCATAGAATGCCTCCCAGGCGCAGAGTAAGGCTATGCAGCAATACTCATGATTTATTAGGCCACTCAAAGTCACGCAGGGTGGCTTTGCGTAGCTTTGTAAATCTTTGTGAGAGCCACGCATCACGCATGTACACTTTACGTGATGCAAAAGTGGTGCAGTGCTCTCATATACAAGCCTCTCTGTGTTTTGGTTTACCTGACAACTTTGAGTTCATCCTGAGTTGCACGTTCAATGAAAGTTTGGGAGGCAAAACTAAGTTTCATGTCAAAGTGACCTCAATAGTTCAGAGTAAAAAAAAGTCACTAAGTAATTACAGCAGCTGAAGCACAACATATTTTTGTTCAAACGTGGCTGTAGTCCCCAATCAGTTTCTGCTTTGAAAGTGTACCTTCATTTGACTTCCAAAATGCTTCCTTTGAGTGGTATCCAAACTGCTGCCAAACTAGGTCATATTCTGATTTTCCCCTAGGTCTTTTCTAAAATAATTGCATTTGGCTGGCAGTGTTCCAACACAGATGGAACATTTCGTCTCTGAAATGTGTAAAAATGCCTTTTTATTTTCACTTTAGTTTTATAACACTGAATTCCTATCATGCAGATAACCCCTTATCAGAGTTCATGGTAAATAACAAGTTCTAAAAATTTGAGGGAAATGACTTATTTTATATGTGAATAGACATAAATATGCCCTTTTCCCAATTTATCATTCATTGAAACACAATACTCTTTAATATTTCGCAAAGTGAACACTTTATTTTTGGCAATAGGCCTAATGTAATGAACTGAGTGTTTTCTTTTGAGTGGTGAGATGCGAAGGTCACTGGGGATCATACCTAAAATCTGATTTAGAGATTGAGGTAAAGGTGTCGCAAACAAAAATGGTGCAGATGTCCTGTAAGCCCACCTCTGCATTTCCCTTCCTTCCTCAGAGAGGCTGGGGAGGTGTGTGTGTGTGTGTGCGCGTGTGTGGTTACTTCCTATGGTTACTTCCTATACTTCCTCGGGGAGCTGTGGCGGGTCCTTAGGGTAGGCGCAGCAGCCGGTGACTGGGCTCCACGAAATCGTGTAACAGAGCAAGCACCACGACCCCGACTCCCATGAGGCACGCAACTTCGCGTCTTCAATTTTCTCCTTTCAACAAATTGGACGAAAGGATTCCTGACTGTGAGTACATGGTTAGGTTGTAGTGATCAAGGGCTGGGTACACCTTAGCGAGTGTATACCGCCCGGGTCACGTTCACTGGTCCTGACGAAAACCTGGTACTATCAACTTCAGGTTGAAACATGTAGACCTTTTTATGCACTTTTTATGCACAATTTTTTTCACTACAGAGATACCGGAGGTCAATTTAACTGAGAACGGCATCTTACCAACATTTTTAATATTGTCCAGTTGCTCCAGAATAAAAATTTGTTAGTGAGTTATATCTGGCCAATTTTTAAATCACTTTTCACTCACTTGCACCAAAAAATAACCTGCTCCACTGTAATCAGGTGTCGAAGCACACCCGGATAGCATTCGACTATTCGGGTGGGACCCCAATGATGAAGCATGTCACCAACTAGGTTGGTGAGTGAGGGGTCTTCTTAAGAAAGGAGAATTTCCCTTCTTGTGCACCTCTCCCAGTACTTCGGAGACATTGAGTTGTCGCCTGGGTGTACTCCTCCCACTGTTTGTTTACTTTGCTTTAAGGGGACCAGGAGTATTCCCTTCCAACTCGTGAAAATCCCTTTCTCTCTCCTGTGTTTTTTGTATACTTCCTATGCCCCAGTGGTGTCTCATGGTGCTTCCTTTCTGTCTCATTGGCTGTGTCTACAGTCTTGACCCTCGTGCTTTTTAGGTTTCACCTGGACAGTGCTTGCGCTGTGCTTGAGAAATCTATTGTTTTTAATATAAGCTTAAAAGGGACTTACATCCCGCCTCCTCTCTTTCATGGCTTCTCATTGGTTCCTGTGCGTGACACTTACCTTTCCTCCATATCTATTGGCTCTAGCATATTTTCCTGCATTTACCAATGCTTGCTCCTCGTCTACTTCTCTGCTTTGGTAGAACTACATTTTCATAAAGTTTTGCTTTATACTATTGTAGCATATTTATATAACAATTTATCACCCAGAGAAATTAAGTGATTTGCATAGAATCACAGGATGTTGCGCAGCTCCACCGAGACGCAAACCGGGATCCCCAGCGCTCGAGTCAGCAGCTCTGGCCGCTGTGCCACACCCTCTCCACTCCCATGTTATCTGTCAGGGAGCTCTTTCCTTCTCCCTGACAATGATTGATGAAAACAGCTCTTTATTCATTACATAGGCAAAACCGATGCATTACCAATGCTTGTTTACCTTAGAACTTACTTGCCAGGGTTAGGATGGAATATTTAATCATGAACCGTGGCCTCTTTGAGTTTGTTTTCTCCCAATGCTGTGTGCTGGGAGATCTCTTCCTGCAATAAACTTACTCCCCCTTCTGAATTGTGGGGCTTGTTTTTCGAGTGTGTCTGCCACAGACTGCCACCAAGTTTACCACTGATGGTCTGCCACCATCTCCACCATCTCCACCATCTCCACCACTGGTACCTCTGTGCTGCACTGTCAGGTAAAGCATAGCAGTCTTTCAGAGAAAGCCCTTCGAATGTCCTTGACATGCAGGCAGAAAATTCTCAGCATGTCTGTGATAATTTTACTGAAGATAATGGAAATATATCCCCACATTTTGGGTACATTTCTAGTACATATATGTGTGACGATAGTTTGACCGTACTGGACAGTGTAAATGTTATCAAAAGTGTTACTGTTAAGAATTTGTCACAGAGAAGATTTTGTTACAGGGATCTAAAAATGGGGCAGATTGTCTTCCGCCAATACTGGAGAGGTATTTCCTATGCCACACTAGTGGATTGGTGGTCCGTCCAATTTACACCAAATGACTCCCTTAGACTTTATGAATTACATGATTCACAGCTACGTGGCCTGGAATAAATAGGAGATCCCTGGGGTGTGCCACAGTTGAACCAGACATATTTCACTTTTGATTTGCACTGGAGATGCCTGAAACATCTCTCATATGTTCAAGGGCAAGCCATTTCAAAGATGCTCTGGCATCTCAGACTTGCTCTAGTGCAGTTATGTCATCGCAGTCTAATGTGATAGTAGAATGATCAGGGTAGCGCAGCTTAATGTGATAATAGAATGATCAGGGTAGCAAGCATCTTATTTGTTGCAAAATTCATTTTTGACTGATCAATTTTTCACTTGTGTGTGGGCAGGTGTGCACTGGTATATACATTGACTAACCACAAAAAATTACATTTACACTGACTGATCAGGGTAAGTACAATAAAAACAAAAAGAATATATTTTACACTGGTCTTTCAGTCATGGGCGGCTCCTCCGCAATGGTGGAGCAGCGTCACCCCACTGGCTCAGAGCCAGGAGGTGAAAAATAAAACAATTATGCCATCTCAGGCTGGCCAAAAACACATTCACACTTACGTTTCTGCAGTCCGGCTGCATTGAACAGCTGGGCTGGAGAAACAGCTCAGACTCCTTGGTCTGAGCGAAGCATCTTTTCAGCCACTCAGGCCAATCCCCGCGCTGCTCTTATAGGGGATTGCACAGGGAGTCTAATGCTGTCCCAATGCCTGCTGGGACCAGGAAGGACGAGGCGCGACTCGGGAAGCGACCGGCAGCTCCAGGTAAGTGTTATTTTTTATTATTAAACCCCTGCACGCTCCCTCTCCCGCGTTCCCCTGCGCCCTCTACCCGCCCCACCACCTCTTCATTGTCTGGGCTGCCACTGCTTTCAGTGCAAATGCTGATGCAAAGCCTTAGTGAAATTCACTGTGTTCACTGAGCAATTTTGCGTTGCCTTATATACACATAACTAGCTGGAGGAAATGGAATTTGCTTTGACTGATCAGTGCACAAATAACATTTGCACCAACAGAAAAAATCTCCAAGTGTAAGCGCACATGCTGGTGCAAAATTGCTCCTGAACTAGTAGTCCTTATCTGTCTATAATCCAGTGCAAAGGAAGTAAGGAAGCCCAGGACTAAATGTTCCCTATTGCCCTCCAATTACATCACTTCCTACTTCCCTATAATGAATTCAAGCATTACATCCATAATTTTTTTGTTTAATTTAATGTGTCGCCCAAAGTGGGACAGGTATGCACAGATGTGGGTCCCGTGCACACTGTGTCACTGGACCCTAACGTTACCTGGCAGATGAGCCCTAACTAGGGTAGAACCGGTCCTAGGTCGCTTGTGTTCCAGTTCAGGAAGGACCTGTTCTGGTAATTTGGGCTGGACTTTTCCTTTTGGAGCAGGATCAAGACTGATTTGCATACAGCTGGGTCCAAACTGAGGTGGCTTTGTGTGCAAAATAGCGATTGACTGGGATTCAGCCTGAGTAATTACCAATGGCTGAGATTAATTCAAGCATTCCACCCATCACTTTTTTGTATACTCTATGATTCAGCAGCTGAATAAGGGTTGGTACACCAATGAATTTCTAGATCAGTTTTATGTTGTAGGAAATTATTAACACTTGATGGTACTTTAAATAATTATGGGATACGTTACAACCACTGAACCGGTGACTGAGGGCCTGATTGACAAAGGTAAACTTACACTTTTGTGTAAGTCTACGATTGCTTGCTGCTCACAAAGTTATTTCACTAGTAGTATCTTTACGTCTGCCGAATCTCTGCACATAAAAAGCTAGGACTGTCCTATATTTTTATGTGTGGAGACTCCGCAGTCGTAAATATATTACTGGTAAAAACCTAAGTGAATAGCATACAATCGTAAACTTATCCAAAAGTGTACATTTACCTTTGTGAATCAGGCCCTGTGAGTTTCGCACTTGTGAATGGGCAATTTCACATTGTCATTTGTACGTTTGTATAACCCTATCGCAACAAAACAATGTTTGTACTGACCATCTGTTGAAGAACCTTTGCTCTACAAAAATGTATCTTGCCCTTATTTTTTTTTAATTCTCTTTATTACGTTTTTTCAGAGTGAAAACCAACAATATAACCCCCCCCAACATTCGAGGACATGTAGGCAAATACACAATTTTTAGCATTCTTAGTCTTCCCGTGTGTAAGACTTGGCATCTTTGGCGAGACTTCTCCTGACGTTTTGCCTATACCATCTGTATTTTTGATGCTGTGCTGGATTTCGTTTTTGCTGGCTTAGATGCTTTGGGCACTTGCCACTGCTGATCAGTGTCAAAATGCAAGTGCTCCCTGTGTTAATTGTTATGACAATTGGTTCTCCCTGATTGGTATATTTGATTTACTGATAAGTCCCTAGTAAAGTGCACTGAGTGTGCCAGGGCCTGTAAATCAAATGCTACTAGTGGGCCTGCAGCACTGATTGTGCCACCCATGTGCGTAGCCCTGATAAGGTATCTCTGACCTGCCACCGCAGTGTCTGTGCACAGTTTTAAATTGCCATGTTGACCTGGCAGGTACACCCACTTGCCAGGCCCTTACCTTCTCTTTTCTTACATGTAAGGCACCCCTATGGTAGGCCCAAGGTACCGCCATGGGCAGGGTTAAGTGTATGTGAAAGATAAGAAATGGACTGGTGTGTGTGACATGTCCTGATAGTGAAATACTGGCAATTTCGTTTTTCACTATTGAAAGGCTATCTACCCCATAGGATAGAATGAGAGATACTTTTTTTTTTCTTTTTTCTTTTCAGAGTTTTATATAGCGCGAACTAGACCCAAGAAATCGGGTATCAGAGCGCTTTACATGAGCACCAGTTGTGTTACAAGAGGACACATTCATTTTTGTTAGGCACGGGGAGATTAAGTGATTTGCCCAGAATCACAGGATGTTGAGCGACGTTGCCGAGACTCGAACCCGGTTCCCCAGCTTCGAGGTCGAGCGCTCTAGCCATAAGGCTACATCCTCTCCCCTTTGTAACATCTTGCAAGTATAATTTCCCATTGGGACAAAATAGAGGAATAAAGTTTAGGCTCTCTGAACTCAGAATTTAATAACACATCTTTTAGTAAAGATGGTTTTTAAATGGTGTGTTTGAAAATGTCCCTTTTAGAAAGTAGAAACCACCACAGAGTGTCAATACTGATGATCATTCATTCATACTTTCATGCAAAGGTCAAAAGACCTAATCAATCTGATCTGAGAAAAACTTTTGTTATTTTATTCACTTTTAGTTAATTATTTTCTTTTTGGATTGTTTTTTATGAAAATTTGTTTTTTAAATTTCTGACATAAACCATTTTTTAGACAATATTTAAACATACACTGTGGACACAACAACAAAAATGAGCAACAAATTAAATGACACAATATATTGTCAATGTACAACCATATCACATTACATTACAATAACATAAACCACATATATAGCTCAGGTTCTGTACAGCTTCTTTACCCACAGTTGCATAAACAACCAATACCTCTGAGCATTATCTAACTTGATTGTTATTTAGCTCATTGTAGAGGAAATGGCCAAATGGTGACCCTATTCTGCTCACTACATTTGTCATGTACAAATAGAGAACACAGATATTTTGTGAGCACGAGTGGTATTTCATCCACATGAACACCTATTTGGTCAACAAAGAACTGTCGACGCGTTTCGAACCCACTTTGATTTCTTGACGGGTTCTCCTCAGGACACAGAACATTCAGAGAGCTCTGTCTCTTTATAACAGGCTTCAATCTCCTTGTCTTAATTCACTGTTCGCCATCCAGTGACAGTTGCCACCAAGAGCACCATATTCACGACCTCTGACTCGTCTTTTCTTGTTCAAAGTTGAATCACAATTTTCAATTTGTATCATCTGTTTGTACCGTCACGGACCCGAACAGACAATACAAATTGAAAATTGTGATCCAACTTTGAACAAGAAAAGACGAGTCAGAGGTCGTGAATTTCTATACACAATGGTGCCCTTTTGGGCAACTGTCACTGGATGGCGAACCGTGAATTAAAACAAGGAGATTGAAGACTGTTATAAAGAGAGAGAGCTCTCTGAATGTTCTGTGTCCTGAGGAGAACCCGTCAAGAAATCTAAGTGGGTTTGAAACACGTCGACAGTTCTTTGTTGACCAAATAAGTGATCATGTGGATGAAATACCACTCGTGCTCACAAAATATCTGTGTTCTCTATTTGTACATGACAAATGTAGTGAGCAGAGTAGGGTCACCATTTGGCCATTTCCTCTAAAATGAGCTAAAAGACAATTAAGTTAGATAATGCTCAGAGGTATTGGTTGTTTATGCAACTGTGGGTAAAGAAGCTGTACAGAACCTGAGCTATATGTGATTTATGTTATTGTAATGTAATGTGATATGTTTGTACATTGACAATATATTGTGTCATAGCCATATATTTCATTCTTCCTGGATAAATGGAGTAATCCAATCTGTGAACGGGCCCCAGATCTTTTTCCCTTTTATCCTGCCCTTTCTCCCTCTACGCTTGTAAAGTGCTTTTTCTAAATTACAAATATGCAAAAAACGGCTTTTCCACTGTTGAAAGGTAGGAGGTTGCGGGCTTAACCAGGCAGAGGCAACACAGAGTCTTAAAACTGCCATCGCAATAAAAATCAACTCTTCCCCCTTTTTCCCTATTGTTTCGTCTACCCCCAATAACATCAGAAGTGGTGTCAAAGGAACCTCCTCTTTTAAAACAAACTGCAAAAAGCCTGATATTTCCTGTCTGAGTGACTCAATGCCTGGGCAGGTAGAAAAGATGTGTATTATATCCACAGCATATGCCTTACACCTAAAGCAGTGAGTTCCTTCCACACCTCCCCATTTCGCGATCTTCGCAGGCGTGATATATAGATCAAACAGAGTCTTGAAATGTTGTGATTTCAGATTAGCTGCACACAGAACAGAGTTCCCCAATTCAACTGACTTAAGGAAACGGGAGTCCAAAACCCCCAATTTATCCTGCCATCTTTGCCTGTGCTTATCTAGATCATCTGGCAACCCCTCCAACAGGCAGCTATAAAGTTGTGAGATTGAGGACCCCGATCTGCGAATCAGGAATTCGATTAATGCCACCTGCCCGAAGCCCGCAGCCCGCCTGCTTTTTTCAGAAGGAAATCCCTCAGCTGCAGATATTTAAAAAATCTCGAGATCCTATACTAAACCTTTCCCGAATTATATCGAAGGAAGCTATGTGATCACCTTCTAAAAATCAGCAATCCTGAAAAGCCATTCCTGCCCCATCTTACCAAACACTCATCTTGTAGGACAATTGGGAGCTGATCATTCCCGATCAGGGGTGTATACCTATTAAACCTGCCCACTCCTGCTTTTTTCCTTATACCAGCCCAGTTACTGAAAGGCAGCAATTAAAACCTTAAAACGTTTTTTTTTAAATAGCTAGCTTCATAAAATTTTAATAAGCAGCCATTAGCCCGAGTATTAATCAAGATTTCAAATATTGAGGGGACATAGCTAGGATCTTTTCTCTCCCTGGCCTTAACTCCAAAGAGAGGTCCATAATATTGCAGAGCTGCAGACAGATAATATAGCTTAAAATGTGGGAGCCCCCAGCCCCCTCTCTCCGGGTGAGGGATAGAAATGCATTAGCTCTCCTTGTTCTGCCATACGACCAGATAAATCTCGCTACCTCCCTATCAATTAAGCGGAACCAAAAATTGTGTATCTCCAGAGGGATTGTGCGGAAGATGTACAACAGCTTTGGGAGGACAATCAATTTAATAATATTACACCTCCCCATTATTGACAGCTTCAGGTTGTCCCAACGATGAAAATCATTTTTCATTTTCCCCAATATGGGAGTCATATTTAACTCTACAATATCCTCAACCTTAGCTGTAATACAGACCCCTAAATAAACCGCTTTCTCAACAATACGAATGTCCGAAGCTGTGGCAAATCTATTTATCAGGATCTGAGTCTTAGCTCTGTTTAGCGAGAAGCCTGAATAAGTCCCGAAATCTTTTGCTATGCTTTCTATGGCTCGCATTGCTTCATCGGGGTCAGAAGTAATTATAGCCACATCGTCGGCATACGCCAGGAGCTTAGTAGGCCAGCCGTGTAAGCTTACCGGAGTGATATGTGGCGAGGCTTCCAGCCGCCTAAGAAAGGGGTCTATATATAATGCGAACAGCAAGGGGGAGGACGGGCAGCCCTGCCTGGTACCCCTGCTGATTGGAAAGGCCTCTGTTTCCTTCCCCATTATTCGTAGTCGTGCAATAGGATTTATATACAAGACCCGTAATGCATTAATAAATGAAACCCCCAGGCCGTTGGACTCCAAAACCTTCCATAAATAGTGCCATGCCACACGATCAAACGCCTTCTCGGCGTCCAAGAAGGCAGCCCCCATAGGCTTGGCAAGGACTTCAGTAGCATCAAAGAGTGAAATTACCCTTCTAACGTGGTCTTCAGTCCCCCTTCCCTGTATAAAACCATGCTGCCAAACTGAAATTAGTTGATGCATCACGGAATTCAGCCTGGTGGCTAAAATCTTTGAATATAGTTTGGCATCGCTATTAAGCAACGTGATGGGCCTGTATGAGCCCAAGCTAATAGGATCTTTACCCTTCTTTAAGAAAATCACAATGTTGGCTGTGCCCCAAGATCCAGGTGGTAGAGCTCCCTCCCTGATCTCCTTAAATAAACCAAGCAAAGCCGGACAAGTCTCTCTAAAAAAGACCTTATAAAACTCTATAGGGATGCAATCAGTCCCCGTAGCCTTACCCGCAGGTAGGGCTTGAATTGCGCAATATAGCGCCTCCTGAGAGATAGCCCGCCCCAGTTGTATACCCTCCTCTTGGGATATCTTTCCACTCGGTAGAAATTCCGATGCGACTACTTGCGGAAGAGTAGCAGAAGGAGAGGTACTGTATAAATCCTCATAAAACTCCCGGAAGGCCTCTCTGATATCCCCCGGGTCTGTAACTACCATCCCCCTCATATTCCTAACCCGTTCAATATGTCCGGACGCGGCCTGTTGCCTAGTCCTTACTGCCAATAGACGACCGACATTCTCACTAAATTCATAACAGTCTTGCCGTTTGGCCAAGTACAACCCTGCTGTCTTTTCCGCATTGAAGTCGGACATACAGGCTTTGATAACCGTGATAGAATTCAGAGTTGCGGAAATATCTTCTCCCTTAGCCACCTTGCATATCAGTTCTGTTTCCAGGCCGGCAAGTTTCTGATAAAATAATTTAATCTGGGCAGCCCCTTTTTCTGCTTGGTCAGGCTGTATTGCAGTGTCTCCCCTCTTGTTGCTGCCTTGAACGCATCCCATATCATCCCTGGAGGGGCACTACCGATATTGTTCTAAAAAACTCTCTGATCCAGCACCTCATATGTTCAACATATTCATTATCTGATAAAAGTGCCCTCTCAAATGTCCAGCCTGTGCGCTCCTTTCGAATCCCGCTACATAGTATCTCAAGGACAATTGGGTTGTGGTCTGACATTACTCTGGGAAAGAGCTCCACCCTAGCCTTCCGCAAAAGAGATGGGGAGACTAAGAAATAATCAAGCCGAGCAAACTTACTATGGGGGCCGAGTAATAAGTATAGCCAGGGTCATCAGGTTTTAGTCTATCCCATGCATCTACCAATCCCATGTCTTTTAATAAATTATTATAAGCCCTCATAGAATGCGGTTTATACCCTTTACTAGATACTCCTGTATCACCTGGGGTTCCTCTGGATCCGTTAATATTTAAATCTCCACAAACCATATATGGTGCCGACCAGGAAGGTAGTTCGTTAGCTAGATAATGCAGTAAACCCGGATCATCTGTCACTGGAGCATATACTGAACACAATGTAAAAGAATCTGCCCCATTCTTGCATTCCATTATAACCCATCGGCCAAGCTTGTCCACCATCTTTTTTCCCAGGGTAAAAGAGCTATTTTTCGCAAGGATAGCGACCCCCTTGGTCCTAACATCTTGTGAAGTTAATGCTAGAACCTTCAGCCCTAAGGATTTATATAGATTACAATCTTTCCGTGCAATGTGAGTTTCCTGAAGACAATATAGATCGGCCTTCAGGACTTTGAGATCTTCCTGAACCCTTCTCCTTTTAACACTGTCGTTGAGCCCACAAATATTTATAGTGGCGATTCGTATTTTAGCCATTACACCTTTTTAAAAAAAAAAAAAAAAACTTCCCAATCTGTAACACTCTCATTTCTTTATCTAAAATATTACATTGCCTGTCCAATTCACTAATCCTGACATCCATCAAGAATAGTCCCTGGTCTTTGATACCTTCCAGAAAAACACACAAATCCATAGAGATACCCTTCAGCTGTTGTTCGCCCTTCGCCATTTAAACCTGTGCCCCCTTGCCACCCGCCGCCCCCACCCCAACCTTCCCCTTCACCCACCCCCTCCCTGCCCTCCCTTTGAAAGCAGCCGGACCCATAGGGTCCGAGTGATGGAGGTAGCAAGAACACCACAACTCCCCCCCCCCAGGCCCCCATGCGCCCCTCTAATCTTTATGGTTTAAATCTTTTATTAAGTTTTAAAACATACAATACGTATAACTTAGCGGCGGCTGTTTCGCAGCTATGGGAGCCCCTCATTCATCTTAGCAGCTGGATCATCAGAGCAATGAGAGATAAGCTCACAATCATAATAAGCCACAACAAAATACTAAAAATTTTAAAAATAAAAAACAAAAAAAAACTATTGTGCCCCTTCCCCCTCCCCCACCCCGTCCCCTGTCCACCAAAGAAGTTTGTATGATCGGTGTGTAAGTCCTGTGAGTGAAATAACCGTGTTATGTTCCGGTCTCTTGTGGGTCAGAGAGTCGTAAAGACGAAGATACCTGGGACAGGTGAGTTCCCTGAATTCAACAGATAGGAGAGATAAAAAGGGTTGCCAGAGCTCGTTAAATGTGGAACCCTTCCCAGCGGCTGTCAGCGTCAACTTCTCCATCCCCAGAACGTGCCACAGCCGGTGTAACCAGTTTGTGAAAGTAGGGAGTTGAGGGGTACGCCAGTGTGTCAGTATGTTTTGTATTGCTGAACCCAGCGCTATCGCCATCAGCCTACCCCGTCGGGACTTGAGCGGGTAAGTCAAGGGGTTCGGTAGGCCCAAGAGGACGTACGCCGGGAAGCGTGGTATTTGTGTATCTAGGTGTTGGTCCACCTCGCCTAGGACCTGAGACCAATATGACTGAATTTGTGTACAATCCCATAATAGATGTGTTAAGGTGCCCGCCCCCGCAACCCCGCCAGCAGAGCGGTCCTGAGTAGGGTCCATCGAATGAAGTCGCTCCGGGGTATAATACCAATACGTCACTAGTTTAGTGAGGGTTTCAGTTAACCCCATGTGGTATGCAGAGTGGCGGGCCCGGCAATAAACCCCTCCCATTCTTTGTGGCTAAGTGATCTGCCCAGTTCCCTCTCCCACCGCGCTCGGCTAGCGTTATACATATGTGTATTACGTGTGAGCAGCATCTGGTATAAGTCCGAAATGAGCTTTTTATCGGAAGTGCGCGTGATAAGCCACCTCTCAAAAGTAGACAATCGTCTGCTGGCAGATGGCTTCACTTGGGTGTGCAAGGCCCAGTGCCGGATCTGATAATACCGAAGTCGTTCAGTCTCGGGCAGCCCATAGTCCTGCCTAATCTGATGAAACGGTATGATCCCGTCCACATCGAAGAGGTGCCCCAGAGCGCGACACTCCGAGGATCTCCACCTAGTGAAGGCTGCCACCTCCATGCCCGGTTGGAAGTCAGGGTTCTCGAGCAACGGCGTAAGCGGCGAGGGATAGGTAGTGAGGTTGTGTTTGGTGTTGGTATGGTCCCATGTATCGAGTAGGGCTCCGGGTGATATGCGAGGCATATAGTTGGGTGGTCTGTGCGCTTTCCGTAAAAAGGGGATTTCCTGTAGGCGGTCTGGCAGCCACTGCCTGGTCTTGGAACAACCAGTGTTTTTCCGACTCCTTCTGCTCCACTCGACCAAGTGGCGTAGCTGAGTTGCTTGGAAGTACAATTGCAGGTCTGGGATACCCAGACCCCCGCTTTCCGGCGGGAGCACTGTCAGCGCCTGCTTAATCCGGGTTTGCGGCCATTCCATATAAACTGGGCAAGCTCGGACTGGGTCTGTTTTATCCACTCCTGTGGGGGACTGAGAGGTAGAGTTTGAAACACATATAATATCTGGGGGAGGATGGTCATCTTGACCGCCGCAATCTTGCCCAGCCAAGAGAGTGGATAATGCTTCCATTGGGTCAGCTCCTCGGACCATCCGCCGCAACCGGGCGTAGTTAATGGTCACCGTGTCCGATATGGAAGGGCCAGTTGAACCCCTAAGTAGGAAATCGCGTCGGTTGCCCATTGGATGGGATAGTGTTCCTGTAGGTGCGCGCGAGTAGAGGGTGCCAGCGAGAGGTCCAGTGCAACCGATTTGTCCATGTTCACTTTGAACCCCGACGCCAGTGCGAACGAATCCAGTTCTGTGAGACATACCGGCAATGCATTGAGAGGGTTCGATAAGGAGATCAGGACGTCGTCAGCGTACAGGCTGACCGTGTGAATATGCCCTCCAAATTTTATCCCGGTAACCGCTGGGTGCTGTCGGAGGCGGTGGGCTAAAGGCTCCATATAAAATGCGAAAAGAATGGGTGACAGGGGGCATCCCTGTCGGGTACCTCTCTCTATGGGGAACCGAGATGATGTATGGCCATTAACACGGACAGAGGCTAAGGGAAACTTATAGCAATTGAAGATGCGGGTGCAGAACTTTTCCCCGATGCCCACCCGTGCAAGGACCTGCTCTAAATAAGGCCAGTGGACTCTGTCAAAAGCCTTCTCGGCGTCTCACGGCAAGCATCATGTACTCCTCTCGTCCGAGCGGCTTTCTCAATAAGATGGAGGGCCCTCTTTGTGTTGTCACTGGTCTGGCGCTGGGGATGAAGCCTGCTTGATCCGGGTCTATCAGGCCCGGCATGTGGGGAAAGACGTGCGGCCAATATCCCGGTGTATATCTTAAGGTCAGTGTTAAGAAGAGATATGGGGCCGTAAGCCCCGCAGGTGGTCTTATCCTTCCCAGGCTTCGGTATGACCACTATGGACGCCTCCAGCATTTCCGCCGGGATCGCTCCAGGGTCAGAGAATGAGTTGAAAAGATTAGTGAGAACTGGGGCTAGCGCAGTACAGAACGTTTTATAAAATATGGCAGAGTAGCCGTCCGGGCCTGGTGCCTTAGCTAGTTTGAGACGAGTAATGGCGGCTATGACCTCTTCTATTCGAATATCATGGTCTAGAGAGTCTGCTTGCGCCTCCGTCAGAGTCGACAAGCCGATTGGGTCTATAAAGGCCACTCCATCGGCGGGCGACAGGGGAGAACCTGCATAGAGGTGGGCATAAAAGTCCCGAAACGCTTCCGGTATCTCGGAATCCTCTGTAACTCGTCTCCCATCATCCCTCTGTATCTCCCGGACCCCTTGCATCTGACGAGTCTCTCGGAGTTTATGGGCGAGTAGACGACCACAGCGGTCGCCTCCTGTGTAATATGCATGACGCAGCCGGAGAGCTGCGAATTCCGCACGGTCCTGATCTATCGCTGCAAGCTGCCGTCGCATAGCCTGGAGTTGCCGCCAAATCCGTGGCGCACCCGGTCCGCTGGTGTATCTGTTCCACTCCCGGGTCTTCTGAGTGAGATCCTCCCTCTTACGCCTGCGCTCTACATTATCTGCCGCTGATATAGCTCACTAATTCCCCTCTAATGACCGCTTTCAGTGCCGCCCATTGTGTAGAGAGGGAGGTGTCAGTGTTTGCATTGTGAGAGAGGTAGTCTTTGATGGAGTGCTGTATCTGTTCCACCACTGCTGCGCGCTGGAGAAGGGTGTCGCGGAGGCGCCATATTCGGGAGGGTGTTGCATAGGTGGGAGGGCAAAGGTTGCGGTGACTGGTGCATGGTCAGATAGAGAGGCTACCCCTATTTCGACATCTGTAGCCATCGTGTGCAGGGGAGTGGAAGCCAGCAGGTAGTCTAATCTGGCATACGTTTTGTGCGCATTGGAGTAGTAGGAGTATTCGCGGGCTGTGCGGATGAAAGCTACGCCACAGATCAGATAGGCCCAAGTCCTGTAATCGAGACAACCCCGCCGCAGATAGAGCGGCAGTCTGGTGGGTGCGTTGGCATGATCTGTCTGTTTCATTGTCGAAAACCACGTTCAAGCCTCCCCCCAAGAGAATTCTGCGTTCTGTCGTGGCTGTGGCTTCCGTGAGCGCTGTATGAAGGAATTTTTCCTGTCCGTCATTGGGGCCGTAAACGGAACCAACAGTGAATGTGAGCCCCCCTATGGCAAAACGGTAGGTGAGGAGCCGCCTCTAATTTCGGCCTCCTTATGGAGAACCTCCCCCGGAATCTCTGGGCCACCAAGATTGCCACCCCAGCCGATTTAGATGGCCCTGAGGAGAACAGCTGTGTCGGGAATCTACGAGACTTAAGTCGGTGGCAGTCCCTAGCCAGTAGATGCGTTTCTTGGAGTAGGCATATGTCTGCATTGGTTTGTTCTAAACAGGACAAGACTGCTTTGCGCTTGACGGGGTTATTAAGCCCCTTACATTCAACGTGAGCACCCGAAGTGTGGTGGGAGGCATGTGGTCAGTTTAAATTGTGTAGAGCATATGTAAAATCTGGGATCCCCATCATAGTGGGCTGGTAGCCAGTACAAAACTGGCCGGCTCTGACCATGTGGACCTACTTTATCAATAAAAAAGGGTGGACAAGGGACCCCCGAACCCCCAAAAAAAGGAACCCCCCAAAAATTGTCTAATCTTAGTCCAAATATAACAAACAACGAAGAAAAAAGGACAGAGAAGAACTCTTGTCGTAGTCCATCATCCACGGATGATCGGAAGAGCACCTCCATGGGGGATGTGATGTGACCAAGGGCGGCCCTCCACCTCCCGCCAGCGGCCCCCTAAAGAACCAGGACAGCTCGATGAGATCAAAATATACTGGGAGTTTCAGGTAGGTTGTGTCTTTGCTAGTGCTGCAGGTAGAGTCTCAAGGGCCTCCTTCTGTCCCTGCGAAATCTCCATGGGGTTTGGTCGTCTGGGGCGGCGTCGCCGACCCTGCTGCTGCCACTGGGGCCTCGTGTCATCCGCTCCGCGACCCAGACCCTCATCGCCATTTCCCTCCTCGGGGAGGTCGACTCCGAGCAGGCGGCAGGCCTCCGAGACAGACCGCAGCTGAAAGAGTTTACCATCCATGCGGAATATCAGACGGAATGGGTGTCCCCAGCTGTAGGAAATGTTGCGCTGTCTGAGATGTGTGGTGATAGGCCGGAAACTTCTCCGTTTTTGGAGGGTGAGGGCAGCTAAGTCCTGAAACAGTGCTGGGGATTGGCCGCGGAATGTGAGGGGTTGCATCTGTCGGGCCTTCTGGAGAATTTCTTCCTTAGTTCTGAAGTCCTGGACACAGACCAAGATGTCAGCCGGTAGAGCCACCGCCTGACGCGGCGGGCCTCACCTCTGTGCGCCTCTGTCCAAGCGGAGATCCGTGTCCAGCGGCCTACCCAGAATATGGTTAAAGAGCTCCGTTGTGTATTTGAAAATGTCGCCTGCTTCCTCATCGAGCTTCACCCCCCGGATCCTGATGTTGTGGCGGCGAGAACGGTTTTCCAGGTCCTCGAGATGAGATTGGAGCTCGACTTGTTGATCGTGGATCCGAATAACCTCCTGCTGGAGCGTCGCCATTTCTGTGTCCCTCCCGTCACTTTTCTCCTCTAGGTCCGCGACCCTCTCCCCAATACCGTCCATCTCTCTGCGGACATCTTTGATTTCTGTGGTGAGGTCCCACTTCAGTGTCTGTAGGTCCTCCCGCAGCGCCACGAACAGGGACTCCAGGAACGCTTTGTTATCGGCTCCCCGCAGCGCCACCCGGGGTGTGGGCTGCTCGGACCCCGTCCCTCCGTCATCCATTTGATGGCCGCCCTGCGGCTTCGCAAATAGCTCCTTCAGGGTTTTCTTTCCTCCCTCGTGAGGTCAACATGCTGTGACCAGGGCACAAGCGCCGCAAGACCGGTCTCCCAGAGGGCCCCGCCGGGGAACCCGGGCGGCCCAGGCACCGACTGTCTCCGGTTCAGCGTCCCCGTCTGCTTCCCCTTCACTGGGTTTGGATTCCTGGTCTTGTTCCACGTCTCCGGCCTCGCTCTCCCAGTGGCGGTCCCCACTGCGAATGCTCCCCGCAGCCGTCCACTCATCCCAGGGACCCTCCTGTGCGGTCCCCGCTCCACCGGCACCACAAAATAGCGGAGGCGCCGCCTCTCTGCCGCGGAGTCAGCCGCCGGCCGGCCCAGCAGTAACCCCACCAAGGGCCCAAGGTGGATGGCAGGGCCCTAGGCACCACGCCGGCCTGCCCCTCAGTCACAGCAGTGGGCCTCGACTCCGGCTCCTTCGTAGCTCCCACGGGGGCTCTTAACTCCTCACCCCCTGGGGCAGTCACTTGCCTGCTTGCGAATACTTCTGGGGAGACCACTCCGGCCGGTGAGGCCCTCTCCGACTCCGGCCTGCCTCTCCAGCTCCCAGGGGCGATGAGATAGGTGCCACTCCTCGCCGGGTCCTCCGGCGCCGACCGCTCCTTGATCCCGTTAGCCGGGCCGCAGAGCTGCCGCTGCACTTCAGGTGCCCGAATGACCGCAGCTCCGTCTGCGTCACCGTCAGCACCCCCGCTCAGCCTCTCCAGCGGTCCACCGGCCTCAGGCTCCACTCAAGGCCGCCGGGACCAGGCCTCCCAACAACGAGGCCGCGCCTCCGTCGGAGCGCTCGGCACCGCTCGGTTCGGTTTGCGGCGGCGGTAAGAGCCCCCGGCTTCTCCTGCAATAAGGCAGCCCCCGCGGCTCCCTCCAGGCGCCGAGTCACGGGTGTCCTGTCGCTGGGAACGGCTATATGCCGGTGCTGTATTGGGCCACCGGCGGGAGAGTCAGAACAACACGTCTGCTCAAGCCGCCATCTTGGCCACGCCCCCCCCTCTAATCTTTAAACCGAAAGTCGTTCCTGAGGCCCCTTAGAGAAAGAGAAGGCCCAATCTAGTTACACATCTAATGCTTATTTCCCACTGACTTGTTCCAGGTACTCTTTTGCCTGAATTTCAGAGGTAAAAAACTTAAAGGACCCTCTAACAATAGTCTTCAATCTAGCCGGAGCCAGCAAGAATGCCTCAAAACCTGCATCTTGGTACGGTTTAATCATTTGTCTCAGCCGCCATCTACGTTCCACCGTGATGTGGCAGAAATCGGGCGAACAAAAAAGGAAGAGTCCTTGTACTGTCTTCTAGCTTCAGGACGAGCTTTTTCAAAAATGGCCTGTCTGAGCAGGTAATTACCCAAAAACTAAAATTGCCCTCGGCTGGTTAGAGTCTCTGCCAGAGGATCTACGGAGGACAGCTGGGAACCGGTGTACCCGCTGAATTTCTCGGTCCCAATCCCAGCCCACTAGCTCTGGGAAAGCTTCCTTAAGTAAGTCCAACATAAAAGCACGGATGTCCTACCCCTCTAGTCCTTCCTTGATCCCAAGAAAGCGGAGGTTGTTCCTCCTCTGGCGGTTCTCCATATCTTCAAGCTTCCACATTGCATCTTTTAATTGAGCTTCATGGGATGTAGAGCCTTCCCTTACCACCGACAGTTCTCTTTCAACAGCTTCAGTTCTTTCTTCAATGCTGTTCATCCGTTCCCCAATCTCTGCGCAGGCTTTGCCGACTTCTCCGAACTGCGCCTTCCAGCTTCTTTGTAGCTTGTCTAGCTTTCTTGCCATCCACCCTGGTCTCTGCACGATGTTCTTTAATTGATTCAAGAATCATACTTAGCACTGAGTTCATATCAGCTGTCTCTTTATGTTGTTGCTTCGAGGGACCTGCAGCCTGACCCAGCGCCGATTCTGTAGGACCAGTAATACTAGTATGAGAGTAGTCCCATTTTAGACCGGTGCCAGTGATCCGCCTTCCCTGATTTTTTTGCATCTCAGCGGATCCCTTGTGTCCCTTAGAACTCCTTTGTTGTTTTTTGCGTTTTAGGGCAGTCTCTGGTGCCTCAAGAGTGCTAGAACCTGAGGACAAGATACTATCCCCACTATCATTTTGGTAGGAGTCGGAGTCAGAGAGACCTGATTTTGATTCCTCGGCAAGTGAAAAAAACCTATCTGCGTTATCCGATATGATGTCGTCTGCCGCTGAAACATCTAAGGTTCTGATATGTGCTGGACCCCCAGAAGCATCTTTTTGTATAGTGACAGATATGCCAGATGAAGGGTCAGATATAATACAAGAGCCGTTCACACTGGGATCCTGCGCCATCACGCTTGATGTACTGACCCCATCTTCTTCCAAAGCTCTGGGCTGTATGGTCAAGCCCTCCCACGAAGAATCACCTCGAAGATCACTAAGAGGCTGAGCCTGAGGTTCTAGGTCCGTGTTCTCCATATGGCCAGAAGTACTTACATTTTGTATATCTTCCTTCGTTTTGAATTAGCTCGTAATAGTTGGTTGGGGCGATGCAGAATTTGGGGCGAAATCATCCTCATCCAAGGCTGTCCCTCCTTCTTCCATCAACTTTGGAGCAGTTGTTTTCCGTCCCCCAGTTTGTAGACGTTCGATCGGGACCTTCCGTCTCCCCGCTCCTCCACTATCTACTTGTTTCTTTAGACTATGCGGCTCGTTAGACTTAACAACCTGGCTACGTGAGGGCTCAGGTTTAGAGCCCTGGGATTGCGCAGGATTTCTTCCCACCGCTTCTTTCCAGCTCTCGAGGACTTTGGGGGCATATTTTCAGGTTCCTCTGTGCATCTAGAGCCAAGCACTGCTCTTTGAACCCTCTCCAACCTCTCCAATAGTTTGCTGCCAAATGCTAGAGCAGATTCCAGCCAGAACTTCCAGGTAACATGAAGAGACAGAGGTCTGGCAGCCAAAGGGTTAAGCCTCCAGCTTGCAGTAGCAGCCGGCTCGCAGCCCGGCCCCGCCTCCGTCCTCACTCGCCTGGGAATTCCACCAGCCGCTTCGTCAGACGTCCTAATGCCCAGCTGGAGCTCCGCGGCCGCTCGAAAAACGCGATCCATCCGCCGGACCCAGGCCCGCGACGGCAGCCGCTGCGAGCAAGAGGTGAGCCGGGTCTTTCTGTGGAGGGTTAGTCTAGGGGCATACTCAGGGCTGGGGAAGGGGAGCTACCGTGGCGAACTACGCTGCCGCCGCCATCTTGCTTTTGCTCCGCAGTCGTAAATATATTACTGGTAAAAACCTAAGTGAATAGCATACAATCGTAAACTTATCCAAAAGTGTACATTAACCTTTGTGAATCAGGCCCTGTGAGTTTCGCACTGGTGAATGGGCAATTTCACATTGTCATTTGTACGTTTGCATAACCCTATCGCAACAAAACAATGTTTGTACTGACCATCTGTTGAAGAACCTTTGCTCTACAAAAATGTATCTTGCCCTTATTTTTTTAATTCTCTTATTACGTTTTTTCAGAGTGAAAACCAACAATATAACCTCCCCAACATTCGGAGGACATGTAGGCAAATACACAATTTTTAGCATTCTTAGTCTTCCCGTGTGTAAGACTTGGCATCTTTGGCGAGACTTCCTGACGTTTTGCCTATACCATCTGTATTTTTGATGCTGTGCTGGATTTCGTTTTTGCTGGCTTAGATGCTTTGGGCACTTGCCACTGCTGATCAGTGTCAAAATGCAAGTGCTCCCTGTGTTAATTGTTATGACAATTGGTTCTCCCTGATTGGTATATTTGATTTACTGATAAGTCCCTAGTAAAGTGCACTGAGTGTGCCAGGGCCTGTAAATCAAATGCTACTAGTGGGCCTGCAGCACTGATTGTGCCACCCATGTGCGTAGCCCTGATAAGGTATCTCTAACCTGCCACCGCAGTGTCTGTGCACAGTTTTAAACTATGTATTTAGGGGCACTGATTCGCGCCCCACCTGCCGCACTGCAAACATGGGAAACCTTCCCCTTTTTTCTTCATTTCATTTCTTCCAACGTTATCCAAAGTAATCAAATGTAATCTTGAAGCATCCATCGTCATCATTGTTTTAAACACTTTCCAATTTTTCAAAACACTGCAGAGACAGCGTCCTTTCACCTTCAATCTTTATTTTAGCGTCTTAAAATGTTAACTGAGTGCCCTTCGAGGCTTTTCCACAGTAACTCCATAAATCACAGGTGAAACAAAACAGAGTAGGCTCATCACGTTATATTCCCAATGTATTTCGAGCCTCATGGGCTCTTCGTCAGGGGTTTCTACAAGAAACAAAAGACAATTCAGCCAGTTGTACCCTGCTAACCTTCGCTGTTAAATCACAATCATAAAAAACAATCATAACACGCTCACTATGTGCTCAAACCTGCTACCTCCCACTCATTTCTGCATGCCGTGCTTCCCTAAATATCTAACCCAACTGATCAAACAGCAAGTAGTCCCCTCCCTCCCCTTTCCAACCATGCGTGCCCTCCCTCACTGAATATATAGTTCTCTGCATCTTTAAATAAACTCGAGTCCCACCGTACATATAACTATCTGCAACCACAAAGCAAATCACACCATGTAAGCATATGCAAACCACTCATATAGGTAAAAACCACATTGACAAACACTTCCTAATACATACCTAACAAATATTACGGATACATATACAGGCGCAGAACATTTTCTCATATTTTACATGTGACTACACTACTCCTGTTTAATAATGTGACCAAAAGTAATACAACTCCCAGAATGCAAATAACATAGATGTATCTATTCTGTACATGATGCTTAAACATTTAAAACATTCTTAGTTTTAAATACATTCCTCATAACAATTTTGAACAATACTATACTGTTATTTTTCTATAAACTACACAATGGAATAAAGGGCACTAATTCATTTTTCTCTTACTTCCCAAAACATTTCGTACTAACACCTTAAACACATACCCTCTGATAGATACAGTTCATCTCATATTTTTTTTCATATCACTGTGATACTCTGGAATTCAATATCCACCACCACATTAAAAAATGATAACTATATAATTAATTTTAACCATCACACTAGATAAATCACTGTTTAAATAACTCTATAAAAAAAATTTTCAGAATCTCAATACAATATAATGTGTATTAATGATTCACCGATATAATTTTTTATATTTCCACCAATATTCGCGGTGTGGCTGCGATAGTTGCGACGTCCCCGTGACGGTACACGGTACATGGAGGGCCGCGCTGGCAATCGCAGGGTGTCAGAATACCTTGAACCTGACCCCTTATGTTTGCTTTCACAAAAAACTTTAGCCCCTGGAATCATTCCTAATAGATAAAATGGTAGCCGCAACTTTCTGTTCAGGTTGAGTCCAGCCATTCACAGCATTTCTGTTAACACGCAAAGTTGTGATTAATCGCGAAATCATCGCAAAATATCTGCTTCCAGAGATATTACTATAATTTTCAACTTAAATTTCTCAAAAACTACTGCACGGATTTGCACCAAATAACAAAAAGCACAATCTGTGTAACAACATCTACCTTTCTGCCAAATTTGGTGTAATTCAGTCCAGAGGTTCGGGCTCTAGGTTGAACAACACATTCTTATGGGAATTAACATTACAAACGCACCCTTATTTGGTGTACCTATTTCTCGGTCCCCACTGCACGGATCACCCCCAAACTGTCCATGACACACAGAACCTACTTTGACACAATTCTTTTGGAAAATTTCATGAAGATTGGTGAAATGACACCAAAGTTATAGGCAAGTCAAAAAAAGGTCCTAACTATAACTACCTGTTAGAAATGGGGGTTTCTAGTTGGCAAGGGCTTGCACCTCTGTCCAAATAGGGACCCTTCTTCCTAGTCAGGGTAAGGGAGTTACACTCCTAAAATAACCCCTACTCACCCCCTTGGTAGCTTGGCACAAGCAGTCAGGCTTATCTTAGAGGCAGTGTGTAAAGCATTTGCACATAACCAACAATAATACAGTGTAAGCACTACAAAAGGACACCACACCAGTTTAGAAAAATATCCAATATTTTTATATACTTAAGACAAGACCAAAAACTCTAAAAAGCCACAATACAGTACTTAAAAATCTTCAGTTATCAAAATATGCTTTAAAAACAGTTCCTTGATGTCAATAGCTCCGTCCGGGGCTATCATGGCGTCGTGAGCAAACAAATCCAAACAGTTCTGGCTGACTGAGGCGTCGCGGGCCAGCTACGGTGTCGGGAAGACCCGCAAACAGTACCTTTTAGAAATGCAGGGCGTCGGCAACCTCTCGTTGAGCTTTCGAACGCACGGCGTCCGCAGGGGTCAATTCCGGAGGTAGGTGCAGGAGTCGTCGGGGCCCTCAAAGTCACACGCGTTGCAGATCAACCTCCTCTTTGTTGAAGTCAGGAGCGCTGGCGTCGGCAGGCGTCGTGTGCTGCAGTGCGAAGTGCAGCGGTGCGGCGTGCGGTGCCCTCAGGTCGCGGTGTGAGCAGCGGCTCGGTGGCAGTGTCGGATGGCATCGTCGGTGAGACCAGTGTCGTTGTGCGAGATGAAGGCGGTGCTCGTCACGGTGCTGGCAGGTCACGGTGCAAGCAGCGGGGTCGTCGTTGCTGAAGCGCTGTCGTTGGCTGATGAACTGGAGTCGATGGTGCCGGCGTTGGTAGGCCAAGGCTGCGGTGCGGGATGAGGGCGGTGCATTGCGTAACTTTACAAGCAGTGCCCTCGAACCACGGTGCAAGCAGCGGCGTAGATTTCGGCGTGGAGCGGCGTCGTCGGGGAAACCAAGGCGTCGTCGTGAAGCGAGGCGGTGCGTAGTGTGGAGCCCGCAGGTCGCGGTGTGAGCAGCGGCCCTGTGGCAGCGTCAGCAGGCGTCATCGGTGAGACCAGGGTCGCGGTGCGGCATTGCGGCGGTGCCCTCTGCGGTGCCAAGGCGTCTTCGTGAAGCGAAGTGGTGTGGAGTGCGGTGCCCACAGGTCGCGGTGCGAGCAGCGGCTCGGTGGCGGCATCAGCAGACGTCGTCGGTGAGACCAGGGTCGTGGTGCAGCGTTGTGGCGGTGCCCTCTGAGGTGCCTTCGTGACACGGAGTCGGCAGCAGCATCGTCGACTTCGTCGAGTTGCTTTTCTTCTGTTGCAGCACAAAACACACAGTCCCCAGTGCTGAGGGCAGAAGAACTTGAAGTCTTTGCTGTTCCTGAGACTTCTTGAACAGGGGGCAAGCTCTACCTCATGCCCTTGGAGAAACTCACAAAAGTAGATTGCAGAAAGTCCAGTCCAGGCCTTTCACTGCCCAAGACACAAGCAGCCACTGCAGGCCAACACAGCAAAGCACACAGCAAAGTGGTAGTTCTTCCTCACAGCTTCTCCGGCTCTTCTTCTTGGCAGTCTTCTTGATCCAAAAGAGTTCTAAAGTTCAGGGGTCTGGGCCCCAATATTTATATCCCAAAATCCTTTGATCTCTTAGGCAGAGAGTGTCTGTGCCCAGCCAGAACCAGTTCTGCCTTCTCTGGTGTGATTTCCTGGCAGGAGTTGGAGACGGCATTGTCAGAGGCAGACCAGGCCCTTTGAGGTGCAAGGAAATCTCCTCCCCTTCCCCC
Organism: Calotriton arnoldi; assembly: GCA_963921515.1. Lineage (NCBI taxonomy): Eukaryota > Metazoa > Chordata > Amphibia > Caudata > Salamandridae > Calotriton > Calotriton arnoldi. Next base: position 496,500 of record CAWUFW010006584.1, read on the forward strand.
ATTGCAGCCCAGGTCTATTCAGCCCTTTCCTGACCCACCTAGACTATCTGGAGCCCTCCTGCTCCCCAGCCTTCTGTCATCCAAAACCCAGACAGGCAATCCACATTCCAGCAGAGGCACACGGGATGACTGAGCAAGAAAATACCTACTTTCTAAAAGTGGTATTTCCAAACACAGAATGTAAAAATCACCTTCACTAAAAGATGCATCTTTAGATTCTGAGTTCAGGCATACTAAACTTTATTTTCTTACCTAATTCCGTGGGCCAGTTTTGTCTATAAGATGTTATAAACAAACTTCCCATTCTGTCCTATGGGGAACAGGTAACCTTGCAATAGTGAAAAACGAAATTGGCTGTAATTCACTATCAGGACATGCCACACACACCAGGGCATGTCCTACCTTTCACCTACACTGCACCCTCGCTCACAGGGGTACCTTGGGCCTACCTTAGGGGTGCCTGACATGTAAGAAAAGGGAAGGTTAGGGACTGGCAAGTGTGTGCACTGGCCAAGTCGACATGGCAGTTGCAAACTGCACGCAGACTCTGCAATGGCAGGTCTGAGGTACCTTTTCAGGGCTACTCACGTGGGTGGCACAATCAGTGCTGCAGGCCCACTAGTAGCATTCGATCTACAGGCCCTGGCACACTCAGTGCACTTTACTGGAGACTAACAAGTAAATCAAATATCCAATCATGGAAACACAAATCCATAACACATTTTACCACAGGAGCACTTGCACTTTACCACTGATCAGCAGTGAGAAAAGTGCGCAGAAACACTAAGCCAGCACATACAGAGTCAAAACCGGGAGGTCAGAAAGCAAAAACTCAGGGGAAACACGCCAAAAGATGCCAAGTCTAACACATGTCCCCTCCAGCTGAAAGTAGGAAGAACTACCCAACCTCCTGGGAGTTCTCTTCACTAAGGCGGAAGAACCTGGACAGATCATCTGCATTGGCGTGTTCTGTGCCAGGGCGGTGTTCCACCGTAAAGTCCATTCCCTGTAGGGAGATGGACCACCTCAGCAGTTTTGGATTCTCACCCTCATTTGCATCAACCATCTGAGGGGCCTGTGGTCTGTCTGAACCCGGAAGTGAGTCCCAAACAGGTAGGGCCTCAGCTTCTTCAGTGCCCAGACCACAGCGAAAGCTTCCTTTCTATGGCACTCCACCTCTGCTCCCTGGGGAGTAGTCTCCGGCTAAGGAAGACTACAGGCTGGTCTAGGCCCTCTTCGTTCAGTTGTGAGAGCACCGCTCCCACTCCATGCTCTGAAGCATCAGTCTGCACAACAAATTCCTTGAGAAGTCGGGTGCCTTGAGCACGGGGCCGTGCACATGGCGGCCTTCAGGGCATCAAAAGCCTTCTGGCAGGACTCAGTCCAGATCACCTTCTTGGGCTGCTTCCTGGAAGTCAGCTCTGTTAAGGGGGCAACAATGGTGCCATACCCCTTAACAAACCTCCTGTAGTACCCGGTGAGTCCTAAGAAGGCCCTCACCTCTGTCTGGGTCTTGGGGGGCTCCCAAGCCAGAATGGTGTCAATCTTGGGCTGTAGGGGTGCCACCTGGCCGCTTCCTACATGGTGTCCCAAGTACACCACCGAGCCCTGCCTGATCTGTCACTTACTGGCCTTGTTCGTGAGGCCTGCCCTCCGCAGCGCCTTCAACACTTCACCGAGGTGCTGCAAGTGTTCTTCCCAGCTGGAAGTGAACACTGCGATGTCATCCAGGTAGGCGGCACTGAAATCCTCCAGCCCAGCCAACACCTGGTTGACCAACCTCTGGAAGGTGGCAGGGGCATTCTTCAACCCAAAGGGCATCACCCGGAACTGGTAATGTCCTTCTGGGGTTGAAAATGCTGACCTCTCCTTGGCCCCATCGGCTAAGGCGATCTGCCAGTACCCAGACGTTAAATCAAACGTGCTGAGGAACTTGGCAGCTCCTAACCGATCAATGAGCTCATCAGCTCTGGGGATGGGGTGTGCGTCAGTCCTGGTGACTGCATTGAGCCCACGGTAGTCCACACAAAACCGCAGTTCTGGAGTGGCACCGGGTGCAGCAGCCTTTGGGACCAAGACCACTGGGCTGGCCCAAGGACTGTTGGAAGGCTCGATCACCCCTAACGCCAACATCTTAGAGACCTCCTCTTTAATGCTGACCTTGACCCGGTCAGTCAACCTGTAAATCTTGTGTTTCACAGGAGGGCTGTCACCAGTGTCCACGTCATGGGTACACCAGTGAGTGACACCTGGGGTCAGGGAGAACAGGGGGGCAAATCAATCAATCAATCAATCACGGCATTTATAGAGCGCGCTACTCACCCGGGAGGGTCTCAAGGCGCTGGGGAGGGGGTAGTTACTGCTCGAACAGCCAGGTCTTGAGCTGCTTCCTGAAGGAGAGATGGTCCTGGGTTCGCCGAAGGTGAGTGGGGAGGGAGTTCCAGGTCTTGGCTGCCAGGTAGGAGAAGGATCTTCCTCCGGCGGTGGTTCTGCGGATGCGTGGTACGGTGGCGAGGGCGTGGCTGGTTGATCGTAGCTGGCGTGTGGGCGTGTAGAAGGTCATGCGGTCGTTGAGGTACTTTGGGCCCAGGTCGTGGAGGGCCTTGTGTGCGTGGGTGAGGAGTCTGAACGTGATTCTCTTGCTGACGGGGAGCCAGTGCAGGTCTTTCAGGTGTCCGGTGATGTGGCTGTGTCGGGGGATGTCCAGGATGAGTCGTGCGGAGGCGTTCTGGATGCGCTGGAGTCTCTTTTGAAGTTTGGCTGTGGTTCCGGCGTAGAGGGTGTTCCCATAGTCCAGTCGGCTGGTGACGAGTGCCTGGGTGACGGTCTTCCTGGTTTCAGTGGGGATCCATCTGAAGATCTTGCGGAGCATGCGCAGGGTGTTGAAGCATGAAGATGAGACGGCGTTGACTTGTCTGGTCATCGACAGGGAGGAGTCCAGGATGAAGCCCAGGTTGCGTGCGTGGTCCGTTGGCTTGGGCGCGGTGCCCAGGGCCGGGGGCCACCAGGAGTCGTCCCAGGCGGAGGGTGATGAGCCCAGGATGAGGAGTTCCGTCTTGTCTGAGTTCAGTTTAAGGCAGCTGTTCCTCATCCAGTCGGCGACGTCTCTCATCCCGTCGTGTAGGTTGGCTCTGGCGGTGGTGGGGTCGTTGGTGAGGGAGAGGATCAGCTGGGTGTCGTCGGCGTAGGAGATGATGTTGAGGTTGTGTCGGCGTGCGATGGCTGCGAGGGGGCTCATGTAGACGTTGAAGAGGGTTGGGCTGAGTGAGGATCCTTGTGGAACGCCGCAGATGACTTCGGTGGCTTCGGATCTGAACGGGGGGAGGCGGACTCTCTGGGTTCTTCCGGCGAGGAACGAGATGATCCATTCCAGTGCTTTCTCTCGGATTCCGATGTTGCTGAGGCGCTTCACTAGGGTGCGGTGGCAGACGGTGTCGAACGCCGCGGAGAGGTCCAAGAGGATGCCCAACAACTGGTGACAATCGCTCTGCTGTTTTGGGCTCAGTGTAGGAGAGAGGATCACACGTTCTACTGACCCATCGTGCTCCTTGGTAGACAGGAGGTCAGGGAGAGGTTCACTTTCCTCTTCCGTTCCATCATCTGTCACCAAGAGCATGCTCACTTCGGACCTCTCGAAGTGGGGTTTGAGGCGGTTCACTTGGAGGACCCTCAAAGGGTTCCTTGGAGCCTGCAAATCCACCAAGTAGGTGACGTCACTTTTGCGCTCCACCACCTCAAATGGCCCAGTCCACTTGTCCTGCAAGGCACAAGGTTCCACTGGGGCCATGACCCACACTTTCTGCCCAGGTCGAAATTCGACCAGAGTGGCATTCTGGTCATACCACTTCTTCATTTCTTCCTGGCTTGCTTCCAGGTTCGCCTGAGCGAGTTTCCTGAAGCGGGCAGTTTGGTTTCTGAAGGCCAGCATGTAACTAAACACATCCTGGGGAGTTTTCCTGGGAGCTGCCTCCCAGCCTTCCTTGACCAAACTCAGAGCTCCTCTCACAGGGTGACCATACAGAAGCTCAAAGGGACTGAACCCAAGAGACTTCTGTGGCACCTCCCTGTACGCAAAGAGAAGGCATGGCAAGAGGACGTCCCACTTACGCCTCATGGGTTCTGTTAGACCCTTAATCATGCCCTTCAAGGTCTGGTTGAATCTCTCCACCAGACCGTTACCTTGTGGGTTGTAAGGGGTGGTGAACTTGTAGGTTACACCACACTCCTTCCACAGGGATGTCATATACTTGGATATGAAGTTGGTCCCTCTGTGAGAAACCACCTCTCTGGGGAACCCCACGCGGGAAAAGATCCCCATTAACGCCCGGCCCACCACTGGCGCTGTCGTTGTCCTGAGAGGGATTGCCTCCGGGTACCGGGTGGCATGGTCCACCAAGACCAGGATGTACCTGTTGCCCATGGCTGTCTTGGGATCCAGTGGCCCCACAATGTCCATCCCTACCCTTTCAAAGGGTGTTCCAACAACTGGAAAAGGCTGGAGAGGAGCTTTGACCTTCCTCCCACTCTTACCACTTGCCTGGCAAGTTTGGCAAGACCTGCAATGTCCATCTGACTGCCTTTGCATTTGGGGCCAGAAGAAGTGGGTGACAAGCCTCTCAAAGGTCTTGTCCTACCCCAAATGTACTGCCAAAGGCACGTCATGAGCCAGACCCCGTGCTCAAGGCACCCGACTTCTCCAAGGAATTTGTTGTGCAGACTGACGCTTCAGAGCATGGAGTTGGAGCGGTGCTCTCACAACTGAACGAAGAGGGCCTAGACCAGCCTGTAGTCTTCCTTAGCCGGAGACTACTCCCCAGGGAGCAGAGGTGGAGTGCCATAGAAAGGGAAGCTTTCGCTGTGGTCTGGGCGCTGAAGAAGCTGAGGCCCTACCTGTTTGGGACTCACTTCCGGGTTCAGACAGACCACAGGCCCCTCAGACTGTTGATGCAAATGAGGGGTGAGAATCCAAAACTGCTGAGGTGGTCCATCTCCCTACAGGGAATGGACTTTACGGTGGAACACCGCCCTGGCACAGAACACGCCAATGCAGATGGTCTGTCCAGGTTCTTCCGCCTTAGTGAAGAGAACTCCCAGGAGGTTGGGTAGTTTTCCCTACTTTCAGCTGGAGGGGACATGTGTTAGACTTGGCATCTTTTGGCGTGTTTCCCCTGAGTTTTTCCAACTCGAACTTCCTTGCTTCCCGCCTGTCCTCCAGCTCCTCTGGGGACAGGCCACTGCTGCCTGGCCTGCAGTGTTCCCCCCTCCCAAAAGCACATCCACCCTAAGAATAGGATCCTCCGCCTCTCCACTGAGACCACCAGACTGCTCGCTGGCATGTCTGGCTGCTACCCAGGCCCTCAGCGCCTTTTGTAGCTCGTCCTTTCTAATGAGGCCTCTGACTTGAACTTTTACGTTTTTGCAAATTGATTTCAATTCCCTAACATTGTAGGCTTCCAACCTATCCTCTTCAAAGGCAATTTCTAGGGATGCAACGGATGATGCTCTTGATTCCGGCATGATAAAGTAGCAAGTTCAAACTGGCAAGATCAAAAAATAGGCCAAAAAAAGAAAAAGAACCAGTATGTGGCACGTAATGATCTGCGATATGGTAGTAGTGCACACCAATCGATGTAAAACAAGTGCAAACGCAAGTCCTATCCCACCGCTGCCACCAATGTTAAAAATGGGGGTTTCTAGTTGGCAAGGGCTTGCACCTCTGTCCAAATAGGGACCCTTCTTCCTAGTCAGGGTAAGGGAGTTACACTCCTAAAATAACACCTGCTCACCCCCTTGGTAGCTTGGCATGAGCAGTCAGGCTTATCTTAGAGGCAGTGTGTAAAGCATTTGCACATAACCCTCAATAATACAGTGTAAGCACTACAAAAGGACACCACACCAGTTTAGAAAAATATCCAATATTTGTATATACTTAAGACAAGACCAAAAACGATAAAAATCCACAATACAGTACTTAAAAATCTTCAGTTATCAAAATATGCTTTAAAAACAGTTCCTTGATGTCAATAGCTCCGTCTGGGGCTATCACGGCGTTGTGAGCAAACAAATCCAAACAGTTCTGGCTGACCGCGGCGTCGCGGGCCAGCTGCGGTGTCGGGAAGACCCGCAAACAGTACCTTTTAGAAATGCAGGGCGTCGGCGACCTCTCGTTGAGCTTTCAAAAGCACAGCATCTGCAGGCTTCGGTTCCGGAGGTCGGTGCAGGAGTCGTCGGGGCCCTCGAAGTCACACACGTTGCAGATCGACCTCCTCTTTGTTGAAGTCAGGAGCGCTGGGCGCCGGCAGGTGTCGTGTGCTGTGGTGCGGAGTGCAGCGGTGCGGCATGCGGTGCCCTCAGGTCACGGTGACAGCAGCGGCTCGGTGGCGGCATCGGATGGCGTCGTCGGTGAGACCAGGGTCGCACTGCGAGATGAAGGCGGTGCTCGCCACGGTGCGGCCAGGTCACGGTGGAAGCAGCGGCGTCGTCATTGTTGAAGTCAGGAGCGCTGGCGTCGGCAGGCGTCGTGTGCTGTGGTGCGAAGTGCAGCGGTGCGGCATGCGGTGCCCTCAGGTCACGGTGCGAGCAGCGGCTCGGTGGCGGCATCGGATGGCGTCGTCGGTGAGACCAGGGTCGCACTGCGAGATGAAGGCGGTGCTCGTCACGGTGCGGCCAGGTCACGGTGGAAGCAGCGGCGTCGTCATTGCTGAAGCGCTGTCATTGGCTGACGAACTGGAGTCGATGGTGCTGGCGTCAGTAGGCCAAGGCTGCGGTGCGGGATGAGGGCGGTGCATCGTGTAACTTTACGAGCGGTGCCCTCGAACCACGGTGCAAGCAGCGGCGTAGATTTCGGCGTGGAGCGGCGTCGTCGGGGATACCAAGGTGTCATCGTGAAGCGAGGCGGTGCGGAGTGCGGTGCCCGCAGGTCGCGGTGCGAGCAGCGGCTCGCTGGCGGCATCAGCAGGCATCATCGGTGAGACCAGGGTCGCGGTGCAGCATTGCGGCAGTGCCCTCTGCGGTGCCAAGGCGTCGTCGCAAAGCGGTGCGGAGTGTGGTGCCCACAGGTCGCGGTGCGAGCAGCGGCTCGGTGGCGGCATCAGCAGGCGTCGTCGGTGAGACCAGGGTCGCGGTGCAGCGTTGCGGCGGTGCCCTCTGCGGTGCCTTCGGGACACGGAGTCGGCAGCGTCGTCGTCGACGTCATCGAGTTGCTTTTCTTCTGTTGCAGCACAAAACACACAGTCCCCAGTGCTGAGGGCAGAAGAACTTGAAGTCTTTGCTGTTCCTGAGACTTCTTGAACAGGGGGCAAGCTCTACCTCATGCCCTTGGAGAAACTCACAATAGTAGATTGCAGAAAGTCCAGTCCAGGCCTGTCACTGCCCAAGACAGAAGCAGCCACTGCAGGCCAACACAGTAAAGCACACAGCAAAGTGGTAGTTCCTCCTCACAGCTTCTCCGGCTCTCCTTCTTGGCAGTCTTCTTGATCCAAAAGAGCTCTAAAGTTCAGGGGTCTGGGCCCCAATATTTATGTCCCAAAATCCTTTGATCTCTTAGGCAGAGAGTGTCTTTGCCCAGCCAGAACCAGTTCTGCCTTCTCTGGTGTGATTTCCTGGCAGGAGGTGGAGACGGCATTGTCAGAGGCAGACCAGGCCCTTTGAGGTGCAAGGAAATCTCCTCCCCCTTCCCCCATTGCAGCCCAGGTCTATTCAGCCCTTTCCTGACCCACCTAGACTATATGGAGCCCTCCTGCTCCCCAGCCTTCTGTCATCCAAAACCCAGACAGGCAATCTACATTCCAGCAGAGGCACACGGGATGACTGAGCAAGAAAATACCTACTTTCTAAAAGTGGTATTTCCAAACACAGAATGTAAAAATCACCTTCACTAAAAGATGCATCTTTAGATTCTGAGTTCAGGCATACTAAACTTTATTTTCTTACCTAATTCCCCGGGCCAGTTTTGTCTATAAGATGTTATAAACAAACTTCCCATTCTGTCCTATGGGGAACAGGTAACCTTGCAATAGTGAAAAACTAAATTGGCTGTAATTCACTATCAGGACATGCCACACACACCAGGGCATGTCCTACCTTTCACCTACACTGCACCCTGCCCACAGGGGTACCTTTGGCCTACCTTAGGGGTGCCTGACATGTAAGAAAAGGGAAGGTTAGGGACTGGCAAGTGTGTGCACTGGCCAAGTCGACATGGCAGTTACAAACTGCGCGCAGACTCTGCAATGGCAGGTCTGAGGTACCTTTTCAGGGCTACTCACGTGGGTGGCACAATCAGTGCTGCAGGCCCACTAGTAGCATTCTATCTACAGGCCCTGGCACACTCAGTGCACTTTACTGGGGACTAACAAGTAAATCAAATATCCAATCATGGAAACACCAATCCATAACACATTTTACCACAGGAGCACTTGCACTTTACCACTGATCAGCAGTGAGAAAAGTGCGCAGAAACACTAAGCCAGCACATACAGAGTCAAAACCGGGAGGTCAGAAAGCAAAAACTCAGGGGAAACACGCCAAAAGATGCCAAGTCTAACACTACCTACTGGTGACTGCCAGTAAGTATTATATATATATACCAACACGCCCGGAGAATTACACAATGACCACCGACGCGCTGCGGAGTAGAGAGGCAGCAGCCAATCAAATGTTTGATGATTCCCCAAGTGGGGATCAACTAGGCAGCATACAAACAAGCGCCATACAGGGAGCAAACACCAATGCAAGGGAGTTGTTTAAATGACTTGAAAAGCTCATGAAGAGCGAACAGTCCAAATGGTGGGAGCACAAATCACTCTCAAGATATCTAGAGGTTGGCAGGATACCAAGAGGGTTGAGGATTATGCTTGCACCAAGCTACGAGAATCCCGACCCTAGGATGTTGAGTGAATGGGCTGAGTGCAATTTGGAATATTCTCACAAGCTGGTGCAAATCCTGGTAAGGTATGCCGAAAGTGACCGAGCAGACTTGCAAAAGAAGATTGATGACTTAAATGAAGAAATTAATAAATTGGAAGACACAAGCATGCATAACAAATATCGCGAAGACATGCTGACAAGACTACAGAGAGAGGAGGAAGCTATCAAAAAAGAAAGGCCTTTAAATTCCAGCGAGATAAACTGGACTATGAAAATGGACACGTTTTTCCATTTTCTTAAAAAATATAACTCTTTGAAAGCTTTAAGAAAAAATGCTCTGAGACAGGAGAGTCAGGCCAGTACTAGTACAAATATGCCATTGTCCACCTCTGCATCCGACCTCAGCTCTGCCATGGAAAGTGAATCCGAGGCTGAACAAGGCAGAGGGAATCTACGGTTGGGGTTTCAAAAACTTTCCCTGGCTCAGGAAGTGGACTTCCTCCGGCAGGACAGACGACAAACACTGCGGCCTCGTGTCCCAAATGCCAAATCAAACAAAGACACAATCAAAAACGCCGGGAAAGACGCCAGCAATGTTGTAAACGACAAGCCATCCAACAAAAAGACAAGGAACAACAGGTGGCAACGCAAGTAAATAAGATGCCAAGTGACGTTAATACAGTCATCAACTTGTCTAGCATAGCCCTTAGCGAGGCGGAGAAGCAACTACTATCCTTGGGGCTATCCTACTGCCCTACTGTCAGTTACTCACAGACCCGCATCGATGTATACAAGTTTATTCGCAAACTTAAGCTACGCAAATACCATCTTCTGCAAGAAACTAGCAAAAAGAACCAACAAGTCACTGCCGTAACTATGTCAACAAGTCCAGGCATTCTAACAGCAGCAGATGTTGATCTATTAAAGGACCTCCAACAACTACAGAATGAAAGCACGAATATTGGAGTGGAGACTATTGAAATTCAGCCTGACACAGGTGGGACCGCACTAACCAAGTTCAAACCAAAATCTACGTTCCACCCAGTCATGCTTCATGACAGCCTCGACATCTTTAATGAACAGATAACTTCGAACTTAAAAAACTGAATTATCAAATATCACGAGCGCATAAAAAATACACTCATCACAACAATATATACTTCCAGCTGATGAAAAAATTACAATCAAATGACCAGCTTATAGTACGTAATTCCGATAAAGGAGGTAATGTTGTGATTTGGCCTCGGGATCTCTACATGGAGGAAGCTCTGAAACAACTAAACGATAGAGAATGCTACAGGAGGAGCAATCTCCAAACAGTAAAAAACTCATGGAATGTTTTTTATGCTAAATTAATTGCTTGGAAAAGTGCTGGCCTCCTGAGTAATGACGAATTTAAATTCTTAAAGAACGATCACCCTGTAATACCGGTGATATATTTCATTCGAAAGTACATAAAGACACATTGAGGCCACCAGGCAGACCAATTATTTCCGCCCGAAATAGTTTGTTGGAAAATGCATCGAGGTACATAGATTTTTTCCTACAGGAACATGTACGACTATTACCATCATTTATACAAGATACCAGTGACTTTTTAAGGAACATTAATGATTTTAAATGGAGTAGTGATTATGTATTGATTTCCCTTGACGTTTCATCATTGTTCACTAGTATTCATCACCAGGATGGTATAAAGGCAGTTGAGCACTATTTGGGCACTAGGCCAATGCACTTGTACCAGCATAACAAGATGCTTGTTAACATGATTTCAATATGTTTAGAAAATAACTACTTTCTATTCCAAAATCAGATTTTCCACCAAACACGGGGCGTAGCAATGGGGGCATGTTTTTCTCCCAGTTATGCCTGCCTCCACATGGGACTGTGGGAGGAACAAGTGTTGAAAGTAAAATATGACAACATTTTGAAAAATCATGTCTTATCCTGGTACAGATACATTGATGATCTGTTCGTGATTTGGAGGGGCACGGAAGAGAGTGCTCTCCACTTCATTGAGCAAATCAATATCAACACCTTAAACCTGCACTTCACTGCAACTATTAGTAAAATGTCGGGTTTTTTCTTGGATGTTGAAATTTATGTGACCAATGATAAAATAGAAACCAAAATGCATGGAAAGCCCACAGTAGGAAACACCTTATTACATGCTACTAGCCACCATCCTAGACACCTCATCCATAGCATTCCCTTCGGTGAAATGCTCAGAATTAGACAGATCTGCAGTAAGGATAGTGACTGTGTAAGGGCACAGCTTGAGAGTAAATTGAGATTCCTGGCCAGGGGATATGCTGAAACAACTATAGATAATGCAATCAGAAAGACCAAAACTGCCAACAGATTTGATCTATTGGCAAATAAAGCTATCCTTAATAATGCTGATACTGGGCAATCAGAATTACCAACTAGACTAGTCCTGACATACAACAGACAACATCAGGTATTACGAAGGATTATAAATAAAAATTGGACTTTAGTTTTAAGTGATCCGGTCATAGGAGGTAAACTGCCAAAAAACCCTAACATCACCTTTAGGAAAGCAAGATCCATGAGCGATGCCCTAGTGAGTAGCAGTCCAGAAATCAGACCAGTTACCAATTGGTTAAATTAAAGAAAAGGGTTCGTGAAATGCACCACTTGTCGGGCTTGTAGATTTGGGGTCAATAAAATGGCCTACAAGACTCCGTTCAAGGTAGAACCAGTGCCAATCAGTAAACTGCTTACATGTAAAACAGAATTTGCAGTTTACGTGCTGGAGTGCTCTTGTGGACTGCAGTACGTGGGCAGCACGAAACTGCAAGTCCATAAGAGAATACTCCAGCACATCAGGGCAATCACGAACTCTGATGCAACTTACCCGGTTGCAAAACATTTTAAAGACGTCCATAATAACAGGTTGGAAAATCTGAAATATTTTGTGGGGGACGCAGTACCCACTCTTAGGCGTGAAGGCAACCAGGAAGCTCTTCTACGGAAGCTGGAGACTAGATATATAATTGATTTGGACACCAAGACTCCACAGGGCCATAACTCTAGTGAGGATTTTTATACCTGCCTTTAAACAGCTCACACTGAAAATAAACTAACAAACATTTTACAGTATTTTACAACAATTGCTGCTAAAAATCTCTCTTTTTTTTCTAATACTGCACATTTGCACTCTATGAACCAGTAGGGTTCATCATGGTGACACTTTTACTTTGCACAAGCACTTTTTTGTGCACCAGCACCTTTTCTCGTAGACAGTTAGACGCAGGCAAGGCCCACTTGGGCTGGATATTCAAGGTTTGCACAACGGTAAAACTCAATGACCCATAAAAAGTTTACAAGTAAAACATATAAAGGGTTTTTAACAGGCATCGATTTTAAGCAAATTAATTATGACTTGTTTTTAACACGTGTAATACGTTTTAAACTGCTTGTCATACTTTATTGCCAATTTTAAAATCGTTTATACAACACACATATTTATTTATTTATGTGTGCATTGCCTGTTCGAATATTTATCAAAATGTATAAATATGTATATATATTATTCTGGTTTACCCGTGCAGCTGTGAGAAACAATGAAATGTATTTGACATGTATATTGTATTCACGGCAGTCTGCAGTATGTCGTTTATGTCTACGCCAATGTTATGTCACGTGTTTATGCACTTGCACTTTAAAATTGTGAAGGTACTCTGCGGGCGCGTCATGTGATCAAAGCCTTCTCAGGCCGAAACGCGTCATGGCGGTGGTGTATGGGCTTTGAATAAATCCTTTACGTGCACCAGAATAACGGGTTCGCATTCGTTTGTTTCCTTGGATAAAACGGAAGTACTAGAAGTGAAGTTTGGAGTGATATATATATATATATATATATATATATATTATCTACTGGCGGGCCCAGTAGATAGTTATAGTTCGGACCATGTTTCCATAGGAAAAGCATTTTTGATGTGCTTATAACTTTGGCGTCGTTTGACGAATCTTTACGAAATTTTCCAAAAAGTTCCTCTTTTCAGGTGAGCTCCTATCCTGAAAGTTTGGGGGTGATTCGTGAAGGGGGCTGAGAAAAAGGGGGTCCCAAAACGTGTTTTCTCCATGCAATTTCCATAGGAAACTTTAGACAAGGCTACAGGTCAAACTGCTGAACGGAATTACGCCAAATTTGGCAGGGAGAAAGGTCTTGGTCCAGAAAGCACGCTTTTGTTTAAATGGGGTAAGTCCATTCAGTAGTTTTAGAGAAATATCCAAATTTACAGATATCGATATTTGAGAATTCTGACATCTGATTGGCTGAGGCGTTACGAGCACGAGCGTGCGGCTCATTGGTTGTGAACTGTTGAAACTAGGAAGTGTTGGCAGCCATTTTGTGACTGAGTTGAAAGGCGTAGGGCGAAACAAAATAGAAAAATTGTATAAGAGGGTATAGTAGGAACACTGTGGTCTTACTTTAAGCAGTCTGTACGGTGCAGAGGCAGGGAGTTTGAATGTTGCGTAGGCTGTGGAAATCATGTCCGGAGAACAACGGTGCGCGGTATTGCGGCAAGATTGCGTAGGCTCTGGAAATCCCGTCGGGAAAACAATGCACCGTATTGCGGCAAGCAGTGTGTAGGGTGCACAAACAGGTAGTGTGAATGTGCGGTATTGCGGCAATGTTCAGTAGGCTGTGTAAATCATATCGGGAAAATAACAATGCGCCGTATTGCAGCCTTCCTTTAATATAATGTGCAGTAATGTTTACTTATAATGCGGTGTTCACTTTTATCACGGACAGTGTCACTTTCTTAGACGAAATGTAATATTATGTGGGAGGGCGTGTTCTGTTCGTGTGTCTGGAACAAAATTAATGTTTAATTGGCTGAGGTGTTCCAACAACGAGCTCAATGTTCATTGGCTGCGAACCATTGAAAGTAGAAGTGTTGCAAGCCATTTCCTCCCCGTCCGCGGAGTAGCAGGGACATCTGATTGGCTGACGTGTTCCAAGCAGGACCTTCCCAAGCTTAATGTTCATTGGCTGCGAACCATTGAAAGTAGAAGTGTTGCCAGCCATTTCCTCCCCGTCCGTGGAGTAGCAGGGACATCTGATTGGCTGACGTGTTCCAAGCAGGAACTTCACAAGCTTAATGTTCATTGGCTGCGAACCATTGAAAGTAGAAGTGTTGCCAGCCATTTCCTCCCCGTCCGTGGAGTAGCAGGGACATCTTATTGGCTGACGTGTTCCAAGCAGGACCTTCCGAAGCTTAATGTTCATTGGCTGCGAACCATTGAAAGTACAAGTGTTGCCAGCCATTTCTTCCCCGTCCGCGGAGTAGCAGGAACATCTGATTGGCTGACGTATTCCAAGCAGGACGTTCCCAAGCTTAATGTTCATTGGCTGTAAACCATTGAAAGTAGAAGTGTTGCCAGCCATTGCCTCCCCCTCCGCGGAGCATCAGGGACATCTTATTGGGTAACGTGTTCCAAGCAGGACCTTCCCAAGGTTAATGTTCATTGGCTGTAAACCATTGAAAGTAGAAGTGTTGGGAGCGATTCCCTCCCCCTCTGTGGAACACTATGGACATTTTATTGGCTAAAGTGTTCTGAGTACAAGTTTGCTCATTATTGGCTGGGAACGGTTCACTGTTGTGAACCATTTTGTGACGCACTTCAATGGAGTACGGGAAAAGAAAGTAGTAGTGGGGAGGGTAGGAACACTATTAACTCTGTACAGTGGTCACAAGGTGGTGGACAGGGATTGTGAAGGTAAAAATTGTTTTTTATATATTTTAAGGGCCATTTATATAATTGGCGTGGGGTGCACAAATCACGGCGGGAAAATAACAAAGTGTGTTGCGGTCTTCTTTTTATTAAGTTTGCGGGTGGGATACTTCCCAGGAGCACTGTTTAGTTATAATGTGGTGTTTACTTTTCTGACGGGGAGCTGTTGTTGCACAGCAAAAATTTGAGTCTAGGTTTGAAATAGTTTTTATTAAGCAATTACAAATATACTTTCTTCGGAAACTGAAGCTGTATATATCAAAGGGGTGACAAATAAAAACGCAATTCATAAAATATCCCTTAAGCTTGGGCACACCCTCCCTTTTTTTCTGCTATAGTTTGTAAAAGTGTTGCCCCATATTCTTGATAATATAAGAGGGCATGAGTTACTTTTAGATAAAGTAGAAAAGAAGTGCTACAAGAAACACTCCCGCACTACATCATCTCAGGTCACAAGAACAATAACAAGTAAAAAACAGTTAAAAACAAATCACTTTATATTACATAGAAATGTACGCTTTATCATTTCTATTCTGTAGAATTCGGGAAAGTTCGGTCGTAGTGCTTAGAGGTCGCTCACTGCTCCGCTAACAAATCACGTACTCCTTTGAGAATATATAGGATAGTAGTATAATAATATACACTACTGGTAGTATATATTCTATAGGGAGAAGGTGAATAGGAACCGCAACAGACAAAAATAGAAATATCAAAAAACTCCACTGAGGTCAGTATAAATGTAAATATTACAATATACATACTCACACTATATGATCTCAAGGGAGAAATAGACTAAAAACCAGAAGCTGCTGACGTTACATATAAATCTTTAGTCTTCGCGCCGACAGGTCACAAACTCCTCTGAGATCATAATGTGTGGTTATTATAATATACATACTCACACTATATGATCTCAAGGGGGAAATAGACTACAAATTAGAAGCTGCTGACGTTACATATAAATCTTTAGTCTTAGCGCCGACGGGTCACCATCACTTCTGAGGTCAAGTACAGTGTCAATATTATAATATACAAAGTCACACTATATGAGCTCAAAGGAGCCAGAACAGGAACAATGTTTGCTGTATTCTGTCTGTTTCTGAAAACAAGCTGCTGACGTTACATATAAATGGCAAAAACAACCAATAACACTTTTTTCTAAATACAAGTGTTTAAATATTGACAAATAGCTACGTATTATAAATATCTAGTATGCCACAATCAAACAACTTACAACTCACGATTATGTTTTGTGGCGCAAAAGAAGAATCCGACTGTAGAAAAGAGCACCTGCATCACTGAATGGAGACGCGTAAATAACTCGCAAAAACGAAACTAATCATACTTATATACTTTTTGGTTATTGAGTAGTCTATGGAAGGAAGATGCGGCTCCGCCTATTTAGATGTCATGTTTTACAGTTGACACGTGCTCAAGTTTTAACTGTTTAACTTGTGCACGTGTTGGGAAAAGTTACAAAATGTGAAGCGGAAAAGTTTCGATTTCTAACCTAACACGTATAAGGTCCTTAATATGTACATACGTTGGAGAGCTTAAAAACTGTTACCCGGAAAACCGTGTCATTTCCATTCTCATCAGTAAATACATTTATTAATTGCCGTAATTCTAAATAGAAGACATAAAAAAAGATATTTCAGAATAGAAGAAAAAAAACATGAGATGTCATCAGTGATGTCATCAGTGATGTCACTGACCATGTCATGAGTGATGTAATATGTGACGTCATCAGCAGTGCATTGCGGGGGCGCGAGTTATAGTTAGCTGAACTAACTATAACGGGGGAATTTCTATGGTTTTGTACGAGTGAAATGTCCAACTAACTATAACTGTCCCTAAAACCTATGGTTTTTTCAGTGAATTTCAAAGGTTTTTTAAATGCTAATTTCTAACTATACCATGTCTGAAACCTATGGTTTTTTCAGTGAATTTCAAAGGTTTTTAAAAGCTAATTTCTATCTATAACGTGCCTGAAACCTATGATTTTTAAGTGAATTTCAAAGGTTTTTTTAAATGCTAGTTTCTAACTATGCCTACAGAGGTAGGACATGTGAAGAAAGAAGAAAAAACGCACAGAAAGAAGCAAAAGATGTGCAGAAAGAACCAACAAAGGAGTAGAAAGAGGCCTTGTTGCAAAATCATCCTGTGCCCACAACTTTTTCAGACGGGTACTGGTGGTAACTGACTCTGACTAACCAGAGCCAGTGCTATGCTAAAAGACACTTAGAATACAGTGAAAACACCTACATACACTAGGGAACACTATGCGTTGGGGTACCCCTGTGATTAGCATGACCTCCTCTGCAAGTCCCTAGTACATAATAGGGCAGGGGATTAAAACTACCTCTTAAAACGCGCTACAGGGCGCGTTTGCACAGTGGTGAAGGGAGGGGGCCTGAGGTGACATGTGTGCAAACGCACCCCGTGGCGCGTTTTAAGTTGCGGGATTAAGTCCCCTTGAATTCTGAGGGTCCCTGGGGCCCAACTAGCCCCCAGGTACCTACAGTTAGGACCACAGAGCTGAGTTGCAGAGAGGCGTTCCGAGGCCACGCACCTTTTTCACCTCTCTGCAACGCAACTCTGTTGTGCTTACTGAAGGTACCTGGTGGGCTAGTTGGCCCCAGGGTCCCTCAGGATTCAAAGGGAATTAATTCCCCAACTTAAAACGCACCACAGGGCGTGTTTGCGCACATGTCACCTGAGGCCCCGCCCCTCCCTTCACCACTGTGCAAACGCGCCCCGTGGTGCGTTTTAAGTTGGGGGATTAGGTCACCTTGAATCCTGAGGGTCCCTGGGGCCCAACTAGCGCACTAGGTACTTCCAGTAAGCACCACAGGCCTCCGTTGCAACGCCTGTAACAAATTGTGCAGTTGTGTTTAGGTAGTGAAGAGGGTCGTGCTGGGGGTAGTGTTTTAGGGTTTAGGGTAGTGCAGTGGTGTTTGTGTAGTGTAGGGGGTCATGCTGGGGGTAGATTTAGGGTTTAGGGTAGTGCAGTGGTGTTTGGGTAGTGTAGGGAGTCGTGCTGGGGGATTGTTTTAGGGTTTAGGGTAGTGCAGTGGTGTTTGGGTAGTGTAGGGAGTCGTGCTGGGGGATTGTTTTAGGGTTTAGGGTAGTGCAGTGGTGTTTGGGTAGTGTAGGGGTCATGCTGGGGGTAGTGTTTTAGGGTTTAGGTAGTGCAGTGGTGTTTGGGTAGTGTAGGGGTCGTGCTGGGTTGTGATTTAGGGTAGTGCAGTGGTGTTTGGGTAGTGTAGGGGTACTGCTGGGGTAGTGTTTTAGGGTTTAGGGTAGTGCAGTGGTGTTTGGGTAGTGTAGGGATACTGCTGGGGGTAGTTTTTAGGGTTTAGGATAGTGCAGTGGTGTTTGGGTAGTGTAGTGGTTCGTGCTGGGGTAGTTTTTAGGGTTTAGGGTAGTGCAGTGGTGTTTGTGTAGTGTAGGGGGTAGTGTTTTAGGGTTTAGGGTAGTGCAGTGGTGTTTGTGTAGTGTAGGAGGTCGTGTTTTAGGGTTTAGGGTAGTGCAGTGGTCTTTGGGTAGTGTAGGGAGTCGTGCGGGGGTAGTGTTTTAGGGTTTAGGGTAGTGTAGGGGGTCATGCGGGGGTAGTGTTTTAGGGATTAGGGTAGTGCATTGGTGTTTGGGTAGTGTAGGGGGTCATGCGGGGGTAGTGTTTTAGGGATTAGGGTAGTGCATTGGTGTTTGGGTAGTGTAGGGGTCATGCTGGGGGAGTGTTTTAGGGTTTAGGGCAGTGCAGTGGTGTTCGGGTAGTGTAGGGGGTCGTGCTGGGGGAGTGTTTTAGGGTTTAGGGCAGTGCAGTGGTGTTCGGGTAGTGTAGGGGGTCGTGCTGGGGGAGTGTTTGAGGGTTTAGGGCAGTGCAGTCGTGTTCGGGTAGTGTAGGGGGTTGTGCTGGGGGTAGTATTTTAGGGTTTAGGGTAGTGCAGTGGTGTTCGGGTAGTGTAGGTGGTCGTGCTGGGGGTAGTGTTCTAGGGTTTAGGGCAGTGCAGTGGTGTTTGGGCAGTGTAGGGGGTAATGCTGGGGGTGGTGTTTTAGGGTTTAGGGCAGTGCAATGGTGTTCAGGCAGTGTAGGGGGTTTTGCTGGAGGTGGTGTTTCAGGGTTTAGGGCAGTGCAGTGGTGTTCGTGCAGTGTAGGGGGTGGTGTTTCAGGGTTTAGGGCAGTGGTGTTCAGGCAGTGTAGGGGGTCTTGCTGGGGTTGATGTTTCAGGGTTTAGGGCAGTGCAGTGGTGTTCGGGCAGTGTAGGGGTCGTGCTGGGGGTGGTGTTTCAGGGTTTAGGGCAGTGCAGTGGTGTTCCGGCAGTGTAGGAGGTCGTGCAGGGGTGGTGTTTCAGGGTTTAGGGCAGTGCAGTGGTGTTCGGGCAGTGTAGGGGTCGTGCTGGGGTGGTGTTTCAGGGTTTAGGGCAGTGCAGTGGTGTTCGGGCAGTGTAGGGTGTCGTGCTGAGGGGTGGTGTTTCAGGGTTTAGGGCAGTGCAGTGGTGTTCGGGCAGTGTAGGGGTCATGCAGGGGTGGTGTTTCAGGGTTTAGGGCAGTGCAGTGGTGTTCGGCCAGTGTAGGTGGTCTTGCTGGGGGTGGTGTTTCAGGCTTTAGTGCAGTGGTGTTCGGGCAGTGTAGGGGGTCTTGCTGGGGGTGGTGTTTCAGGGTTTAGGGCAGTGCAGTGGTGTTCGGGCAGTGTAGGGGGTCTTGCTGGGGCTGGTGTTTCAGGGTTTAGGGCAGTGCAGTGGTGTTCGGGCAGTGTAGGGGGTCGTGCTGGGGCTGGTGTTTGAGGGTTTAGGGTAGTGCAGTGGTGTTCAGGCAGTGTAGGGGGTCGTGCTGGGGCTGGTGTTTCAGGGTTTAGGGCAGTGCAGTGGTTTTCGGGCAGTGTAGGCGGTCGTGCTGGGGCTTGTGTTTCAGGGTTTAGGGCAGTGCAGTGGTATTCGGGTAGTGTACGGGGTTGTGCTGGGACTGGTGTTTCAGGGTTTAGGGCAGTGCAGTGGTGTTCGGGCAGTGTAGGGGGTCGTGCTGGGGGTGGTGTTTCAGGGTTTAGGGCAGTGCAGTGGTGTTCGGGCAGTGTAGGGGGTCGTGCTGTGGCTGGTGTTTCATGGTTTAGGGCAGTGCAGTGGTGTTCGGGCAGTGTAGGGGTTGTGCTGGGGGTGGTGTTTCAGGGTTTAGGGCAGTGCAGTGGTGTTCGGGCAGTGTAGGGGGTCATGCTGGGGGTGGTGTTTCAGGGTTTAGGGCAGTGCAGTGGTGTACGGGCAGTGTAGGGGGTCTTGCTGGGGGTGGTGTTTCAGGGTTTAGGGCAGTGGTGTTCGGGCAGTGTAGGGGGTCTTGCTGGGGGTAGTGTTTTGGGGTTTAGGGCAGTGCAGTGGTGTTCGTGCAGTGTAGGGGGTCGTGCTGGGGGTGGTGTTTCAGGGTTTAGGGCAGTGCAGTAGTGTTCGGGCAGTGTAGGGGATCGTGCAGGGGTGGTGTTTCAGGGTTTAGGGCAGTGCAGTGGTGTTCGGGCAGTGTAGGGGGTCGTGCTGGTGGTGGTGTTTCAGGGTTTAGGGCAGTGCAGTGGTGTTCGGGCAGTGTAGGGGGTCGTGCAGGGGGTGGTGTTTCAGGGTTTAGGGCAGTGCAGTGGTGTTCGGGCAGTGTAGGGGTCATGCTGGGGCTGGTGTTTCAGGGTTTAGGGCAGTGCAGTGGTGTTCCGGCAGTGTAGGGGGTCTTGCTGGGGGTGGTGTTTCAGGGTTTAGGGCAGTGGTGTTCGGGCAGTGTAGGGGGTCTTGCTGGGGGTGATGTTTCAAGGTTTAGGGCAGTGCAGTGGTGTTCGGGCAGTGTAGGGTGTCTTGCTGGGGGTAGTGTTTCAGGGTTTAGGGCAGTGCAGTGGTGTTCGGTGCAGTGTAGGGGGTCGTGCTGGGGATGGTGTTTCAGGGTTTAGGGCAGTGCAGTAGTGTTCGGGCAGTGTAGGGGGTCTGTGCAGGGGGTGGTGTTTCAGGGTTTAGGGCAGTGCAGTGGTGTTCGGGCAGTGTAGGGGTCGTGCTGGGGGTGGTGTTTCAGGGTTTAGGGCAGTGCAGTGGTGTTCGGGCAGTGTAGGGGGTCGTGCTGGGGGTGGTGTTTCAGGGTTTAGGGCAGTGGTGTTCGGGCAGTGTAGGGGGTCGTGCAGGGGGTGGTGTTTCAGGGTTTAGGGCAGTGCAGTGGTGTTCGGGCAGTGTAGGGGGTCATGCTAGGGTATGTGTTTCAGGGTTTAGGGCAGTGCAGTGGTGTTCGGGCAGTGTAGGGGGTCGTGCAGGGGCTGGTGTTTCAGGGTTTAGGGCAGTGCAGTGGTGTTCGGGCAGTGTAGGGGTCGTGCTGGGGGTAGTGTTTTAGGGTTTAGGGTAGTGCAGTGGTGCTTGTGTAGTGTAGGGGTCGTGCTGGGGGTAGTGTTTTAGGGTTTAGGGTAGTGCAGTGGTGTTTGTGTAGTGTAGGGGGTCATGTTTTAGGGTAGTGCAGTGGTGTTTGGGTAGTGTAGGGGTCGTGCTGGGGGTAGTGTTTCAGGATTTAGGTTAGTGCAGTGGTGTTTGGGTAGTGTAGGGGGTCGTGCTGGGGGTAGTGTTTTAGGGTTTAAGGTAGTGCAGTGGTGTTTGTGTAGTGTAGGGGGTCGTGCTGGGGGTAGTGTTTTAGGGTTTAGGGTAGTGCAGTGGTGCTTGTCTAGTGTAGGGGGTCGTGCTGGGGTAGTGTTTTAGGGTTTAGGGTAGTGCAGTGGTGTTTGTGTAGTGTAGGGGTCATGTTTTAGGGTAGTGCAGTGGTTTTTGGGTAGTGTAGGGGGTCGTGCTGGGGGTAGTGTTTTAGGATTTAGGTTAGTGCATTGGTGTTGGGGTAGTGTTTTAGGGTTTAGGGTAGTGCAGTGGTGTTTGTGTAGTGTAGGGGGTCATGCTGGGGGTAGTGTTTTAGGGTTTAGGATAGTGCAGTGGTGCTTGTGTAGTGTAGGGGGTCGTGCTGGGGTAGTGTTTTAGGGTTTAGGGTAGTGCAGTGGTGTTTTTGTAGTGTAGGGGGTCATGTTTTAAGATGCAACGCTCCAATACCTGACCAGTCTGCACTACATAAAACTGCAAAAACCTAAAAATAAAAAGTGTTTTGCACACTTTTGTCATTGGGCTATATGTGGGCTACATCTGGGTAATATTTGTGCTACATTTGGGCTCTTTTTTCACTGGTGGCCATCTTGGAAGACTTCTTTGTTATGAAGTTTCCTAATTTCCTCATTTACTGCAGTCTCCTCAGTAGGAAATGCTTTCAGTTTTTACTTTGATTCCATCAAGAAGGCATTCAGATGTGTCACACATTTGCCATAAATTCAGAATGTTATTACTCTAGTTGTTCATTAGATCACTGTAGTAAAGCTACTGCTCACCAAGGAGTTAACTGGAAGTCTACTGCTGGTATTGAAAGTGATTGTTTCAGTCTGCATGTCAGAATTTTCTAATGAAATAGAAGAGGATTTGAGATCTCACTTAAAACATGCACTAAATTTTCTTTTTGCAGCACTAACCATAATTTCTATGGCAAAATGAACCCCCACATTTTGTTCCTTTTTAAATTAAATGTGTTAAGTGTTACCAGTTTATTCCAATCAAGATGGCTTCAGGTGTGCCATACTTTTGTCATAAGTAAGGCTGTTAGCACTCTAGTTGTTCTTTAGAACACTCTGGGAAGCTGCAGTAGAACACAAAGGCATCAACTGACAGGCTGCTCCTGTTGAAATATAACAGGAAGATATTTGAGATCTCACTTAAAACATGTCCTAATTTTTCTTTCTACAGCACTAACCATAATTTCTATGGCAAAATGAACCCCCACATTTTGTTCCTTTTTAAATTAAATGTTTTAAGTGTTACCAGTTTATTCCAATCAAGATGGCTTCAGGTGTGCCATACTTTTGTCATAAGTAAGACTGTTAGCGCTCTAGTTGTTCTTTAGAACACTCTGGGAAGCTGCAGTAGAACACAAAGGCATCAACTGACAGGCTGCTCCTGTTGAAATATAACAGGAAGATATTTGAGATCACACTTGAAACATGTCCTAATTTTTCTTTCTACAGCACTAACCATAATTTCTATGACAAAATGAACCCCATCATTTTGTTCCTTTTTAAATTAAATGTTTTAAGTGTTACC
Organism: Calotriton arnoldi; assembly: GCA_963921515.1. Classification (NCBI taxonomy): domain Eukaryota; kingdom Metazoa; phylum Chordata; class Amphibia; order Caudata; family Salamandridae; genus Calotriton; species Calotriton arnoldi. Next base: position 519,266 of record CAWUFW010006584.1, read on the forward strand.
AGTTTATTCCAATCAAGATGGCTTCAGTTGTGCCATACTTTTGTCATAATTAAGACTGTTAGCGCTCTAGTTGTTCTTTAGAACACTCTGGGAAGCTGCAGTAGAACACAAAGGCATCAACTGACAGGCTGCTCCTGTTGAAATATAACAGGAAGATATTTGAGATCTCACTTGAAACATGTCCTAATTTTTCTTTCCAGAGCACTAACCATAATTTCTATGACAAGATGAACCCCATCTTGTTCCTTTTTAAATTAAATGATTTAAGTGTTACCAGTTTATTCCAATCAAGATGGCTTCAGGTGTGCCATACTTTTGTCATAAGTAAGGCTGTTAGCACTCTAGTTGTTCTTTAGAACACTCTGGGAAGCTGCAGTAGAACACAAAGGAATCAACTGACAGTCTCTGCCCTTGTTGGATGTACATGTTTTACTGAGAATGTCAGACTTCATTCTCACATGACTGAGAAAGATAATGTGAATTTACAGAAAATATGCTCTCATTTTAGCTTCTGGAGCACCTTCCAAAACTGTATGGGACAAGCATGTGAAAATAGTTCTCTCAAACATGATTCATGATATCCCAGCAGAAGGTTTTTCACAGGGTAAAATCACCTTAGAACACACCACAATTCCTGAAATTAGTATGGTACCATCAACAAATGAATTCTAATGTAACTAAAGTCTGTTATCACCCTTTATAGTTCTCCTTTTGGTAACCCTCAAAATCTTCGATTCACTACAATGCATTTATATTGGTCCCAAGATGGCTGCCAGCAATTCCAGGATGAAGTGCTGACAGCCAATCAGATCTCACGATGACATGTGTGGTTAGGCTCCGCCCAGATATATATGTGTTTTTACTTTTGATTTTCTCAGCAACTACTGAACGGATTTACACCATTTAACAAAAAGGGTTCTTTTTGAACCAAGAACTACCTCTTTGCCAAATTTGGTGTAATTCCGTTCAGCAGTTCGGGCTGTAGCCTTGCATAAAGTTTCCTATGGGAAATTGATTTTTGACTCTTATTTTTTAATTTCTCCGCAACTACTGAATGGATTTACACCATTTAACAAAAAGGGTTCTTTCTGAACCAAGAACTACCTCTTTGCCAAATTTGGTGTAATTCCGTTCAGCAGTTCGGGCTGTAGCCGTGTCTAAAGTTTCCTATGGGAAAATGAATGGGGAAAACACGTTTTGGACCCCCTTTTTCTCGGCCCCCGCTTGACGAATCACCCTGAGACTTTCAGGGTAGGAGCGGACCGGAGCGGGCCATAAAGTTTGAAAATTTCGCGAAGATTCGTCAACCGACGCAAGAGTTATTTCAAATAGAATGTCGCGGATTTACTATGGAAAATAGGTCCTAACTATAACTATCTACTGGCGACCGCCAGTAGATAATAAAAAACATATTTAAAGTTTACAGAAACACACAGTCACAGGATGATGTCATCAGTGATGTCATCAGTGATGTCATTTGAGATGTCATCAGTGATGTCATCAGTGATGTCACTGAATATGTCATGAGTGATGTAATATGTGACGTCATGAGCAGTGCATTATGGAGCGCGAGTTATAGTTAGCTGAACTAACTATAACAGTGGAATTTCTATGGTTTTGTACGAGTGAAATGTCCAGCTAACTATAACGCCCCTGAAACCTATGGTTTTTTCAGTGAATTTATATATATATATATATTATCTACTGGCGGTCGCCAGTAGATAGTTATAGTTAGAACCTATTTTCCATAGGAAATCCGCGACATTCTATTTGAAATAACTCTCTTGCCGGTTGACGTATCTTCGCAAACTTTTCAAACTTTGTGGGGCGCTCCGGTCCGCTCCTACCCTGAAAGTCTCGGGATATTCGTCAGCGGGGGCCGAAAAAAGGGGGTCCCAAAACACGTTTTCCCCATTCATTTTTCCATAGGAAACTTTAGACACGGCTACAGCTCGAACTGCTGAACGGAATTACACCAAATTTGGCAAAGAGGTAGTTCTTGGTTCAGAAAGAACCCTTTTGTTAAATGGTGTAAATCCGTTCAGTAGTTGCTGAGAAAATCAAAAGTAAAAGTACATATATATCTATGGCCGCGTCGGATTCGCGCACCCTCCCGATCACGAGCTGTCTGCTAATTGGCTGTCAACACTCCAAACCAGGAAGTGTTGGCAGCCATCTTGTTCCTCGGTAGAACCGAGGAACAAGAAAGCAGTAAAAAAGTGCGCAAAACGCACAAAGGGGGCAGGGTAGAAACACCCTGACCCCCTAGGTCTGCTCAGGGGTCCCACAAGGACCCCTGGGCAAAAAGCATTTTTTGTTTTTAAATCGGCAGGATGCGTTCAGGGTGCGCGGATCCTGCCGATAAAAAATCGAAGCGCGGTCTCCCGCGCTTCAATGTTAATTTGCCCCGGGTGGGCCAAGTCCCGGGGGCATGCTGGGGGTGTTTATTTTATGTATGGGGGCCTCTAAGGGCCCCCAAGCCCGGGGACCGCCACCCCGGGGCTTTCTATTTAAAATGGTGCGGGAGGGCTCTGAGCCCTCCCGCAGCCCCGGGACCACCACCTCCCGGGGCTTCTTTTTTTTTTTCCTGTGTGGGGGGCTCGAGCCCCCCACACGCCCGGGACCGCCACCTCCCGGGGCACTAACAAATTAAAATGGGGGTCCGTTTTGGACCCCGAAGCCCCGGGACCACCACCTCCCTGATGTGGGGAGGGGGCCGCGCGGCCCCCTCCTGGAGCCTGTGGTGGCCCTGGGGACCGCCACCACCCAGGGCCGGCTCCTGCAGTGTCCCGGGGGCCTACCCCCGGGACACTGCTGTTTGCAATGACAGGACGGGAGCCTCGCGGCTCCCGTCCTGTCATTGCAAACTGCTTTGGATATTGGAAGAGAGAGCAGGAAACCTGCTCTCGCTCCAATATCCAAAGACAATTGCTTTTCCACACGGGAGCAGCATGTTAGCTTCTCCCCATGTGTAAAAGCAATGCCGGCTGCCGTAGGACACGGGGAGGCGGCGGGACTGTGGGGGTTTGGGGACCCCCCCCACAGTCCCCAACCAGAGGCCAGGCCCTGGGGGATGGGGTCCCCGGGGCAAGTAGTGGCCCGGGAGGAAGGCCACGCGGCCCCCTCCCCAGAAATATTTTTTTTTAAATTTAAAAAAAAAAAGGGGTAAGGCCCTGGGGGATGGGGTCCCCAGGGCCCAAAAATAAGAAAAAGGAAGGGGGCCACACAGCCCCCTTCAGGAAAAAAACAAAAAAAAATAACGATCGGCCCGCAGGCCCCGCCCCTTCCTTCACCACTCTGCAAACGCGCCCTGGCGCGTTTGCAAATGGGGAAGTAATTCCCCTTGAATACTGGGGGTCCTGGGGCCAACTAGCCCACCAGGAACCTCCAGTATGCCCAGGGGCTGCGTTGCAGAGAGGTGTACAGAGGCCACGCCCCTTATACACCTCTCTGCAACGCAGCTCTGTGGCCCTTTTGGAGGTACATGGTGGGCTAGTTGGCCCCAGAAACCCTCAGGATTCAAGGGGACTTAATCCCCAACTTAAAACGCGCCACGGGGCGCGTTTGCACAGTGGTGAAGGGAGGGCGGGGCTTCAGGTGACATGTGTGCAAACAGGCCCCGTGGCGCGTTTAAGATGGGGAATTAAATCCCCTTCAATCCTGAGGGTCCCTGGAGGCCAACTAGCCCAACAGGTACATCCAGAAAGCGCCACAGAGCTGCGTTGCAGAGAGGTGTAAAAGGGGTTTGGCCTCTCTACACGTCTCTGCAACGCAGCCCCTGGCGCATACTGGAGGTTCCTGGTGGGCTAGTTGGCCCCTAGGGACCCTCATGATTCAAGGGACTTAATCCCCCAACTTAAAACGCGCCACGGGGCGCGTTTGCACAGATGTCACCTCAGGCCCCGCCCCTACCTTCACCATTGTGCAAATATTCCTCTAAAATCTGCCGAACTACGAATTCGGATTTAATCACCTGTTATCAGGAGAGACCTCAGTGCTGCATCTTTCAGCCCAGTACTAATCCTGAAAAGTAATTTTAACCGTACTTACCAGTAACTTGAATTTCCTTCCATAGGATATCATTGCCTGCTTTTTGCTGAAAAAGTTTCTAAGTGTTGATTTTTGAAACATACAAATATTCCTCTAAAATCAGCCGAAATACGAATTCCGATTTACTCACCTGTTATCAGGAGAGACCTCAGTGCTGTATCTTTCAGCCCAGTACTGGTCCTGAAAAGTAATTTTAACCGTACTTACCAGTAACTTGAATTTCCTTCCATAGGCTAACATTGACTGGTTTCACTTGGAAATTCTTCTAAGTGTGGAGTTTTGGAACTTTAAAATATTCCTCTAAAATCAGCCGAAATATGAATTCCGATTTACTCACCTGTTATCAGGAGAGACCTCAGTGCTGCATCTTTCAGCCCAGTACTGATCCTCAAAAGTAATTTTAACCGTACTTACCAGTAACTTGAATTTCCTTCCATAGGATATCATTGTTTGCTTTTTGCTGAAAAAGTTTCTAAGTGTTGATTTTTGAAACATACAAATATTCCTATAAAATCAGCCGAAATACAAATTCCGATTTACTCACCTGTTATCAGGAGAGACCTCAGTGCTGTATCTTTCAGCCCAGTACTGGTCCTGAAAAGTAATTTTAACCGTACTTACCAGTAACTTGAATTTCCTTCCATAGGCTAACATTGACTGGTTTCACTTGGAAATTCTTCTAAGTGTGGAGTTTTGGAACTTTAAAATATTCCTCTAAAATCAGCCGAAATACGAATTCCGATTTACTCACCTGTTATCAGGAGAGACCTCAGTGCTGCATCTTTCAGCCCAGTACTGATCCTCAAAAGTAATTTTAACCGTACTTACCAGTAACTTGAATTTCCTTCCTTAGGATATCATTGTCTGCTTTTTGCTGAAAAAGTTTCTAAGTGTTGATTTTTGAAACATACAAATATTCCTATAAAATCAGCCGAAATACAAATTCCGATTTACTCACCTGTTATCAGGAGAGACCTCAGTGCTGTATCTTTCAGCCCAGTACTGGTCCTGAAAAGTAATTTTAACCGTACTTACCAGTAACTTGAATTTCCTTCCATAGGCTAACATTGACTGGTTTCACTTGGAAATTCTTCTAAGTGTGGAGTTTTGGAACTTTAAAATATTCCTCTAAAATCAGCCGAAATACGAATTCCGATTTACTCACCTGTTATCAGGAGAGACCTCAGTGCTGCATCTTTTAGCCCAGCACTGACCCTGAAAAGTAATTTTAACCGTACTTACCAGTAACTTATATTTTCTTCCATAGGAATCCATTGTCTGGTTTTCAGCAGAAAAGTTTCAGTGTCGATTTTCACAAACTACAAATATTCCTTAAAAATCGCCTGTATGACTTAAACGCATTCTTTCAACTGTTTACAGGAGATGCACCAGTGCTGGATCCAGGATCCAACACTGAGTAAGAAAAAGTAACGATAACAGTTTTTACCTGCTAAGTGAATTTCCTTCCATAGGATAACATTGGTGATTCTATGAGAAAAGTTTCAAAGTGTCAACTTTTAAAATACAATAATATTCCTTAAAAATCACTAATGTAACCAAAACGCTTTTACTCAACTGTTTACAGGAGATGTCCCAGGACTGAATCTAGGATCCAGTCCTGTGGTTAGAAAAAGTAATCCATAAAGTAACTAATTGCATTTAACTAGAAATTCACATTGAGCTGAATGTTGCATTGTGTTTGAAAATGTGTTGCCCATTGCAACAACTGTAACTACTGTACTTAAAAGTCTATTGCCTATGTGTAAAGTATTTAAACTAAAGTAATTCATTCTGAGAAAGTATTTTTGTAATGTATAATGTAATTACAATGTAATTTAAAAAATAAAATATGTAAAAAAATTGTTTCTAAAAATGTAGTAAATCAGTATGAAAAAAATAAATATAACAATTAATACATTTAAAAATTGTCATTTACAAAACCTTTGAAATTCACTGAAAAACCGTAGGTTTCAGACATGTTATAGTTAGGAATTAGCATTTAAAAAACCTTTGAAATTCACTGAAAAAACCATAGGTTTCAGACACGTTATAGTTAGAAATTAGCATTTAAAAACCTTTGAAATTCACTGAAAAAACCATAGGTTTCAGGCACGTTATAGTTAGAAATTTGCATTTAAAAACCTTAAAAATCACTGAAAAAACCATAAGGTTTTAGGGACAGTTATAGTTAGTTGGACATTGCACTCGTACAAAACCCGTGAAATTCCCCCGTTATAGTTAGTTCAGGTAACTATAACTCGCGCCCGCAATGCACTGCTGATGACATCACATATTACATCACTCATGACATGGTCAGTGACATCACTGATGACATCTCAAATGACATCACTGATGACATCACTGATGACATCATCCAGTGACTGTGTGTTTGTGTAAAGTTTAAATATGTTTAATATATATAGGGAAAGGCGTATTGAAGAATGAGTGGGTGTATAAGTGTCTGAATGGATGATTTAGTAGGTGCGTGACTGAGTCTATAAGTGAGTGATTAAACGTATCTTACTGGATGCATGGGTGAGTGACTAAACTGTGTGAATGTCTGTATCCGTCTGTCTGTTGTTGTGTAAGCAGCTGCATGGGTTTCTGACTAGCTAAATGAGTGTCTATATGGGTTATGGATTGATTCTCTGAGTATCTGTATGGGTGCCTCAGTGTTTGTGTGGGTGGGGTGAGTGTGACTCTGTGCATAGATGTGTGAGTGGGTGATTCACTGGGTGCATGGTTTCAAGAGTGCGTCTGTGATGGACTGTATGGGTGGGTGAGTGTGTGTATGGGTGTGTTAGTGATTGAATGTATATCTCAGTGGTACATGTGTGAGTAACTACATATGTGAAAGGCAGTATATATGTGTGTTGGAGTATATAAATGGCTATAAGTGAGAGTGTGTGATTGTGAGAGTGGCTATATGGATGAGTGTGTGCTTGCATCAGTGATTGCATAGGAGCGTAAGAATGTGCTAGTATTTTTATGAGTAAGTGAGCTGGTGTGTATAACTGTATAGGTGAGTAAATTGGAGTGTGATTAATTATTTGCATGACTGACTAGGTGTGTGAGTACCTCTATGGATGAGTTGCGTTGTGTGAGTGTTTATATAGGTGTATGAGTGCATATGATAGTCCTGTACTGAGTGACTGTAAGTATGAGTGACTGTACGGGTGAGTGAGTAGATGTGTGTGTGTAGACCTAAGAATCAGTGAGTGGGTATGTACTTATTGGTATTGGAGTGTGTATGGTTTTGAGAATGGCAGTCTGTAATTTAGAGTGGGTGTTTCAAAACTTATATTAGGGTGTGAGAAGATGCATTAAATTCTCACATGGATGATGTCATCAGTGATGTCATTTGAGATGTCATCAGTGATGTCATCAGTGATGTCACTGACCATGTCAGGAGTGATGTAATATGTGACGTCATCAGCAGTGCATTGCGGGGCGCGAGTTATAGTTACCTGAACTAACTATAATGGGGGAATTTCACGGGTTTTGTACGAGTGCAATGTCCAACTAACTATAACTGTCCCTAAAACCTTATGGTTTTTTCAGTGATCTTTTAAGGTTTTTTAAATGCAAATTTTTAACTATAACGTGCCTGAAACCTATGGTTTTTCAGTGAATTTCAAAGGTTTTTTAAATGCTAATTTCTAACTATAACGTGCCTGAAACCTATGGTTTTTTCAGTGAATTTCAAAGGTTTTTAAATGCTAATTCCTAACTATAACATGTCTGAAACCTACGGTTTTTCAGTGAATTTCAAAGGTTTTGTAAATGACAATTTTTAAATGTATTAATTGTTATATTTATTTTTTTCATACTGATTTACTACATTTTTAGAAACAATTTTTTTACATATTTTATTTTTTAAATTACATTGTAATTACATTATACATTACAAAAATACTTTCTCAGAATGAATTACTTTAGTTTAAATACTTTACACATAGGCAATAGACTTTTAAGTACAGTAGTTACAGTTGTTGCAATGGGCAACACATTTTCAAACACAATGCAACATTCAGCTCAATGTGAATTTCTAGTTAAATGCAATTAGTTACTTTATGGATTACTTTTCTAACCACAGGACTGGATCCTAGATTCAGTCCTGGGACATCTCCTGTAAACAGTTGAGTAAAAGCGTTTTGGTTACATTAGTGATTTTTAAGGAATATTATTGTATTTTAAAAGTTGACACTGAAACTTTTTCTCATAGAATCACCAATGTTATCCTATGGAAGGAAATTCACTTAGCAGGTAAAAACTGTTATCGTTACTTTTTCTTACTCAGTGTTGGATCCTGGATCCAGCACTGGTGCATCTCCTGTAAACAGTTGAAAGAATGCGTTTAAGTCATACAGGCGATTTTTAAGGAATATTTGTAGTTTGTGAAAATCGACACTGAAACTTTTCTGCTGAAAACCAGACAATGGATTCCTATGGAAGAAAATATAAGTTACTGGTAAGTACGGTTAAAATTACTTTTCAGGGTCAGTGCTGGGCTAAAAGATGCAGCACTGAGGTCTCTCCTGATAACAGGTGAGTAAATCGGAATTCGTATTTCGGCTGATTTTAGAGGAATATTTTAAAGTTCCAAAACTCCACACTTAGAAGAATTTCCAAGTGAAACCAGTCAATGTTAGCCTATGGAAGGAAATTCAAGTTACTGGTAAGTACGGTTAAAATTACTTTTCAGGACCAGTACTGGGCTGAAAGATACAGCACTGAGGTCTCTCCTGATAACAGGTGAGTAAATCGGAATTTGTATTTCGGCTGATTTTATAGGAATATTTGTATGTTTCAAAAATCAACACTTAGAAACTTTTTCAGCAAAAAGCAGGCAATGATATCCTATGGAAGGAAATTCAAGTTACTGGTAAGTACGGTTAAAATTACTTTTCAGGATTAGTACTGGGCTGAAAGATGCAGCACTGAGGTCTCTCCTGATAACAGGTGAGTAAATCCGAATTCGTAGTTCGGCAGATTTTAGAGGAATATTTGCACAATGGTGAAGGTAGGGGCGGGGCCTGAGGTGACATCTGTGCAAACGCGCCCCTGTGGCGTGTTTTAAGTTGGGGGTTTAAGTCCCCTTGAATCATGAGGGTCCCTAGGGGCCAACTAGCCCACCAGGAACCTCCAGTATGCGCCAGGGGCTGCGTTGCAGAGACGTGTAGAGAGGCCACACCCTTTTACACCTCTCTGCAACGCAGCTCTGTGGCGCTTTCTGGATGTACCTGTTGGGCTAGTTGGCCCCCAGGGACCCTCAGGATTGAAGGGGATTTAATTCCCCATCTTAAAACGCGCCACGGGCCTGTTTGCACACATGTCACCTGAAGCCCCGCCCTCCCTTCACCACTGTGCAAACACGCCCGTGGCGCGTTTTAAGTTGGGGATTAAGTCCCTTGAATCCTGAGGGTTCCTGGGGCCAACTAGCCCACCATGTACCTCCAAAAGCGCCACAGAGCTGCGTTGCAGAGAGGTGTATAAAGGGCGTGGCCTCTGTACACCTCTCTGCAATGCAGCCCCCTGGGCATACTGGAGGTTCCTGGTGGGCTAGTTGGCCCTCAGGGACCCCCAGTATTCAAGGGGAATTACTTCCCCATTTGCAAACGCGCCAGGGGCGCGTTTGCAGAGTGGTGAAGGAAGGGGCGGGGCCTGCGGGCCGATCGTTATTTTTTTGTTTTTTTCCTGAAGGGGGCTGTGTGGCCCCCCTTCCTTTTCTTATTTTTGGGCCCTGGGGACCCCATCCCCCAGTGCCTTACCAACTTTTTTTTTTTAAATTTAAAAAAAAAATATTTCTGGGGAGGGGGCCTTGTGGCCCCCTCCCGGGCCACTACTTGCCCCGGGGACCCCATCCCCCGGGGCCTGGCCTCTGGTTGGGGACTGTGGGGGTCCCCAAACCCCCACAGTCCCGCCGGCTCCCCGTGTCCTACGGCAGCCGGCATTGCTTTACACATGGGGAGCAGCTAACATGCTGCTCCCCGTGTGGAAAAGCAATTGTCTTTGGATATTGGAAGCAGAGCAGGTTTCCCTGCTCTCTCTTCCAATATCCAAAGCAGTTTGCAATGACAGGACGGGAGCCGCGAGGCTCCCGTCCTGTCATTGCAAACAGCAGTGTCCCGGGGTAGGCCCCCGGGACACTGCAGGAGCCGGCCCTGGGTGGTGGCGGTCCCCAGGGCCACCACAGGCTCCAGGAGGGGGCCGCGCTGCCCCCTCCCCACATCAGGGAGGTGGTGGTCCCCGGGGCTTCGGGGTCCAAAACGGACCCCCATTTTAATTTGTTAGTGCCCCGGGAGGTGGCGGTCCCCGGGCGTGTGGGGGGCTCGAGCCCCCCCACCACAGGAAAAAAAAAAAAAGAAGCCCCGGGAGGTGGTGGTCCCGGGGCTGCGGGAGGGCTCAGAGCCCTCCCGCACCATTTTAAATAAAAAGCCCCGGGGGTGGCGGTCCCCGGGGCTTGGGGGCCCTTAGAGGCCCCCATACATAAAATAAACACCCCCAGCATGCCCCCGGGACTTGGCCCACCCGGGGCAAATACATCGAAGCGCGGGAGTCCGCGCTTCGATTTTTTTATCGGCAGGATCTGCGCACCCTGAGCGCATCCTGCCGATTTAAAAAAAAAAATGCTTTTTGCCCAGGGGTCCTTGTGGGACCCCCTGAGCAGACCTAGGGGTCAGGGTGTTTCTACCCTGCCCCCTTTGTGCGTTTGCGCACTTTTTTACTGCTTTCTTGTTCCTCGGTTCTACCGAGGAACAAGATGGCTGCCAACACTTCCTGGTTTGGAGTGTTGACAGCCAATTAGCAGACAGCTGGTGATCGGGAGGGTGCGCGAATCCGACGCGGCCATAGATATATATGTACTTTTACTTTTGATTTTCTCAGCAACTACTGAACGGATTTACACCATTTAACAAAAAGGGTTCTTTCTGAACCAAGAACTACCTCTTTGCCAAATTTGGTGTAATTCCGTTCAGCAGTTCGGGCTGTAGCCGTGTCTAAAGTTTCCTATGGAAAAATGAATGGGGAAAACGCGTTTTGGGACCCCCTTTTTCTCGGCCCCCACTTGACGAATCACCCCGAGACTTTCAGGGTAGGAGCGGACCGGAGCGGCCCACAAAGTTTGAAAATTTTGCGAAGATACGTCAACCGGCAAGAGAGTTATTTCAAATAGAATGTTGCGGATTTCCTATGGAAAATAGGTTCTAACTATAACTATCTACTGGCGACCGCCAGTAGATAATATATATATATATATATATTCACTGAAAAAACCATAGGTTTTAGGGACAGTTATAGTTAGTTGGACATTTCACTCGTACAAAACCATAGAAATTCCCCGTTATAGTTAGTTCAGCTAACTATAACTCGCGCCCCGCAATGCACTGCTGATGACGTCACATATTACATCACTCATGACATGGTCAGTGACATCACTGATGACATCACTGATGACATCATCCAGTGACTGTGTGTTTCTGTAAAGTTTAAATATGTTTAATATATATAGGGAAAGGCGTATTGAAGAATGAGTGGGTGTATAAGTGTCTGAATGGATGATTTAGTACGTGAGTGACTGACTCTACAAGTGAGTGATTAAATGTATCTTACTGAATGCATGGGTTAGTGACTAAACTGTGTGAATGTCTGTATCCGTCTGTCTGTTGGTTTGTAAGCGGCTGCATGGCTTTCTGAATAGCTACATGAGTGTCTACATGGGTTATTGATTGATTGTCTAAGTATCTGTATGGGTGCCTGAGTGTTTGTGTGGGTGGGGTGTGTGTGACTCTGTGCATAGATGTGTGAGTTGGTGATTCACTGGGTGCATGGTTTCAAGAGTGCATCTGTGATGGACTGTATGGGTGGGTGAGTGTGTGTATGGGTGTGTTAGTGATTGAATGTATATCTCAGTGGTACATGTGTGAGTAACTACATATGTGAAAGGCAGTATATATGTGTGTTGGAGTATATAAATGGCTATAAGTGAGAGTGTGTGATTGTGAGAGTGGCTGTATGGATGAGTGTGTACTTGTATCAGTGAATGTATAAGAGCGTAAGAATGTGCTAGTATTTGTATAAGTAAGTGAGCTGGTGTGTGTATAACTGTATAGGTGAGTAAATGGGTGTGTGATTAAGTTTTTGCATGACTGACTAGGTGTGTGAGTACCTCTATGGATGAGTGGCGGTGTGTGAGTGTTTATATAGGTGTATGAGTGCATATGATAGTCCTGTACTGAGTGACTAAGTATGAGTGACTGTACGGGTGAGTGAGTGGATGTGTGTGTAGACCTAAGAATCAGTGAGTGGGTATGTAGTTTTTGGTGTTGGAGTGTCTATGGTTTTGAGAATGGCAGTCTGTAATTTAGAGTGGGTGTATCAAAAGTTATATTAGGGTGTGAGAAGATGCATGAAATTATCACATGGATGTCATCAGTGATGTCATTTGAGATGTCATCAGTGATGTCATCAGTGATGTCACTGACCATGTCATGAGTGATGTAATATGTGACGTCATCAGCAGTGCATTGCGGGGCGCGAGTTATAGTTAGCTGAACTAACTATAACGGGGAATTTCTATGGTTTTGTACGAGTGAAATGTCCAACTAACTATAACTGTCCCTAAAACCTATGGTTTTTTCAGTGAATTTCAAAGGTTTTTAAATGCTAATTTCTAACTATAACGTGTCTGAAACCTATGGTTTTTTCAGTGAATTTCAAAGGTTTTTTAAATGCTAATTTCTAACTATAACATGCCTGAAACCTATGATTTTTTAAGTGAATTTCAAAGGTTTTTTTAAATGCTAGTTTCTAACTATGCCTACAGAGGTAGGACATGTGAAGAAAGAAGAAAAAACGCACAGAAAGAAGCAAAAGATGTGCAGAAAGAACCAACAGAGGAGCAGAAAGAGGCCTTGTTGCAAAATCATCCTGTGCCCACAACTTTTTCAGACGGGTACTGGTGGTAACTGACTCTGACTAACCAGAGCCAGTGCTATGCTAAAAGACACTTAGAATACAGTGAAAACACCTACATACACTAGGGAACACTATGCGTTGGGGTACCCCTGTGATTAGCATGACCTCCTCTGCAAGTCCCTAGTACATAATAGGGCAGGGGGATTAAAACTACCTCTTAAAACGCGCTACAGGGCGCGTTTGCACAGTGGTGAAGGGAGGGGGCCTGAGGTGACATGTGTGCAAACGCACCCCGTGGCGCGTTTTAAGCTGCGGGATTAAGTCCCCTTGAATTCTGAGGGTCCCTGGGGCCCAACTAGCCCCCAGGTACCTACAGTTAGGACCACAGAGCTGAGTTGCAGAGAGGCGTTCCGAGGACACGCACCTTTTTCACCTCTCTGCAACGCAACTCTGTTGTGCTTACTGAAGGTACCTGGTGGGCTAGTTGGCCCCCAGGGTCCCTCAGGATTCAAAGGGAATTAATTCCCCAACTTAAAACGCACCACAGGGCGTGTTTGCGCACATGTCACCTGAGGCCCCGCCCCTCCCTTCACCACTGTGCAAACGCGCCCCGTGGTGCGTTTTAAGTTGGGGGATTAGGTCACCTTGAATCCTGAGGGTCCCTGGGGCCCAACTAGCCCACTAGGTACTTCCAGTAAGCACCACAGGCCTGTGTTGCAACGCCTGTAACAAATTGTGCAGTTGTGTTTAGGTAGTGAAGAGGGTCGTGCTGGGGGTAGTGTTTTAGGGTTTAGGGTAGTGCAGTGGTGTTTGTGTAGTGTAGGGGGTCATGCTGGGGGTAGATTTAGGGTTTAGGGTAGTGCAGTGGTGTTTGGGTAGTGTAGGGAGTCGTGCTGGGGGAGTGTTTTAGGGTTTAGGGTAGTGCAGTGGTGTTTGGGTAGTGTAGGGGGTCGTGCTGGGGGTAGTGTTTTAGGGTTTAGGGTAGTGCAGTGGTGTTTGGGTAGTGTAGGGGGTCATGCTGGGGGTAGTGATTTAGGGTAGTGCAGTGGTGTTTGGGTAGTGTAGGGGGTACTGCTGGGGGTAGTGTTTTAGGGTTTAGGTTAGTGCAGTGGTGTTTGGGTAGTGTAGGGGTACTGCTGGGGTAGTGTTTTAGGGTTTAGGGTAGTGCAGTGGTGTTTGTGTAGTGTAGGGGTAGTGTTTTAGGGTTTAGGGTAGTGCAGTGGTGTTTGTATAGTGTAGGAGGTCGTGTTTTAGGGTTTAGGGTAGTGCAGTGGTCTTTGGGTAGTGTAGGGAGTCATGCGCGGGTAGTGTTTTAGGGTTTAGGGTAGTGTAGGGGGTCATGCGGGGGTAGTGTTTTAGGGATTAGGGTAGTGCATTGGTGTGTGGGTAGTGTAGGGGGTCATGCGGGGGGTAGTGTTTTAGGGTTTAGGGCAGTGCAGTGGTGTTTGGGTAGTGTAGGGGGTCGTGCTGGGGGAGTGTTTTAGGGTTTAGGGCAGTGCAGTGGTGTTCGGGTAATGTAGGGGGTCGTGCTGGGGGAGTGTTTTAGGGTTTAGGGCAGTGCAGTGGTGTTCGGGTAGTGTAGGGGGTCGTGCTGGGGGAGTGTTTGAGGGTTTAGGGCAGTGCAGTCGTGTTCGGGTAGTGTAGGGGGTTGTGCTGGGGGTAGTATTTTAGGGTTTAGGGTAGTGCAGTGGTGTTCGGGTAGTGTAGGGGTCGTGCTGGGGGTAGTGTTCTAGGGTTTAGGGCAGTGCAGTGGTGTTTGGGCAGTGTAGGGGGTAATGCTGGGGGTGGTGTTTTAGGGTTTAGGGCAGTGCAGTGGTGTCCGGGCAGTGTAGGGGGTCGTGCTGGGGGTGGTGTTTCAGGGTTTAGGGCAGTGCAGTGGTGTTCGGGCAGTGTAGGGGTGGTGTTTCAGGGTTTAGGGCAGTGCAGTGGTGTTCGGGCAGTGTAGGGGGTCGTGCAGGGGTGGTGTTTCAGGGTTTAGGGCAGTGGTGTTCGGGCAGTGTAGGGGGTCGTGCTGGGGGTGGTGTTTCAGGGTTTGGGGCAGTGCAGTGGTGTTCGAGCAGTAAAGGGGGTCGTGCTGGGGGTTCAGGGTTTAGGGCAGTGCAGTGGTGTTCAGGCAGTGTAGGGGGCGGTGCAGGGGTGGTGTTTCAGGGTTTAGGGCAGTGCAGTGGTGTTCGGGCAGTGTAGGGGGTGCTGCAGGGGGTGGTGTTTCAGGGTTTAGGGCAGTGCAGTGGTGTTCGGGCAGTGTAGGGGGTCATGCAGGGAGTGGTGTTTCAGGGTTTAGGGCAGTGCAGTGGTGTTCGGGCAGTGTAGGGGGTCATGCTGGGGCTGGTGTTTCAGGGTTTAGGGCAGTACAGTGGTGTTCGGGCAGTGTAGGGGGTCGTGCTGGGGCTGGTGTTTCAGGGTTTAGGGCAGTGCAGTGGTGTTCAGCAGTGAAGGGGGTTGTGCTGGGGCTGGTCTTTCAGGGTTTAGGGCAGTGCAGTGGTGTTCGGCCAGTGTAGGTGGTCTTGCTGGGGGTGGTGTTTCAGGCTTTAGTGCAGTGGTGTTCGGGCAGTGTAGGGGTCTTGCTGGGGGTGGTGTTTCAGGGTTTAGGGTAGTGCAGTGGTGTTCGGGCAGTGTAGGGGGTCGTGCTGGGGCTGGTGTTTCAGGGTTTAGGGCAGTGCAGTGGTTTTCGGGCAGTGTAGGCGGTCGTGCTGGGGCTGGTGTTTCAGGGTTTAGGGCAGTGCAGTGGTGTTCGGGCAGTGTAGGGGGTCGTGCTGGGGGTGGTGTTTTAGGGTTTAGGGCAGGGCAGTGGTGTTCGGTCAGTGTAGGGGGTCGTGCTGGGGGTGGTGTTTCAGGGTTTAGGGCAGTGCAGTGGTGTTCGGGCAGTGTAGGGGGTCGTGCTGGGGCTGGTGTTTCATGGTTTAGGGCAGTGCAGTGGTGTTCGGGCAGTGTAGGGGGTCATGCAGGGGGTGGTGTTTCAGGGTTTAGGGCAGTGCAGTGGTGTTCGGGCAGTGTAGGGGTCTTGCTGGGGCTGGTGTTTCAGGGTTTAGGGCAGTGCAGTGGTGTTCGGGCAGTGTAGGGGGTCTTGCTGGGGGTGGTGTTTCAGGGTTTAGGGCAGTGGTGTTCGGGCAGTGTAGGGGGTCTTGCTGGGGGTGGTGTTTCAGGGTTTAGGGCAGTGCAGTGGTGTTCGGGCAGTGTAGGGGGTCTTGCTGGGGGTAGTGTTTCAGGGTTTAGGGCAGTGCAGTGGTGTTCGTGCAGTGTAGGGGGTCGTGCTGGGGATGGTGTTTCAGGGTTTAGGGCAGTGCAGTAGTGTTCGGGCAGTGTAGGGGTCGTGCAGGGGGTGGTGTTTCAGGGTTTAGGGCAGTGCAGTGGTGTTCGGGCAGTGTAGGGGGTCATGCTGGGGGTGGTGTTTCAGGGTTTAGGGCAGCGCAGTGGTGTTCGGGCAGTGTAGGGGGTCGTGCTGGGGGTGGTGTTTCAGGGTTTAGGGCAGTGGTGTTCGGGCAGTGTAGGGGTCTTGCTGGGTGTGATGTTTCAGGGTTTAGGGCAGTGCAGTGGTGTTCGGGCAGTTTAGGAGGTCTTGCTGGGGGTAGTGTTTCAGGGTTTAGGGCAGTGCAGTGGTGTTCGGGCAGTGTAGGGGTCATGCTGGGGGTGGTGTTTCAGGGTTTAGGGCAGTGCAGTGGTGTTCGGGCAGTGTAGGGGGTCATGCTGGGGGTGGTGTTTCAGGGTTTAGGGCAGTGCAGTGGTGTTCGGGCAGTGTAGGGGGTCGTGCTAGGGTATGTGTTTCAGGGTTTAGGGCAGTGCAGTGGTGTTCGGGCAGTGTAGGGGTCGTGCAGGGGCTGGTGTTTCAGGGTTTAGGGCAGTGCAGTGGTGTTTGGGCAGTGTAGGGGTCGTGCTGGGGGTAGTGTTTTAGGGTTTAGGGTAGTGCAGTGGTGCTTGTGTAGTGTAGGGGTCGTGCTGGGGGTAGTGTTTTAGGGTTTAGGGTAGTGCAGTGGTGTTTGGGTAGTGTAGGGGTTGTGCTGGGGGTAGTGTTTTAGGATTTAGGTTAGTGCAGTGGTGTTTGGGTAGTGTAGGGGGTCGTGCTGGGGGTAGTGTTTTAGGGTTTAAGGTAGTGCAGTGGTGTTTGTGTAGTGTAGGGGGTCGTGCTGGGGGTAGTGTTTTAGGGTTTAGGGTAGTGCAGTGGTGCTTGTGTAGTGTAGGGGGTCATGCTGGGGGTAGTGTTTTAGGGTTTAGGGTAGTGCAGTGGTGTTTGTGTAGTGTAGGGGTCATGTTTTAGGGTAGTGCAGTGGTGTTTGGGTAGTGTAGGGGTCGTGCTGGGGGTAGTGTTTTAGGGTTTAGGATAGTGCAGTGGTGCTTGTGTAGTGTAGGGGGTCGTGCTGGGGTAGTGTTTTAGGGTTTAGGGTAGTGCAGTGGTGTTTTTGTAGTGTAGGGGGTCATGTTTTAAGATGCAACGCTCCAATACCTGACCAGTCTGCACTACATAAAACTGCAAAAAACCTAAAAATAAAAAGTGTTTTGCACACTTTTGTCATTGGGCTATATGTGGGCTACATCTGGGTAATATTTGTGCTACATTTGGGCTCTTTTTTCACTGGTGGCCATCTTGGAAGACTTCTTTGTTATGAAGTTTCCTAATTTCCTCATTTACTGCAGTCTCCTCAGTAGGAAATGCTTTCAGTTTTTACTTTGATTCCATCAAGAAGGCATTCAGATGTGTCACACATTTGCCATAAATTCAGAATGTTATTACTCTAGTTGTTCATTAGATCACTGTAGTAAAGCTACTGCTCACCAAGGAGTTAACTGGAAGTCTACTGCTGGTATTGAAAGTGATTGTTTCAGTCTGCATGTCAGAATTTTCTAATGAAATAGAAGAGGATTTCAGATCTCACTTAAAACATGCACTAAATTTTCTTTTTGCAGCACTAACCATAATTTCTATGGCAAAATGAACCCCCTCATTTTGTTCCTTTTTAAATTAAATGTTTTAAGTGTTACCAGTTTATTCCAATCAAAATGGCTTCAGGTGTGCCATACTTTTGTCATAAGTAAGGCTGTTAGCACTCTAGTTGTTCTTTAGAACACTCTGGGAAGCTGCAGTAGAACACAAAGGCATCAACTGACAGGCTGCTCCTGTTGAAATATAACAGGAAGATATTTGAGATCTCACTTAAAACATGTCCTAATTTTTCTTTCTACAGCACTAACCATAATTTCTATGGCAAAATGAACCCCCTCATTTTGTTCCTTTTTAAATTAAATGTTTTAAGTGTTACCAGTTTATTCCAATCAAGATGGCTTCAGGTGTGCCATACTTTTGTCATAAGTAAGACTGTTAGCGATCTAGTTGTTCTTTAGAACACTCTGGGAAGCTGCAGTAGAACACAAAGGCATCAACTGACAGGCTGCTCCTGTTGAAATATAACAGGAAGATATTTGAGATCACACTTGAAACATGTCCTAATTTTTCTTTCTACAGCACTAACCATAATTTCTATGACAAAATGAACCCCATCATTTTGTTCCTTTTTAAATTAAATGTTTTAAGTGTTACCAGTTTATTCCAATCAAGATGGCTTCAGGTGTGCCATACTTTTGTCATAAGTAAGACTGTTAGCACTCTAGTTGTTCTTTAGAACACTCTGGGAAGCTGCAGTAGATCACAAAGGCATCAACTGACAGGCTGCTCCTGTTGAAATATAACAGGAAGATATTTGAGATCACACTTGAAACATGTCCTAATTTTTCTTTCCAGAGCACTAACCATAATTTCTATGACAAGATGAACCCCATCGTTTTGTTCCTTTTTAAATTAAATGTTTTAAGTGTTACCAGTTTATTCCAATCAAGATGGCTTCAGATGTGCCATACTTTTGTCATAAGTAATGCTGTTAGCACTCTAGTTGTTCTTTAGAACACTCTGGGAAGCTGCAGTAGAACACAAACGAATCAACTGACAGTCTCTGCCCTTGTTGGATGTACATGTTTTACTGAGAATGTCAGACTTCATTCTCACATGACTGAGAAAGATAATGTGAATTTACAGAAAATATGCTCTCATTTTAGCTTCTGGGGCACCTTCCAAAACTGTATGGGACAAGCATGTGAAAATAGTTTTCTCTCAAACATGATTCATGATATCCCAGCAGAAGGTTTTTCACAGGGTAAAATCACCTTAGAACACACCACAATTCCTGAAATTAGTATGGTACCATCAACAAATGAATTCGAATGTAACTAAAGTCTGTTATCACCCTTTATAGTTCTCCTTTTGGTAACCCTCAAAATCTTCGATTCACTACAATGCATTTCAAAGGGGTACTATCATTTATATTGGTCCCAAGATGGCTGCCAGCAATTCCAGGATGAAGTGCTGACAGCCAATCAGATCTCACGATGACATGTGTGGTTAGGCTCCGCCCAGATATATATGTGTTTTTACTTTTGATTTTCTCAGCAACTACTGAACGGATTTACACCATTTAACAAAAAGGGTTCTTTTTGAACCAAGAACTACCTCTTTGCCAAATTTGGTGTAATTCCGTTCAGCAGTTCGGGCTGTAGCCTTGCATAAAGTTTCCTATGGGAAATTGATTTTTTGTCTCTTATTTTTTTAATTTCTCCGCAACTACTGAACGGATTTACACCATTTAACAAAAAGGGTTCTTTCTGAACCAAGAACTACCTCTTTGCCAAATTTGGTGTAATTCCGTTCAGCAGTTCGGGCTGTAGCCGTGTCTAAAGTTTCCTATGGGAAAATGAATGGGGAAAACACGTTTTGGGACCCCCTTTTTCTCGGCCCCCGCTTGACGAATCACCCTGAGACTTTCAGGGTAGGAGCGGACCGGAGCGGGCCATAAAGTTTGAAAATTTCACGAAGATTCGTCAACCGACGCAAGAGTTATTTCAAATAGAATGTCGCGGATTTCCTATGGAAAATAGGTCCTAACTATAACTATCTACTGGCGACCGCCAGTAGATAATATATATATATATATATATATATCACTGAAAAACTATAGGTTTCAGACACGTTATAGTTAGAAATTAGCATTTATAAAACCTTTGAAATTCACTGAAAAAACCATAGGTTTCAGGCACGTTATAGTCAGAAATTAGCATTTAAAAACCTTAGAAATTCACTGAAAAAACCATAAGGTTTTAGGGACAGTTATAGTTAGTTGGACATTGCACTCGTACAAAACCCGTGAAATTCCCCGTTATAGTTAGTTCAGGTAACTATAACTCGCGCCCCGCAATGCACTGCTGATGACGTCACATATTACATCACTCATGACATGGTCAGTGACATCACTGATGACATCACTGATGACATCTCAAATGACATCACTGATGACATCACTGATGACATCATCCAGTGACTGTGTGTTTCTGTAAAGTTTAAATATGTTTAATATATATAGGGAAAGGCGTATTGAAGAATGAGTGGGTGTAGAAGCGCCTGAATGGATGATTTAGTAGGTGCGTGACTGAGTCTATAAGTGAGTGATTAAACGTATCTTACTGGATGCATGGGTGAGTGACTAAACTGTGTGAATGTCTGTATCCGTCTGTCTGTTGTTGTGTAATCAACTGCATGGGTTTCTGACTAGCTAAATGAGTGTCTATATGGGTTATGGATTGGTTCTCTGAGTATCTGTATGGGTGCCTCAGTGTTTGTGTGGGTGGGGTGTGTGTGACTCTGTGCATAGATGTGTGAGTGGGTGATTCACTGGGTGCATGGTTTCAAGAGTGCGTCTGTGATGGACTGTATGGGTGGGTGAGTGTGTGTATGGGTGTGTTAGTGATTGAATGTATATCTCAGTGGTACATGTGTGAGTAACTACATATGTGAAAGGCAGTATATATGTTGGTTGGAGTATATAAATGGCTATAAGTGAGAGTGTGTGATTGTGAGAGTGGCTATATGGATGAGTGTGTACTTGCATCAGTGATTGCATAGGAGCGTAAGAATGTGCTAGTATTTTTATGAGTAAGTGAGCTGGTGTGTATAACTGTATAGGTGAGTAAATTGGAGTGTGATTAATTATTTGCATGACTGACTAGGTGTGTGAGTACCTCTATGGATGAGTTGCGTTGTGTGAGTGTTTATATAGGTGTATGAGTGCATATGATAGTCCTGTACTGAGTGACCGTAAGTATGAGTGACTGTACGGGTGAGTGAGTAGATGTGTGTGTGTAGACCTAAGAATCAGTGAGTGGGTATGTACTTATTGGTATTGGAGTGTGTATCGTTTTGAGAATGGCAGTCTGTAATTTAGAGTGGGTGTTTCAAAACTTATATTAGGGTGTGAGAAGATGCATTAAATTCTCACATGGATGATGTCATCAGTGATGTCATCAGTGATGTCATTTGAGATGTCATCAGTGATGTCATCAGTGATGTCACTGACCATGTCATGAGTGATGTAATATGTGACGTCATCAGCAGTGCATTGCGGGGCGCGAGTTATAGTTACCTGAACTAACTATAACAGGGGAATTTCACGGGTTTTGTACGAGTGCAATGTCCAACTAACTATAACTGTCCCTAAAACCTTATGGATTTTTCAGTGAATTTCTAAGGTTTTTTAAATGCTAATTTCTAACTATAACGTGCCTGAAACCTATGGTTTTTTCAGTGAATTTCAAAGGTTTTTTAAATGCTAATTTCTAACTCTAACGTGTCTGAAACCTATGGTTTTTTCAGTGAATTCCAAAGGTTTTTTAAATGCTAATTCCTAACTATAACATGTCTGAAACCTACGGTTTTTCAGTGAATTTCAAAGGTTTTGTAAATGACAATTTTTAAATGTATTAATTGTTATATTTATTTTTTTCATACTGATTTACTACATTTTTAGAAACAATTTTTTTTTACATATTTTATTTTTTAAATTACATTGTAATTACATTATACATTACAAAAAATACTTTCTCAGAATGAATTACTTTAGTTTAAATACTTTGCACATAGGCAATAGACTTTTAAGTACAGTAGTTACAGTTGTTGCAATGGGCAACACATTTTCAAACACAATGCAACATTCAGCTCAATGTGAATTTCTAGTTAAATGCAATTAGTTACTTTATGGATTACTTTTCTAACCACAGGACTGGATCCTAGATTCAGTCCTGGGACATCTCCTGTAAACAGTTGAGTAAAAGCGTTTTGGTTACAGTAGTGATTTTTAAGGAATATTATTGTATTTTAAAAGTTGACACTTAGAAACTTTTTCTCATAGAATCACCAATGTTATCCTATGGAAGGAAATTCACTTAGCAGGTAAAAACTGTTATCGTTACTTTTTCTTACTCAGTGTTGGATCCTGGATCCAGCACTGGTGCATCTCCTGTAAACAGTTGAAAGAATGCGTTTAAGTCATACAGGCGATTTTTAAGGAATATTTGTAGTTTGTGAAAATCGACACTTCGAAACTTTTCTGCTGAAAACCAGACAATGGATTCCTATGGAAGGAAATACAAGTTACTGGTAAGTACGGTTAGAATTACTTTTCAGGGTCAGTGCTGGGCTAAAAGATGCAGCACTGGGTTCTCTCCTGATAACAGGTGAGTAAATTGGAATTCGTACTTTGGTTGATTTTAGAGGAATATTATAAAGTTCCAAAACTCCACACTTAGAAGAATTTCCAAGTGAAACCAGTCAATGTTAGCCTATGGAAGGAAATTCAAGTTACTGGTAAGTACGGTTAAAATTACTTTTCAGGACCAGTACTGGGCTGAAAGATACAGCACTGAGGTCTCTCCTGATAACAGGTGAGTAAATCGGAATTCGTATTTCGGCTGATTTTAGAGGAATATTTGTATGTTTCAAAAATCAACACTTAGAAACTTTTTCAGCAAAAAGCAGGCAATGATATCCTATGGAAGGAAATTTAAGTTACTGGTAAGTACGGTTAAAATTACTTTTCAGGATTAGTACTGGGCTGAAAGATGCAGCACTGAGGTCTCTCCTGATAACAGGTGAGTAAATCAGAATTCGTAGTTCGGCAGATTTTAGAGGAATATTTGCACAATGGTGAAGGGAGGGGCGGGGCCTGAGGTGACATCTGTGCAAACGCGCCCTGTGGCGCGTTTTAAGTTGGGGGATTAAGTCCCCTTGAATCATGAGGGTCCCTAGGGGCCAACTAGCCCACCAGGAACCTCCAGTATGCGCCAGGGGCTGCGTTGCAGAGACGTGTAGAGAGGCCACACCCCTTTTACACCTCTCTGCAACGCAGCTCTGTGGCGCTTTCTGGATGTACCTGTTGGGCTAGCTGGCCCCAGGGACCCTCAGGATTGAAGGGGATTTAATTCCCCATCTTAAAACGCGCCATGGGGCCTGTTTGCACACATGTCACCTCAGGCCCCGCCCTCCCTTCACCACTGTGCAAACGCGCCCGTGGCGCATTTTAAGTCGGGGATTAACTCCCCTTGAATCCTGAGGGTCCCTGGGGTGCAACTAGCCCACCAGCTACCTCCATTAAGCGCCACAGAGCTGCGTTGCACAGAGGTGTAAAAAGGGCGTGGCCTCTGTCCACCTCTGTGCAACGCAGCCCCTGGCGCATACTGGAGGTTCCTGGTGGGCTAGTTGGCCCTCAGGGACCCCAGTATTCAAGGGGATTCGTTCCCCTCTGCAAACGCGCCAGGGGCGCGTTTGCAGAGTGCTGTCAAAGAGGGGGCGTGGCCTCCCTCGCGATGCCGTTTTTAAAATTTTTTTTTTTTTTTTAAAGGGGGCTGTGTGGCCCCCTTTTAGTAATTTTTGAGCCCTGGGGACCCCATCCCCCAGGGCCTGTCCCCCTTTTTAAAAAAATAAAATAAAAAAGGACTGGGAAGGGGACCGCGTGGGCCCCCTCCCGTGGCCAATTTCGACCCGGGGACCCCATCCCCGGGCCATAGCCACCTTTTTTTTTATTTGATGGAGGGGGCTGCCTGGCCCCCCTCCTAAGGCCTCCTTAGGCCCCGGGGACCCCATCCCCGGGGCTGGCCCTATCCTTTTGGGGTCCGTGGGGGACCCCAAATCCCCACGGACCCTACTGGCTCCCCGCCTCCTGCGGCATTGCTTTTCCACATGGGGAGCTGCTAATATGCAGCTCCCCATGTGGAAAGCTAATTCTGCTTGAATTTTGGAAGCAAGAGCTGCTTTCCCTGCTCTCGATTCCAAAATTCAAAGCAGTTTGCAATGACAGGACGGGAGCCGCGAGGCTCCCGTCCTGTCATTGCAAACAGCAGTGTCCCGGGGTAGGCACCCGGGACACTGCAGGAGCCGGCCCTGGGGGGTGGCGGTCCCCAGGGCCATCACTGGCTCCAGGAGGGGGCCGCGCGGCCCCCTCCCCACATTTTCAAAGCCCCGGGAGGTGGTGGTCCCCGGGGCTTGGGAGTCCAAAACGGACCCCCATTTTCAATTTTGTTAGTGCCCCGGGGAGGTGGTGGTCCCCGGGCGTGTGGGGGGCTGGAGTCCCCACACAGGTTAATTTAATAAATAAAGAAGCCCCGGGAGGTGGTGGTCCCCGGGGCTGCAGGGAGGGCTCAGAGCCCTCCCGCAGCTTTCTAATAAAGCCCCGGGGGTGGCGGTCCCCGGGGCTTGGGGGCCCTTAGAGGCCCCCATACATAAAATAAACCCCCCAGCATGCCCCCGGGACTTGGCCCACCCGGGGCAAGTTACATCGAAGCGCGGAGACCGCGCTTCGATTTTTCGGCAGGATCCGCGCTCCCTGAGCGCATCCTGCCGATTTAAAAAAAAAATGCTTTTTGCCCAGGGGGTCCTTGTGGGACCCCTGAGCAGGCCTAGGGGTTAGGGTGTTTCTACCCTGCCCCCTTTGTGCGTTTTGCGCACTTGTTTCTTTTTTTTCTCGGCGGGATCCGCGCACCCTAAGCGCATCCCGCCGATTTTTAAAAAAATGCTTTTCTGCCCAGGGGTCCTTGTGGTACCCCTGAGCAGACATAGGGGGTCAGGGTGTTTCTACCCTGCCCCCTTTGCGCTTTGCGCACTTGTTTCTGTCCCTCGGTTCTACCGAGGGACAAAATGGCTGCCAACACTTCTTGATTTGGAGTGTTGACAGCCAATTAGCATGCAGCTCGTGATTGGGAGGGTACGCGGATCCGACACGCCCATAGATATATATGTGATTTTAATGGTGAATTTCTCAGGAACTACTGAACGGATTTACACCATTTAGCAAAAGGCACCAGTCTGAACCAAGGGCTACCTCTTTGCCAAATTTGGGGTAATTCCGTTCAGCAGTTCGGGCTGTAGCTGCGACTAAAGGTTCCTATGGAAAAATGAATGGGGAAAACGCGTTTTGGGACCCCCTTTTTCTCGGCCCCCGCTTGATGTATCACCCGAGACTTTCAGGGTAGGA
Organism: Calotriton arnoldi; assembly: GCA_963921515.1. Classification (NCBI taxonomy): domain Eukaryota; kingdom Metazoa; phylum Chordata; class Amphibia; order Caudata; family Salamandridae; genus Calotriton; species Calotriton arnoldi. The sequence goes on from CAWUFW010006584.1 coordinate 544,573, forward strand.
GCAGACCGGAGCGCCCCAACAAGTTGGAAGCTTTCGCGAAGATTCGTCAACCGGCGCCAACGTTATTGCAAATAGAATGTCGCGGATTTCCTATGGATAATAGGTCCTAAATATAACTATCTACTGGCGACCGCCAGTAGATAATATATATATATATATATATATATATATATATATAAATATATAAAGAACCTTGCACTAAATCCCTGGGTTCGTGTTCGTCTTTCCGCGATCAATTTGGGAGTTGCAGACGGAGTCTTTTTTGCATATATATATATATATATATATATATATATATATATATATATATATATATATATATATATATATATATATATATATATTATCTACTGGCGGTCGCCAGTAGATAGTTATAGTCAGGACCTATTTTCCATAGGAAATCCACGACATTCTATTTGAAATAGCTCTTGCGTCGGTTGACGAATCTTCGTGAAATTTTCAAACTTTATGGCCCGCTCCGGTCCGCTCCTACCCTGAAAGTTTCGGGTGATTCGTCAAGCGGGGGCCGAGAAAAGGGGGTCCCAAAACGTGTTTTCCCATTCATTTTCCCATAGGAAACTTTAGACACGGCTACAGCCCGAACTGCTGAACGGAATTACACAAAATTTGGCAAAGAGGTAGTTCTTGGTTCAGAAAGAACCCTTTTTGTTAAATGGTGTAAATCCGTTCAGTAGTTGCTGAGAAAATCAAAAGTAAAAACACATATATATCTGGGCGGAGCCTAACCACACATGTCATCGTGAGATCTGATTGGCTGTCAGCACTTCATCCTGGAGTTGCTGGCAGCCATCTTGGGACCAATATAAATGATAGTACCCCATTGAAATGCATTGTAGTGAATCAAAGATTTTGAGGGTTACCAAAAGGAGAACTATAAAGGGTGATAACAGACTTTAGTTACATTAGAATTCATTTGTTGATGGTACCATACTAATTTCAGGAATTGTGGTGTGTTCTAAGGTGATTTTACCCTGTGAAAAACCTTCTGCTGGGATATCATGAATCATGTTTGAGAGAAAACTATTTTCACATGCTTGTCCGTTACAGTTTTGGAAGGTGCTCCAGAAGCTAAAATGAGAGCATATTTTCTGTAAATTCACATTATCTTTCTCAGTCATGTGAGAATGAAGTCTGACATTCTCAGTAAAACATGTACATCCAACAAGGGCAGAGACTGTCAGTTGATTCCTTTGTGTTCTACTGCAGCTTCCCAGAGTGTTCTAAAGAACAACTAGAGTGCTAACAGCCTTACTTATGACAAAAGTATGGCACACCTGAAGCCATCTTGATTGGAATAAACTGGTAACACTTAAAACATTTAATTTAAAAAGGAACAAAATGATGGGGTTCATTTTGTCATAGAAATTATGGTTAGTGCTGTAGAAAGAAAAATTAGGACATGTTTCAAGTGTGATCTCAAATATCTTCCTGTTATATTTCAACAGGAGCAGCCTGTCAGTTGATGCCTTTGTGTTCTACTGCAGCTTCCCAGAGTGTTCTAAAGAACAACTAGAGTGCTAACAGTCTTACTTATGACAAAAGTATGGCACACCTGAAGCCATCTTGATTGGAATAAACTGGTAACACTTAAAACATTTAATTTAAAAAGGAACAAAATGAGGGGGTTCATTTTGCCATAGAAATTATGGTTAGTGCTGTAGAAAGAAAAATTAGGACATGTTTTAAGTGAGATCTCAAATATCTTCCTGTTATATTTCAACAGGAGCAGCCTGTCAGTTGATGCCTTTGTGTTCTACTGCAGCTTCCCAGAGTGTTCTAAAGAACAACTAGAGTGCTAACAGCCTTACTTATGACAAAAGTATGGCACACCTGAAGCCATCTTGATTGGAATAAACTGGTAACACTTAAAACATTTAATTTAAAAGGAACAAAATGAGGGGTTCATTTTGCCATAGAAATTATGGTTAGTGCTGCAAAAGAAAATTTAGTGCATGTTTTAAGTGAGATCTCAAATCCTCTTCTATTTCATTAGAAAATTCTGACATGCAGACTGAAACAATTACTTTCAATACCAGCAGTAGACTTCCAGTTAACTCCTTGGTGAGCAGTAGCTTTACTACAGTGAGCTAATGAACAACTAGAGTGCTAACATTCTGAATTTATGGCAAATGTGTGACACATCTGAATGCCTTCTTGATGGAATCAAAGTAAAAAACTGAAAGTATTTCCTACTGAGGAGACTGCAGTAAATGAGGAAATTAGGAAACTTCATAACAAAGAAGTCTTCCAAGATGGCCACCAGTGAAAAAAGAGCCCAAATGTAGCACAAATATTACCCAGATGTAGCCCACATATAGCCCAATGACAAAAGTGTGAAAAACACTTTTTATTTTTAGTTTTTATGCAGTTTTATGTAGTGCAGACTGGTCAGGTATTGGAGCGTTGCATCTTAAAACATGACCCCTACACTACAAAAACACCACTGCACTACCCTAAACCCTAAAACACTACCCCCAGCACGACCCCCTACACTACACAAGCACCACTGCACTATCCTAAACCATAAAACACTACCCCCAGCATGACCCCCTACACTACACAAACACCACTGCACTACCCTAAACCCTAAAACACTACCCCAACACCACTGCACTAACCTAAATCCTAAAACACTACCCCCAGCGAGACCCCCTACACTACCCAAACACCACTGCACTACCCTAAAACATGACCCCCTGCACTACACAAACACCACTGCACTACCCTAAACCCATAAACACTACCCCCAGCATGACCCCCTACACTGCCCAAGCACCACTGCACTACCCTAAACCCTAAAACACTACCCCCAGCATGACCCCCTACACTACACAAACACCACTGCACTACCTTAAACCCTAAAACACTACCCCCAGCACGACCCCTACACTACCCAAACACCACTGCACTACCCTAAAACATGACCCCTACACTACACAAACACCACTGCACTACCCTAAACCCTAAAACACTACCCCCAGCACGACCCCCTACACTACACAAGCACCACTGCACTACCCTAAACCCTAAACCACTACGCCCAGCATGACCCCCTACACTGCCCGAACACCACTGCACTGCCCTAAACCCTGAAACACCAGCCCCTGCATGACCCCCTACACTGCCTGAACACCACTGCACTGCCCTAAACCCTGAAACACCAACCCTAGCATGACCCCCTACACTGCCCGAACACCACTGCACTCCCCTAAACCCTGAAACACCACCCCCTTCACGATCCCCTACACTGCCCGAACACCACTGCACTGCCCTAAACCCTGAAACACCACCCCCAGCACGCCCCTACACTGCCCGAACACCACTGCACTGCCCTAAACCCTGAAACACTACCCCCAGCAAGACCTCCTACACTGCCCGAACACCACTGCACTGCCCTAAACCCTGAAACCTCACCCCCAGCAAGACCCCCTACACTGCCCGAACACCACTGCCCTAAACCCTGAAACACCACCCACCCCCAGCATGACCCCCTACACTGCCCGAACACCACTGCAATGCACTGCCCTAAACCCTGAAACACCACCCCCAGCACGACCCCCTACACTGCCCGAACACCACTGCACTGCCCTAAACCCTGAAACACCACCCCCTACACGACCCCTACACTGCCCGATCACCACTGCACTGCCCTAAACCCTGAAACACCATCCCCAGCACGACCCCCTACACTGCACGAACACCACTGCACTGCCCTAAACCCTGAAACACTACCCCCAGCAAGACCCCCTACACTGCCCGAACACCACTGCACTGCCCTAAACCCTGAAACATCACCCCCAGCAAGACCCCCTACACTGCCCGAACACCACTGCCCTAAACCCTGAAACACCACCTCCAGCAAGACCCCCTACACTGCCCGAACACCACTGCACTGCCCTAAACCCTGAAACACCTACCCCAGCACGACCCCTACACTGCCCGAACACCACTGCACTGCCCTAAACCCTGAAACACCACCCCCTGCACGACCCCTACACTGCCCGAACACCACTGCACTGCCCTAAACCATGAAACACCAGCCCCAGCATGACCCCCTACACTGCCTGAACACCACTGCACTGCCCTAAACCCTGAAACACCACCCCCAGCACGACCCCTTACACTGCCCGAACACCACTGCACTGCCCTAAACCCTGAAACACCAGCCCCAGCACAACCCCGTACACTGCCCGAACACCACTGCACTGCCCTAAACCCTCAAACAGCAGCCCCAGCACGACCCCCTACACTGCCCGAACACCACTGCACTACCCTAAACCCTCAAACACCAGCCCCAGCACGACCCCCTACACTGCCAGAACACCAGTGCACTGCCCTAAACCCTGAAACGCCAGCCCCAGCAAGACCCCCTACACTGCCCGAACACCACTGCACTGCCCTAAACCCTGAAACACCACCCCCAGCAAGACCCCCTACAGTGCCCGAACACCACTGCACTAAAGCCTGAAACACCACCCCCAGCAAGACCACCTACACTGGCCGAACACCACTGCACTGCCCTAAACCCTGAAACACCACCCCTGCACGACCCCCTACACTGCCCGAACACCACTGCACTGCCCTAAACCCTGAAACACCACCCCCTGCACGACCCCCTACACTGCCCGAACACCACTGCACTGCCCTAAACCCTGAAACACCACCCCTCAGCACAACACCCTACACTGCCCGAACACCACTGTACTGCCCTAAACCCTGAAACACCACCCCCAGCATGACCCTTACACTGCCCGAACACCACTGCACTGCCCTAAACCCTGAAACACCACCCCCTGCACGACCTCCTACACTGCCGGAACACCACTGCACTGCCCTAAACCCTGAAACACCATGCCCAGCACGACCCCCTACACTGCCCGAACACCACTGCACTGCCCTAAACCCTGAAACATCAACCCCAGCAAGACCCCCTACACTGCCTGAACACCACTGCCCTAAACCCTGAAACACCACCCCCTACACTGCCTGAACACCATTGCTCTGCCCTAAATCCTGAAACACTAGCCCCAGCACGACCCCCTACACTGCCCGAACACCACTGCACTGCCCTAAACCCTGAAACACCACGCCCAGCACGACCCCCTACACTGCCCGGACACCACTGCACTGCCCTAAACCCTGAAACACCACGCCCAGCACGACCCCCTACACTACCCGAACACCACTGCACTACCCTAAACCCTAAAATACTACCCCCAGCACAACCCCTACACTACCCGAACACGACTGCACTGCCCTAAACCCTCAAACACTCCCCCAGCACGACCCCCTACACTACCCGAACACCACTGCACTGCCCTAAACCCTAAAACACTCCCCCAGCACGACCCCCTACACTACCCAAACACCACTGCACTGCCCTAAACCTAAAACACTCCCCCAGCACGACCCCCTACACTACCCAAACACCTCTGCACTGCCCTAAACCCTAAAACACTACCCCGCATGACCCCTACACTACCCAAACACCAATGCACTACCCTAATCCCTAAAACACTACCCCCGCATGACCCCCTACACTACCCTAAACCCTAAAACACTACCCCCCGCACGACTCCCTACACTACCCAAAGACCACTGCACTACCTAAACCTAAAACACGACCTCCTACACTACACAAACACCACTGCACTACCCTAAACCCTAAAACACTGCCCCCTACACTACACAAACACCACTGCACTACCCTAAACCCTAAAAAACTACCCCCAGCAGTACCCCTACACTACCCAAACACCACTGCACTACCCTAAACCCTAAAACACTACCCCCAGCAGTACCCCTACATTACCCAAACACCACTGCACTACCCTAAATCACTACCCCCAGCACGACCCCTACACTACCCAAACACCACTGCACTACCCTAAAACACTACCCCCAGCACGACCCCTACACTACCCAAACACCACTGCACTACCCTAAACCCTAAAACACTCCCCCAGCACGACTCCCTACACTACCCAAACACCACTGCACTACCCTAAACCCTAAATCTACCCCCAGCATGACCCCCTACACTACACAAACACCACTGCACTACCCTAAACCCTAAAACACTACCCCCAGCATGACCCTCTTCACTACCTAAACACAACTGCACAATTTGTTACAGGCGTTGCAACGCAGGCCTGTGGTGCTTACTGGAAGTACCTAGTGGGCTAGTTGGGCCCCAGGGACCCTCAGGATTCAAGGTGACCTAATCCCCCAACTTAAAACGCACCACGGGGCGCGTTTGCACAGTGGTGAAGGGAGGGCGGGGCCTCAGGTGACATGTGCGCAAACACGCCCTGTGGTGCGTTTTAAGTTGGGGAATTAATTCCCTTTGAATCCTGAGGGACCCTGGGGGCCAACTAACCCACCAGGTACCTTCACTAAGCACAACAGAGTTGCGTTGCAGAGAGGTGAAAAAGGTGCGTGGCCTCGGAACGCCTCTCTGCAACTCAGCTCTGTGGTCCTAACTGTAGGTACCTGGGGGCTAGTTGGGCCCCAGGGACCCTCAGAATTCAAGGGGACTTAATCCCGCAACTTAAAACGCGCCACGGAGTGCGTTTGCACACATGTCACCTCAGGCCCCCTCCCTTCACCACTGTGCAAACGCGCCCTGTAGCGCGTTTTAAGAGGTAGTTTTAATCCCCCTGCCCTATTATGTACTAGGGACTTGCAGAGGAGGTCATGCTAATCACAGGGGTACCCCAACGCATAGTGTTCCCTAGTGTATGTAGGTGTTTTCACTGTATTCTAAGTGTTTTTTAGCATAGCACTGGCTCTGGTTAGTCAGAGTCAGTTACCACCAGTACCCGTCTGAAAAAGTTGTGGGCACAGGATGATTTTGCAACAAGGCCTCTTTCTGCTCCTCTGTTGGTTCTTTCTGCACATCTTTTGCTTCTTTCTGTGCGTTTTTCTTCTTTCTTCACATGTCCTACCTCTGTAGGCATAGTTAGAAACTAGCATTTAAAAAAACCTTTGAAATTCACTTAAAAAATCATAGGTTTCAGGCACGATATAGTTAGAAATTAGCATTTAAAAAACCTTTGAAATTCACTGAAAAAACCATAGGTTTCAGACACGTTATAGTTAGAAATTAGCATTTAAAAAACCTTTGAAATTCACTGAAAAAACCATAGGTTTTAGGGACAGTTATAGTTAGTTGGACATTTCACTCGTACAAAACCATAGAAATTCCCCCGTTATAGTTAGTTCAGCTAACTATAACTCGCGCCCCGCAATGCACTGCTGATGACGTCACATATTACATCACTCATGACATGGTCAGTGACATCACTGATGACATCACTGATGACATCTCAAATGACATCACTGATGACATCATCCATGTGATAATTTCATGCATCTTCTCACACCCTAATATAACTTTTGATACACCCACTCTAAATTACAGACTGCCATTCTCAAAACCATAGACACTCCAACACCAAAAACTACATACCCACTCACTGATTCTTAGGTCTACACACACATCCACTCACTCACCCGTACAGTCACTCATACTTAGTCACTCAGTACAGGACTATCATATGCACTCATACACCTATATAAACACTCACACACCGCCACTCATCCATAGAGGTACTCACACACCTAGTCAGTCATGCAAAAAACTTAATCACACACCCATTTACTCACCTATACAGTTATACACACACCAGCTCACTTACTCATACAAATACTAGCACATTCTTACGCTCTTATACAATCACTGATACAAGTACACACTCATCCATACAGCCACTCTCACAATCACACACTCTCACTTATAGCCATTTATATACTCCAACACACATATATACTGCCTTGCACATATGTAGTTACTCACACATGTACCACTGAGATATACATTCAATCACTAACACACCCATACACACACTCACCCACCCATACAGTCCATCACAGATGCACTCTTGAAACCATGCACCCAGTGAATCACCAACTCACACATCTATGCACAGAGTCACACACACCCCACCCACACAAACACTCAGGCACCCATACAGATACTCAGACAATCAATCAATAACCCATGTAGACACTCATGTAGCTATTCAGAAAGCTATGCAGCCGCTTACAAACCAACAGACAGACGGATACAGACATTCACACAGTTTAGTCACTAACCCATGCATTCAGTAAGATACATTTAATCACTCACTTGTAGAGTCAGTCAGTCACGTACTAAATCATCCATTCAGACACTTATACACCCACTCATTCTTCAATACGCCTTTCCCTAAATATATTAAACATATTTAAACTTTACAGAAACACACAGTCACTGGATGATGTCATCAGTGATGTCATCAGTGATGTCATTTGAGATGTCATCAGTGATGTCACTGACCATGTCATGAGTGATGTAATATGTGACGTCATCAGCAGTGCATTGCGGGGCGCGAGTTATAGTTAGCTGAACTAACTATAACGGGGGAATTTCTATGGTTTTGTACGAGTGAAATGTCCAACTAACTATAACTGTCCCTAAAACCTATGGTTTTTCAGTGAATTTCAAAGGTTTTTAAATGCTAATTTCTAACTATAACGTGTCTGAAACCTATGGTTTTTCAGCGAATATATATATATATATTCACATAGTCCATGAAAAAAACAAAGGTTACAGGGATGTTATAGTTAGGCTGAGATTTCACTCTTACAAAACCAGTGAAATTCAGCAGTTATAGTTACCTGAGCTAACTATAACTTATGCCCCCGCAATTCACTGCTTATGACCTCACATATTACATCACTCATGACATGGTCCGTGATCGTTCTGGACAGGTTTAGAAGTGGCTGGAATCAAGTATGGGGTAGCTCAAGACCATGAGACCCCAACAGAGATCTGAGGCAAGGGGCGATCACCATCCAGCAGCCTCCAGCCAGATCTCTATGGCTCTCACTCCTCTCTGGGCTTATCCCTTCAGCTGTGCGTCCTCTCCGGCTCGTTGCCTACCTCCCTTCCAGGCCTCGAGCCTCTACGGGAGCAAGGCTGACAAAGACCCATTGTCTCGGGCAACCGCTGCCAGAAATGCAATCTGGTTCAATTAGGGGCCAATGGCTTGTCACCGGCCCGTCGCAGCCGATCCCACACTCTCCCTCGGGTCGGGTCCCTGCCGCGAGATCTCACCAGCGGTTGCGGACCGCGATGAAGGCAGTCGCCAGCAACCAGTTATCGGCCGGGCTCTCGCACCTCAGCTCTCGCTCTCGGCCACTCCCCTCGACCGCGCGGGTACGCGAGTCTGCGGCTCACCGCTGAATTCAGGCGGCGAGTCCCAAACAGTCACTTGACCTGTCTTTTCTGGTCAATCGCTGCTTCTGATGTCTGCCACCTCAATTCGGGTCAACGAATGACTCTCTGGCACGGATTTATGTGCAGATTTATTGGGGTTTTAATGGATCGGAGCCGGAGCCGCGTTAGTGTGCGGCCATCTTCTCCGGCAGTTGGCCACGCCCCTAACCTTTGGTTTTTTAAGTGAATTTTTTAACTAGTAGTCACGTTTGCAGAGTGGTGGAGAAAGGGGGCGGTATCTCTGACCAGCTGGAAGGGACTTACCGGAGGTAACAGGAGGGCTTCTTGGCCCCTAAGGTCCCTCAGCAGCCAAGGGGACTTTATTCCCCATGCAGTAGTGTGCCAGGAGGCACATTTGCAGAGGGATGGAGAAAGCCGGCATGGCCTCCGAAGTCTTTACTCAATCGTGCTCTGTGGGACTTACTGGAGGTAACAGGAGGGGTAGTTGGCCCCCAAGGACCCTCTGGAACTAAGAGGACTTCATCCCCCAACCAGCAGTGCGTCAGGAGGTGCGTTTGCAGAGTGGTGGATAAAGGGGGTGTAGCCTCCGATAACATCTCAGCAATCCCACAGTGTGGGACTTACTGGAGGTAGCAGGAGTAGTAGTTGGCCCCCAAGGACCCTCTGGAGCCAAGGGGACATAATCCCCCAACCAGCAGTGAGCCATGTGGCGTGTTTGCAGAGTGGTGGAGAAACAGGGTGTGGCCTCCGAAGTCCTCTCAGCAATCAGGCTGTGTGGGACTTACTGGAGGTAAGGAGGGCTTGTTGGCCCTCAAGGACCCTCTGGAGCCAAGGGGACTTCACCCCCAATCAGCAGTGTGCCAGGAGGTACATTTGCAGAGCGGTGGAGAAAGGGGGGATGGCCTCCAAACTCCTGTCAGCAATCAAACTGTGTGGGACTTACTGGAGGCAACAGGAGGGCTTGTTGGCCTCCAAGGACCCTCAGCATCCAAAGGGACTTCATCCCCCAACCAGCAGTGCACCAGGAGGCATGTTTGAAGATTCGTGGAGAAAGGGGGCGGGGCCTCCGACGACTTGCTGGTCTTTTTTTTCCCTTTTACTTTATTTGGGGAGGGGGCCATGTGAACCCCCTCCCCAGGTGGATGTCGGCCCGAGGACCCCATCCCCCAGGGCCTGGCCTCATTGTGGGTGCATTGGTGCCACCCAGGGTACCAGCTCACCAAGGATGGGGAACGTAGGGGAAGCCTAAAGTCCCCCGTGGTCCCTGCCTGCTCCCCACCTCATGCCGGAGCCGACATTGCTTTTACACATAGGGAGCTGCTAACATGCAGCTCCCTGTGTGTAAAAGCAATTGTGCTCCACTTTGACCAAGCGAGAGCAAAACGCTTGTGCTTGCTCAAAGCAGAGCATAGTTTGCTATGGCTTGGCGACAGCGGCATTACTCCCTCTAAGCCATAGTAAACAGCTATGTCCTGGGGCAGGGCACCCCAGGACATAGCAGAAGCCGGTCCTGGGGGGTGGCGGTCCCCAGGGCCATGTATGGCTCCTTTCTTGTTTTAGGGCCAGCCCCAGGGAGGTGGCGGTCCCTGGGGCTGAGAACAGCCCAGGAGGGGGGACCATGCAGGCCCCCTCCCATTTCTTAAAAAGCAGTTTGGACCCGGGAAGGTGGTGGTCCGGGGGGTCCGTGAGGCCCCCATGCCAAAAATTAAAAGCCCCAGGCAGGGGGGTCTGCAAGGCTCCCTCATTGCATTAGCCCCAGGAAGGTGGTGGTCCCCAGGGCTGTAGCGGAGGCCATACAGGCCTCCCCTGCACAAATTTACTAAATAGCCATGGGGAGGTGGTAGTCCCTGGGGCTGCAGGGGCCCATGTGGGCCCCCCGCATGTTTATTATTGCTTGCCCCGGGGAGGTGGTGGTTCTCGAGGGTGCCTCATGAGCACCCCCACATAATTTTAAAGCATTGCCCCTGGGATTCAGCCCACTTGGGGGCTTCATGAAAAAGATGCACAGGAGCCTGTGCATCTTTTGTTTTTTAGTTTTGCATCGGGTCAACCCGCAAATTTGTGGCATAATTCAATGAAAAATGCTTTTAACCCCCAGTGGGGTCCCTGTGGGACCCCCCCCCACATCTGGGGGGTCAGGGTATTCCTACCAAGCACTCTTTTCTTTTTACATTTTTTCTGGGACTCTGCTTAAAGCCGAGTCCCAAGATGGCTTTCAACACTTCCTGGTTGAAGTGTTAGCAGCCAAACAAATTTCAGTAGGATCCGTGAGTCCACTCAAGGACTCACGCCCCCAGATATCTATATTTTTTTAAACCTAAATATATCAAAAACTACTGAACGTATTTAAACCAAATTACTAAAAGCACACTTTCTGGACCAAAATCTAGTTACTTTGTATACTACTAATGAGTGATTCTATTATAAAACATAGATTATGTGAGTGTCTGTGTAACTGTGTATCTCCGTGTGTGAGTGGGTGTGTGGATTGCAGTATGGGCGAATAAGTGGGTGTGTGAGTAGCTGTATGGGTTAGTAAGTGGCTGTGTGAGCGTCCATGGATGAGTGAGTGGGTGTGTAAGTGCTGTATGGATGAATGAGTAGGTATGTGAAATACTGTATAGATGAGTGAGTGGTTGTGTGAGTTTTTGTGTGGTTGAGCAAGTAGGTGTGTCTGTGGCAGTATGAGTAAATGAGTGACTGTGTGAGTAACTGTATGGGTGAGTGAGTGGGTGTGTAAGTGGCTGTAAATGGTGAATGAGAGGGTGCATGAATGGCTGTATGGATGAGTGAGCATGTGTGTGAGTGGCTGTAAATGGTAAATGAGAGAGTGAATGAGTGTCTGTATGGGTGAGTGAGCAGGTGCATCAGTGTCTGTATGGGTGAGTGTGTGGGTACATGAGTGGCTGTATGGGTACGTGAATGGGCATATAAGTGGGTGTATGAGTGAGTGTGTGGGTGTGTGAGTGGCTGTATGGGTACCTGTATGGGCGAGTAAGTGAGTCTGAGTGAGACTGTATAGGAGAATATGTGGTTATCTCAGTGACTGTTTAGGTAACGTGACATGTGTTAGTAACTGTATGAGTAAGTGAGTGGATGTGTGAGTATCTGTATGGGTGAGTGACTTGTGTGAGTGGCTGTATGAGTTAGTGGGTATGTGAGTGGCTCTATGCATTAGTGAGTGGGTGCATAAGTATTTATATGGGTTTGTGAATGGGTATGTGAGTGGTTGTGTAGGTGTGCGAGTGGGTGTATGAGATGTTGAATGGGGGTATGAGTGGGTGTGGGAGTGATTCTGTGGATGATGTCATCAGTGATGTCAGTTGTGTACCAGTAGGTAGCTATAGTTAGGATCTAGTTTCCATAGGAAAATAGTTTTTTGTTTTGCTAATAACTTTGGCACCATTTAAGAAATCTTGACGGATTTTTCAAAATTAGTTTGCCACTTCTTCAGCTACTATTTGGAAAGTTTCTGGGTGATTCGTCAAGTGGGGGCCGAGAAAAAGGGGGGTCCCAAAACAAATGTTCCCAATATTATTTTCCATTTGGATTTTGAACACGACTGCAGCACGTACCGCTGAACGGAAATACACCAAATTTGGTAGAAAGCTAGGTCTCGGTCCAGAATGAGTACTTTTTTAAAATTTAGTGTAAATTCATTCAGTAGTTTTTAAGTAATTTAAGAAAACTTATGCATATCTATGGACGCGGAGGGTCTGAGGATCCGATAGATCTAATGGCAAGATCTAATTGGCTGCCACCACTTCAACCAGGAAGTGGTGGCAGCCATCTTGGAACTTGACTCAACCCGAGTCCCGTAAATAACAAAAAAAACACAAATGAAATCCAAATTTCTATATCTAAGGTATATCTAGGGACGCAGACTCTCTGCAAATCCTCCCGATCTCATGCTGAGATCTGATTGACTGCCAACACTTCAGCTAGGTAGTGTTCGCAGCCATTTTGGGACTCAGGGCTCCAGGGCACCCAGGAACAGGTGGTCGGGGAGGGGCTTCAAAAAAGCACAAATGATCCTGATTTCTTGGGCTTGAGGAAGGCAAAACAAGTGTATTTCCTTTTGTATTCCACTTTGAAAAACAAGCTGAAATCTTTAATAGAGGTGAATGCATCGTTGATCTTTTGGAGCGCAATCTGATCTGCGGTGACTGTGACAAGTGGTTTCTTTCTTGTTGTCTCCTGGTGAGAGCAGAGTCCATGATTCTTCCTTTTTATTACTCTGAGTATGCAAATGCCCTAAATCATCTGCAAGCCCTGCCCGTTTGACCCCGCCCCGTTTTTCTTAGTATTATGCTAATGTCTTCCTGCCTTTTCTCATGTTGATTAACAGATTATTAAAGGGCCCCGAGCACATTTCCCGATGATTTTGGTGATGAGTGTAGAGGAATACAAGGACATCGCCACTAAACAAAGAAGCACTTACTTCATATAGTTAGCAGTCGCTGCCCATGCTGGTAAGAGTGGTGGGGCCACGTTGGGGGGGATTCGACAGATGACTACAAGGGAAAATTAAATAAATATTTAATTTCCCCCGTCATCGTCTGTCGAAATAACCCCCCACCGAGCCCGACCACCCCACTGCTCTTACCTGCATGTGCTGCCGCTAATAGTTAGGAGGAAGTACCCCAGTTTAGTGGGGATTCACCTCTTTGTAGTTTCATCATCTTTTCTTGATGAGGATTCTTGTTATCACAGATTTGTGGATGAAGGCACTTGAGGAACATTCACATTGCCGAAAGTACATGCACATAAGGTCACTAGAGGCATTACCTTGTGGTCCTTTATGCAGCTGTAGTGTACAATATACACTAGACATTTATCCAATGAGGTAGCTCTTACTAATTAACCAGTAGAAAGTACTCCAGTTTGGTAGAGATTTTGTGCAAAATTGTGTATTCTTGTTGGATAAAGCATCAGGTGAGGTTCTATTGTGGCTCAGTCACTCATACAGCTGCTGACACACCCACACAGACACTAAGAAACCCACTCATACAAACATTCAACCACTCTCACATCTACTCATAGATTCACACAGTCACTCACACATGCATGTGCACATTCATACAGTCACTCACACACCCAGTCACACATCCACAAAACCACTCACACACCCATACAGTCACTCACATACCCACTCACACACCCAAACAGCCATGCACACACACACTCACAAACCTATACAACCACTCACACACAAACTCTCAACGGTTACAGGTTACAGTTAGGAAATACAATTTTTAAAACCTTTGAAATTCTCTGAAAAAACAAAGGTTACAAGGACAATAAAGTTAGGAAATAACATTTAAAAAACCCTAGAAATTCACTCAAAAAACAAAGCTTACAGGTAAGTTATAGTTAGGAAATAGAATTAAAAAAACTTTAGAAATTCACTGAAAAAACCAAAGGTTACAGGGACGTTATAGTTAGGCTCAGATTTTACACACCCAAGAACTCAAGGGGAGGAAATAGACAACTGGCACTTAGGAGGTTGGAATCTAGATACATCCTCCTGATGAACTCCAAAATTCCGTTCGGAATGAATGCTGATGAAGCACTATCAGTGCACCTGTAAGCTACTGCTGCCTGTTCTGCTTTCTCTCCCAGGTCTATGGAACATCTCACTTTATTTTAACATTAGTCACTTGGGCATCTTGCATCACATGAATAATTGCTTCCTTTCATTTCCTTTTTTCAGTTGGGTACCTGCACTGTTTTCTAGTTTACTCAATGGCGACTCTATGCCCACTGGGGCTGTATTCCCTTGTCCCTCATAGTCACTGCAGATGGCCAACTGTGGCTAGCAGCATTTGCAACGCAGCATACATTGAAGTTTTTTTTGATTAAACTTATGTGGACAGGCTTTATTGTAGCCTCAATCACATGCATCTTGATTGTTTTTCTAAGGCTACATGTACGGAATTTTCCAGTAATCATTTACTTACACTTCAGCCTTTATTAAATTTCAACGCCATACTATTAGCTGAGTGCTACTTTTAGGTTACCACAACTCGAGACATTGCACTATTCAGTATCGATGCGGCGTGCTTATGTTTGTATATACACATACTGTTGTGGCTCTGAGGGATCGACTGATTTGAAGTCTTTCTTCTCAATTTACATTAAAGATCCAATGCTTGTCTTATTTATTTGTTTGTCACATTACCTGTGTATATATAGATTAATTCTATAACAGTTATTATTATTTACAATTATTGTTTTTTCACTTACTAGTGTCTAACTTCTATGTCCATTCTGACACATGGTTGCTGTGACAACCCGGTAGAGTGACTTTTCTATAATGTGATGGAATTTCATGGCGCCCAATGTTGTGAGCAAGGCGGCTTGCCGTCGAAACGCGTCAAGGCTTTTGTTTGGATTAAAATTCCTGTGTCAAACTTCCACGGAGTCAGCGCCTGTTATTGTGTTATTAACAGGATTGGTATTATATATATATATATTCACTGAAAAAACCATAGGTTTCAGACACGTTATAGTTAGAAATTAGCATTTAAAAACCTTTGAAATTCACTGAAAAAACCATAGGTTTTAGGGACAATTATAGTTAGTTGGACATTTCACTCGTACAAAACCATAGAAATTCCCCGTTATAGTTAGTTCAGCTAACTATAACTCGCGCCCCGCAATGCACTGCTGATGACGTCACATATTACATCACTCATGACATGGTCAGTGACATCACTGATGACATCACTGATGACATCTCAAATGACATCACTGATGACATCATCCAGTGACTGTGTGTTTCTGTAAAGTTTAAATATGTTTTATATATAGGGAAAGGCGTATTGAAGAATGAGTGGGTGTATAAGTGTCTGAATGGATGATTTAGTACGTGCGTGACTGACTCTACAAGTGAGTGATTAAACGTATCTTACTGAATGCATGGGTTAGTGACTAAACTGTGTGAATGTCTGTATCCGTCTGTTTGTTGGTGTGTAAGTGGATGCATGGATTTGCAAATAGCTACATGAGTGTCTATATGGGTTATTGATTGGTTCTCTGAGTATCTGTATGGCTGCCTGAGTGTTTGTGTGGGTGGGGTGTGTGTGACTCTGTACATAGATGTGTGAGTGGGTGATTCACTGGGTGAGTGTGTGTATGGGTGTGTTAGTGAGTGAATGTATATCTCAGTGGTACATGTGCGAGTAACTACATATGTAAAAGGCAGTATATATGTGTGTTAGAGTATTTAAATGGCTATAAGTGAGAGTGTGTGATTGTGAGTGTGGCTGTATGGATGCGTGTGTGCTTGTATCAGTTATTGTATAAGAGCGTAAGAATGTGCTAGTATTTGTATGAGTAAGTGAGCTGGTGTGTGTATAACTGTATAGGTGAGTAAATGGGTGTGTGATTAATTCTTTGCATGACTGACTAGGTGTGTGAGTACCTCTATGGATGAGTGGCGGTGTGTGAGTGTTTATATAGGTGTATGAGTGCATATGATAGTCCTGTACTGAGTGACTGTAAGTATGAGTGACTGTACGGGTGAGTGAGTAGATGTGTGTGTGTAGACCTAAGAATCAGTGAGTGGGTATGTAGTTATTGGTATTGGAGTGTGTATGGTTTTGAGAATGGCAGTCTGTAATTTAGAGTGGGTGTATCAAAAGTTATATTAGGGTGTGAGAAGATGCATGAAATTATCACATGGATGATGTCATCAGTGATGTCATTTGAGATGTCATCAGTGATGTCATCAGTGATGTCACTGACCATGTCATGAGTGATGTAATATGTGACGTCATCAGCAGTGCATTGCGGGCGCGAGTTATAGTTAGCTGAACTAACTATAACGGGGGAATTTCTATGGTTTTGTACGAGTGAAATGTCCAACAAACTATAATTGTCCCTAAAACCTATGGTTTTTTCAGTGAATTTCAAAGGTTTTTAAATGCTAATTTCTAACTATAACGTGTCTGAAACCTATGGTTTTTTCAGTGAATTTCAAAGGTTTTTTAAATGCTAATTTCTAACTATAACGTGCCTGAAACCTATGATTTTTTAAGTGAATTTCAAAGGTTTTTAAATGCTAGTTTCTAACTATGCCTACTGAGGTAGGACATGTGAAGAAAGAAGAAAAAACGCACAGAAAGAAGCAAAAGAAAAGCAGAAAGAAGCAACAGAAGTCCACAAAGACGAAGAAAAGTGCAGGAAGAAGCAAAAGATGTGCAGAAAGAACCAACAGAGGAGCAGAAAGAGGCCTTGTTGCAAAATCATCCTGTGCACACAACTTTTTCAGACGGGTACTGGTGGTAACTAACTCTGACTAACCAGAGCCAGTGCTATGCTAAAAGACACTTAGAATACAGTGAAAACACCTACATACACTAGGGAACACTATGAGTTGGGGTACCCCTGTGATTAGCATGACCTCCTCTGTAAGTCCCTAGTACATAATAGGGCAGGGGGATTAAAACTACCTCTTAAAATGCGCTACAGGGTGCGTTTGCACAGTGGTGAAGGGAGGGGGGGGCCTGAGGTGACATGTGTGCAAACGCGCCCTGTGGCGCGTTTTAAGTTGCGGGATTAAGTCCCCTTGAATCCTGAGGGTCCCTGGGGCCCAACTAGCCCCCAGGTACCTACAGTTAGGACCACAGAGCTGAGTTGCAGAGAGGCTTTCCGAGGCCACGCACCTTTTTCACCTCTGCAACGCAACTCTGTTGTGCTTACTGAAGGTACCTGGTGGGCTAGTTGGCCCCCAGGGTCCCTCGGGATTCAAGGAGATTAATTCCCCAACTTAAAACGCACCACAGGGCGTGTTTGCACACATGTCACCTGAGGCCCCGCCCCTCCCTTCACCACTGTGCAAACGCGCCCCGTGGCGCGTTTTAAGTTGGGGATTAGGCCACCTTGAATCCTGAGGGTCCCTGGGGCCCAACTAGCCCACCAGGTACTTCCAGTAAGCACCACAGGCCTGCGTTCCAACGCCTGTAACAAATTGTGCAGTTGTGTTTAGGTAGTGAAGGGGGTCGTGCTGGGGGTAGTGTTTTAGGGTTTAGGGTAGTGCAGTGGTGTTTGTGTAGTGTAGGGGGTCATGCTGGGGGTAGATTTAGGGTTTAGGGTAGTGCAGTGGTGTTTGGGTAGTGTAGGGAGTCGTGCTGGGGGAGTGTTTTAGGGTTTAGGGTAGTGCAGTGGTGTTTGGGTAGTGATGGGGGTCGTGCTGGGGGTAGTGTTTTAGGGTTTAGGGTAGTGTTTTAGGGTTTAGGTAGTGTAGGGGGTTGTGCTGGGGGTAGTGGTTTAGGGTTTAGGGTAGTGCAGTGGTGTTTGGGTAGTGTAGGGGCTACTGCTGGGGGTAGTGTTTTAGGGTTTATGGTAGTGCAGTGGTGTTTGGGTAGTGTAGGGGTACTGCTGGGGGTAGTGTTTTAGGGTTTAGGGTAGTGCAGTGGTGTTTGGGTAGTGTAGGGGGTAGTGTTTTAGGGTTTAGGGTAGTGCAGTGGTGTTTGTGTAGTGTAGGGGGTCGTGCTGGGGGTAGTGTTTTAGGGTTTAGGGTAGTGCAGTGGTGTTTGTGTAGTGTAGGAGGTCATGTTTTAGGGTTTAGGGTAGTGCAGTGGTCTTTGGGTAGTGTAGGGAGTCGTGCGTGGGGTAGTGTTTTAGGGTTTAGGGTAGTGCAGTGGTGTTTGGGTAGTGTATGGGGTCATGCGGGGGGGTAGTGCTTTAGGGTTTAGGGCAGTGCAGTGGTGTTTGGGTAGTGTAGGGGGTCATGCTGGGGGAGTGTTTTAGGGTTTAGGGCAGTGCAGTGGTGTTCGGGTAGTGTAGGGGGTCGTGCTAGGGAGAGTGTTTTAGGGTTTAGGGCAGTGCAGTGGTATTCGGGTAGTGTAGGGGGTGGTGCTGGGGGGAGTGTTTGAGGGTTTAGGGGAGTGCAGTCGTGTTCGGGTAGTGTAGGGGTCATGCTGGGGGAGTATTTTAGGGTTTAGGGTAGTGCAAGGGTGTTCGGGTAGTGTAGGGGGTCATGCTGGCGGTAGTGTTTTAGGGTTTAGGGCACTGCAGTGGTGTTCGGGCAGTGTAGGGGGTCATGCTGGGGGTGGTGTTTTAGGGTTAAGGGCAGTGCAGTGGTGTTCGGGCAGTGTAGGGGGTCATGCTGGGGGTGGTGTTTCAGGGTTTAGGGCAGTGCAGTGGTGTTCGGGCAGTGTAGGGGGTCGTGCTGGGGGTGGTGTTTCAGGGTTTAGGGTAGTGCAGTGGTGTTCGGGCAGTGTAGGGGGTGGTGCAGGGGGTGGTGTTTCAGGGTTTAGGGCAGTGCAGTGGTGTTCGGGCAGTGTAGGGGGTGGTGCAGGGGGTGGTGTTTCAGGGTTTAGGGCAGTGCAGTGGTGTTTGGGCAGTGTAGCGGGTCATGCTGGGGTGGTGTTTCAGGGTTTAGGGCAGTGCAGTGGTGTTCGGGCAGTGTAGGGGTGGTGCAGGGGTGGTGTTTCAGGGATTAGGGCAGTGCAGTGGTGTTTGGGCAGTGTAGGGGGTGGTGCAGGGGGTGGTGTTTCAGGGTTTAGGGCAGTGCAGTGGTGTTTGGGTAGTGTAGGGGGTCGTGCAGGGGGTGGTGTTTCAGGGTTTAGGGCAGTGCAGTGGTGTTCAGGCAGTGTAGGGGGTCGTGCTGGGGCTGGTGTTTCAGGGTTTAGGGCAGTGCAGTGGTGTTCGGGCAGTGTAGGGGGTCTTGCTGGGGCTGGTGTTTCAGAGTCTAGGGCAGTGCAGTGGTGTTCGGGCAGTGTAAGGGGTCTTGCTGGGGCTGGTGTTTCAGGGTTTAGGGCAGTGCAGTGGTGTTCGGGCAGTGTAGGGGGTCGTGCTGGGGGTGGTGTTTCAGGGTTTAGGGCAGTGCAGTGGTGTTCGGGCAGTGTAGGGGGTCGTGCTGGGGCTTGTGTTTCAGGGTTTAGGGCAGAGCAATGGTGTTCAGGCAGTGTAGGGGGTTGTGCTGGAGGTGGTGTTTAAGGGTTTAGGGCAGTGCAGTGGTGTTCGGGCAGTGTAGGGGGTCTTGCTGGGGGTGGTGTTTCAGGGTTTAGGGCAGTGGTGTTCAGGCAGTGTAGGGGGTCTTGCTGGGGGTGATGTTTCAGGGTTTAGGACAGTGCAGTGGTGTTCGGGCAGTGTAGGGGTCTTGCTGGCGGTAGTGTTTCAGGGTTTAGGGCAGTGCAGTGGTGTTCGGGCAGTGTAGGGGTCGTGCTGGGGGTGGTGTTTCAGGGTTTAGGGCAGTGCAGTGGTGTTCGGGCAGTGTAGGGGGTCATGCTGGGGGTGGTGTTTCAGGGTTTAGGGCAGTGCAGTGGTGTTCCGGCAGTGTAGGGGGTCATACAGGGGGGGTTTCAGGGTTTAGGGCAGTGCAGTGGTGTTCGGGCAGTGTAGGGGGTCATGCTGGGGGTGGTGTTTCAGGGTTTAGGGCAGTGCAGTGGTGTTCGGGCAGTGTAGGGTGTCGTGCTGGGGGTGGTGTTTCAGGGTTTAGGGCAGTGCAGTGGTGTTCGGGCAGTGTAGGGGTCGTGCAGGGGTTGGTGTTTCAGGGTTTAGGGCAGTGCAGTTGTGTTTGGGCAGTGTAGGGGGTCGTGCAGGGGGTGGTGTTTCAGGGTTTAGGGCAGTGCAGTGGTGTTCGGCCAGTGTAGGTGGTCTTGCTGGGGTGGTTTTTCAGGGTTTAGTGCAGTGGTGTTCGGGCAGTGTAGGGGGTCTTGCTGAGGGTGGTGTTTCAGGGTTTAGGGCAGGGCAGTGGTGTTCGGGCAGTGTAGGGGGTCTTGCTGGGGCTGGTGTTTCAGGGTTTAGGGCAGTGCAGTGGTGTTCGGGCAGTGTAGGGGGTCTTGCTGGGGCTGGTGTTTCAGGGTTTAGGGCAGTGCAGTGGTGTTCGGGCAGTGTAGGGGGTCGTCCTGGGGCTGGTGTTTCAGGGTTTAGGGCAGTGCAGTTGTGTTCGGGCAGTGTAGGGGGTCGTGCTGGGGCTGGTGTTTCAGGGTTTAGGGCAGTGCAGTGGTTTTCGGGCAGTGTAGGCGGTCGTGCTGGGGCTGGTGTTTCAGGGTTTAGGGCAGTGCAGTGGTGTTCGGGCAGTGTACGGGGTTGTGCTGGGGCTGGTGTTTCAGGGTCTAGGGCAGTGCAGTGGTGTTCGGGCAGTATAGTGGGTCATGCTGGGGGTGGTGTTTCAGGGTTTAGGGCAGTGCAGTGGTGTTCGGGCAGTGTAGGGGGTCGTGCAGGGGCTGGTGTTTCAGGGTTTAGGGCAGTGCAGTGGTGTTCGGGCAGTGTAGGGGGTTGTGCTGGGGGTAGTGTTTTAGGGTTTAGGGTAGTGCAGTGGTGCTTGTGTAGTGTAGGGGGTCGTGCTGGGGGTAGTGTTTTAGGGTTTAGGGTAGTGCAGTGGTGTTTGTGTAGTGTAGGGGGTCATGTTTTAGGGTAGTGCAGTGGTGTTTGGGTAGTGTAGGGGGTCGTGCTGGGGGTAGTGTTTTAGGATTTAGGTTAGTGCAGTGGTGTTTGGGTAGTGTAGGGGTCGTGCTGGGGGTAGTGTTTTAGGGTTTAGGGTAGTGCAGTGGTGTTTGTGTAGTGTAGGGGGTCATGCTGGGGGTAGTGTTTTAGGGTTTAGGATGGTGCAGTGGTGCTTGTGTAGTATAGGGGGTTGTGCTGGGGGTAGTGTTTTAGGGTTTAGGGTAGTGCAGTGGTGTTTTTGTAGTGTAGGGGGTCATGTTTTAAGATGCAACGCTCCAATACCTGACCAGTCTGCACTACATAAAACTGTAAAAAAACTAAAAATAAAAAGTGTTTTGCACACTTTTGTCATTGGGCTATATGTGGGCTACATCTGGGTAATATTTGTGCTACATTTGGGCTCTTTTTCTCTGGTGGCCATCTTGGAAGACTTCTTTGTTATGAAGTTTCCTAATTTCCTCATTACTGCAGTCTCCTCAGTAGGAAATGCTTTCAGTTTTTTACTTTGATTCCATCAAGAAGGCATTCAGATGTGTCTCACATTTGCCATAAATTCAGAATGTTAGCACTCTAGTTGCTCATTAGATCACTGTAGTTAAGCTGCTGCTCACCAGGGAGTTAACTGGAAGTCTGCTGCTGGTATTGAAAGTGATTGTTTCAGTGTGCATGTCAGAATTTTCTAATGAAATAGAAGAGGATTTGAGATCTCACTTAAAACATGCCCTAATTTTTCTTTCTGAGGCACTAACCATAATTTCTATTTCAAAAAGAACCCCCTCATTTTGTTCCTTTTTAAATTAAATGTTTTAAGTGTTACCGGTTTATTCCAATCAAGATGACTTCAGGTGTGCCATACTTTTGTCATAAGTAGGGCTGTTAGCGCTCTAGTTGTTCTTTAGAACACTCTGGGAAGCTGCAGTAGAACACAAAGGCATCAACTGGCAGGCTGCTCTTGTTGAAATATAACAGGAAGATATTTGAGATCACACTTGAAACATGTCCTAATTTTTTTTCTACAGCACTAACCATAATTTCTATGACAAAATGAACCCCATCATTTTGTTCCTTTTTAAATTAAATGTTTTAAGTGTTACCAGTTTATTCCAATCAAGATGGCTTCAGGTGTGCCATACGTTTGTCATAAGTAAGGCTGTTAGCACTCTAGTTGTTCTTTAGAACACTCTGGGAAGCTGCAGTAGAACACAAAGGAGTCAACTGACAGTCTCTGCCCTTGTTGGATGCACATGTTTTACTGAGAATGTCAGACTTCATTCTCACATGACTGAGAAAGATAATGTGAATTTACAGAAAATATGCTCTCATTTTAGCTTCTGGAGCACCTTCCAAAACTGTATGGGACAAGCATGTGAAAATAGTTTTCTCTCAAACATGATTCATGATATCCCAGCAGAAGGTTTTTCACAGGGTAAAATCACCTTAGAACACACCACAATTCCTGAAATTAGTATGGTACCATCAACAAATGAATTCTAATGTAACTAAAGTCTGTTATCACCCTTTATAGTTCTCCTTTTGGTAACCCTCAAAATCTTTGATTCACTACAATGCATTTCAATGGGGTACTATCATGTATATTGGTCCCAAGATGGCTGCCAGCGATTCCAGGATGAAGCTGACAGCCAATCAGATCTCACAATGACATGTGTGGTTAGGCTCCGCCCAGATATATATGTGATTTTACTTTTGATTTTCTCAGGAACTACTGAACGGATTTACACCATTTAACCAAAAAGGCACAACTCTGAACCAAGGGCTACCTTTTTGCCAAATTTGGCGTAATTCCGTTCAGCAGTTCGGGCTGTAGCCTTGCATAAAGTTTCCTATGGGAAATTGATTTTTGACTCTTATTTTTGAATTTCTCCGCAACTACTGAACGGATTTACACCATTTAAAAAAGGTCGCTTTCTGAACCAAGCGCTACCTTTTTGCCAAATTTGGTGTAATTCCGTTTAGCAGTTCGGGCTGTAGCCGTGTCTAAAATTTCCTATGGGAATTAACATAGAGAAAACTTGTTTTGGGACCCCCCTTTTTCTTGGCCCCCGCTTGCCGAATCACCCCGAAACTTTCAGGATAGGAGCAGACCGGAGCGCCCCACGAGTTTTGAAAATTTCGCAAAGATTCATCAACCGGCGCCAAAGTTATTGGAAATAGAATGTTGTGAATTTCCTATGGATAATAGGTCCTAACTATAACTATCTACTGGCGACCGCCAGTAGATAATATATATATGCAGAGGACTTCGCTGTTGAACTCCATGTGTGGCTGGAACAGACGAATGCAGACCCAGGTATAAGTGCAAAGTTTCTTTTATTTAAAGATGCCCAACACTTCCGCCATAACGCGTTTCGGCTTTCAAGAAGCCTTGATCACATGACACTTTCAAGAGACTGACTCACCATTTAAAGTGCAAGTGCATTAACACGTGATTTGCAAAACTTCATTAACATGGAAAAGTCACTTCATGAAGCACCCGGCAACATTATAAAAACAATTAGAGTCTCAATAAATATTAATGTTATTCACATAAATATTTAGGCAGGATAAAAATATTAATATTATTAGACAAATACTTTGTGTAGCAAAATATTCGCTAAAAACCAAATTCATGCTGAATAATTGAGAAAAATACATCAATTAAAAAACCATGTAAAATTTCGCCCAAAATGAGCAAAATAAAAAGGATGTTGCTTAATTAATTCATAAAAACAACACCCTTATGAAGATATTATAGTAATCATGAATAAATAATATTCAAAAACATCAATTTAAAACATGATCCTTTTTTTCTTTACTTTCTCGTGGCCTTTGGAAATGCCGCCTGTTGATTTGTCATAATCCCACCAATAGGGAAAGACATTGGAATATTTAAGAGACCACAAGCTGCACTGAAGATCAAAGGATTTATTTGCACTGAAGAAGGCCCATGCCGAAATGCATTTGCTGTAATAAATCAAGTTAATACTCCCGTGAGTGCTCCGAACTTTCTTATCGTAGTTGTTGTGAAACATAGGCGGATTCATCCTCCGTCCGGAGGCACCCACCGTGCTGTTTGAGGGCTTGGGTGAAGCGAGGAAGTTGTTATATATATATATATATATCCACGCTCTGGCTTGTTACTGATACGAGAGGCACTCGAACAAACAACACGAGCTGCAAGCATCATACTCCTTTATTAGGTACGAAGGAGCCGGCCCCCCGATCACTTTCGCAGCCAAATCACCTGCTGCCAACGCGTTTCGAAGTCTCCCTTCTTTATCAAGGCTGGTGGTGAAATGAAAACACAGTCCGGTCACTGCCCCATATATTTGCATAATTGCGCGCCCTCTATGGGCCGTTCTGAATGACTCTGCGCAAAGTTTTATGGGCGTTGAAGTCCCGGAGGGAAAATGCATTCCCATTTAAAGTGCATATAATCCTGCTGTGAAATAAAACCCACAGATGGGTCTCGGTGGTCAGGCTCCCTCTCAATCCTGTGTAGTTGCCCCACATGTAGAGGCCAGTAGATCCCAACCTCCGTGGCCCCCTCTCATCATGGGGTGGTGCACTCTCGGCGGTAAGGCCACCGCCAATATGTCCACGCTCTGGCTTGTTCCTGATACGAGAGGCACTCGAACAAACAACACGAGCTGCAAGCATCAGACTCCTTTATTGGGTACGAAGGAGCCGGCCCCCCGATCACTTTCGCAGCCAAATCACCTGCTGCCAACGCGTTTCAAAGACTCCCTTCTTTATCAAGGCTGGTGGTGAAATGAAAACACAGTCCGGTCACAGCCCCATATATTTGCATAATTGCGCGCCCTCTATGGGCCGTTCTGAAAGACTCTGCGCAAAGTTTTATGGGCGTTGAAGTTCCGGAGGGAAAATGCATTCCCATTTAAAGTGCATTTAATCCTGCTGTGAAATAAAACCCACAGATGGGTCTCGGTGGTCAGGCTCCCTCTCAATCCTGTGTAGTTGCCCCACATGTAGAGGCCGGTAGATCCCAACCTACGTGGCCCCCTCTCATCATGGGGTGGTGCACTCTCAGCGGTAAGGCCACCGCCAATATGTCCACGCTCTGGCTTGGCTCTGGCTCTGGCCAGTAGATAGTTATAGTTAGGACCTAGTTTCCATAGGAAAAGCGTTTTTTCTTTTCCCAATAACTTTGGCACCGGATGACGAATCTTCACGAGATTTTCAAAACTAGTGAGGCGCTCCGGTCAGCTCCTATCCTGAAAGTTTCGGGGTGATTCGTCAAGCGGGGGCCGAGAAAAAAGGGGGGTCCCAAAACGCATTTTGCCCATGTTATTTCCCATAGGAAACTTTAGACACAGCTACAGCCCGAACTGCTGAATGGAATTACACCAAATTTGGCAAAAAGGTAGCCCTTGGTTCAGAAAGCGCCCTTTTTTTAAATGGTGTAAATCCGTTCAGTAGTTCCTGAGAAATTCAAAAAATAGAGGTCAAAAAATCAATTTCCCATAGGAAACTTTAGACACGGTTACAGCCAAAACTGCTAAACGGAATTACACCAAATTTGGCAAAAAGGTAGTGCTTGGTTCAGAAAGCGCCCTTTTTTTTAAATGATGTAAATCTGTTCAGTAGTTTTCGAGATATTAAAGGAAAAAAATCTTTATATATCTGGGCGGGACCTAACTACACAAGCACGAGCTTGGCTCTAATTGGCTGGCAACACTTCAATCCAGGAAGTGTTGGCAGCCATCTTGGTGCAATGCTTTTTAGGTCTCACCTAGCGACGCAGCGCATGCGCTGCTCACTACACAACCACCACTGCACTGCCCTAAACCCTAAAACACTACCCCAGCACGACCCCCTACACTGCACGAACATCACTGCACTGCCCTAAACCCTAAAACACTACCCCAGCACGACCCCCTACACTGCCCGAACACCACTGCAGTGCCCTAAACCCTGAAACACCACCCCCAGCACGACCCCCTACACTGCCCGAACACCACTGCACTGCCCTAAACCCTGAAACACTACCCCCAGCATGACCCCCTATACTGCCTGAACACCACTGCACTGCCCTAAACCCTGAAACACTACCCCCAGCAAGATCCCCTTCACTGCCCGAACACCACTGCACTGCCCTAAACCCTGAAACATCACCCCCAGCAAGACCCTCTATACTGCCTGAACACCACTTCCCTAAACCCTGAAACACCAGCCCCAGCATGACCCCCTACACTGCCCGAACACCACTGCTCTGCCCAAAACCCTGAAACACCAGCCCCAGCACGACCCCCTACACTGCCCGAACACCACTGCACTGCCCTAAACCCTGAAACACCAGCCCAAGCACGACCCCCTACACTGCCCGAACACCACTGCACTGCCCTAAACCCTGAAACGCTAGCCCCAGCACGACCCCCTACACTGCCCGAACACCACTGCACTGCCCGAAACCCTGAAACGCTAGCCCCAGCACGACCCCCTACACTGCCCGAACACCACTGCACTGCCCGAAACCCTGAAACGCTAGCCCCAGCACGAACCCCTACACTGCCCGAACACCACTGCACTGCCCTAAACCCTGAAACACTAGCCCCAGCACGACCCCCTACACTGCCCGAACACCACTGCACTGCCCGAAACCCTGAAACGCTAGCCCCAGCACGACCCCTACACTGCCCGAACACCACTGCACTGCCCGAAACCCTGAAACGCTAGCCCCAGCACGACCCCCTACACTGCCCGAACACCACTGCACTGCCCTAAACCCTGAAACGCCAGACCCAGCACGACCCCTACACTGCCCGAACACCACTGCACTGCCCTAAACCCTGAAACGCCAGTCCCTGCACGACCCCCTACACTGCCCGAACACCACTGCACTGCCCTAAACCCTGAAACACCAGCCCAAGCACGACCCCCTACACTGCCCGAACACCACTGCACTGCCCTAAACCCTGAAACACTAGCCCCAGCACGACCCCCTACACTGCCCGAACACCACTGCACTGCCCGAAACCCTGAAACGCTAGCCCCAGCACGACCCCCTACACTGCCCGAACACCACTGCACTGCCTTAAACCCTGAAACACCACCCCCAGCACGACCCCCTACACTGCCCGAACAACACTGCACTGCCCTAAACCCTGAAACACTACCCCCAGCAAGACCCCCTACACTGCCCGAACACCACTGCACTGCCCTAAACCCTGAAACATCACCCCCAGCACGACCCCCTACACTGCCCGAACACCACTGCCCTAAACCCTGAAACACCAACCCCAGCACGACCCCCTACACTGCCCGAACACCACTGCACTGCCCTAAACCCTGAAACATCAGCCCCAGCACGACCCCCTACACTGCCCGAACACCACTGCACTGCCCTAAACCCTGAAACACCAGCCCCAGCAAGACCCCCTACACTGCCCGAACACCACTGCACTGCCCTAAACCCTGAAACACCACCCCCAGCATGACCCCTACACAGCCCGAACACCACTGCACTGCCCTAAACCCTGAAACACCACCCCCTGCATGACCCCCTACACTGCCCGAACACCGCAGCACTGCCCGACACCCTAAAGCACCACCCCCTGCACGACCACCTACACTGCCCAAACACCACTGCACTGCCCTAAACCCTAAAACACCCCCCCAGCACGACCCCCTACAGTGCCCGAACACCACTGCACTGCCCTAAACCCTAAAACACCACCCCCAGCACGACCCCCTACACTGCCCAAACACCAATGCACTGCCCTAAACCCTAAAACACCACCCCCAGCACGACCCCCTACACTACCCGAACACCAATGCACTGCCCTAAACCCTAAAACACTACCCGTTACACTACCCAAACACCAATGCACTGCCCTAAACACTAAAACACCACCCCCGCACGACCCCCTACACTACCCAAAGACCACTGCACTACCCTAAACCCTAAAACACGACCCCCCGCACGACCCCCTACACTACCCAAAGACCGCTGCACTACCCTAAACCCTAAAACACGACCCCCTACACTACACAAACACCGCTGCACTACCCTAAACCCTAAAACACTACCCCCAGCACGACCCCCTACACTACACAAACACCACTGCACTACCCTAAACCCTAAAACACTACCCCCTACACTACACAAACACCACTGTACTACCCTAAACCCTAAAACACTACCCCCAGCATGACCCCTATACTACCCAAACACCACTGCACTACCCTAAACCCTAAAACACTACCCCCAGCAGTATCCCCTACACTACCCAGACACCACTGCACTACCCTAAACCCTAAAACACGACACCCAGCAGTACCCCCTACACTACCCAAACACCATTGCACTACCCTAAACCCTAAAACACTACCCCCAGCAGTACCCCCTACACTACCCAAACACCACTGCATGACCCTAAACCCTAAACCACTACCCCCAGCATGACCCCCTACACTACCCAAACACCACTGTACTACCCTAAAACACTACCCCCAGCACGACCCCCTACACTACCCAAACACCACTGCACTACCCTAAACCCTAAAACACTCCCCCAGCATGACTCCCTACACTACCCAAACACCACTGCACTACCCTAAACTCTAAATCTACCCTAAGCACGACCCCTTACACTACCCAAACACCACTGCACTACCCTAAACCCTAAATCTACCCCCAGCACGACCCCCTACACTACCCAAACACCACTGCACTACCCTAAACCCTAAATCTACCCTCAGCATGACCCCCTACACTGCCCGAACACCACTGCACTGCCCTAAACCCTGAAACACCAGCCCAAGCACGACCCCTACACTGCCCGAACACCACTGCACTGCCCTAAACCCTGAAACACCAGCCCCTGCATGACCCCCTACACTGCCCGAACACCACTGCACTGCCCTAAACCCTGAAACACCACCCCCTGCACGACCCCCTACACTGCCCGAACACCACTGCACTGCCCTAAACTCTGAAACACCACCCCCAGCACGACCCCCTACACTGCCTGAACACCACTGCACTGCCCTAAACCCTGAAACACCACCCCCTGCACGACCCCCTACACTGCCCGAACACCACTGCACTGCCCTAAACCCTGAAACACTACCCCCAGCAAGACCCCCTACACTGCCCGAACACCACTGCCCTAAACCCTGAAACACCAGCCCCAGCATGACCCCCTACACTGCCGGAACACCACTGCACTGCCCTAAACCCTGAAACACCACCCCCAGCACAACCCCCTACACTGCCCGAACACCACTGCTCAGCCCTAAACCCTGAAACACCAGTCCCAGCATGACCCCCTACACTGCCCGAACACCACTGCACTGCCCTAAACCCTGAAACATCAGCCCCAGCACGACCCCCTACACTGCCCGAACACCACTGCACTGCCCTAAACCCTGAAACACCAGCCCCAGCAAGACCCCCTACACTGCCCAAACACCACTGCACTGACCTAAACCCTGAAACACCACCCCCAGCAAGACCCCCTACACTGCCCGAACACCACTACCCTGCCCTAAACCCTGAAACACCACCCCCAGCACGACCCCCTACACTGCCCGAACACCACTGCACTGCCCTAAACCCTGAAACACCAGCCCCAGCACGACCCCCTACACTGCCCGAACACCACTGCACTGCCCTAAACCCTAAACACCACACCCAGCACGACCCCCTACTCTGCCCGAACACCACTGCACTGCCCTAAATCCTGAAACACCAGCCCCAGCACGACCCCCTACACTGCCCTAAACCCTGGAACACCAACCCCAGCACGACCCCCTACACTGCCCGAACACCACTGCACTGCCCTAAACCCTGAAACCCCAGCCCCAGCACGACCCCCTACATTGCCTGAACACCACTGCACTTCCCTAAACCCTGAAACACCAGCCCCAGCACGACCCCCTACACTGCCCGAACACCACTGCACTGCCCTACACTCTGAAACACCAGCCCCGCACGACCCCTACTCTGCCCGAAAACCACTGCACTGCCCTAAACCCTGAAACACCAGCCCCCGCATGACCCCCTACACTGCCCGAACACCACTGCACTGCCCTAAACCCTGAAACACCACCCCCAGCACGACCCCCTTCACTGCCCGAACACCACTGCACTGCCCTAAACCCTGAAACACCACCCCCAGCACGACCCCCTACACTGCCCAAACACCACTGCACTGCCCTAAACTCTGAAACACCACCCCCAGCACGACCCCTACCCTGCCCAAACACCACTGCCCTAAACCCTGAAACACCACCCCCTGCAAGACCCCCTACACTGCCCAAACACCACTGCACTGCCCTAAACCCTAAAACACCACCCCCAGCATGACCCCCTATACTGCCCGAACACCACTGCACTGCCCTAAACCCTGAAACACCACCCCCCTGCACGACCCCCTACACTGCCCAAACACCACTGCACTGCCCTAAACCCTAAAACACCACCCTCTGCATAACCCCCTACACTGCCCGAACACCTCTGCACTGTCCTAAACCCTAAAACACCCCCCCAGCACGACCCCCTACACTGCCCGAACACCACTGCACTGCCCAAAACCCTAAAACACCACCCCCAGCACGACCCTCTACACTGCCCGAACACCAATGCACTGCCCTAAACCCTAAAACACCACCCCCAGCACGACTCACTACACTACCCAAACACCAATGCACTGCCCTAAACCCTAAAACACTACCCCCTGCACGACCCCCTACACTACCCAAACACCAATGCACTGCCCTAAACCCTAAAACACCACCCCCGCACGACCCCCTACACTACCCAAAGACCACTGCACTACCCTAAACCCTAAAACACGACCCCCCGCATGACCCCCTACACTACCCAAAGAGCACTGCACTACCCTAAACCCTAAAACACAACCCCCTACACTACACAAACACCGCTGCACTACCCTAAACCCTAAAACGCTACCCCCAGCACGACCCCCTACACTACACAAACACCACTGCACTACCCTAAACCCTAAAACACTACCCCCTACACTACACAAATACCACTGCACTACCCTAAACCCTAAAACACTACCCCCTACCCTACAAAAATACCACTGCAATACCCTAAACCCTGAAACACTACCCCCAGCAGTACCCCTACACTACCCAACACCACTGCACTACCCTAAACCCTAAAACACTACCCCCAGCAGTACCCCCTACACTATCCAAACACCATTGCACTACCCTAAACCCTAAAACACTACCCCCAGCAGTACCCCCTACACTACCCAAACACCACTGCACGACCCTAAACCCTAAACCACTACCCCCAGCATGACCCCCTACACTACCCAAACACCACTGCACTACCCTAAACCCTAAAACACTACCCCCAGCATGACCCCCTACACTACCCAAACACCACTGCACTACCCTAAACCCTAAAACACTCCCCCAGCACGACTCTCTACACTACCCAAACACCACTGCACTACCCTAAACCCTAAATCTACCCCCAGCACGACCCCCTACACTACCCAAACAC
This sequence comes from Calotriton arnoldi, assembly GCA_963921515.1. Classification (NCBI taxonomy): domain Eukaryota; kingdom Metazoa; phylum Chordata; class Amphibia; order Caudata; family Salamandridae; genus Calotriton; species Calotriton arnoldi. The sequence continues at coordinate 576,780 of CAWUFW010006584.1, forward strand.
CACTGCACTACCCTAAACCCTAAATCTACCCCCAGCACGACCCCCTACACTACCCAAACACCACTGCACTACCCTAAACCCTAAATCTAACCTCAGCACGACCCCCTACACTACCCAAACACCACTGCACTACCCTAAACCCTAAAACACTACCCCCAGCACGACCCCCTACACTACACCAACACCACCTCACTACCCTAAACCCTAAAACACTACCCCAGCACGACCCCCTACACTACCCAAACACCACTGCACTACCCTAAACCCTAAAACACTACCCCCAGCACGACCCCCTACACTACCGAAACACCACTGCACTACCCTAAACCCTAAAACACTACCCCCAGCACGACCCCCTACACTACACAAACACCACTGCACTGCCCTAAACCCTAAAACACTACCCCCTGCACGACCCCCTACACTACACAAACACCACTGCACTACCCTAAACCCTAAATCTACCCCATGCATGACCCCTACACTACACAAACATCACTGCACTACCCTAAACCCTAAAACACTACCACCAACACGACTCCCTATACTACACAAACACCACTGCACTACCCTAAACCCTAAAACACTACCCTCAGCACGACCCCCTACACTACCCAAACACCACTGCACTACCCTAAACCCTAGAAAAGTAACCACCACCCCATGATCCCCCTTACCTCTCACTCCTCGTGGTTCCTCTCTCCCCATGGTTCCTGCTTCATGTCGTCTCTGAGGGGCGGTGCACGTCGTTGTGAGGAAACGGAACAGCCTCTGTTTCCTTACAACGACGTGGATAGTCTACATTTTTTTAGAACTCATGGTCATTTACCATACATACCTTTACAACAAAATTTGTTATAAAGGCATGCGTGGTAAATGACCATGCGTTCTAAAAAAATGCGTAGTAATGACTTCGCGATGCACAACACATGCGTGGTAATGCATGCGTTGTAATGGTATCGCAAAGTAAAAAAGTCATTGTAACGGCTGTTTACCGATTGAAGCTGGCCCCTGATCTTCAGTGAGTCGTTTATTTGATAAATTAGGAGGAAGGAATGTGTTTCTTTTACCGAAAAGTGCATTCCCGGCTGTTGTATTGTGAAAGTGTCCGCGTGGCCTGTTTTCACTTCCGGTGAGAGAGTGGAAGAGTCTGTTTGGATCTAAAGGGGTTCTGCTGTTGGATGGGGCCGGCGCGACACGTCATCAGAAAACACAGCTAATGGAAAGCGTTGTCCCCGAAGTGTGGAGCAGTGCCATGAGGGGTCAATGAGTGTGCGTCCCACCGCAGTATGACCGTACCGCGTGACCCATGTGCCGCCTCCAGTGTACGGAAGGCAGAAGCGGCATTCATCGCAGGTCCTCTTGAAGAACGTTGTAGCACTAATTCTACATTTTGGAACTAGGGCATTTTAACCTTGTTGTTCCTGCCAGATACAAAGAGAAGATCCTGTGTTATTCAGTGCCCTCGTTACCTTTTCTGTGGGTAGTGCTGCTTGTCACTTCGCTGCCCCGCCGGTGCACATGACTGGGCTCCCCACCTCATGTGCCATCTGCAGGGCCTCTGCCCTCGGATCACTGGTTTCGGTTTCTGGAGTGGCAACATAAACAGTTGCTCCCAAAGGACTAGCCTGAACACTTAGGTGAATATCCCCTGCACCAGCATTCCGCGTAAATTCTTTCCTAGCTCTCCCACGTTGACGACGATGTCATAATAGCACGGCTCCGCTCGCGACACCGTATGACGTCAGAGGAGCCATAAGAGGACCTCGTCGGCGTGCTGACGTCAGTTCCACCCATTTTTTCCGTGCCACCGAGGTAAACAGGTGGACCAACACATTTTCACATGTATACATAGTATACTAAATATATTATCTACTGGCGGTCGCTAGTAGATAGTTATAGTTAGGACCTATTTTCCATAGGAAATCCGCGACAATCTATTTGAAATAACTCTTGCGTCGGTTGACGAATCTTCGTGAAATTTTCAAACTTTATGGCCTGCCCAGGTCCGCTCCTACCCTGAAAGTCTCAGGGTGATTCGTCAAGCGGGGGCCGAGAAAAAAGGGGGGTCCCAAAACGTGTTTTCCCCATTCATTTTCCCATAGGAAACTTTAGACACGGCTACAGCCCGAACTGCTGAACGGAATTACACCAAATTTGGCAAAGAGGTAGTTCTTGGTTCAGAAAGAACCCTTTTGTTAAATGGTGTAAATCCGTTCAGTAGTTGTGGAGAAATTAAAAAATAAGAGTCAAAAAATCAATTTCCCATAGGAAACTTTATGAAAGGCTACAGCCCGAACTGCTGAACGGAATTACACCAAATTTGGCAAAGAGGTAGTTCTTGGTTCAAAAAGAACCCTTTTGTTAAATGGTGTAAATCCGTTCAGTAGTTGCTGAGAAAATCAAAAGTAAAAACACATATATATCTGGGCGGAGCCTAACCACACATGTCATCGTGAGATCTGATTGGCTGTCAGCACTTCATCCTGGAATTGCTGGCAGCCATCTTGGGACCAATATAAATGATAGTACCCCATTGAAATGCATTGTAGTGAATCGAAGATTTTGAGGGTTACCAAAAGGAGAACTATAAAGGGTGATAACAGACTTTAGTTACATTAGAATTCATTTGTTGATGGTACCATACTAATTTCAGGAATTGTGGTGTGTTCTAAGGTGATTTTACCCTGTGAAAAACCTTCTGCTGGGATATCATGAATCATGTTTGAGAGAAAACTATTTTCACATGCTTGTCCCATACAGTTTTGGAAGGTGCCCCAGAAGCTATAATGAGAGCATATTTTCTGTAAATTCACATTATCTTTCTCAGTCATGTGAGAATGAAGTCTGACATTCTGAGTAAAACATGTACATCCAACAAGGGCAGAGACTGTCAGTTGATTCCTTTGTGTTCTACTGCAGCTTCCCAGAGTGTTCTAAAGAACAACTAGAGTGCTAACAGCCTTACTTATGACAAAAGTATGGCACACCTGAAGCCATCTTGATTGGAATAAACTGGTAACACTTAAAACATTTAATTTAAAAAGGAACAAAATGATGGGGTTCATCTTGTCATAGAAATTATGGTTAGTGCTCTGGAAAGAAAAATTAGGACATGTTTCAAGTGTGATCTCAAATATCTTCCTGTTATATTTCAACAGGAGCAGCCTGTCAGTTGATGCCTTTGTGTTCTACTGCAGCTTCCCAGAGTGTTCTAAAGAACAACTAGAGCGCTAACAGTCTTACTTATGACAAAAGTATGGCACACCTGAAGCCATCTTGATTGGAATAAACTGGTAACACTTAAAACATTTAATTTAAAAAGGAACAAAATGAGGGGGTTCATTTTGCCATAGAAATTATGGTTAGTGCTGTAGAAAGAAAAATTAGGACATGTTTTAAGTGAGATCTCAAATATCTTCCTGTTATATTTCAACAGGAGCAGCCTGTCAGTTGATGCCTTTGTGTTCTACTGCAGCTTCCCAGAGTGTTCTAAAGAACAACTAGGGTGCTAACAGCCTTACTTATGACAAAAGTATGGCACACCTGAAGCCATCTTGATTGGAATAAACTGGTAACACTTAAAACATTTAATTTAAAAAGGAACAAAATGAGGGGGTTCATTTTGCCATAGAAATTATGGTTAGTGCTGCAAAAGAAAATTTAGTGCATGTTTTAAGTGAGATCTCAAATCCTCTTCTATTTCATTAGAAAATTCTGACATGCAGACTGAAACAATCACTTTCAATACCAGCAGTAGACTTCCAGTTAACTCCTTGGTGAGCAGTAGCTTTACTACAGTGATCTAATGAACAACTAGAGTAATAACATTCTGAATTTATGGCAAATGTGTGACACATCTGAATGCCTTCTTGATGGAATCAAAGTAAAAACTGAAAGCATTTCCTACTGAGGAGACTGCAGTAAATGAGGAAATTAGGAAACTTCATAACAAAGAAGTCTTCCAAGATGGCCACCAGTGAAAAAAGAGCCCAAATGTAGCACAAATATTACCCAGATGTAGCCCACATATAGCCCAATGACAAAAGTGTGCAAAACACTTTTTATTTTTAGTTTTTTTGCAGTTTTATGTAGTGCAGACTGGTCAGGTATTGGAGCGTTGCATCTTAAAACATGACCCCCTACACTACAAAAACACCACTGCACTACCCTAAACCCTAAAACACTACCCCAGCACGACCCCTACACTACACAAGCACCACTGCACTATCCTAAACCCTAAAACACTACCCCCAGCATGACCCCCTACACTACACAAACACCACTGCACTACCCTAAACCCTAAAACACTACCCCAACACCACTGCACTAACCTAAATCCTAAAACACTACCCCCAGCACGACCCCTACACCACCCAAACACCACTGCACTACCCTAAAACATGACCCCTAAACTACACAAACACCACTGCACTACCCTAAACCCTAAAACACTACCCCCAGCACGACCCCGTACACTACACAAGCACCACTGCACTACCCTAAACCCTAAAACACTGCCCCCAGCACGACCCCCTACACTACACAAACACCACTGCACTACCTTAAACCCTAAAACACTACCCCCGCATGACCCCCTACACTGCCCGAACACCACTGCACTGCCCTAAACCCTGAAACACATACCCTAGCACGACCCCCTACACTGCCCAAACACCACTGCACTGCCCTAAACCCTGAAACACCACCCCCTTCACGACCCCCTACACTGCCCGAACACCACTGCACTGCCCTAAACCCTGAAACACCACCCCCAGCATGACCCCTACACTGCCCGAACACCACTGCACTGCCCTAAACCCTGAAACACTATCCCCAGCAAGACCTCCTACACTGCCCGAACACCACTGCACTGCCCTAAACCCTGAAACATCACCCCCAGCAAGACCTCCTACACTGCCCGAACACCACTGCACTGCCCTAAACCCTGAAACATCACCCCCAGCAAGACCCCTACACTGTCCGAACACCACTGCCCTAAACCCTGAAACACCACCCCCAGCACGACCCCCTACACTGCCCGAACACCACTGCACTGCCCTAAACCCTGAAACACCACCCCCAGCATGACCCCCTACACTGCCCAAACACCACTGCACTGCCCTAAACCCTGAAACACCACCCCCTGCACGACCCCCTACACTGCCCGAACACTACTGCACTGCCCTAAACCCTGAAACACCACCCCCAGCAAGACCCCCTACACTGCCCGAACACCACTGCCCTAAACCCTGAAACACCACCCCCAGCAAGACCCCCTACACTGCCCGAACACCACTGCACTGCCCTAAACCCTGAAACACCAGCCCCAGCACGACCCCATACACTGCCCGAACACCACTGCACTGCCCTAAACCCTGAAACACCACCCCCAGCACGACCCCCTACACTGCCCGAACACCACTGCCCTAAACCCTGAAACACCACCCCCAGCAAGACCCCCTACACTGCCCGAACACCACTGCACTGCCCTAAACCCTGAAACACCAGCCCCAGCACGACCCCATACACTGCCCGAACACCACTGCACTGCCCTAAACCCTGAAACACCACCCCCAGCACGACCCCCTACACTGCCCGAACACCACTGCACTGCCCTAAACCCTGAAACACCACCCCTGCACGATCCCCTACACTGCCCGAACACTACTGCACTGCCCTAAACCCTGAAACACCACCCCCAGCACGACCCCCTACACTGCACGAACACCACTGCACTGCCCTAAACCCCGAAACACTACCCCCAGCAAGACCCCCTACACTGCCCGAACACCACTGCCTAAACCCTGAAACACCACCCCCAGCAAGACCCCCTACACTGTCCGTACACCACTGCACTGCCCTAAACCCTGAAACACCACCCCCAGCAAGACCCCCTACACTGCCCAAACACCACTGCACTGCCCTAAACCCTGAAACACCACCCCCAGCACGACCCCCTACACTGCCCGAACACCACTGCACTGCCCTAAACCATGAAGCACCAGCCCCAGCACGACCCCCTACACTGCCCGAACACCACTGCACTGCCCTAGACCCTGAAACACCACCCCCAGCACGACCCCCTACACTGCTCGAACACCACTGCACTGCCCTAAACCCTGAAACACCAGCCCCAGCACAATCCCGTACACTGCCCGAACACCACTGCACTGCCCTAAACCATGAAACACCAGCCCCAGCACGACCGCCTACACTGCCCGAAAACCACTGCACTGCCCTAAACCCTGAAACACCAGCCCCAGCAAGACCCCCTACACTGCCCGAACACCACTGCACTGCCCTAAACCCTGAAACACCACCCCTCAGCACGACACCCTACACTGCCCGAACACCACTGCACTGCCCTAAACCCTGAAACACCACCCCCAGCACGACCCCCTACACTGCCCGAACACCACTGCACTGCCCTAAACCCTGAAACACCACCCCCTGCACGACCTCCTACACTGCCGGAACACCACTGCACTGCCCTAAACCCTGAAACACCACCCCCAGCACGACCCCCTACACTGCCCGAACACCACTGCACTGCCCTAAACCCTGAAACATCACCCCCAGCAAGACCCCCTACACTGACTGAACACCACTGCCCTAAACCCTGAAACACCACCCCCTACACTGCACGAACACCACTGCACTGCCCTAAACCCTGAAACACCACCTCCAGCAAAACCCCTACACTGCCTGAACACCATTGCTCTGCCCTAAATCCTGAAACACTAGCCCCAGCATGACCCCTACACTGCCCAAACACCACTGCACTGCCCTAAACCCTGAAACACCACCCCCAGCACGACCCCCTACACTGCCCGAACACCACTGCACTGCCCTAAACCCTGAAACACCAGCCCCAGCAAGACCCCCTACACTGCCCGAACACCACTGCACTGCCCTAGACTCTGAAACACCAGCCCCAGCAAGACCCCCTACACTGCCCGAACACCACTGCACTGCCCTAAACCCTGAAACACCAGCCCCAGCATGAGCCTCTACACTGCCCGAACACCACTGCACTGCCCTAAACCCTGAAACACCAGCCCCAGCACGACCACCTACACTGCCCGAACACCACTGCACTGCCCTAAACCCTGAAACACCAGCCACAGCACAACCCCCTACACTGCCCGAACACCACTGCACTGCCCTAAACCCTGAAACACCAGCCCCAGCACGACCCCTACACTGCCCGAACACCACTGTACTGCCCTAAACCCTGAAACACCAGCCCCAGCACGACCCCCTACACTGCCCGAACACCACTGCACTGCCCTAAACCCTGAAACAACACCCCTGCATGACCCCCTACACTGCCCGAACACCACTGCACTGCCCTAAACCCTGAAACACCACCCCCTGCAGCACCCACTACACTGCCCGAACACCACTGCACTGCCCTAAACCCTGAAACACCACCCCCTGCACCGCCCCCTACACTGCCCGAACACCACTGCACTGCCCTAAACCCTGAAACACCACCCCCAGCACGACCCCCTTTACTGCTCGAACACCACTGCACTGCCCCAAACCCTGAAACACCACCCCCAGCATGACCCCCTACACTGCCCGAACACCACTGCCCTAAACCCTGAAATACCACCCCCTGCACGACCCCCTACACTGCCCGAACACCACTGCACTGCCCTAAACCCTGAAACACCACCCCCTACACTTCCCGAACACCACTGCACTGCCCTAAACCCTGAAACACCACCCCCAGCACGACCCCCTACACTGCCCGAACACCACTGCACTGCCCTAAACCCTAAAACACCACCCCCAGCATTACCCCTACACTGCCCAAACACCACTGTACTGTCCTAAACCCTAGAACACTACCCCCAGCATGACCCCCTACACTACCCGAACACCACTGCACTACCCTAAACCCTAAAATACTACCCCCAGCACAACCCCTACATTACCCGAACATGACTGCACTGCCCTAAACCCTCAAACACTCCCCCAGCACGACCCCCTACACTACCCGAACACCACTGCACTGCCCTAAACCCTAAAACACTCCCCCCAGCACGACCCCCTACACTACCCGAACACCACTGCACTGCCCTAAGCCCTAAAACACTCCCCCCAGCACGACCCCCTACACTACCCAAACACCACTGCACTGCCCTAAACCCTAAAACACTACCCCCCGCATGACCCCCTACACTACCCAAACACCAATGCACTACCCTAATCCCTAAAATACTACCCCCCGCATGACCCCCTACACTACCCTAAACCCTAAAACACTACCCCGCATGACTCCCTACACTACCCAAAGACCACTGCACTACCCTAAACCCTAAAACACGACCTCCTACACTACACAAACACCACTGCACTACCCTAAACCCTAAAACACTACCCCCTACACTACACAAACACCACTGCACTACCCTAAACCCTAAAACACTACCCCCAGCAGTACCCCTACACTACCCAAACACCACTGCACTAACCTAAACCCTAAAACACTACCCCCAGCAGTACCCCCTACACTACCCAAACACCACTGCACTACCCTAAATCACTACCCCCAGCACGACCCCCTACACTACCCAAACACCACTGCACTACCCTAAAACACTACCCCCAGCACGACCCCCTACACTACCCAAACACCACTGCACTACCCTAAAACACTCCCCCAGCACAACTCCCTACACTACCCAAACACCACTGCACTACCCTAAACCCTAAATCTACCCCCAGCATGACCCCCTACACTACACAAACACCACTGCACTACCCTAAACCCTAAAACACTACCCCCAGCACGACCCTCTTCACTACCTAAGCACAACTGCACAATTTGTTACAGGCGTTGCAACGCAGGCCTGTGGTGCTTACTGGAAGTACCTAGTGGGCTAGTTGGGCCCCAGGGACCCTCAGGATTCAAGGTGACCTAATCCCCCAACTTAAACCGCACCACGGGGCGCGTTTGCACAGTGGTGAAGGGAGGGGCAGGGCCTCAGGTGACATGTGCGCAAACACGCCCTGTGGTGCGTTTTAAGTTGGGGAATTAATTCCCTTTGAATCCTGAGGGACCCTGGGGCCAACTAGACCACCAGGTACCTTCAGTAAGCACAACAGAGTTGCGTTGCAGAGAGGTGAAAAAGGTGCGTGGCCTCGGAACGCCTCTCTGCAACTCAGCTCTGTGGTCCTAACTGTAGGTACCTGGGGGCTAGTTGGGCCCCAGGGACCCTCAGAATTCAAGGGGACTTAATCCCACAACTTAAAACGCGCCACGGGGTGCGTTTGCACACATGTCACCTCAGGCCCCCCCTCCCTTCACCACTGTGCAAACACGCCCTGTAGCGCGTTTTAAGAGGTCGTTTTAATCCCCCTGCCCTATTATGTACTAGGGACTTGCAGAGGAGGTCATGCTAATCACAGGGGTACCCCAACGCATAGTGTTCCCTAGTGTATGTAGGTGTTTTCACTGTATTCTAAGTGTCTTTTAGCATAGCACTGGCTCTGGTTAGTCAGAGTCAGTTACCACCAGTACCCGTCTGAAAAAGTTGTGGGCACAGGATGATTTTGCAACAAGGCCTCTTTATGCTCCTCTGTTGGTTCTTTCTGCACATCTTTTGCTTCTTTCTGTGCGTTTTTTCTTCTTTCTTCACATGTCCTACCTCTGTAGGCATAGTTAGAAACTAGCATTTAAAAAAACCTTTGAAATTCACTTAAAAATCATAGGTTTCAGGCACGTTATAGTTAGAAATTAGCATTTAAAAACCTTTGAAATTCACTGAAAAAACCATAGGTTTCAGACACGTTATAGTTAGAAATTAGCATTTAAAAAACCTTTGAAATTCACTGAAAAAACCATAGGTTTTAGGGACAGTTATAGTTAGTTGGACATTTCACTCATACAAAACCATAGAAATTCCCCCGTTATAGTTAGTTCAGCTAACTATAACTCGCGCCCCGCAATGCACTGCTGATGACGTCACATATTACATCACTCATGACATGGTCAGTGACATCACTGATGACATCACTGATGGCATCTCAAATGACATCACTGATGACATCATCCATGTGATAATTTCATGCATCTTCTCACACCCTAATATAACTTTTGATACACCCACTCTAAATTACAGACTGCCATTCTCAAAACCATAGACACTCCAACACCAAAAACTACATACCCACTCACTGATTCTTAGGTCTACACACACATCCACTCACTCACCCGTACAGTCACTCATACTTAGTCACTCAGTACAGGACTATCATATGCACTCATACACCTATATAAACACTCACACACCGCCACTCATCCATAGAGGTACTCACACACCTAGTCAGTCATGCAAAAACTTAATCACACACCCATTTACTCACCTATACAGTTATACACACCCACTCACTTACTCATACAAATACTAGCACATTCTTACACTCTTATACAATCACTGATACAAGTACACACTCATCCATACAGCCACTCTCACAATCACACACTCTCACTTATAGCCATTTATATACTCCAACACACATATATACTGCCTTTCACATATGTAGTTACTCACACATGTACCACTGAGATATACATTCAATCACTAACACACCCATACACACACTCACCCACCCATACAGTCCATCACAGATGCACTCTTGAAACCATGCACCCAGTGAATCACCAACTCACACATCTATGCACAGAGTCACACACACCCCCCACACAAACACTCAGGCAGCCATACAGATACTCAGACAATCAATCAATAACCCATGTAGACACTCATGTAGCTATTCAGAAAGCCATGCAGCCGCTTACAAACCAACAGACAGACGGATACAGACATTCACACAGTTTAGTCACTAACCCATGCATTCAGTAAGATACATTTAATCACTCACTTGTAGAGTCAGTCACTCACGTACTAAATCATCCATTCAGACACTTATACACCCACTCATTCTTCAATACGCCTTTCCCTATATATATTAAACATATTTAAACTTTACAGAAACACACAGTCACTGGATGATGTCATCAGTGATGTCATTTGAGATGTCAAGGTTTTTTAAATGCTAATTTCTAACTATAACGTTCCTGAAACCTATGGTTTTTTCAGTGAATTTCAAAGGTTTTTTAAATGCTAATTCCTAACTATAACGTGTCTGAAACCTATGGTTTTTTCAGTGAATTTCAAAGGTTTTTTAAATGCTAATTCCTAAATATAACGTGTCTGAAACCTATGGTTTTTTCGGTGAATTTCAAAGGTTTTGTAAATGACAATTTTTAAATGTATTAATTGTTATATTTATTTTTTTGATACTGATTTACAACATTTTTGTAAACTATTTATTTTTAGATATTTTATTTTTTAAATTACATTGTAATTACATTATACATTACATTACAAAATATACTTTCTCAGAATGAATTACTTTAGTTTAAATACTTTGCAAATAGGCAATAGACTTTTAAGTACAGTAGTTACAGTTGTTGCAATGGGCAACACAATTTCAAAAACAATGCAACATTGAGCTCAATGTGAATTTCTAGTTAAATGCAATTAGTTACTTTATGGATTACTTTTCTAAGCACAGGACTGGATCCTAGATTCAGTCCTGGGACATCTCCTGTAAACAGTTGAGTAAAAGCGTTTTGGTTACAGTAGTGATTTTTAAGGAATATTATTGTATTTTAAAAGTTGACACTTAGAAACTTTTTCATATAGAATCACCAAATGTTATCCTATGGGAGGAAATTCACTTAGCAGGTAAGTAGTGTTATCGTTACTTTTTCTTACTCAGAGGTGGATCCTGGAACCAGCACTGGTGCATCTCCTGTAAACAGTTGAAAGAATGCGTTTAAGTCACACAGGCGATTTTTAAGGAATATTTGTAGTTTGTGAAAATCGACACTTAGAAACTTTTCTGCTGAAAACCAGACAATGGATTCCTATGGAAGGAAATATAAGTTACTGGTAAGTACGGTTAGAATTACTTTTCAGGGTCAGTGCTGGGCTAAAAGATGCAGCACTGGGTTCTCTCCTGATAACAGGTGAGTAAATTGGAATTCGTACTTCGGTTGATTTTAGAGGAATATTATAAAGTTCCAAAACTGCACACTTAGAAGAATTTCCAAGTGAAACCAGTCAATGTTAGCCTATGGAAGGAAATTCAAGTTACTGGTAAGTACGGTTAAAATTACTTTTCAGGACCAGTACTGGGCTGAAGGATGCAGCACTGAGGTCTCTCCTGATAACAGGTGAGTAAATCGGAATTCCTATTTCGGCTGATTTTAGAGGAATATTTGTATGTTTCAAAATCAACACTTAGAAACATTTTCAGCAAAAAGCAGGCAATGATATCCTATGGAAGGAAATTCAAGTTACTGGTAAGTACGGTTAAAATTACTTTTCAGGATCAGTACTGGGCTGAAAGATGCAGCACTGAGGTCTCTCCTGATAACAGGTGAGTAAATCGGAATTCGTATTTCGGCTGATTTTAGAGGAATATTATAAAGTTCCAAAACTCCACACTTAGAAGAAATTCCAAGTGAAACCAGTCAATGTTAGCCTATGGATGGAAATTCAAGTTACTGGTAAGTACGGTTAAAATTACTTTTCAGGAACAGTACTGGGCTGAAGGATGCAGCACTGAGGTCTCTCCTGATAACAGGTGAGTAAATCGGAATTCCTATTTCGGCTGATTTTAGAGGAATATTATAAAGTTCCAAACTCCACACTTAGAAGAATTTCCAAGTGAAACCAGTCAATGATATCCTATGGAAGGAAATTCAAGTTACTGGTAAGTACGGTTAAAATTACTTTTCAGGACCAGTACTGGGCTGAAAGATGCAGCACTGAGGTCTCTCCTGATAACAGGTGAGTAAATCGGAATTCGTATTTCGGCTGATTTTAGAGGAATATTTGCACAATGGTGAAGGGAGGGGGCGGGGCCTGAGGTGACATCTGTGCAAACGCGCCCCGTGGCGCATTTTAAGTTGGGGGATTAAGTCCCCTTGAATCATGAGGGTCCCTGGGGGCCAACTAGCCCACCAGGAACCTCCAGTATGCGCCAGGGGGCTGCGTTGCAGAGACGTGTACAGAGGCCACACCCCTTTACACCTCTCTGCAACGCAGCTCTGTGGCGCTTTCTGGACGTACCTGTTGGGCTAGTTGGCTCCCAGGGACCCTCAGGATTGAAGGGGATTTAATTCCTCATCTTAAAACGCGCCACGGGGCCTGTTTGCACACATGTCACCTGAAGCCCCGCCCTCCCTTCACCACTGTGCAAATGCGCCCCGTGGCACGTTTTAAGTTGGGGGATTAAGTCCCCTTGAATACTGAGGGTCCCTGGAGTCCAACTAGCCCACCATGTACTTCCAAAAAGCGCCACAGAGCTGCGTTGCAGAGAGGTGTAAAAAGGGGCGTGGCCTCTGTACACCTCTCTGCAACGCAGCCCCCTTCCCCTTCTCAAAACGTGCCAGGGGGCGCGTTTGCAGACTGCTGCAGAGAGGGGGCGGGGCCTCCGGCACGATGCAGGTCTTTTTTTTTTTTTTTTTAATTGGGAGGGGGGCTGCGTGGGCCCCCTTCCCTCAGCCACTTTTTGCCCCGGGGACCCCATCCCCCGGGGCCTAAGGAGTTGTTTTTTTTTATAAATTTAAAAAAACGGGAAGGGGGCCGCGTGGCCCCGCTTCCCTGGGCCTGTATTGGCCCCGGGGACCCCATCCCCCGGGGCAAGCCCTCTTTTTTTAATTAAAAATTTGGAGGGGGCTGCGTGGCCCCCTCCCTCAGGCCATTTAAGGCCCCGGGACCCCATCCCCGGGGCCGGCCTTTAAATATTTTTTTTTTTATTTATTTTAGGGGAGTGGGGCTGCGTGGCCCCCTCCCTGGCCACTTATGGCCCCGGGGACCCCATCCCCGGGGCCTGGCCTCTTGTTGGGGACTGTGGGGGGTCCCCAAACCCCCACAGTCCCGCCGGCTCCCCGCGTCCCTTGGGAGCCGGCATTGCTTTCCACATGGGGAGCAGCTAAGATGCTGCTCCCCATGTGGAAAAGCAATTTGCTTTGGATATTGGAAGCGAGAGCAGGTTTCCTGCTCTCGCTTCCAATATCCAAAGCAGTTTGCAATGGCTCCCGTCCTGTCATTGCAAACAGCAGTGTCCCGGGGGTAGGCACCCCGGGACACTGCGAGGAGCCGGCCCTGGGGGTGGCGGTCCCCAGGGCCATCAAGGGTTCCAGGAGGGGGCCGCGCGGCCCCCTCCCAACCAGTGCACAGCCCCGGGGAGGTGGTGGTCCCCGGGGCTTTGGGGGTCAGTAACGGACCCCCATATTCAAATCTTTAGTGCCCGGGGAGGTGGCGGTCTCGGGCGTGTGGGGGCTGGAGCCCCCCACACAGGTCAAAAAATATTTACAAAACGAAGCCCCGGTGGGTGGCGGTCCCGGGGCTGCGGGAGGGCCAAGAGCCCTCCCGCACCATTATGTTTTTAAAGCCCCGGGGGTGGCGGTCCTCGGGCTTGGTGGGCCTTAGAGGCCCCCACATTAAATCTAAACCCCCCACCATGCCCCCGGGACTTGGCCCACCCGGGGCAAATTAACAACAAGCGCGGGAGACCGCGCTCGATTTTTTTTCTCGGCGGGATCCGCGCACTCTGAGCGCATCCCGCCGATTTTTAAAAAAATGCTTTTCTGCCCAGGGGTCCTTGTGGGACCCCTGAGCAGACCTAGGGGTCAGGGTGTTTCTACCCTGCCCCCTTTGTGCGTTTTGCACACTTGTTTCCTCTGGGTTTTTTTTCTAATCGGCAGGATCCGCGCACCCTGAGCGCATCCTGCCGATTTAAAAAAATAAATGCTTTTTCTGCCCAGGGGGTCCTTGTGGGACCCCCTGAGCAGGCCTAGGGGGTCAGGGTGTTTCTACCCTGCCCCCTTTGTGCGTTTTGTGCACTTGTTTTTGTGCCTCGGTTCTACCAAGGGACAAAATGGCTGCCAACACTTCCTGGTTTGGAGTGTTGACAGCCAGCTGACAGCCAATTAGCATGCAGCTCGTGATCGGGACGGTGCGTGCAGGGTGCGCTGAGGGTACGCGGATCCGACGCGGCCATAGATATATATGTGATTTTACTTGTGAATTTCTTAGGAACTACTGAACGGATTTACACCATTTTAGCAAAAGGCACCAGTCTGAACCAAGGGCTACCTCTTTGCCAAATTTGGTGTAATTCCGTTCAGCAGTTCGGGCTGTAGCTGCGACTAAAGGTTCCTATGGAAAAATGAATGGGGAAAACGCGTTTTGGGACCCCCCTTTTTTCTCGGCCCCCGCTTGACGTATCACCCCGAGACTTTCAGGGTAGGAGCGGAGCGCCCCAACAAGTTGGAAGCTTTTGTGAAGATTCGTCAACCGGCGCCAACGTTATTTCAAATAGAATGTCGCAGATTTCCTATGGATAATAGGTCCTAACTATAACTATCTACCGCCGAAAAAAAAAACTAAGCGCGGTCTCCCGCGCTTCGTTAGTTAATTGGCCCCGGGTGGGCCAAGTCCCGGGGGCATGGGGGGGGGGTATTTATAATATGTGGGGGGCCCTCTAAGGCCCCCCCAAGCCCCGGGGACCGCCACCTCCCCGGGGCTTCTTTAATGATTTTTTATAAATTTACCTGTGTGGGGGGGCTCGAGCCCCCCCACACGCCCCGGGGACCGCCACCTCCCCGGGGCAGTAAAAATGTCAATATGGGGGTCAATTACGGACCCCCAGAGCCCCGGGGACCACCACCTCCCCGGGGCTTTGTCAATGGAGGGAGGGGGGCCGTGCGGCCCCCCCTCCTGGAGCCTGTAATGGCCCTGGGGACCACCACCCGCCAGGGCCGGCTCCTGCAGTGTCCCGGGTGCCTACCCCGGGACACTGTAGTTTGCTATGACAGGACGGGAGCCTCGCGGCTCCCGTCCTGTCATAGCAAACTGCTTTGGATATTGAGCGAGAGCAGGAAACCTGCTCTCGCTTCCAATATCCAAAGCAAATTGCTTTTCACACGGGAGCTGCATGTTAGCAGCTCCCCATGTGGAAAGCAATGCCGGCTCCCAAGGGACGCGGGGAGCCGGCGGGACTGTGGGGGGATTGGGGACCCCCCACAGTCCCCAACGAAGAGGGCCAGCCCCGGGGGATGGGATCCCCGGGGCAAAAGGAGGCCTGAGGAGGGAGGCCACACAGCCCCCCTCCTTAAAAATTTATTTCAAAGTGTGGCCATGCCCCGGGGGATGGGGTCCCCGGGGCCGGATTCGGCCATGGGAGGGGGCCACGCAAGCCCCTTCCGTTTAATAAAAAAAAAAAGGGAAAAATAGGAAAAAGTAAGGGGGGCCACACAGCCCCCCTTGGGGGGGAAAAAAAACAAACAAAAAAAAAAAAACGATCGGGCCGCAGGCCCCGCCCCTTCCTTTACCACTCTGCAAACGCGACCCCGGCGCGTTTGCAGATGGGGAACAAATTCCCCTTCAATACTGGGGGTCCCTGGGACCAACTAGCCCACCAGGAACCTCCAGTATGCGCCAGGGGCTGCATTGCAGAGAGGTGTACAGAGGTCACGCCCCTTTTTACACCTCTCTGCAACGCAGCTCTGTGGCGCTTTTTGGAGGTACATGGTGAGCTAGATGGCCCCCAGGGACCCTCAGTATTCAAGGGGACTTAATCCCTCAACTTAAAACGCACCACGGGGCGCGTTTGCACAGTGGTGAAGGGAGGGGGCGGGGCTTCAGGTGACATGTGTGCAAACAGGCCCCGTGGCGCGTTTTAAGATGGGGAATTAAATCCCCTTCAATCCTGAGGGTCCCTGGGGGCCAACTAGCCCACCAGGTACCTCCAGTAAGCGCCACGGAGCTGCGTTGCAGAGTGTTGTAAAAGGGGCGTGGCCTCTGAACACCTCTCTGCAACGCAGCTGTCTGGGGCATACTAGAGGTATCTGGTGGGCTAGTTGGCCCCTAGGGACCCTCGGGATTGAGAAGGAATTAATTCTCCAACTTAAAACGCGCCACTGGGTGTGTTTGCAGACATGTCACCTCAGGCCCCACCCCTTCCTTCACCATTGTGCAAATATTCCTCTAAAATCAGCCGAACTACGAATTCCGATTTACTCACCTGTTATCAGGAGAGACCTCAGTGCTGCATCTTTCAGCCCAGTACTGATCCTGAAAAGTAATTTTAACCGTACTTACCAGTAACTTGAATTTCCTTCCATAGGATATCATTGCCTGCTTTTTGCTGAAAAAGTTTCTAAGTGTCGATTTTTGAAACATACAAATATTCCTCTAAAATCAGCAGAACTACGAATTCCGATTTACTCACCTGTTATCAGGAGAGACCTCAGTGCTGCATCTTTCAGCCCAGTACTGATCCTGAAAAGTAATTCTAACCGTACTTACCAGTAACTTGAATTTCCTTCCATAGGCTAACATTGACTGGTTTCACTTGGAAATTCTTCTAAGTGTGCAGTTTTGGAACTTTATAATATTCCTCTAAAATCAGCCGAAATACGAATTCCGATTTACTCACCTGTTAACAGGAGAGACCTCAGTGCTGCATCTTTCAGCCCAGTACTGATCCTGAAAAGTAATTTTAACCGTACTTACCAGCAACTTGAATTTCCTTCCATAGGCTAACATTGACTGGTTTCACTTGGAAATTCTTCTAAGTGTGGAGTTTTGGAACTTTATAATATTCCTCTAAAATCAACCGAACTACGAATTCCGATTTACTCACCTGTTATCAGGAGAGAACCCAGTGCTGCATCTTTTAGCCCAGCACTGACCCTGAAAAGTAATTCTAACCGTACTTACCAGTAACTTATATTTCCTTCCATAGGAATCCATTGTCTGGTTTTCAGCAGAAAAGTTTCAAAGTGTCGATTTTCACAAACTACAAATATTCCTTAAAAATCGCCTGCATGACTTAAACACATTCTTTCAACTGTTTACAGGAGATGCACCAGTGCTGGATCCAGGATCCAACACTGAGTAAGAAAAAGTAACGATAACACTACTTACCTGCTAAGTGAATTTCCTCCCATAGGATAACATTGGTGATTCTATGTGAAAAAGTTTCTCTGTCAACTTTTAAAATACAATAATATTCCTTAAAAATCACTACTGTAACCAAAACGCTTTTACTCAACTGTTTACAGGAGATGTCCCAGGACTGAATCTAGGATCCAGTCCTGTGGTTAGAAAAGTAATCCATAAAGTAACTAATTGCATTTAACTAGAAATTCACATTGAGCTCAATGTTGCATTGTGTTTGAAATTGTGTTGCCCATTGCAACAACTGTAACTACTGTACTTAAAAGTCTATTGTCTATTTGCAAAGTATTTAAACTAAAGTAATTCATTCAGAGAAAGTATATTTTGTAATGTAATGTATAATGTAATTACAATGTAATTTAAAAAATAAAATATGTAAAAATAAATAGTTTAAAAAAATGTAGTAAATCAGTATCCAAAAAATAAATATAACAATTAATACATTTAAAAATTGTCATTTACAAAACCTTTGAAATTCACTGAAAAAAACATAGGTTTTAGACATGTTATAGTTAGGAATTAGCATTTAAAAAACCTTTGAAATTCACTGAAAAAACCATAGGTTTTAGGGACAGTTATAGTTAGAAATTAGCATTTAAAAAACCTTTGAAATTCACTGAAAAAACCATAGGTTTCAGACACGTTATAGTTAGAAATTAGCATTTAAAAAACCTTTGAAATTCACTGAAAAAACCATAGGTTTTAGGGACAGTTATAGTTAGTTGGACATTGCACTCGTACAAAACAGTTCAGCTAACTATAACTCGCGCCCCCGCAATGCACTGCTGATGACGTCACATATTACATCACTCATGACATGGTCAGTGACATCACTGATGACATCACTGATGACATCTCAAATGACATCACTGATGACATCACTGATGACATCATCCACGTGATAATCTGATGCACCTCCTCACACCCTAATATAACCTTTGATACACCCACTCTAAATAACAGACTGCCATTCGCAAAACCATAGACACTCCAACACCAATAACTACATACCCACTCACTGATTCTTAGGTCTACACACACATCCACTAACTCACCCGTACAGTCACTCAAACTTACGGTCACTCAGTACAGGACTATCATATGCACTCATACTCCTATATAGACACTCACACACCGCCACTCATCCATAGAGGTACTCACACACCTAGTCAGTCATGCAAATAATTATTCACACTGCCATTTACTCACCTATACAGTCATACACACACCAGCTCACTTACTCATACAAATACTAGCACATTTTTACGCTCTTATACAATCACTGATACAAGCACACACTCATCCATACAGCCACTCTCACAATCACACACTCTCACTTATAGCCATTTATATACTCCAACACACATATATACTGCCTTTCACATATGTAGTTACTCACACATGTACTACTGGGACATACATTCACTCACTAACAAACTCTTACACACACTTACCCACCCATACAGTCTATCACAGATGCACTCTTGAAACCATCCACCCAGTGAATCACCCACTCACACATCTATGCACAGAGTCGCACACACCCCACCCACACAAACACTCAGGCACCCATACAGATACTCAGACAACCAATCAATAACTCATATAGACACTCATGTAGCTATTCACAAACCCATGCAGCCACTTACACAGCAACAGTCAGACGGATTCAGACATTCACCCAGTTTAGTCACTAACCCATGCATTCAGTAAGATACGTTTAATCACTCACTTATACAGTCAGTCACGTACCTACTAAATCCTCCATACAGACACTTATACACCCACTCATTCCTCAATACAGCTTGGCATATATATAAAACAAAATTAAACTTTACAGAAACACACAGTCACTGGATGATGTCATCAGTGATGTCATTTGAGATGTCAACAGTGATGTCATCAGTGATGTCACTGACCATGTCATGAGTGATGTAATATGTGACGTCATCAGCAGTGCATTGCGGGGCGCGAGTTATAGTTAGCTGAACTAACTATAACGGGGAATTTCACGGGTTTTGTACGAGTGCAATGTCCAACTAACTATAACTGTCCCTAAAACCTATGGTTTTTTCAGTGAATATATATATATATTTTTTCAGTGAATATATATATATATTCACTGAAAAAACCATAGGTTTTAGGGACAGTTATAGTTAGTTGGTAATTGCACTCGTACAAAACCCGTGAAATTCCCCCGTTATAGTTAGTTCAGCTAACTATAACTCGCACCCCCGCAATGCACTGCTGATGACGTCACATATTACATCACACATGACATGGTCAGTGACATCACTGATGACATCACTGATGACATCTCAAATGACATCACTGATGACATCATCCATGCGATAATTTGATGCATCTTCTCAAACCCTAATATAACTTCTGATACACCCACTCTAAATTACAGACTGCCATTGTCAAAATCATAGACACACCAACACCAATAACTACATAGACACTCACTGATTCTTAGGTCTACACACATCCACTCACTCACCCGTACAGTCACTCATACTTACGGTCACTCAGTACAGGAATATCATTTGCACTCATACACCTATATAGACACTCACACACCGTCACTCATCCATAGAGGTACTCACACACCTAGTCAGTCATGCAAATAATTAATCACACTGCCATTTAGTCACCTATACAGTTATACACACACCAGCTCACTTACTCATACAAATACTAGCACATTCTTACGCTCTTATACAATCACTGATACAAGTACACACTCATCCATACAGCCACTCTCACAATCACACACTCTCCCTTATAGCCATTTATATACTCCAACACACATCTATACTGCCTTTCACATATGTAGTTACTCACACATGTACCACTGAGATATACATTCACTCACCAACACACCCATACACACACTCACCCACCCAAGCAGTCCATCACAGATGCACTCTTGAAATCATGCACCCAGTGATTCACCCACTCACACATCTATGTACAGAGTCACACACACCCCACCCACCCACACACTCAGGCACCCATACAGATACTTAGACAACCAATCAATAACCCATATAGACACTCATGTAGCTATTCACAAACCCATGCAGCCGCTTACACACCAACAGACAGACGGATACAGACATTCACACAGTTTAGTCACTAACCCATGCATTCAGTAAGATATGTTTAATCACTCACTTATAGAGTCAGTCGCGCACCTACTAAATCATCCATTCAGACACTTATACACCCACTCATTCTTCAATACGCCTTTCCCTATATATATTAAACATATTTAAACTTTACAGAAACACACAGTCACTGGATGATGTCATCAGTGATGTCATTTGAGATGTCATCAGTGATGTCATCAGTGATGTCACTGACCATGTCATGAGTGATGTAATATGTGACATCATCAGCAGTGCATTGCGGGCGCGAGTTATAGTTAGCTGAACTAACTATAACGGGGAATTTCACGGGTTTTGTACGAGTGCAATGTCCAACTAACTATAACTGTCCCTAAAACCTATGGTTTTTCAGTGAATTTCAAAGGTTTTTAAATGCTAATTTCTAACTATAACATGTCTGAAACCTATGGTTTTTTCAGTGAATATGTATATATATATATATAGAAAATAAAAAAACATAGGATTGAGGTACATTAGACTTACAAATTTTCATTTAAAAACCTTTGAAATTCACTGGAAAACCATAGGTTTCAGGCACGTTATAGTTAGAAATTAGCATTTAAAAAACCATAGAAATTCACTGAAAAAACCATAGGTTTCAGGCACGTTATAGTTAGAAATTAGCATTTAAAAAACCATAGAAATTAACTGAAAAAACCATAGGTTTCAGGAACGTTATAGTTAGTTGGACATTTCACTCGTACAAAACCATAGAAATTCCAGCGTTATAGTTAGTTCAGCTAACTATAACTCGCGCCCCCGCAATGCACTGCTGATGACGTCACATATTACATCATTCATGCCCACGCCTCGCGGCTCCCGTCCTGTCATAGCAAACTGCTTTGGATATTGGAAGCGAGAGCAGGAAACCTGCTCTCGCTTCCAATATCCAAAGCAAATTGCTTTTCACACGGGGAGCTGCATGTTAGCAGCTCCCCATGTGGAAAAGCAATGCCGGCTCCCAAGGGACGCGGGAGCCGGCGGGACTGTGGGGGATTGGGGACCCCCACAGTCCCCAACGAGAGGGCCAGCCCCGGGGGATGGGATCCCGGGGCAAAAGGAGGCCTGAGGAGGGAGGCCACACAGCCCCCTCCTTAAAAATTTATTTCAAAGTGTGGCCATGCCCCGGGGATGGGGTCCCCGGGGCCGGATTCGGCCATGGGAGGGGGCCACGCAAGCCCCTTCCGTTTAATAAAAAAAAAGGGAAAAATAGGAAAAAGTAAGGGGGCTACACAGCCCCCTTGGGAGAAAAAAACAAACAAAAAAAAAACGATCGGGCCGCAGGCCCCGCCCCTTCCTTTACCACTCTGCAAACGCGACCCCGGCGCGTTTGCAGATGGGGAACAAATTCCCCTTCAATACTGGGGGTCCCTGGGGGCCAACTAGCCCACCAGGAACCTCCAGTATGCGCCAGGGGGCTGCATTGCAGAGAGGTGTACAGAGGTCACGCCCCTTTTTACACCTCTCTGCAACGCAGCTCTGTGGCGCTTTTTGGAGGTACATGGTGAGCTAGATGGCCCCCAGGGACCCTCAGTATTCAAGGGGACTTAATCCCTCAACTTAAAACGCACCACGGGCGCGTTTGCACAGTGGTGAAGGGAGGGGCGGGGCTTCAGGTGACATGTGTGCAAACAGGCCCGTGGCGCGTTTTAAGATGGGGAATTAAATCCCCTTCAATCCTGAGGGTCCCTGGGGGCCAACTAGCCCACCAGGTACCTCCAGTAAGCGCCACGGAGCTGCGTTGCAGAGTGTTGTAAAAGGGCGTGGCCTCTGAACACCTCTCTGCAACGCAGCTGTCTGGGGCATACTAGAGGTATCTGGTGGGCTAGTTGGCCCCTAGGGACCCTCGGGATTGAGAAGGAATTAATTCTCCAACTTAAAACGCGCCACTGGGTGTGTTTGCAGACATGTCACCTCAGGCCCCACCCCTTCCTTCACCATTGTGCAAATATTCCTCTAAAATCAGCCGAACTACGAATTCCGATTTAC